>OZ025207.1:6145200-6745200 GCA_964019055.1 Anthopleura xanthogrammica
AAAATCATGAGTATCGGGAAAACGTTCCTCAATACTATCAAGGCAGTACTTCACGTCGTTAACCAGCGAGTCAAATGGATTCATATAGGAAGAACAAAAGTACGCATTACAGTATTATGTATAATACTATTAAACGATTATCGCCTTGGAACAAAAGTACGCATGACAGTATTATGTATAATACTATTAAACGATTATCGCCTTGGAACAAAAGTACGCATGACAGTATTATGTATAATACTATTAAACGATTATCGCCTAGGAACCCATTTCAACAGGGGGTGTTTGGGGTCGATTTCGTAGAATATTTCGTAGATTACGTCGGGGTAATAGGGAATTTCCTTAGTTATTCTGCTGAACATCCACTCGGCTCTAGGCATATCTTGAGAAACGTCGGGTATTTCTTTCCTGGTAATCTCAGACAGGAGGTAGGAGATACCTTTGTAATTACCTAGCTTTAATTTTTTAAGCGTCTTTCTTAAGCCTTGTAAAGTCGGCTCTTCTAAGTTGTCTATGATCTTCTTCTTTGATTTTTCATCAAAGTACACGGGATGGTAACCTCTGATATGATCCATCCATTCCCTGAAGTATCTTAGTCTCTTGTAAGGCCTTCGCTTGTGGCCTCCGTTGGCATAGTATTGCTCTATGGTAGCACAAGGTACAGTAGTGCCTATATTCCTTCCGCATTCGTAACACTGCGCCGAGGTGTCTTCCTCTATTCGCATTCGCTTGCCACAGCAACGATAAGGCCATTGTGAATTCATATATCACACTATTTTTTTATGTCCTTACGCAGCGCCGTGGTGTGACAGACAGACACAGGAATGTGCTGCCCACAGAGACCGTAAAACGTCGGTAAACACCGCTTAATACGAGCGTCTGTGGCAGTTAAACCCTACTGCTGCTGCTCATTATCATCATTATCATCATTATCATCATTATCATTACAATTGATATTTGTTATCTTTTTAAATCATTCATGGAATCAGCTTGTAAATAGTTTATTTTATGATTATGATTTAATAAAAGATTATTTTTATACCATGATTATCATTATAACTAAAACATTACATTACTATTTTTTTGTTAAAAAATTACATTACTATTATTATTATCATTATTATTATCATTATTATTATTACCATTATTATTATTACCATTACTAGTATTATAATTAGAAATAAGTACAAACTTTCAGCGACCTGTAATTCATTAGTCCCACTCATAGGAAAACTTCTTTATTGGTGTGTCCTGAGTAAAATTCCGTCATAAGCATATATTAATTAATCGAACAAAGCTTTCGTGATCATCAACATCGGATGTTTCCATTTTTGGCTTAGCTGTAATGCATTCTGTGTGCTTCTTTCGGCAACGTGTACATATAGCTAAATGTAAATGTAAAATGTAAAAACGCAGATGGAAAAAGATAAAAAACAAAAACAAAGAAAAGATTATTACACAAGTTCGTGAGAAAAACAATAGAACGAAACCCTGCTCCAAACCACGCCCATCCACCTCACGATCCTTGATAAAAGAAACATTGTGAAACAGGGAAAAAGTGAAAGAGAGAAAAATAAGAACAGAAAGAGAGATAGAAAGAAAGAAATGACAAAAAATGGGAAATCAAAGGATGGAACAAGGATGAAAATGAAAGAAATAAAAATAAAAAGAGATCAGTGAAAGGAATACAGATAGCAGAAATGAAGTAAAGACAGGCAGATTGAAATAGTCAAGTCAGTTAATGTCAAAAGGACGACTGCCGTGGAATTTTACAGTTATTTACAGAAATACTAAATATATCCAATATTGCGACCAATGGTCGATAAAAACGTATACTTCATGTAAATAGTCATATAAGTATTAGCTCCACTGTAAAACAAAACGAAAAAAGATCACACAGAAAAGAATACTTATCAAAACATTACTTACGTGTTCCAACAGGCGTAGAAATGCCATGCAAGAGAAATATTTCATCCGCCATTTTGACGTTAATCACATGTCTGCCCGCTTCACTTGTAGTTTTGCCAGAATGACCAGGGTATTGGCAAGACTTTGGCGGCCTCCAAAAACGACCCAACAGGTTTCTGTGTCTCGGACATATCGTCAAAGATTCATAGAGAGCAAACGATAGTCCTCTTATTCCAGCTCGTGATATAATAAGATCACTTTCGGTGAGGTCCGAACTTTGCGATAGGTGACAACGAATTAGATGCGAGCTAACGTTTGCGCCGCAGTCAGATAGCAACATATGTGCGCTACTTCCCCTACTTGAACCACAATTTCGTGGAAAGAACAACTGGGCGGAAAATTCAAAAAAGCCATTTGCCAAAGTTCTGAACGGGACACCTGACTTACAACACAATAACATGGCTGTTTGGCTAATTGGCGCCAATAGTGATAATAATCAAGTCAATTACATATATTGAAACAAACAAGTTCCATTAACTTAAAGCGAAGCAAACAATACTTAAAGCTTGAAAACCTTTAAAATAAGAAATCTGTCTTGTTTTTAAAAAAGCTGTTGCTGTCGCTGTTTAAAAAAGATCAATGATAAAAATTGCAAGACTGGGGACAGTGCATGTACATGTACATGTATCTATTACTATTAGGAAGTGTAAAGAACACTCTTAAAATATCTGAAAAAGGCATCGGTAAAGTTTTTATAATATTGCATAATATCTTAATAGTTAAATGATTTGAATAAAATAAGTTTTCATCTTAAGATCGCTTGATCTTTGATATAAACAATGGTATCTAATTAGCATATTGCCGACATGAAATTGATCAATAGATTGCGGCCTCAAAAATCATTCTAAAAACCTGAAAATATCCTAAATGCTTAGTTTACTATCAAAATTACTTTTCTTCAGACTGCTTTTACTCTTTCTAAGGTATGTGCTCAAAATTTAGCCATAAAGCGTCACACCGACTACCGTAGTATTATTCTGGATATTCATGAATTTAGCAAATTTGAGTGAACTTTGAAGTCATAGTATGGCTAGTTTTTTAATAGTGCCCACAAATTTTATTTTATAAGTTTGTAGACTGGTCCTAGTACTTTTGAAATATAAAAGACTTATCTTAAAGCTAGGTCCCACTTTTGAGAAAATCGCCTTTGCCCGAAGGCATTTTAGCGCTAAGCGAATTTTGGCAATTTGGTATACATTTTTAAAATATCATATCTCAGTCGAAATTTCATATTTTCATCTAATTAAAATTCAATATAAAGCCAAAGGATGATATTTGTATGTGTGTAAATATCATTTTATTTTATGAAATAATAAAATTTTGGCGACCGCCTATAGGGACTACTTGATCGCCGCGTTAGTGACGGTCAATTTGCGATTTTCGAAGGGTCGCCGAAAACCATCTCGTAAAGTGCTAAAAAAATCGAATTCATCCAAATCAAAGTGATATTTATTAATGGCATAAGATAGTTGTTGTTCACTGAAAAAATCATGGAAATCAGCGATGGTCCGATTTTTGCCTTATCCGCTCTTAGGTGGACAGCCTCTTAATCCTTAAGTATTTAAGGCTTTGTTTTTTCATTAAATAGGGCATTTCTCGTTTCCGTTATAACATAACTTACCTAGGTTAATCTTAAGATTTATATAGTTTTGATATTATTATATTGTTTTTGTACTCTTTTTATTAGTTATTTTGTCGAGCGTTTTTAACATGGCCACGGTTCTCAAAAGATTATAATATTTAGTCCATGGGCCAAGCCACTTTTCATTACCACTAGGGAGGATGAAGGACACCATATATCAAATTAAAGCTTATCATGTGTAGATTTCAAAAATATATGATGGAAATGTTGTCAGAGTAGCTTAAGGGTGTCACGTGACCTTGAAATTTGCATAATTAGCGTAAATCAATAATACACTAAAATGTGGTTGTTTGCAAGTAATTCTAAGCATTATGTATAAAGTTAAGTAGATAAAGTCAGAACATAATGCCTGTAACGTATTTTGTTACTTTTAATAAATTGTCACGTGATTGTGACGTCACTTCCGGTCGCTGTAAAATATCTATCGTCGGTCTTCTTTTATGATTCAAAAATACAATTCAGAGCATTTGAACAATGAAAACGATCAAAGTATTCATCATTAGTGTTATCCTACATGTATGGTTTAAAAAATATAATATTCCAATATTCATATTCGTATATTTATCTGTATGGTAAGCCTACGCAAAGGCGTTTGAGGTGAAGTGCAAAGAATATGAGAAGTTCAAGCCCATAGTTCTTCGACTTGGTACTTTTCATACAATCTGCACATTCATTTCACTTACCAGTAAGAGGTTTGAGGATTCTGGTCTGAAAGATTTATTTATTGAAGCTGGGGTAGTGGCTGAGGGCTCTGTATCTGCAGTTCTGGAAGGCAAAAACTACAACAGAGGTGTTCGTGTGCACAAACTGGCATACGAGGCATTCATGAGGCTGGCATTGGAAGGATTTTATCAGTGGCTAGACGAATCACATCCACATGACAGTCCCCAAGTGCAAAAGTGTCTTGATGAAGTTGGTACTCTAGCTGATAAAGTGTCTAAAGAAAAACATGATGAGGTTTTCAAAAGCCAAGTTTTCCAGCGTTTCTCTGACCTTTTTACTGAATACACTGTTCATTTACGCAATACCAATGGCCCCCTTTCAGCATTCTGGATGTCTTATATAGACATGATCGAGCTACTACTTCACATGATCCGTGCCTCAAGAGAAGGTAACTGATATCTACATCTCACCTGTGTCCGCCAGATGCTTCCATGGTGCTTTTCGTACAATGCTATCAACTACTCACGATACATGTCAGTTTATTATAGCGATATGACGAGGATACCAGATGATCACCCAGAAGCATACAAGTTCATGAGAAATGGTGGATTTTTAGTTCAGTTGAGCCAAGACAATGCCTTTGGAAGAATTCCAGTTGACCAAACCCTTGAAGAAACTGTGATACCCAAACACCTGGAGGTACGAAGAGCTTTAGTTTGAAACCTGGAGCTGTACAAAGGTACTACTTGATGGTGGCAGAGTTCAGAACTTTGTTCTTGCGTAACTTGCGCGAAATGGTTGGCTATGCCAAAGGGAAGCATGGCCATGCTGATCTTAATTCCTCTCGCATTGCCAAAGATGAGAAAGATGTTGCCGCAATGGTTGACTTAATCAAGGACTGGACAGATCCGTACAGGCCATACACAACTTACCAGCATCTCAACAGGAGCAGTTGCCACTAATGCTATAGCAGAAGACCTTGCAAGCACCTACAAAGTTGGTGAGGCAGCCTATGCTAATTTCAAGAAGACCCGCCTTGAGTCACAACCCCCAACTGTAAAGTTCCATGACACGCTGAAAAAGCAAAAGTTGAAAACCTTCAGTGCTTTATCTAAAACCAAGAAGGTGGCAAAGAATAAAGACGCCGAAACTGTTCTGCGTGCTGATCGAAATTTGTTTGCGCGGATGATCATTATTGCTGAAAGCTGCAATCTTCAAATGCAAGATGTTTTAAAGTATCCATTAGGCCCTCTTCCTGCTTCCCTGGCTTGTAGCAATGGATTTCCCCACAAGACAAATAAAGCACAGCTTGGAAAAGAATTAAAGAAATTGATACAGCCAACAGAAGAGCTGTCAAGACATTCAGCTTACATAATTGATGTAGTTTTTGACGTGTACAGAGAGATTTCAATTAAATCAGCAGAAAGAAAGCTCAGAGGTGAAAGTGATGCAGTAACCTTCAAAAACCTTGCGGTTGGCCAGAAAGTTAAACAATTCAAGAACTTTACGAAATGGCGAAATGTCTTGTCAGATTTGTTGTGGAGCAGTGGCAAAAAACACCGCGTCAAGAGACTGAAAGACAAGGAACTGCATGTAACTTGTGGAAACCGATGCTACAAGATCACTGCAGAGAAAGTAGAGGAAGAAGAAGAGCTAAGATCTGAGCCAGAGGAAGCAGATAATAATAATAATAATAAAGAAAATTTATATAGCACTATTTCATCTGGGGATTGCAACAGCGCTTTACAAAATTATGATAAAACTTTTATTTGAGCTTTTTACTATTTATAAAATTCAATAAAACATTAATGGTTAAGACTTAACTAAAATTTAAATTACTATGTGATTACGGGCGTACTTGTATCTAAAGTAAATTATGATAAAACTTTTATTTGAGCTTTTTACTATTTATAAAATTCAATAAAACATTAATGGTTAGGACTTAACTAAAATTTAAATTACTATGTGATTATTGGTGTACTTGTATCTAAGGTAAATCAAATGCTCGCTTAAAGAGCCAGGTCTTAAGATTACTTTTAAAAAGATCAATAGAAGGACTTGGTTTTATGTTAACTGGGAGGCTGTTCCACAGTTCAGGTGCTGCATAGGAGAAAGCTCTCCTACCATAGGATTTCAGATTAAAAGAAGATTTTTTTAAAAGATTGGATGAGGAAGATCTCAAGGACCGAGAAGGTACATACACTTTAATGAGGTCGGAGAGATACAAAGGAGCACTGTTATTCAAAATTTTAAATGTAATCAAAAGTATTTTAAATTTGATACGTTGTTCTACAGGGAGCCAATGCAAATCTAGAAGAACAGGCGAAATATGATCATGTTTACGACATATAGTGACGAGCCTTGCAGCAGAATTTTGTACATATTGCAGTTTTTGTAGGGAAGACTTGGGTAGACCATAGAGTAGAGAATTACAAAAGTCAAGCTTGGAAGAGATTAATGCATGCACAAGGATTTCACAAGATTGTTGGCTGAGGTGCCTACGGATTTTCCAGATGTTGTGAATGTGGAAAAAACATGATTTACAAATAGAAGTAATGTGGGCTTCAAGAGACAGCTTGTCATCAAAAATAACCCCAATATTACGGGCAGATGAGGTTGGAGAAATGTCATACCCAGAAATATTTATGCTGTCAATAGAAGGAGGAGGGCGATGAGCAGCAGATAATACAAGGATTTCAGTCTTGTCTCCATTCAACTTAAGCTTGTTGTCAACCATCCATTTATCTATATTATTTACACACAACTCAAGTCTATGTTTGGCATCATCTAACTCATGAGAACAAGAAATAGAAAAAGAAACATACAGTTGAGTATCATCAGCATAAAGATGATAGTCGATATTATGAGAATGGATAATATCAGCTATAGGTGAGGTATATAGTAGGAACAGTATAGGTCCTAAGACAGATCCCTGGGACACCACAGTTAAAAGAATGGGAGTCAGATGTGCCACCTTCGACGCTCACATAAAACCTTCTATCGGCGAGATAAGATTCAAACCATTTGAGGGCGGTTCCTTTGACACCAAAACTTGTAGAGATTCTTTCAAGTAAAATATTATGGTCAACTGTGTCAAAGGCCGCAGATAAATCAAGAAGAACAAGAAAAACTGAACATTGTTTATCAATAGCACACAGGATATCATTGTGCACCTTTAAGAGAGCTGTCTCAACACTGTGATGTTTTTGTAAGCAGACTGAAGACTGACATGAAGATTGTTATTTTCAAGATGTTCAGTCAATTGAGAGGCAACAACCTTTTCAATTAGTTTAGATAAAAAATTTTAATTTGAGATCAGTCTTAAGCTTGAAAACTCTTCAGGGGACAAGGTTTGCTTTTTAAGCAACGGTCTGATCAAAGCTTACTTCAACTTAGATGGCATAGTTCCAGAGACCAAAGAAAAATTTACAATTTTGGTAATTGTAGGAATTAAAAGGTGAATGCAATTCTTCAGGATTTTGCCCGGAAGAGGATCAAGATCAGAAGATTTAGTCACCAAGGGGAGAAGTAGTTTAGAAAGATCCTCACAGGAAATTTCATAAAAAGAATTGAGATAGCTATTTATTGTTGCAGATTGAAAGACCGGTGCAGAGGTAATATCATTGAATTTAGTCTGAATTCCTTTAATTTTATCAATGAAAAAGTCAGCAAACTTGTTGGCAAGATGACGAGGTGAGTTGGCAGAGGGATAGATCTTATCTGCATTCTTGTGAACCATCTTCTCAAAAGTAGAAAAAAGTACCTTTTGATTAGCCTGTTGTTCATCTATAAGATTGGCAAAAAATTCATCTTTGGATCTCTTAATCAATTTCTTAACGACCTCGCACTGTACATAGAGTTCCCTGTTGACAGTTAAACGCGAATGCCGCCATGATTTTTCTAGCTTCCGTCGTTTGATTTTTTCAGCTTTTATTTCTGGTGAGTAACAAGGCGTAGAAGGACGCAGTGTGATAATGCGTTCCTTAGATGGAGCATGAGTGTTAAGGATTGAAGTGAGTACAGAATTATACTGCTGTACAAGTTCATCTATATCATTAAATGGAGATGTCACTAGAGAGGAGTTAGAAACGTCAAGTGAAAATTGATCTTCGTTGATAGTTTTGTAGTTACGGCATTTAGAGACAATTTGCTGAAAAGGTGGTTTAACAATCATAAGATCGCCAAGAACAGCATAATGATCAGAAATGACAGGATCAGAGACAGAGATGTTATTGATCACATTATCTCCTGTTCTAGTGATCACCAGATCGAGAATATGTTTATTATTGTAAGTAGGATGTTTAACATGCTGTTTTAGGTTAAACATTTCAAGAAGATTTAAGAACCTAACAGCTGCAGAATTACAGGGATCTTCTATATGAAAGTTAAAGTCTCCCAACAAAAGCAAAGAGCTAGAAACAGTTGAAAACTGTTCTAGAAAAAGTGTAAATTCCTCAAAAAACCTGGTATTAGAAAAATTATTACGGTTTGATGGTGGGGGTTTGTAGATCAAGAAAAGAGAAATATTCGCGGATGATGATTTGACAAACATCCCAATGGCTTCAAAAGATTTGTATTTGTTGAAAGAAATCTTAGTAAGTCTTAAAGACTTTTTGTGTAAAATTCCAACTCCACCACCTCTTCCTTTTCTTGGAATATGTTGAAAAAAGTAACCTTTAGGCGTAAGTTCATTAATTATTTGTTGATTATTGCATTTCAACTATGTTTCAGTTAAGCAAAGAATATCAATTTTACTTTCAATTATAAAATCATTCACAACTGTTGCTTTATTACAAACGGATCTGGAATTTAGCAAACATAATTTCACAGATCGACTAACCTGTTTAACTAGAGGCAAACGAGGAGGAATCGAAAGATTCCCTTTTCGGCGAGGATTGTTTAAATGTTTGCGAAGGTTGTGTTTGTGAACGGTGTTGAGCCAAGGTGAACGAGGGGACGAATCTTGAATATTTAATTTGTCACGAGTAGATCGTGAAAGGATTGGTTTTATCGGATGGATATCAGCTTTAGATCGTCTACGTTTTCCTCTAAATGGTCGTAGTATTCCAAAAGATTTCATAACATTCCAAGTTCCAGAATCAAGTGGATATTGACCATAATGATGTCCATTTGTCAAGCATTGGCGGGAAGTTTGAAGGCCAGCAGAGCATTTCCACCAAAAACAGCGAGAAAACAAAAAGTTTCTTGAGTAAGAAAGCATAGTTACACTGTAGGACAACTTAGAACAGAAGTTATAAGAGTAAAAACAAAGTACTAAAATCACGGATAAAATTCTAAAATATCAGGAGCTCATGCGACTGTATCTGTAATGGATTAAAGTGTTCTGATGTTTGCCGCCTTACCACTTGTTCTAATCAGCCAGATGAAGAGGAGGACCTACAAGTAGGCTTGGATGAAGAGGATGTAGAGTTTGAATAACACTTGAAAAACCTTAAACTTTGGATAAACGTTTTCAATACCCAGTGCACCCAGGTCATATTTTTTAAACCATACATGTAGGATAACACTAATGATGAATACTTTGATCGTTTTCATTGTTCAAATGCTCTGAATTGTATTTTTGAATCATAAAAGAAAACAACGAAAAAAGAAAGACCGACGATAGATATATTACAGTGACCGGAAGTGACGCCACAATCACGTGACAATTTATCATTAAAAGTAACAAAATACGTTACAGGCATTAATGTTCTGACTTTATCTACTTAACTTTATACATAATGCTTAGAATTACTTGCAAACAACCACATTTTAGTGTATTATTGATTTACGCTAATTATGCAAATTTCAAGGTCACGTGACACCCTTAAGCTACATATATTTTTGAAATCTACACATGATAAGCTTTAATTTGATATATGGTGTCCTTCATCTGCGTGAGTGGTAATGATCAGCCTTTTTTAGCCATTTGGCCCATAGACTAATTATACAATTGATTAATGATTGTTGATTGTTGATTGTTGACTGTTGACAATTGACTGTTGCCCATTGATCGTTGACCGTTGATCGTTAGTTGATTGTTGACTGGTGACCCTTGATAGTTGACCATTGACTGTTGACCCTTGTTCGTTGACCATTGACCGTTGATAAAAGAGAACTTTGATCTTTGATCGTTGGTTGTTGACCGTTGGTTGACCGTTGATAGGTGACTGTTGAGAGTTGACTGTTGACCGTTGATAAAAGAGAACTTTGATCGTTGACTGTTGATCGTCGATCGTTGTTAGTTGATTGTTGACTGGTGACTGCTGACCGTTGACTGTTGACTGTCGATCGTTAGTTGATTGTTGACTGGACACCATTGACCGTTCACTGTTGACTGTTGATCGTTGTGAGTTGATTAGCAACCATTGATTGTTGACTGGTCCCTGTTGACAGCTGACTGTTGACCGTTGACTGTTGAAAGTTGATCATTGAATGATGACGCAAGAGAACATTGATCATTGATCATTATAGCAAATTATTATTATATATATATATATATGAAGAATATTTACTAAAAATGGGTCTTATCCACTAAGACCCATTTGATGTCACGATTTAGCATTCAAGCCATTTCTTGAGCCGTGTTTGAATTATCAGCTTGCCAATTTTTTCGACCAGAAAAAGACCACGCCCATTTCATCCTTAAGACCCCTTTTATTAAGATATTCTTCAATTTATATATATATATATATATAGGAAGTCTGTGTTTCGATTTTTCCGTAGTACAGTGCTCGATACATAAAAGTAGAAGGGAATATGAATATTAAGGTAATAAAAACAAAGAGACTACACTTTCATCCCGAAAAGCCTGTTTCGTGATTGACTCACTCTTCAGGGGATTTTAATGTAAAGAATACTCATAACCATCGTTTATATACTCTAAAATTTACGAGATTTACTACGACTCGAGTTCGAGTTCGAGTTAGGAACTGATAACTTTTTTCTTAAAAAAAATAAACATATAAAATTAATTAAATAAAAATAAAAAGGTATAAGGTTTCATTGACTTCAAAGACGAACGCTTATAGATCGTGTAAGACAGATCGTGTAAGGCCGAGTCTGGACACCTGGCTAAAGCTTTGATTTCCTATTAACAATACCGATGCTTTACGGTGCAAACACACCGTAAAGAGATTGGATGCTCCATCTACTTTAAAAATTAGTTGTATCGAACAGCAAACAACATAAAAGATATATTGATTATTCGCTTTACCGTCTGAATCCCAAAGAAAAAGAAGGCCAAGCAGTTCTCGTCATTGTGCTAGTACCACAGGGAGCCCATGACTTCACTCCAGAATAAGCCCCTTGTGGGGACTGTATGACTAAAAACTATAACGAGAAATGAATATTACTTACCTTACGACTTCTAATTTGTCTAGTTCCTTTGTTGGTTTGATGGAATTGTAAGTTTACGACCCGAAATTCACTGCCCTGACGGCATATCTTGAAATGTAAAACCCAACGTTTTCCTTTACCAAGCAAATTGGATGCCGCTCCTTAATTATATTTTACATATTTTCAATTAATCTTTTCGAATAAAGTGAACCATTCTTATGTTTTTATATTGTCAGTCGCCCACATGAAAACTGCTTTATAGCTTATACTACAAAACCAAGTGCGCGCTCTCTCTCCCTCTGTCTGTCTGTCTTTCTGTCCTTCCATCTATCTGTCTGTCAATGTCTCTCTCTCTTAGAAAATAATATTTAAGATCTTGTAGCTTGAGTACTGTTAATGCTTTACTATGATTTACAGAGTTCTCAAATATTTGTGTACTTGTACAATAGGTCTGCATGATACAACGAGAAAGGTCTTTAGTTCATACAACTGCTCTAAGATAGCAGAAGTTTTCAAATCTTTGTTAGAATACAACTGAACTTTACCCAGTTAATGAAGCAAATGTTTCCTCCAACTGTACCCTGGTCCCAGAGGCTTCTCCGTACTTTGAATCACGGATATTGAGCCCGATATTGAGCCCGATATTGAGCCCGCAAAGTACGGAGAAGCCTCTGGGACCAGGGTACTCCAACTGAAGGACCTGTATACAAAGATGGCTGTCAAAAATTCCAAAATGTAACTGAACAGAATAGCTATATAGATGTAACATGTAAATGCAAGAAGTAGCAGCCAATTTTTAACGCAAAGTAACGGTTGAATTTGTCATAATGTTTCTCAGCGGTTGGTTGGGGTAGTCTCCTTTTTCCGATTGGAATAACTAAAATCCTGAGTATATTTCATCGGATAAATATACGTTCAATGTACCTCTTCATAACAAATACCGAATATATTGGTTTTCTTCTTCGTTATTGTAGTCCGCAACCTTCCGAGTTTAGGGCTCCCATAATAAGAGAAGAGATTGGGCTTCTCTTTGCATTGCATAAAAGACGGCCCACTTCCACCACCATAAACGCCTTCTTAAACTGTTGGACAGTTTTTTCCTGTAAAATACTCTCTGCTACATCCTCCTTAGCAGTGGTTACAAGGTCGAGATTTTCTGATCCTTGCCTTGCCCATTTAGAATGGCCAACTTCAGCAAGATTTGTTGATGGAGCCCCTCTTGGACCCCAAGCACGAAATATATGATGGCGTCATGCATGCCACCACTCAACCCAGCACTTTAGGTGTTTTCTCTCAGTGGTGGATACGAAAGCCATGAGATCTTCGAAAGTTTTATTATAGGCTGCTGTGAAAGCGCTGTAGAGTAGCTTGTCAGTAAGCATGGTGAACAGCTCTTTATCTTCCACACTCGGCAATTTGTTACGGTGACGGTTTCTGCAGTCTTTGAAGTGGAAATCACAACTTTTACAACAGGCAAGGGCATCTTCGCTGAAGACATCTCTGATGGCATTCCAATTTCCACCATGTTCATCAAACATCCAACCCCTTGGATTAAACTTGTATGATGGATCTTTCTGGACTTCTCGTAGAGCTCTGTTAAATACTTGGAAAAACACCGCTATGGTATCTCCTTTCTCAGATTCTACCTCAGCAGTTGCCAGTTTGAAGAGCACCCAAAGGGTTAGGGTTTTATAACCTCGACACCTTGAATGGATATAATAATAGCAATATAATTGTTATAATGAATTATAAAAAAATTTAGAAGAGCATATTACGCAAAATACCAACATCGGAGGAGGGAGGTAGGGATATATAATAATATTTAATCAGTTATAATATTTATAATAATATTCAATCACTTATATTGCACGATATTCATAAAAATGATCAATCGCGCATAACATATGCTAAATGTAAAATCGACTTATAAAAATATGATATAGGTTAAAATACGAAAAAATAAAAACTAATAAAAAAGTCTAATGATAGAAGAAGATTCTAGAAAATGATAATAATAACTAATAATTAATCAGAAAGTGGCTAACAATAAGCCAACCTAAAAAGATATGTCTTTAACTGACGTTTAAATATAGTAATTGTTGTAATGCGACGCAGATCTATAGGTAAAGAATTCCATAATTTAGAGGCCTCAATGGCAAATGCTCTATCTCCTAAAGACGTCTTAGATTTAATAGATGGAACACTAAGCAATAAACTATCAGCAGATATAGATATCAGATATATCAGATATATCAGATATATAGATATTTATAACCCAACGATGAATTTTCGCGCGCTGTCATTGGTTTAAATGGGTCACGTGCAGGACGGGTATCAGGCGATATCCCCGTCCGAAGTGATATTCGTCCAGCAAAAGGTAAAAACGTTAAAAAAGAAAAGAAAAAAAAAACGGAAAACAAAGAAACTCGGTTTTTACAAACAAGTGAGAGAAAAATACAAAGACTGGTTGAGAAAACTACGCCAGGAAACACGAAAAAATCAACAAAATATACTGTAAATGTCTTCAATGATAAGCATCCATGTTTCGTGAATGAAGTTTTTGGTTTGTTTTCGAAATTGTTTTTATAAACTACTAAAAACCAACAAAGAATTCGATAACAAATGTCAAACAATAGAATAATTCAATGTCAAACAGCTTTCAATTACCAAAATAATTGTTTTTATATCCAGCTTGGAGACGAGAGAGAATTATTTTTTGAAAACTCTGGAGATGACGAATCGATGCAGTTTGCTGAATTCATTTCAGTGAAGTCGTTGGGTCATAAAATAAATAAACCCCTCTCTGGCTCACTGGAATATCGGCTGATAATGTCCTTGGATGAGAAATGGTCCTCAAAATATCACATTTCTTCGGACCATTTCTCATCCTCGGACATTATCAGCCGATATCCCAGCCACCAGGAGGGGTTTATTTACTTAGTATGATTCCAAAAATGAATTCATTACTGAGGTTGTAATAGGTATGATTAGTTTACATACCCAGGCCCGTAACCAGGGGGGAGCACAGGGTGCACGTGCACCCCCCCATCAGACCAAAAGGTCCGCTTTTTATCAACATTTGTTTGTTAAAGTTAATAAAGTTCATTATTATTATTATTGCTTGAAAATAAAAATACAGATTTAATGTAAATCAAAAAATTAAACCACTATCATTTCCCAGTTTTCTCCATTTGTTTCTTTTTTCAAATAATGTGTTGGGTTACCTGTGGTGTCACTCAAGACGGGGAGACTAGCACTAGGGCATGCGCTCTAAGTCGACTTTGCGATCATGAACATGCAGCCATTGTAGGTCTTGATCGGGTACTAATGAATATAAATCATCTACCAGATATAGTTTTAATTGAAATATTTAGCTTTTTCAAAACTTCTACAAGAATTCGTAGCCTAGGCTGCGTGTGTCAAAGGTGGAAAAGGCTATTAGTATCGGCACAAGTGTGGACGTGCGTGGATTTTTCATATCAATGAGAAGTAAGCTCCAAAGTGTTGGACACTTTTGTATTTCCTACTACAAGAAAACTCTTCCTTGATGAATGCCATTTACTGAAATGGGAAGACATTTCCTTGACCTTGAAACAATGTAGAAAACTTGAAGTATTATCGCTCTCTTGGATTGGTGTAAACGAACCAGAGGTACATATTCCATTCGATTTTGTACAGTTGAACATAAGATACTTGAGATACTTGAATGTAAGCCACTGCTCATTGTCTGACAGATTTTTTGAAGACATTGCAAATAACTGTCCACACTTATCAATATTTATCCTTTTGGCGAGTCGAGGAATATCGGAAGAAGCTTTCAAGATCTCGAGCTTCAAAAATCACACCGACCTGAAGTTAATCAATGTTGCTTATGTGTTAAATGCTTTACGATTCTCGTGTGTGTTAGAGTTGTTGAAATACCGTTACAATAACGTTCTACTTGATATCACTGGCCACCGTATGAGTGACGAAGAAATGGAAAGGATTCCACTAAGAGCTTTTTCTAAAATTGTGGACATAGATGATTACTGTCATATGTTGTATTGATAAATCGATATTTGAAGCTTATAATCTTCACATCATGGGTCGTCGTGAGCAGAGACATCGGGAAAGAAGGAAGGCAGCGGAATCCTGCCAAACCATTCAGGATTTCTTTTTACCAAAGGAAAGTAAAAAAGGTATGCATGCTGCAAGCTTTATTTGGTATTATTACTATTATAAGCCTTGATATTATTAGAGTTAATTATATTGATTGTTGTTCTAAGTAACTTTAATTGAATTTCTACAAAACAATCCGATATCACTGAACTATTTTCAAAAGAGTTTCTTATGTTTTTAAATGTACTAGAAATCAATAAATAAAGAAACGCCAGCACTCAGTCACTATGCAGTGTAACCTCTTTATTTAGAAAAACAAAAACAAAAAACGTTTTATCAATTGTATTTACACCATTACATATTTTGAAATCCATATTTAGATAACGAGGAAACTGGACCCCAATCCCCACCAAGAGACAACTGTGATAACACCCATTCTAATGTAGACCAGCCTTCTGACGTTCTACCAACTGAGGGAAAAAGTAAAGAAATGCAAGGTTGCCTTCAAATGAAAGACATTCCTTCATCAGTTACAAATCCCCATTCCCCAAAAAGTAAGTGCAGATAATGGATGGATCCGTTGATAACTCAGCAGAATGAAATGTATTTTCATAGAATAAATGAATTATTGATCAGTCAACTGGCCAGTAGAAGAGCACCTTATAATTGATTGCGTGACTGAATGATGTTTATACCTAATACAGAACTATCATTAGTGTTATTTTAATTTTTATAAAATGTCATGTTCAGTAGTTTTCTTTATCCTGAAGCGCACTAATGCGCTATTATTCAGTCTTTGAGCAGTAGAATGAAAGGTAGGCTGTAGGGAAAATAGCTCGGAGAAAACACTGGTATCCTCCATCTTTCAGGGAAATCGATTATTTGCATTTCACAAAAGCGTCTGTGGAAACGCTTTTTACTTTTGCGCACGCCTAGTTAAGACTTTTAATTAATAATAATTGATATTGGATGCGATTTTGCGATAAAACACATTTGCTTGTTTATTATGGTGCAGATTGACTGACGTTATTTTATGGATACTGCAGTTATTCATAGTTGAGGGCATTTTTGTGTCATTACAGGGATGCCATGTGCTGATATAGGTGAATTGGTAAACGGGACCTTTACAATGAAGGAAATTGAAAGAGTCGTTGATAGCCTCACTCCTGATGAAAAATATCATCTTGTGAAAAATCATACTGTACCACCTGAAAGTTATAACTTCCCATGTGTTTTCAAAGGCGGGAAAAATAGAAAATTTCAGCCTCAACTGTTGCAAAAGTACCCATGGCTTCGATACAGTATCCACTTGGATGGCCTTTTTTGTATATTTTGCGTTTTGTTCTGTAAAGACAAAACAAATAAAGGAAATTTTGTCACAAAGCCATTTTCAAATTGGCAAAAGCAGCACGAAAAGTGCCGAGACCATGAAAAGTTTGCTTATCACACTGGTGCACAAGAAATGGGAGATCAAATGATCTACGGCATTGAACACCCCGAAACAACTGTGCCCGTCCTATTGGACAAAAAGAAGCAGGAGAACGTTATCAGGAATAGAGAAATCTTAAAGAGCGTTTTTGAAGCTGTTATATTTTGTGCTAAGCAATGTATAGCTCTACATGGATCAAATGAAGACTTGAAGGACTCTGGGAACCACGGAAACTTTCTTGAGCTTTTACAGTTGCTAGCAAAATATAACGAAGTCCTAAATATGCATCTCATTTCTCCCCAAATGATGAATGCCAAATACACATCTCCTTTGGTTCAAAATGAAATGATAGACATTTTGGCAAACGACATTGTTCTAAAAAACATCATCAATGAGATAAAAGATGCCCGTTTTTTTGCTATAATTGCTGATGAAGTCACAAGCCACAACGTAGAACAGCTTTCCCTATGCATACGCTATGTCGAGCAAAAGACTGATGACATCCTTGAGACATTTATTGCCTTTGTACGGCTGGAACGGATAACTGGAGAGAGAATCGGTTCAGAAATTAAGAAAAAGCTGCTAGATCTTGGTCTCGAATTGCAAAACATTCGTGGCCAAGGCTATGATGGAGCTAGCAACATGTCCTCAGCTACAGTTGAAGTTCAAGCTGTAATCAAAAGAGTTGCACCTTTAGCCACCTACGTTCACTGCAGTGGTCATTCACTTAATCTTGTGTTAAGTCATTCGTGCAGTTTGACGCCTGTACGTAATGTCCTTGATTTGATGAAGAATTGTTGCCGTTTCTTTTTGAACAGCCCGAAGAGAAATGGATTGTTGGAAACAGTAGTGAAAGGAGGTGTTGAAGCTGAATCAAAGCGAAAAGCTCTCATCGATGTATGCCGCACCAGATGGGCTCAGCGTCACATAGCGTTTCGTCATTTTTACCAAGCGTACATATTCATTGTGGAAGCTTTAGAAGTCATTGGGTTTAAGCAGCATGGGGACAAGTATGACCAGTATGCTGATTGGGATGCAAAAAATCGAAGCGAGGCACAGCAAATTCATAAGTCCTTAACAGACTTTGATTTTGTAATTGTCTTCCTAACAGTCTATCAGTACCTATCACATATGGCTGGAATTACTGTTTGGTTGCAAGGTAGAGCTGTGGATATCATACATGCGTATGAAATGGTAAGTCAAGTCTCCTTTCTAACATGATTTCTTGCTTTTTATCATGATCAATAATAAACCTTTAAAGTAAATTAACTGTTTTTCATCTTCTAGATCAATGAAACAAAGGAAGTCTATAAACAAGAGAGGGAGAATGTAGATGATGGTTTCAGTAAAATCTTCAATCAATCCGAAAGAATGACCAATCAAATTGGAGTAGAGCCAGCAATGCCACGGGTAGCAAGATGCCAACGACACAGAAGTAACATTCCCTCAGAAACGCCACAGGAATATTACAAAAGAAATATCGCCATTCCTTTCCTTGATCACATAATAAATCATTTGGACCACCAATTTTCTGGTAAAAAATAGCCACAGCAATTGAATAGCGACAATTAAACTGTTTACTGATTCCATTAGCACATCAGGACAAAAAATGGCTATCAGTATTAATTATTTTAGTATGATATCATTTCAGATATGAGCATTACTGCTCCTTCTTTGCTTGGACTGGTGCCATCAGTTTTTTGCGAAAAAGAAGTTGACTTAAAAGCTGTAATTGATCTCTACAATAAGGATATGCCATCGCCTGAAGTTATCGATCAAGAGCTTAAGCGTTGGAAGTTACGGTAAATAAGGAAATGAATCAATTAAAAAAAATAAAAAAATAAGGAAACATCTATAAAATAATAAGTATTAAATCTGTCTTTCCTTGTCCTGCAGATATAAAGGGAAAACTCCAGACAAGCGCCCGTCAACTCTAGCACAGTCATTGAAAGAATGTGATGCAGTTCTGTTTCCTAACATCCATGTCCTCCTTCAAATTGGATGCACGATCCCAGCAACGTCTTGTGAATCAGAGAGGTCTGCAAGTACAATGAGGTGGCTTGACAACTATATGAGATCCTCCATGCAACAATCAAGATTATCGAGTCTTGCTCTTTTGCATTCTCATTTCGATCGAACGTCGTCCATTAACGTAGAAGAAGCTATTAGCATCTATGCAAGGAAGCATAACCGTGGAATGCAACTTGATACTTTATTGTAGTAGATCTAGATTGTAAGTTCAAGCATCTATGCAAGGAAGCATAACCGTCGAATGCAACTTGATATATACTTTATTGTAAATTTCTTGAAATTTAAGTGTCATGCAAGATATCTGCATAATCAAGAAGAAAGTTGACAATTCCCTATTAAAAAGGCTACTATAACGGCTACTTCTATTTTCTATACTACACTTAGGTCCATTTTTACTTGATGTGCACCCCCCGGTAAATGTTCTGGCTACAGCCCTGATACCTATCATGTTTTGCATCCATAAAACAGTATTCCTGTGACATGAAGCCATCTCAATCTTTGTCAATGTCAATCGCAAGCTTAACAGCTGATTTACTTGTTTTGAAGACATACGATTGTCGGTAAATTTAAATGTTCAGCGGTTGTTGACACCGCACACGCTGGGCCCAGAAGGGGTCAAAAAACGCCGGGGTTGAGTTAACTTTTGGACGTTTTGTCGGAACTTTATGAAACTTGGCAACTTTAAAGAGCTAATCGTACCTACAAATTTGTTCTTTTTATTTTTTTAAATTTTGACGTTTTTGGCGGGAAATGACGTCATCTATATGACGCCAAAATTTCAAATTCAACGGATTAAAATTTTGTCTTGAGTATTGGAAAGACCTTATTGCCTGAGTATCAAATCTGAAAAGAAAACAAAAATTTAATAAAGGGATGGAGAGATATAATTTTTTTAATTTCTGAAATCCGCCATTTTGTTTCTATTTTTAGTAACAAAATGGCTGATTTGGCAATATTCAAAAATTCAAAAAATCCCCATAACTATTTTCCTCATTTTCCCGCCAAAAACGACTAAATTCAAGAAAATAAAAAGAACAATTTTCTTGGTACGAGTAGGTCTGTAAAGTTACTAAGTTTCATGAAGTTCCGATGAAACGTACTAAAGTTAACACAACCCCGTCGTTTTTTGACCCCTTCTGGGCCCGGCGTGGCAAATAACACAAAAGACAACAAAACATGCAACTGCCGACAAAAGAACACATGCCCACTTAACGGAAACTGCCTCCAATCATCAGTTATCTACCAAGCCACCGTCACACGTAAGGACAATAACACTACGAAAGCGTACATCGGACTCACAGAAAACGACTTCAAGACAAGATACAGAAACAACATTGCATCATTCCGACACACAAAACACAGAAACTCTACCAAACTCAGCAAACATATCTGAACTCTTAAAACCAACAACATTGACCACTTTATTTCATGGTGTATTCTTTCATCAAACTCACCCTACAACAGCTCAAGTAAAAGATGCAGCCTCTGCCTTAAAGAAAAATTTCTAATCATCTGCCGACCTGAATTGTCATCGCTCAACAAACGAAATGAACTCGTGTCTTCATCCGCCACAGAAACAAAGCGTTGCTACGCAAGAGCTGAACATTTAAATTTACCGCCACATTGATTATGTAAATTTTGAGATTTTCTAACAGTCGAGTTCGAGTTCGAGTTCGAGTATATAAACGATGGTTATGAGTATTCTTTACATTAAAATCCCCTGAAGAGTAAGTCTTTGTTTTTCCTAGCTTAATATTTATATATATGAACCTTGTCAAAGCAAAAAGGTATTAGAAATCTTCAAGAATGTATTTTTATTTTTTAAAAACTCGAAATCTTTATTCTTATTGTTAATTCAAGTTCACAATAAATTTCTACACAACAAAAGGGGCTTACCCTTTTTATGTTAACAAATGTCAAATAGTGTTATGTTGCACGCTTTTGTCTATAGTAATCACGAAATGTCGCAAGGCGAGATCTTATATCCAAGTCTTTCTGCATTGTATTTGTATTTTTTAAAAACTCAAAATCTTTATTCTTATTGTTAATTCAAGTTCACAATAAATTTCTAAACAACAAAAGGGGCTTAGTAACCTACACCCTTTTTTTGGTGTTATGTTGCACGCTTTTGTCTATAGCGATCACGAAATGTCGCAAGGCGCGATCTTATATCCAAGTCTTTCTGCATTGGCGCAGTTTGCTACTAACTTGGTTTAACTCTGGTGAGTAGATGCAATATTGAGACTTGCATTGGAATCGTAGAAACCAATAATAGGTGACTTTGAAAGGATATGGGTGCTCTTCAACCACATCAGCCTGATGGGGCACGCTTTTGTCTAGAATTTTCGCTCTATATCATGGTCAAAATATTAACTAACTGTAATGTTTTGATACACACAGGTTAGGGAGAATATAGCAATTACGAAATGTCGCAAGGTGCCACCTGATATCCAAGTCTTTCTGCATTGGCGCAGTTCGCTACTAACTTGGTTTAACTCTGGTGAGTAGATGCAATATTGAGACTTGCATTGGAATCGTAGAAACCAATAATAGGTGACTTTGAAAGGATATGGGTGCTCTTCAACCACATCAGCCTGATGGGGCACGCTTTTGTCTAGAATTTTCGCTCTATATCATGGTCAAAATATTAACTAACTGTAATGTTTTTATACACACAGGCTGGGGAGAATACAAGGATCAAGAAATGTTGCAAGGCGCAACCTGATATCCAAGTCTTTCTGCATTGGCGCAGTTCGCTACTAACTTGGTATAACTCTGGTGAGTAGACGCAATGTTGACACTCGCATTGGAATCGAAGAAACCAATAATAAGTGACGTTGAAAGGAAATGGCTGCTCTTCAACCACATCAGCCTGATGGGGCACGCTTTGGTCTAGAATTTTCGCTCTATATCATGGTCAAAATATTAACTAACTGTAATGTTTTGATACACACAGGTTAGGGAGAATATAGCAATTACGAAATGTCGCAAGGTGCCACCTGATATCCAAGTCTTTCTGCATTGGTGCAGTTCGCTACTAACTTGGTTTAACTCTGGTGAGTAGACACAATATTGAGACTTGCATTGGAATCGAAGAAACCAATAATAAAAGACTTTGAAAGGAAATGGCTGCTCTCTTCAACCACATCAGCGTTAACGTTATGTTAATTCTTCAAGAATTTATTTGCATTTTCAAAAACTCGAAATCTTTATTCCTATTGTAAATTCTAGTTCACAATAAATTTCTACACAACAAAAGGGGCTTAGTAAGCTACACCCTTTTTATGTAACAAATGTCATTATATATATTTTTTTATATATCTTTACTTAATCCTTAAGTATTTAAGGCTTTGTTTTTTCATTAATTAGGGCATTTCTCGTTGCTGTTATAACATAACTTAGCTAGGTTAATCAAGATTTAAATACTTTTGATATTATTATATTGTTTTTGTACTCTTTTCATTAGTTATTTTGTCGAGCGTTTTAAACATGAACCTCGTTGCTCAGAAGATTGGTTGACCACTTCCCACGTTATCAAATTTAAATAAATTATTATTATTATATCATTGATTGTTGATCGTTTATATTTGATCGTTGATTGTTGATTGGTGACTGCTCATTCTTTCATATTGCCTTTATTAATACAGTATCTTGGTCTCACAAAAGTATACCCACGAACGTTTTTGTATACCTGGAGAAAACAAGCAATTTATTTTCGCACTAAAACTCTTGTAAATTCTTGGAAAGCGTGCTGAAAGGCATGCATGTGCCGTTCAAAGTTGACCATTGACCATTGAATGTTGACCCATGACCTTTCACCGTTGACAGTTGATAAAAGAGATCATTGATCATTGATTGTTGACCGTTGATCATTGATCATTGATTGTTGACCGTTGATCGTAGATCTTTTATCGTTGTTTGTTGACTGGTGAACTGTTGACTGTTGATCGTTAATCGTTGATCTTTGATCGTTTTTAGTTGATTGTTGAGTGGTGATCGTTGATCGTTGTTAGTTGATTGGTGACCATTGGCCATTGACCGTTGATTAACCGTTCACGGTTAGTTGATTGGTGACCATTGACTGTTGATCATTGACTGTTAACCGTTGATCTTTGATTGTTGACTGGTGACTGTTGACCGTTGAGAGTTGACTGTTGATAACAAAGAACTCATCTTTGATCATTGATCATTGGTCATTGATCCATTGATCATTGGTCACATATACGGCCTTAGCCAACTGATCACTAGGCCTACTAGAATTACTTCACTGTCTTCATCATTGATCGACTTATGTTTAACCAATGCATCTGAGAAGATTGTGAAGTCAGGTGTAATACCACTAGGCATCAGCGATCACTCTCTCGTTTTTCAAACTAGGAAAAATAATCCGAAATGCAAAGGCAAAACCAAAATAATCAAAACTAGAAAATTTAAGAACTTTGATAAGCAAAATTTTGCGAGAGATTTTAGCCTTATAAATTGGGATAAAACATCCAGTTTTGGCAACCCTAATGAAATGTGGTCATATGTGAAAAACAACTTAAAGGAGTGTATAGACAAACACACTCCTTTAAGAACCAAGCGAGTTGGTAATATTAGACCACCCTGGATTACGAACGATCTAATCCAGTTAATGCATTAGAGAGATTTGTTGAAAAAGAAGGCAAATAAAACAAATAGTCCTCTGATCTGGGAGTAATATAAAAGAAGTAGAAACTTAGTAAATAATACGGTTAAAAATACTAAGAGCAAATACTTTACTGAAAATTTAGAAGCCAACAAAGGCAACTTGCGTAAAACATGGGGGCTGGTAAACCAGTTGAGAAACCGCCAGGCCAATAAAGCAAACATCAATGACATTGAATATGAGAACAAAAAAGTTACATGTCCAGTTGAAATGGCTCAATGTTTCAACTGTCACTTTTCAAGCATTGGTCTTAAACTGGCTGCAGATATTCCATGTACTGGAAAGGCTCCAGAAGCTTATCTAAGTCCAACCAGTAAAGTATTTTCTCTTCAAACCTGCACTATTAGCAAAGTCCGCAAACTGTTGGATAATTTAGATGGCAGTAAAGCCTCAGGCCTGGATGAAGTTCCATGTAAATTGTTAAAAATGGCCGCTGAATCCTTGGCTGAGCCACTAGCTGCTATCTTTAATCAATCTATCTCTACTGGAATTTTTCCTGACGAATGGAAACTTGCAAAAGTTACTCCAGTGTTTAAAAAAGGCAAAAAAAAAGATTTGGATAACTATAGACCAATTTCGATAATTCCAGCAGTTGCGAAAGTATTTGAAAAGATAATGTATGATCAGTTATATGATTATTTCAATGAAAATCAGCTACTATCTAGCTGCAAGTCAGGATTTCGATCACTCCATAGTACTCTGACATCTTTACTTGAGATAACTAACAGTTGGTCTGTTAACATCGATACAGGCTATTTAAATGGGGTCATTTTCATTGATCTCAAGAAAGCCTTTGATACTATTGACCATAACATTCTTTTTCGCAAACTCTCTTACTATGGAGTTGATCGTAATTCCTTGACATGGTTTAAATCTTACTTAACTAACCGTATGCAAAAATGTCAAGTTAATGGTGAGCTATCAGATGCACGTGATATTAAATGCGGAATTCCCCAGGGAAGTCTGATCGGACCCTTGCTATTCTTAGTGTACATAAACGACATCCCAAACTGTTTAGGTAAGGGAATCCCAAGAATGTACGCTGATGACACTAACATTACCTTTGCTGCAAAAAACGTTTCAGAACTAGAAACCATGATTAATTTAGAACGTAAGAACCTATCGGAATGGCTTATGACTAACAAGTTAAGCCTAAATATCGCTAAAACTGAGCTTTTGTTAATAAGCTCTCAACAGAAGATTGCATCTTGTACTCACCAACCACTTGACATTAGAATTAATAATAAGAACATTAAGAGGGTTACTAGCACCAAATCTCTCGGTGTCCACATTGATGAAAACCTGACCTGGCACAAGCACATCGAAGAGGTGGCTAAAAAAATTGCCTGTGCAATTGGGGTGATAAAGCGATTAAGACCTTTTATCTGCAAAGATACAGCAATAACACTTTATCATGCCTTAATTGAGCCACACTTTGATTATTGCAGCCCAGTATGGGATGGTCTGAACAAACACCTTTCGGACAAACTGCAAAAACTTCAGAACCGTGCTGCCAGAGCAGTCACCGAATCAAGATATGACTGTAGTGCTAGTGGCCTTCTGCGATCCCTAGGATGGGACAAACTTTATGTAAGAAGAAAGAAAATGAAACTTTTAATTCTTTTCAAAACCCTACATAAGAATAGCCCAAAGTACCTAGAAGAGCTTTTTTGTTATTCTCACTCTAATTATAATCTTAGATACAGAGTGAATAAATTAACTCTTCCTAAGCCACGCACAGAGATTATGAAATTCAGTGGCGCCAAACTGTGGAATAATCTACTCACTGAAGCAAGATGCACTAGTTCCCACAATACATTCAAAATGTGTATTGATAAGTGCACTACGTTAGTCTAATAGACTCGTACTCACACGGCAAACATAAAAAGCAGTTTTTATATATATTTTATTTGTATAATGTTAACCTGATGTTTTTACCGTGTTTAAATAAAGTTTACCATACCATACCATACCATCGTTGACCGTTGACCGTTGACCGTTAGTTGATTGGTGACCATTGACCATTGACAGTTGACTATTGATCATTGACTGTTAGTTAATTGGTGACCATTGACCATTGACCGCTGTAGCTGTAGGTTGGGTAGGTAAGAAGGCCCTAAAGGAAACCTTTACTGGCGACCCAAGCAGCAGCGTCATGAATTATGCAAAGATGACCGCTGCAGTTGCAGGCAGCATTGCCCTCAAGGACTACCTGCAAAAGGAAAAGTACATCCCCGCCATTTAGATATAGATGGTAAGCGTTGTTGCTGGTGGCGTTATTGCAGCTTTAGCTTTTACGGGAGCTAATTATGGTGGTAGGTACTTGGATCGCCTTGTCCATGGTAAAAACGACTTAGACGCCGAAAGGATAAGGCATGACTTAGCCATGGAGGCTTACGAAAGAGACGTTGAGGCTTGGAATGAGAAAAGAAAAGCCTATCAGGATTGGTTGGATAAGAACTACAGGGACAAGGTGCAGGCTGACAAAAACTTTGAGAACACCGACTATGCCTTTAAGCTTTATGCTCAGGCTCACCCAAATTCCCTTATTCGGAAACCGCAGTTCAAGAATTACTACCAGCCATCAAAAAGGCAAAAAAATAGCGAACTGATATTCGTGGGGGTTGCAGGACTGGCCATCGGAGGTGCCGTAGCCTATTTAATATAATGATCGTCTTTCTGGAAGGTAAGAATAACTTTACCACATACTTAAACCCACCCATCCAGGCGCATAGGGTTCGCCTCGTAAGTTGCTCTTTGTACAATTCTTGGTATAATTTGATCAATGGCATGGTCACAGCGCACAAAGGTGGCAAATATCAAGGCGTAATGCTACCCGATGGGCATTACACCCAAATCACCCTGGCCAAGGAATTAGCAAAGCACGGCTATGTTCTCACCACGGGATTGCCCCACGAAATGACTATCAAGCATACCCTGCCCAATAATTTTTCAGTAACATTTGGAAAGCATGATGCGTTGGGAACTTTGCTTGGAATCCAAGACAAGGCGGTTACCAACACGGCCATTCCTGTAAATTGGAAAGTCCCTAGCAGCTACGAAGTTTATTGCAACCTGGTCCACAGCTACTATGGTAAGCCCTCTAACTTGATGTCTAAGTTTCCGCCCAAGGGCAACCCCTTTGACCTGGTAGAATATGCCCCCATCCATTTGCAATACGACGTTTGCGATCTGGTGTCAGAAATAAGCATCACCATTAAAGTGGATGGAGAGACAGTGGACTTCAACGGGCACAAGACTAATCTCGTCTTCGAATTCATATAAATGGGACGCGTCGAGGAGAAACTTAAGAGAATCTATTATGGGCCCCAAGGCTATTGGAAAGGAGCGTCGGCTATTAAGAAACTCGCTGCAGCAGCCAGGGTATCAGAGGAAGTGGCTAAGGATTGGCTAAAAAAACAAACCATCTGGCAGGTTTATCTTCCCGTGCCCAGGTATATTTCTAGGCCCAGTTTCACCGTTAATGCTCTGAATGAAGTTCATCAGGCGGATTTGCTTTTCTTACCACACGACAAGGTGAAAAGAAAGACCTATAAGTATGCTTTGACCGTTGTGGACATCGCGAGCAGATACAAAGACGCCGAACCCCTCAGCACTAAGGATTCCCAGGAAGTCGCGGAGGCCCTCGGTAAGATTTATAAGCGCGCCTTGCAATGGCCCAAGCTGCTGCAGGTGGACGCGGGGACAGAGTTCATGGGTGCTGTCACTAAGACGTTGAAAGACCACGACACCAAAGTCAGAAAAGCCGAGGCAGGGTACCATAGGGGTCAAAGCATCGTCGAAAGACTTAATAAGACCTTAGCCGAGTGCCTCTTTGGGTACCAGTATTGGAAAGAATTGGACTCGACTGACAGGAATAGGGAGTGGGTGCAAAGACTGCCAGATGTTATCGCCGCGCTCAACAACGAAGAAACGAGAGTCACGGGAATGAAACCCAAGGATGCCATAAGAAGAAAACACGTCAAACACGAGTCCTACATCAGAAGTTCAAGAGCGGTGGGATTGGAAGAAAAAAAGTTACCCCGCGACATTGTAGTCAGATACCTGTATCAACCGGGGGAATTGGAGGGCGGCAGTAAGAGAGCCACGGACCCTAACTGGTCTCTGGAAACGTATGCGATTGCAAAGTCCGTCACCAAGAAAGGGCATCGTCTTGTATTACTTAACAGATGGCCCAAGCCGTGGATTCGTCAAAGAAGAGCTACTCATAGTGTAGCTGCCCCAGGCGTTCTATTGCAGTCCAAGCATGTCAAGCGTATGTTACCTCTCTGGTGGCCTTTCTTATTATTGAGGCGATCTACGGAAAACTGCTGGTCGTCGTTCGTGTCGAAACTCCACAGCAGTGGTATGTTGCACTTCGCACAACGCGCACCTTTCTTATAGACGTCATCAACACATAGGTCGAACTCCCTATTTTTTTGTTCGTCTTGCTGCTTGTAGCGCAACAGCTTTTTCCTGATGTTCTCCTTGGCTACGTCTGGGGTCGTGTTGTCGTAGCGCAGCTGTGGTCCCCATGCTCTTTTGAGCTGGTGGGCATACTCCACTCTGCTAACGGCAGTGTAAATGAGGTTGCTCCAACATAGGCGCTGGTCTATTATCCATAGGTTTTCCTTGACGGTTAGGCCCTGGGCACTGTGGACGGTCATGCAGTAACCCAGGCGCCAGTCGGGGTGTGATATTACCTTCTCTACTACTTCTATGCTTACCCAGGCCCTGTCGTGGGTAACAGCATTCTCTAGGGCAACGTCAGTGTAAGGAACCATGACGTTTTTCTTTTGGTTGCGGGTGTCCCTAGGTTTGTAAGAGACGGGCACCAGCTCCTGGGCGTATTTTTCCCTATGGACCCGCAGTAGGTCCTTTTGTATTCTGGATTGCGCTGCTCTCCTGCTGCTTAGCACAAGGTCCTTTGGGTGCCACTGCTGTAGGAATTTTTCATAACTGTGCGCCCTAAGGTTTTCGCGCATTACCTTACACTGCCCCACGTCACTTAGGCCTCGTAGTGCCTTCTTTAGTTTTCTGACGTGGTCCTTGCTGCGGTAGTCGGTGTTTATTTCCTCATGGTAGAACTGTAATAACCATTCGTGGGGCATTTCACCTGCTATGGGCGGAGGCTGGCATGGGTCACGTGTAAAGATAACCTGCGTCTTTCCTTTAAGGAATTCTACCAGCTCTTCTAAGAGTTCCTGGGGTACTGTACATATCTCATCCCATAGAATTACCTTAGGGATGTCTTTGATAGCTTCTGGAATCCACTTTTCCCCATTGAAACGGAAGAAGCTATGCCATGTCTGTGCATCATGACCCTGGGCTCTTAATTCCCTTTCCAAGCAGTGAGTGGGTGTCAATACTCTTATCTGGGGAAAGGTCTTTAATGCCCTAGTTGTTTTTCCACTACCCCCCGTGCCATAAAGGTAGCTGAACCTATGGTAGCTTATGGGGTCGGTAGCCGAAGGCAGTAGCTCTGTTGTTGGGGTGGTGCTGCCGTGCGTGTGGGTACCTTCGTATGTTACCCTCTGGCGCCATGCTCTGATTTCCTCATCCTTTATGCGCCACTGTCCGCTTTCTGCCAATTCGTCGGCTGTGTAATAGTACTTTACTTTCTCCAATGCCTCTGGTGTTACGTAGAGGCTATCTGTGGCAACCCTGGGTATGTCGTCTTTGTCGAAGCGCAGCAGCATGGATAATAGGTTTATGTGCGCATAGGCCAACATACTGGCCCTCAGGTGGTAATATTGCGCCTTGTGCTCATGGTAGTAGCAAAGTACGTGGTAGGAATCAGTTACCTTATCTTCCTCAATGATGCCTACTGCTTGGGCATTTACCATGGTTCCATCCTCGTGTGCACGCTTTATTAAGAAGTTCAATTCCTTGTCGTCAATTACCAACCGGCGTTGCATGTGTTTCTCACCCATCCTTGCACCTTGCATAAACTTACCTATTACTATGCGGGCTGTGTGGTTGTCCTTAGGCAGCCATTGGGTTTTGGTGCCGTGGCAAAGAATAGCTTCATGCGCAGTGTATGACAATAACCCACTTTCTTCAAAGAATTTCAACAGAGGTACAGGCAACCAACCCCTTTCCTGTAAATGCTTTCCATACCAAGCGTAAATGATGGGATGCAAACCCTCTTTGAGCTCCCAGGTGGTTAACTTCACGAACCCCATAGCAGGAAGGTCATACCCGGCAGAGACACTCTGAAGAACTGACTGTCTGGATGTCCATAACGTTCGTAGTAGAAAGCACAATCTCCTAAGCCTTTGAAGCTGGCGGGGTAACAGTGCTTCATGTCCAGAGACACGTAGTGTTCCTTGTCGTACTCCATGTTCCACAGCCCTCCGTGTCCGTGCTCAACGCAAGCAAGGGCAATGTCTTTGAAATCGTTAGGCGTTGATTTCCAGCCATTTCTCTTTTTTGCGGCCATGAAGTCCAACCCATTGCTACTAAAGACGTCGTCTACGAATACACCCAACTCCGCGCATAAGGCTTTGATCTTCTTATCTTCTGCCTCCGGACGGTATAATACGCCCGCTTGCATAATGAATTGCTTTCCTTCCTAATCTAAGAGCCAGATAGAGTTTTCCCTTATGAAGTCGTAGGTTAATGGTTCGCCTTCATAGACTCTTACTTCTTTCTTCTAGGGAAACTTCGCTTCTCGCCAGGCGTGACCATTATGCTGGTAAATCTTGATAGGCGACCCTTTGCTGGCATACTTCGTAGTTCCGGGGTAGATTTCCCCACCCATGATGTCCATAACCATGATTCTTCTTTGTATCATTGGCTCCAGCATCTTTATGGCTTCGATGGTACCACCACATCTTTGCGTGTTTTTCTCCCACTTACGTATTGCCTTTCTGCGTTCGTCGGTCGGCTCACCGCCCCTGGTAGAGTCGCTAAAGAACTCACGCACAAGCTTAGCAACGCAATTACCCGGATGTCGCATAGGCTTAAGCTTCTTAGCATCAGGCTCCTTTATCCTATAGGCGGAGTAAATGACCATCGAAACGGGGTAGGCAACATCATAGTAAAGGGAATCTATGCCCACTAGGGCGCCTGGCCTCGTATCCTTGTTCAACTTAAATAGGGCACTACGGTTACTATTTCTTATGGGATGACGACCCCTTTCTATTGACCATTGACCGTTAGCTTCTCTGATAAATGTTACTTCCAGGCGGTAGTCACCAGCAGGTAAGTTCTTAATGATGTCTTCTGCTCTTTCCATGGTCATAGTTGCATCCGTGTTGCCCTCAGTAAACATCGTAAAAGCAAAGTCGCCATGCAAGACCTTATTCCTAAGGCTTCGTATTTCCTTGTCTTTGATCTCGGGCAGGTTGCGGTCCATATAAACATACAAATATTTTATGCTTGATATGCGGTGCACCTGGGACAGACCAAATACCCGCTGTGTGGCTTCATGTCCTTACGCAGCGCCGGGGTGTGACAGACAGACCCAGGAATATGTGCTGCCCACAGAGACCGTAAAACGCCGGTAAACACCGCTTAATACGAGCGTCTGTGGCGGTTAAACCCTACTGCTGCTTAATGATAATGATGATAATGATGATAATGATGATGATAATGATAATGATGATATGATGATGATAATGATAATGATGATAATGATGATAATGATGATGATAATAATGATGCTAATGATAATGATTGTTTCCCAAACTTAATGGTTTCTTTCCTTAAAAACTCAATTCAATTCCATTTGTCAAGCTCTTATCACTTTCATTGCTTGTACGAGTCATATTGTAGAAAAAACAACTCTACAACAACGAGCCAAGTGCAATATTATGGTGGACATGCACTGGATATATTATCTCCAAACTACTGATCTACCATCAACGGGGATAAAGGATATAACGATTATAACGGGTATTGACTGAATTAATTATCAATATAGTTAAAATATTAATTAGTTCAGTTAATTATATACCCGCCATGTCCAGTATACTCGCTATATCCACAGAGGGAGTATAGAAACCACCACAGGAATGAAAAATTAGCAAACATCTGATCTACCATCAACGGATATAACGGATATAACGGTTATAACGGGTATTGACTGAATTAATTATCATTATAGTTAAAGGGGCACTGGGACGAAAATTGCTCATAATTCAAAACGACTTGAAACTTTCAAAAAATAATCTGTGATACCTAATTAACAATGTGTGTAAACGATTTCTTCGTATTCCAAGTAGAAGTATAAAAACTTTACGCTTTTTTCTCGTCCGCCATTGAAATCGTTGTATCACTTATTCGGGTCGGGAGAATGGGTTCGAATCGGAGTTATGACGTCATTTACTCAACCAAAATCATAACACTCGTGGCTAATGTATATGCAAACTTTGACAACTTGGTAAACCTTCGTCTCGGAATATTCAGAATCCAAAAATATATTAGTCCCTTTCTTAAAATTGAAGTATGCCATCTTTCCGCTGCATGGTATACAGTTGCAGCAATATTTCTGACAAAAACAATGGGACCGACCAACAAGGTGGAGTGTAACAAATGGAAGCGGTTCGTGCGCCTCCGTTGCGCGAACTTTAATCCTACTGGAAGATTCGTTGTTTGCTCGAGTCATTTTGAAGACAGTTGTTTCACGAGAGCTTTTTATCAGGATGGCAGTCAGGGTCGACTAATTAAAGGCGCAATTCCGACGATATCAATTCGTGAAACAACCGAAGAAGAAGCTGTGAGTGACAGAAGCCGCCATCAGGTGAGTACACTGCCAGCCAACCAAACAGTTTTTGCGCTGCAAAATACTGAGCGATAAGTCAAGCGATATATGAATTATCTGAAAGAGAAAATTTTTTTCCTAGCAGCCTTATTTGTTGGCCTTAGTTAGCTGCAAATACTGCTAAGATCCAGTCAGTGAAAGTTTGGTATGTCGCCATGCGGTAGTTTTCACACTTTTTGCAAAGCAAAGCTACCAAGTATAAATAAATCCAAAATAACTTCGGATGAAAATCGGAGGAAACAATCGGAGAAATACTATTTCAATACCGGCTTTTATAGTTTGTCATCGAATTATCTTTATGGGAACAAGTTGAAAAGTAAAAATCACTCTATTTATATGTAATGCGGGTTTCTCCCTTAGTCTCTCAAGAGTATTATTCTAGAATACGACCAACAAAGTTTGATAGAATCTCAGCTTTGTCAACCTACAGGCGAGCATACCCACGATGAGTCGAGTTCGCAGATTTTAACCGAAACGATGGAAGAAAGCCTGAGTGTAACCATGAAAACTGCTGAAGTACACGAAACAGTTCCAGATCAAGAAGAGGTCAGTGTCCTGGAAGAACAGCAAGACACTGGTCATTCTCATCTACAAGTAGAAAACTCTAATAAATCAAAGAATATCAAGGTAGGGGTATAGGTAGTTTTTTTAATCGAAAATACCTTGTGCTATCCATTTGACAACCAATATCTAGCTACCCATAATGCAAGAAAAATATACAGTCTAGCCAATTGCTGGATTTCAAGCAGCTGTTAAAAGTCTTTGAATCTCATTATCTGCTCCAAATGGTGCTCAAACACTGACCACCATGCGCTGTCAGCCAGATGGAATTCTATTGGAAACTTGTGATTCAGCTGATTGGACAGGAAATAACTTCAAGTGAAACCAAGCAGTTGGTTAAAGTTCAATATGTTTATTATTTTATAGGAATTACCACTGGTGAAAGAATACTGCAAGGGCTGTGTTGAACTGAAGTCAAATGTTAGAGCCCTGAAACTCAAGGTTAACAGGTTGGAAAAAACAAACTCTAAAATCACCAAGGCCCTGGCAGTGGCAACTAAAGTTTGTGCAACAAAAACAACAGGTATATTACTCTGCATTCGGTTTCAGTAACTGTTCTTATGCTTCCTAACAATATTATTTGTTTCTCTTTCTTTTCAATTCTTTCTATGACAGGTTGTCAAACTGAGTATATGTATCAGGAAGAAAGTGATCAGGAAATGCTGTCCGATGACCAAAAGGAAATGATATATGATGAGTTGAGCCAAGAAATGGAGGAAGAGATAGAAGAAGAGGTGAAAAGAGTTATGGAATTTGCTGATGACTTCTCCTTAGAGAAAGATCCACCGGATGGATCTGAACAAGTTCCTGACACAAAAGAAAATGTGAATGATAGGTAAGATCACTCACAAAAAAAATATATCACTAACAGCACAGGTATCCCAAGCTGGGTTTCTGTGGTTTCCTATCGAACTTATAAGGCAATGTATGGCGATTTTTCGAAAAAATTAAAAATCAGTAAATCACACAAATAAATGTCCCTACTTGTGTTTCGTGTTTTGCTTTGAGTCTCTGTGAAGTTTCAGGTCATTTGCAGCAATATTGAGCGAGTATCGTGGTGGAGTATCCCTCGTACTTAAAAATTGGGAAGGTAGCACACTTCAGGCCGCTCGAACCCTCGATAAGGGTCAATAATTCGCCTCTAGTTCAGCCAAAATTACACATCAAGCCGAAATTCTTTCACAGAACCTTAGTCCGCTATCTGATACAACCACACCATCGATCTCCCTTTCGGAATTCAACGCTAACAGTTTCAAAAGCCAATTTTTTTCGAAGCCATTGCCAATCCGATATGATATGAACCAACCATTTCGGTTATGGCTTTCAACCGTCGTTACAAAAACCATACGTACCCTCCCCTAAAATCCTTCAGAAAGAAAGTTACAATGTCCCCAGCTTGGAAAAGGAATCAAAATTAAGAAAAATTGGGGTGCTAAATGTGAAAAAAGCATTTAAGTCCTAAAGGATAATAGTTTAAATATTTTTGAATAAAAAATTGTATTCACTGACATCTCTCATTATTTTCTATTATTGAAATGCAAATGAAGCAGGTAGCAGTTCAGCAATGGAATTTCTTGGCCATCAAAAGTCCATTTTGTATTTATTAACTACTGGCATGGTTATAAAGCAATACATCACAGACAGACACACCTCCATTACAAAGTGGATGAAGGAAGAGTGCCCTAGGATTTGTCAGGAGATGGGCAAGCCCAAGATTGATCACTTCTTTGATCTCTGGCATGTTGCAAAAAGTAAGTACAGTGTTAAAAAATAACTTAATGGATTAATAAAAAATATATAAAAGAAAGTTGTTTCAAATGTTATGCAAAAAAGAAAAAGGTGAATGAGATACAGAATTTTTCATGATTTGGTGAAAATTACGGACCGAAATGTCTCAAGACTGTTATAACAATAATAACATTTTGAATATCTAATTTGTCAAGTAGTTTTCCCAATCATGCAAAAACCCATCAGTCATTAGAACGATTTCACATAAGCGCTTTTAACATGCAAATAAGTTTTGTCGAGTATTTAACATGCAAATTAGTTGTCGCTATAAATATGTTGTCACCTTGCTAACCAAGACATTCGCACTGTGGCAGTTTCACGGCTGGATGAATTAAAAAAATTGATAATTATACAAAGCTTTAAGATCCGTTTATATAATTCAAAAATATAGCGATGGTTTAACATTTCAATTGTGATTTAATTTAACAGAAACTGTATTTACAATGATTGCTTTAAATTCTTTCGAAAAGTCTAACACGCCTTTCTGCCAAGAAAGCGCAAAGTTCAATGCATACTGGCATTAACCATCGTGGATGTCTCCATAAGCCACCTATGGCCTTAAATGTTTTCAGTTCTTTAAAAACATGTTCTATTTTAGTTCGTCTTTTCTCCAGTAATCGGTTGAACTTACGCGCACATCGTCTGCCTCTATTGTTCAGGAGGCGCATTTGATTAGCCCTGATGGGCGTTAAAAGCGGTCCACCATCGGGGTAAGCTTTATCGGCCAGAAATTGTGCGCCAGGAGGTATACTTCGTGGTAACCCGGGGCCAATTGGCAGCATGTGCCTGTAGGCATTCGCGTCAGCCATACTTCCCATAAAACCTGCATGAACGTGGTGTAAATGCCCGTGATTGTCAAGAATTAACTGGGTATTAAAGCAGTGATAATGGCGATGTCCACTATAAAACAGTCGCTGCGGTTCTGTTATTGGGCGATAGATCTCATGTGGGGTTGCGTCAATTGACCCAACAGCAGTCGGAAACTCTGGCCAGTTTCCCATCATATTCAGCCATTCTAAATTGTTAGCCCAGTTGATCTGGTTATGGAAATGTCTCCATAGCTCTGGTAGGATCTTGTAAATAATTCGAACAACAGAAGCAGGATCAATATCAAACAATAACGCTAGTGTGTCAATGTGGGGGTATTTTCTAAGCCATATAAGTACCAGCAAAATCTGATTAGTCAGATTTAAGTTTTGGCACCTTAATCTCATCCGCGGAACACCATGGACGTTTAGTTCATTCAGTGTAGGTGTTAAATCCCTTACTAATTGCAAAAATGATAATGGCGTTTCACCAGTGTTTCTCCAAAAGTGCCATGACTGCCCGCAGATAAGAGAGTATACATCCCTTCCGTTGTATGGGTGACCATGACAAGAGGTAAGTGCTGATAAGCCAAAGGTGTTTGTAATGCAACAAAAAGAAGACAAATAGCCAGAAAGTTCAAAAGAATCATCCTAAGTTGTACTAGATCCATAATTATACACTCAACAAGCAAGTTTTACTTGCGACGCACGCACGAGTAGAGTTTATTTCATGTGTTCCACATGTTAAAATTAGCAGAACTGTGAAATTCACAGTTTGCTTTAAATTCCAGCAAGTGTAATCAAGTGTGAGCATGTGATTCCAGCAGGTACATTATCTTCGTATTCGCTGTTGAGCTTTCTGATGCGTGTTCAGCAGTCTTCGAAAATCGAGTATAAAGTTCCTTATTTCAAGTTATTCCAATAAATATCGACTACAACATGTGGCGACCTTGGGAGGAAATGGACGGAACCTCTACTAACTTTGATGGAATTCAGGGAAACCAAGATAAGCCTGGTAATTCATTTTGCATGGCCGGATTTAGTACATGAACAGATGGAAGGTTTATATCAGTTTTTAAAAGCTTATCATTTGCTTCTCTCTTGAATTTAATAGGTTCAACCAAAACAGGAAGAGTAAGGGCGAATGCCAGTGAAAGGGAAGATCAGCTTGTGTCTGATAGCTATAACATGGTGTGCGGAAAGGATTGGAGCGCTGTTGTCGAAATAGCGAGGAAGCGAGTACTTGAGTACGGTCTACCACCTAGAGTAATCAAGATTTACACGGAAAGTGATGCAAGCAAGCTGATAACGAGGATGAAAAATATAATGAGACGAATGGCACCACCATCATCGTCAGCACCATCCACATCAACAACCGTCTTATCAAAAGCAAAAAATAATAGCGACAAAATGCGTTATGCAGTTAAGCGAACGCTGGCCCAAAGAACACTTGAGTCAAAGCTTGTAAACTTCGTAGTCTCCTCGTCAGAAGACGAAGAAGAAGAAAAGCAAAAAAAGAAAAAGACAGCTACAGAAGTGGCGAAAGAGGCCCAGCAGGCACACACAACCATGTGCAAGAAAGCAATGGAAACCCTTGCTAAATTGAGTAACTTGCTCACGAAAGTCGAGTGTCAAATAGACAAATCAGCTAAGCCTTAGAGTTTACTGTGAGTAGGGCTTTTGCTTTTGCGTTTAATGCTGTTAATGTTATTTGAATAAAAACTGGAAAGCTTTCCTAGCTGTATTAATGTTCAAAAATTGATTTGTGCATTCTAAGGGTGTCTGAGCTTTTTACTAATTGTAGTACATATATCCTTTTGGTGAAATAAAAATAATATAACTTTTGAAAGAAAGACAAAAAATTGTTTTTAGCGACTACGTTATTTCGAACTAAAGATACCTAATATAAATTAGAAATTTCTAGTCATGGGTTCTTTTTTTGCCACAAGAATCGGATCGCAGTCAATGAGCCGTGGAGCTATTTGCGTGCGGTTGCTTCACTTCGAGATGACAACTAATTTGCATGTTAAATACTCGACAAAACTTATTTGCATGTTAAAAACGCTTATGTGAAATCGTTCTATTGATTGACAACCATGTCTATTTATACAAATGAGTTTACATGTTTTATTTATTCTAGAAATAAAGAAGAAAATGCTGAAGCTGGGTAAAGAACGTGGTTGTGAGCTCATTAGTCGTTGGTACAAAGCATGCATTAATCACTTCTATTGGTCTGTAATTTCCACACCAGTCCTTATGGGAGAGGTTAAATTGGCTAAATTTCAGACCTTTTTACATCACATTATAAACAAACACACGGATCTACCAAACAAACTCTTCAATAAATGCAAGCATGGAGTCATCACAGTTCCCAAAGCATGGATGTTAAAAGGTATGTTGAATATTACTCAAAAAAGATTGGGAATACTAAATGGGAATGAGAGTTGGCATGGCATTACACAATGCTCTTTTCTGATCGGGCAATACAAATTTTTTTTCCTCCAAGGATATATTGTCCAATCAGAAAATAGCATTAAGTAATCACTCCAGACCCAATAAACTGGTTTCGATAATATCTGATTTGGGTGTTATTTGAACATTAGGGTCAGAAGCATACGAAAAACTGTATGATACTCTCACCAAAGACAGTATATGCAAAGCCATCAAGCAAGTGTCATCCAATGCACAAACAAGCTGCCTCGAGGGCTATCACAGTGTGATAAACCAATTTGCTCCCAATATGCATGATTTTCTTACCTTGGCATGTATAGCAGGTATATAAAGAAATGTTTGCTTTTTCTGTATTCAGGACTTGAATTTAAAGGAGTTACTTTTATCTTTCCAGCTATTTCTTATACTGGAAATTATTACTTGACACAGATGATACAAGACATAACAGTTGAGATAACCATTTTTTTTAAATTTAAGGTCAATATTAGCAGAACTGCATTTCAATTACAATCTTAATCGAGATCCCAAAAAGGATGATCAAGGAAATCCAAGACTCAGGGTCACTTACACAAAATATAAGTATGGAGAGGGAACAGTCAAACAAGTAAAAACACCACAGAATTATGGTAGGTAAAACAATTACATGCATAGAGAAGGAACATCTATAAATTGCTGTTTGACTGTATTCAATGCAAACTAGTTCCGAAGAAAAATATTTTTTTTTGTAATGATAAAAAAGGGAGAGGAAGAAACATCAGAACTAATGAACATTTCATTATAACTAGATTACTGATACGAACACAAAAAGTGAGCAAAACTTCACTATTTAGTGTAATAAAAAAGTTTTTCTCGGTTTCTCGGTTAAACATAAAACATAGCCAAGCGGAGACCAAAATAGTACAAGGGAAATATGCGAAATTATTCTATGTATAAAGCAAGATTCAACATAGTAAATGTTCATGAATTTCCACTGGTAAAAAGCATGAAGGCTTCTATGTTTTATGTTGAATGAGGGAATATTTTTAATGAGCATGATATGATAGTAATTAGTAACCCAAAAAATTCACTTCTAGACTATGTTTGCGATATCTACAAGACCCTAATAGAAACCCCAAGAGCAGAGCTGAAGCAGGTTTAAGACGAACTGGAGGAAAGTGTCCCTCAGCCTTTACATTCTATGCTGGAAAAAGAGGACCAGAAGGATGCATTTCATAGAAATCAGGAGAGGAAAGAGAAAGAAACGCCTATATGTCCTCCTACATGCACAGGTAATGATATTTACCTGTAACATTTGATATTCATGGCATAATATAATAATACATAGCTTTATAAATTTTTGCAGATGAAGAACTGCAAGCACTGACCCAGCCACCAGCCAGAAGTCTGTCAGGAAGAAAACCACCTAGTTGCAAAAAATGTGGAAATTCCATGAAAGGCCACAAGAGAGGCAGTGTTTCACCTAGTTGTCCTTAGTCTATTAGTAAGGTAACAAGAAATAAGTTGATGCAGACAAACAACTAAGCTCTAGGTCAAACACTGTACTTCACATGTACTTATTATTTCAAGATTTTATTGTATGTACTTAGCAATATTTTTTCTCGTATATCTATTTACAATAATTGTTTTCATTCTGTTTCTTCTAACTGTGACTCTTCGTCCTCAGATTCTGGATCGGTATCTGTTCCTTCGCCGTCATCCTCCTCTAAAAATCCTTTGTATGTTCCGTGTTCTGAGGGAAATTGTGTTCTTATGACACTGTAAACACAGCAGGGCAAAGCCAGCCTTTTTAAATTACCGTCGTATTGCCATATCAGTCGAAAAAACTGGTGATATGCAACTGATCTGAAAAATCTAAAAATTAAAATATTACTGTTCGTTTTCAATATTTAGCATTTGTAAATATTATTCATTTAAACTTTAATAAACAATGCACTTACTGTGAGTCTGGTACTAGACCTTGATCCCTCATCACAACGTAACTTCGTCATTTACAAGTCCTGAGACCAATTGCTGCCGCCTCTAAAACCCACTCATCCAGACATACGGACCAAAATCCAGGATGTTCTGTTATGCAAGGGATTTCTTCCTCTAATTCTTCTAGTTTTTCCCTACAACGGTCGATATCGCGACAGCAAAAACATTCTGATTGATTCGTAATCAAGGTAAGTGAACAAGCGGAGCACTTGCACCTACAAAATAAAAATAAATGTTTGAGCCTCACGTTTGGGTTTGGGTTTCACAGTTTAACACCAGTTATATTTAAGACATTCCTTACCACTGATTAAGATGTATTTCCTTTGAGAATCTTTTCCTTAGCATTTCTTCTTCTTCGAGTTCTGCCTCAAGTTGGCTCTTGTAAACAACATTCTCCTTGAACTTTGAACTTTGTTTTATTCACACACATATATTTACAATATGAATATTTATACATAACATTTACAAATTTGAAAGCAGGATAAGTGACTGAAAATTATGTATTTAATTTATAGTAAAGTGTGTGTTGCTGTCGAAGTAGTATAAACTTTCGAGTCGACAGCCACTGCAGTTAAGTAATTCAATTTAAGTGTGAAATTAGATCAAAATGACGGATCATGTTATATAGTTATAATATGAGAGGAAGGTAGCTGTTGATATATGAGGATAATTTTAGAAAATAATTCTACAATAATATATACAATATGATATTTACAGTTAACATAATTATAAAGGTACAACATTATTTACATATATGAACATATATATATACATATGTATACATGCTCATACGTGTATATTTACAATTTATTGAATTTGAATCAAGTGCCTTTTGAAGCATGACTTGAATACAGTTAACGATTTTTTGTTTTTAATATGTATTGGGATGTTTTCCCATATTTTGGTTACTATAGATTTAAACATAAATTTGCCATAATTAGTACGAGATGGTGGAGGGACAAGATGGTTTGCTGAAGCATATCTGGTATTATAACTATGTTGAGCTTTTGCTAACTTAATAATACCAGAGAATATTTCTGGTATCTTGATTTTAGTATTGCTTGTATTAAGGATTTTATAACAAAGTACTGCTGCTTTAAGCTTAAAAATATTTTCAAATGTTAGAAAGTCAAGAATTGTATACAGAGGAGCTGCGGTCTCGTATTGATTTGCAAAGAAAAAGTTTCTAATAGATTTGTTTTGGGCAGTACATATTTTTGACAACTTAGTTTTATATGTACTGCCCCATGACAATATACCATATGAAAGATAAGGATAGATTAATGAATAGTACAAGCTCTATTAGACTTTGCCAATTTGTGCTCCATTCAGGTATTTTTCTATATCGAATCTACTATAGTCTCTAACATATTTATGAAAATTTTGTTTTTTTTGGAATATTTTGTGTTACAAAACAGAAAACTGGCAAGTGGTCGCTAATGTCTATGGGCCAAATTCCTGATAACCTTTTAAAGTTTTGTGAATTATTGTATATATGATCAATTAAAGTTGCAGAGTGACAGGTTATTCTTGTTGGTTTAGTAATTATGGGATAGAAAGTATTGTTGAATAGCATATTTACATAATTTTGGGTTGGGGCATGGGTTTCATATTTAAAACAATCAATATTGAAGTCACCTAAAATGTATGTTTCCAATTTTTGATCATTGAATTGTTTCAGAAGTAGTTCTAGCTTGTTTGTGAATTCCTCTAAATTAGCATTAGGATGTCGATAAATGCATCCAATAATCAGGGGGGACGATTTCTGCCTTTCAACTTGAATCCAAGTTGACTCAACTTCTGGCATTTCAATATATATATCATGTCTGCAGATGGCACGAAAATGTCTCTTCACATAAAGAGCAGTTCCCCCAGCAGCAGTTGGAGAGTCATTGTGGTAAAAGTCATAATTTTCAATGTCAGTATTGTCAATAGAATTTGAATTAAGTTTAGTTTCTGTTATGGCAATTATATCAGGATTGACACTCAAACTAGTTAAATTTTCTTTTAGTAGTTCACTATTCTAAGGGAGACTTCTTATATTGGAATGCAGCAAAAATAAATGATTATTTGATTTGCTATCTAAAATATTGTTAATATCATCTGTTGATTGATACTCAGATGTTGGTAATTGCAACATATTATCTGAATCAGAATCATCAAATCTATCTGGGTTTGAGTTCAAATCGTAAAAATCCTGATTACTTATATCTATATCAATTTGTGGGACCATGTCTTTAAATTATATTACCTAGTTAATTCAATAATAGCTAGATGACAGTCTAATTATATGCAGTATAGTCATAATTGCAGAATCGTTCAAATTGGACTAGTGACACAAAGTTGTAGGATGGCGAAGAATCATTTTCCTTGAGATAGATCTTACCATTTTTTGTCCAAACATACTTGTAGCTGTTCTCTTTCTTGAATTGGTAAATCTTGCTGAACAGCTTTTTTCTTCTGCTTGAAAGGGATTCGTTGATATATATCTTGTCAGTGAATGATTGACCAGTAGAATTCACAGACGGCAAGGTGTTAACGCTTTTGCCTTGACATTTCTTCTTTTCGTTGTAGATTTCGTCTTTTTTTTTCCTTCTTACAAACTTGGCAATAAGTCTATTCTTGACTTTTTTAGTATCGGGCAGGCGGTGGATTGTAGATATGTCGTCGTCTTTTAGTGTAACGTTCATGTTGTTATACAACTCTTTTATGAGCTTCGTTGGATCTTCGCTCTCGAGTTTAGGAATGCCCGTTATCTCGATGCAATCTCGCCTTAAATACTGCTGGGTGTCGTCAACCTCGTACTCTAATTCACTCAGGTTAAACTTCAGGTCTGATAACTGGTTATTCATCGTATCAATCAGGGTCTTATCGGTTTGAACTTGCTTTTTTGTTGACTGAAAGGCGACCATCATGTCGTCGTATTTCTTCGTAATAAACTTCTGGGATTCTTAGACCTTATTAACAGTGTCAGCTAGCTCTTTCAGGCTTTTCTTGATATTATTTAGTTCCCCTTGGATTTCGGAGGATATTTGTGCTCTTATTTCTTTTTTAAGTTCCGTTAGTATGATCTTTTAGCTCATTGCAATTTTTGTCCGCCATCTTGATCCGTGGTCAGCGGATGCTTGATCCTCTTCGGTAGCAACCGGCTCTAGCTCTTCCGAATACTTAAATCCACCTAATCGAGGACTTTCCATGTTTTAAAAAGTATTAAGACTTAAAAAAGACCACTATCACTAAGATTACGCGGAGAAGAAACATATGGTCGAAATGCTGCTTCTATGAAGTGGTTGAGTAAATGAGATCACACGAAACCTCATACGGAAAACCGCTGACGGAAATGACATTTGGCCGTGATACAATGATTTCAATGGCGGACGAGAAAAAAGCGTAAAGTTTTTATACTTCTACTTGGAATACGAAGAAATCGGTTACACACATTGGTAATTAGGTATCAAAGATTATTTTTTGAAAGTTTCAAGTCGTTTTGAATTATGAGCAGTTTTCGTCCAAGTGCCCCTTTAAAATATTGATTAATTCAGTTAATACCCGCCATGTCCAGTATACTCGCTATATCCACAGAGGGAGTATAGAAACTACCACAGGAATGAAAAAATTAGCAAACATCTGATCTAACATCAACGGATATAACGGATATAACGGTTATAACGGGTATTGACTGAATTAATTATCATTATAGTTAAAATATTAATTAGTTCAGTTAATACCCGCCATGTCCAGTATACTCGCTATATCCACAGAGGGAGTATAGAAACTACCACAGGAATGAAAAAATTAGCAAACATCTGATCTACCATCAACGGATATAACGGATATAACGGTTATAACGGGTGTTGACTGAATTAAATAGTATACCAAGTATAAACGTAATAAAGTAATGTAATGTAATGTAATGTAATGTAAACCCATGTCTGATGGATTTAGTGGCATCGTCGTATCAACATTGTTTAAGGCACGTGACATTTACATTTGAACAATGATTTGTGCGTCTATTTAGCGTTAAATAAAGAGGTGACTCAACTAATATGTTGTGTTTGTTTTTCCCTTTTGTTCCACAGCAATCTTCAAAGTGAGATGTCAGCCGCCAACATGCAAGAGGATGCATGTGCCACCGAAAGTGTAGTGCGGTTAAGAGTGAAAGATCAAAGAATGAAAGCAAGGTTGATCACTGCTTCACGTGAACTGCGATTGGCAGGGCTGTTAATGGACTCGTTTGGTCTGGACGAAGAGGGTCTATGTACCGACATTCAGGATACTCAGGAAAACTGTTGTGCACCAAACAAGCCACTCTCGTGCCCAGTGACGGTGCTGTGTAATGACATACAGCTAGCGATGAAGAAATTGCAATACACAGTGCATCAGGGCGAGGTGTTCAAGCCTGATGCACGATCCCTGTACACGTACAAGCATCTGTGTCCATTGAAGACCTTCATTCTCAGTCTTATGGGAAACGAGTCATTTAAATACCGACTTGTGTAGCATCATTCTCGTGTTTTGCCAATACTAAGTGATCCGGAGAGTTGCGTTATATCAAAGCTAAAGATTATAAGAGATGTAGTGGAAGTAAATGATGGATGGTTCTGGTCTTTTTCAACTGAAACCTTTGTGCAAGGACTGTTCAAGGATGTCGAGGTGAGTTTTGTATTTCCGCATGCTCTCGAATGCTCATTTAGCGCGAACACTGTGATTGTATTTTGTGGCTCATTGTATTTTGATGACGCTTTTCTAGATCAGCCAGCAATCGCCTCGAGCATTTGTGCCCTACGATAGTACGAAAGATCCAGAGCCACTCTACTTTGAGGAGATTCTGAGAAACAGCCTGTCAGACGAGCAAATTCAGCGGTTCTGTGAAGATTTCTTGGCTCTGTTCCGTCCAAAACAACACAAACAACCCGTGCCTTGTGCAATTGGAGCGTCAGATAGCGGAAAGACGAGTCTGTTTGCGCCTGTATTCAAAATCGTTCCAGTGCACCGTATTGCAAGAGTAACCAAACAAAAGTCATTTAACAAATCAATGATCGACCTTTCAACCGAAATTATATTCTTAGATGAGGCATATGCAAACCTTCTCGATGTGGCGACTGGAAAATCCTTTGCCAAGGTGGGTATACCTCGCACGACACCAAATGGAAAAAGGCAAAAGTGTTTCACTGAGAGTCAACAATGTACATCACTTGCCAGACAGAGTTGGACTTCGGGGAGAAGCACAATCCAGCAATGGATAGGCGCCTGCACAAATACTTCTTCAAAAGCCTTCCGAACGTCAAGCCCGAAGCACACCAGTGGCTGTGAGAACATGCGATGGATTGTTTGGGCCTCGAGACAGGCACCTCAAGACAGCACTTCGACGGCTTCTACCTCAGTCCCCTTGGCAACCGGTCTGTCTGAGCAGGACTTGCTGGACATCACAACAGTACATCTGTCGGAAGAAACAGAAGAAACGACTCCAACATCCAACGACATTCCAACCGGAGGAGGTCGAGAAGAAGACAACGAAGGCAGTGCCCCTGGTGAACAGTCCGCCACACATGTCGAGGATAATCAGCAGTACACAACCAGTGAACGTGCACCACGCCTCCCCAAGACATACCAAAAGGAAAAGGGGTTCCCCACCCCCAGGACAAAAAAAAGTCACGATGTTCTTCTCCAGCCAACAATAATTGCATTAATTTATTGTACAACTAGTCACTATATAGTGTGCATCAATGATTGATCAACAAGCATCATCAATAAAGTTCGTGATTATCAGATCGAAATACTAACAGTGTTCATTGCTTTTTTAGGCTTTACATTTCCTAGTTGTCCTGTTAAGTAACGTGTTTGCTGTTCTTCCATGCTGAAATTTGTATGTTGGGTCCTTCAGAATAGCCGTCCAGTGTCCATAACCATGGCGTTTTATCCCGTCTTTCAAGTATTCGTCTTCTTTGGGGGTGAAAAGGAGTAGTTTTCTTTCTTGTCGTTTGCCATTCGACTTTGGACTAGACTTAACCAGTTCATCGCACGCACCTAGTCGCAATTCATCATTTACGATTTCCTGGCTTTCGTTGACCTCAACACTTGCGAATTCGTTTTCTTCGTCTGATTGTTTTTGACTCTCGGGTAAAACCAATCGTAAGGGTGAACTGTTCGAAAGTCGTGAACGCACATCATCGGTTAATTTGGTTCCTTTTTCTCCTTGAAGTTTGATCAAGCACTCGTGCACCTTCGAGGCGATCTCGTGTGACCTTCGTTTCTGATAATGGACTTTAGCCACCACAGAACTGTGCTTTTGATCTTCGGTGATCATGCCCTGTTCGTGAATGTCGAGGTGCTTGCGACTGGCCGTTTCGACGATTTGTCGGTATCGCGTTGGATGAATGTATTTGCCGGTTGCATCGAATACTAATTTGGTCATCGGTTGTCCGATCTTACTGTGTTGACTGCCATTCCTGGTAACGAGAACGTATTCGCAGTCTGGTTTCGAAAGCGGTCGTATGACATTGATGTATCCATCCAACACTTGCATGCTGGTGTCGGTCAGATACAATGAATCAAAACTATACTTGGCTGTAGTCTTGAATTTTTTCTGATCAATGAAACCACCGCTTTTTTTTCGCTGATTCAACCATATCTACCGTCAAATACTGATAAGTCATTGGCCGAGAACCTTTGACTTTCATGAACAAATACACAGAGCACGCTCTCGTATCGCGGAAGGTGATAGGTAATCACTTGTAATAATTCATCCAGTGTGGCCCAATGGCCCTTGGCCTCGATGTCTAAATCGTTTGTCCATTGTAATAGCATCATTTTCGCCACTGTTTTGCGCGCTCTCTTCAAATAAGTTTCTGTGCACATTAGGTTTCGTGCAACTACATTTGACGATGTACCGTGAATATTGTGGAAATCAAGCAATCTGATATAGCGTCCAAGTAACCAAGGCGACCTGCATGACCCAGTCCCCAGTCAGTCTGCATGATATCGGCAAATTTGAAAATGAAACTAGGTGAACTTAAGCAGAAATCCACTATGTCCCAACTTAGGTCTTCTTCGTCGTCGTAGTCTTCACAACAAAATTTCAGATACTTAAAACTCTTACGGATAATTTGTTGAGCTTGTTGTTGTGTTTTGCATCCCCCACCGCTGCCAATCAGCCATTTCTCAAATTCTTTGCCAAGAGTACTTGAAATATCAAAGCACGGCATGAACTTTTTGCGAGTTTTAATTACTTGAGTCGTATTGACTTCTTCATCACCAGAATTTGACGTCATTTCAGATACGTCGGGTTCTTGGTCGAAAAAATAAAACCAACGATGCTTCTTTTTGACATGCTTTCTGTATCCTCTTTGAGTAGTGAACACATCATGATTGCACGCTGGTACTAGGGAGTGGAAAAGCCCATCTTCTTCATCCTCTTCTAGGTGTAGTCTTTTTGGTTTAGACGATGCGCCATTGATTTTCGACCAATCAATTTCTCTACTGTGTTTACTCATTTTCCTTTATCTGCTCTTGCCAATGGAAAGATCTCAGCATTATATATTAGATGTAATCACTGCTTTTATAACTATCATTTATCCCTGGGGGTTAAACCGAATTTTAAACTCATTGACTGGTTACCATTGGTTACCATACCAAAGCATGATCTTATTTCAAAGACAACTTTTTGTTCTCTTCCATGCAATTACTTTAGAACAAAAGGAAATATGTTGCCCGGCATGTCAAAACTTGTATTGTAATGTCTAAACTTGCCTGAATTTGCTCGAATAGTCTTTGTTCTTTTTGGTTGAGGTTGCGCAATACCACTTAACATGTTGGCTCGTTTGAGAACCTGCCCAGACATGCACAGTATTGTCTATACATGCCTGGGCTTGTTTGTTTCATACAGACGTCAACGTGTCACCATCGAGGGTGTTGAATCTGATACCTTCAACCTAGAGTACGGTGTTCCGCAAGGCAGCTGCCTCGGCCTCTGCTATTTACGTTATATTCCAGCAAACTATTTAGAATTAATAAAAGTCATCTCCATCAAGCTCACGCATATGCAGACGACACACAATTGTACCTGGCTTTCAAGCCAGGTGAAGATACTGATGAGAGATCAGCTATGGCTGCTATGGAAGCGTGTATTTCAGACTTCAAAGAATGGATGCTATCTGACAAATTGAAGCTGAATCCTGGTAAAACAGAATTCTTAGTGATAGGTACCAAACGACAGCTGGAGAAAGTTAACATCAACAATCTACAAGTCGGAGAGTCCCAGATTAAACAATCTTCTGTCGTAAAGGACTTGGGAGCGTGGTTTGACTCCCACTTGAATATGAATGAACACATTAAGAAAACCTGTAGCTCATCTTTTTACCATCTATATAACATCAGAAGAATTAGAAAATACCTAACACGTAGTGCCATCAAGACTTTAATCCATGCTTTCATAGCGAGTAAAGTTGATTACTGTAATAGTTTATTGTATGGCCTTCCTGATATTCATATAAATAAGTTACAAAGAGTGCAAAATTCTGCTGCCAGGATTATTGTAGGGCTTCCTCGTTTTTGTCACATTACGCCAGTTCTATTCGATCTACACTGGTTACCCATCAGATATCGTATCCATTTTAAGATAGTATTGCTAACATTTAAATGTTTACATGGGCTTGCACCTAAATATTTGTCCGATTTAGTTTCAATAACTAAGGTGTCAAGATACAATCTCCGTAATAGAAACGGCACACTCCTAGTTCCAGCTAGTGAAAAACGTAAGACTCTAGGTGACAGGGCTTTTAGATCTGCTGCTCCTAAATTATGGAATGCTCTTCCTCTTGAAATTAGAAATATACCATGTGTAAATAGTTTTAAGTCAGCTGTTAAGACATTTCTTTTTAAATTAGCTTTTACATAGAATTTTATATCTATATACCTTTATACACTATATACCTTATAATTGCTCGTTTATTTAGACTGTTATACATTTATATCATTATTATTGGAGCAAGCGCATTGAAGCCATGGAGTGAATTCAGAGTTGATACTTGCAGGTAGTACCTATTAGTCACTGTCGCTCGGCCGGAGCATCCATTGCACAAAGACAAATACACAAGAGACCCTTGTGGTATTCACTTTGTTCTTTGTGTGGTGGATGTTCTGGATGAGTGAGGGTGACTGATTGTCACTAGATGGCTGCTACTTGTTTGTGTCTGTTATGTATTTATTCCATGGTTTTGATGCATTTGCTCCATATCATATTTATATATTTATTACTTATCATTGTAAATTTAGTGTAATATGTGCACATGTGATCATATTCATATGTAATATGCGCATTATAAATATTAAAGTTATTATTATTATTATTATAATTATTATTATTAATATTATTTGAACTTGATCTGCGTTGTTTCGGACCTACCCAGACATGCACAGTATTGTCTGTACATGCCTGGGCTTGTTTGAACTGGTCCTGCATTGTTCATTACATTGCCTGCTTGTCAATGTACTAAGCCGAACAGTCATCTTTGCAATTAGGAACAGTTAGTGTACAAAAATCGGAACGTATGTTCCTCTTTTGTTCAAAAAGGAACACTTAATTGCCATAGAACAGAACAAAGTGTTCAATTATTCAAAAAAGAACGCTTCAACAAGGGAACACTTGTTCCCTTTGTATGCCAAAAGGAATGATCAATGTACAAAGGGAAAAGGAACAATTTTTATATCCACGCGTAACTAAAAGGAACTTTTTCGTTCCTGTGTTGAACAAAAAGGAACCTTTTGTTCTGGTTAACAATATTTAAGTTCCTCTTTGTGCTAGTTCAACAAGGACACTTGTTCCTGTAACTAAGAATGCATTCCGTTCCGAAATATAAAAGAGAACATTAACAAAACTATGAGGAACAAACAGTCGAAATTCAACGATCTCGAGTGCTTTTGAAGGTCAATTAATGCAACTATCGATACAATGATACCTTTCTTACTATCACCGACTTGGTGTCAATCGAATTAGGAGCTGTGCAATGTCTTATAAGGTTCAAAACACGATATCACTGATTTTGGGAAACGTCGATGATGATAATGATGATAATGATAATGATGATAATGATGATGATAATAATGATGATGATAATAATGATGATGATGATAATGATGATGATGATAATGATGATGATAATCATAATGATAATGATGATCATGATAATGAGGATGATAATAACGATGATTATGATAATGATAATGATGATATTGAGGATAATGATGATGATGATAATAATAATAATAAAAAATGTAACAGTTATTGTAACTGTTGTTTTCACTATTTTTGCTACTATTTTTAGAACTGCAAAGTTCTTCACGAACGCGGATGCTGTTAAGATGCAAACAACTCCATTCCGTCAGATATTTACAACTGATACACCAATCCAAACTCTAGGTTGGACTCCAAGAACTGGGAAAGCAAAGACAGATGATGAAGTGCTTGATGTCTACAATACGGCGATGGACGAAATCGCAAGGAAAATATCTCGCTCACGTAAGCCATTGAATCTCCAGACTAACTCGTGGCAAACTGGAAAAGAACAGCAACATTGTATTGAGAGAGCTGCTCAAGACTGCAAGATTATATGCGATGTGATAGCACCAAATAACGGCGAACAGCTATTCGAAGCAATAGCCTCCAAGACTTATCTATAAGCCGCAATTTTGTAGATGTTCTTGATACCATAGAGCGCCAAATCCAAAGTTCATCATGGAGTCCTTACAGTGATGAGCAGTGCGACAATCTACACTATGATTTCAAACAGTCACGCTCACACATCCTGCAATGGAAGGCTCACATACTACGATCTGTGAACCAAGAAGTAGCAAAACAAGACTGCTTGAAGACAATTACCAACGAACCAGATGCAGCTCTTATAGTCATGGACTGGGCGATGAAGTTCCAACAGCTCAGATACCGCGAAAAGCAGTCCGACTGGTATGGCAAAAGAGGATTAAGCTAGCATATCTCCACAGTCATCTCCAAAGATCCAAAGAAAAAAGGAAGTTTGGAACTTCAGTCATATGCTCATCTTTTTGACACATGTCAGCAGGATTGGTTTGCTGTAACTTCAATTGTACACTCTCAAAGTCATCAAGACTGAAAAACGGCAAATCAACAATATCTACTTGCGGTCTGACGAAGCTGGCTGCCTCAGTAAAAATATATCGGTCAACGAGTGGGTATATATATCTGGATGTGTCTATTCTGACGGTAAAGTGCTCAATACATTGACATGTAGAGTGTTATAGATTATGGATTGTAGATAGATCAAAGACAAGACATAACTTTTGCTGTTACTCGGAGTTTCACGCTTACGCGATCTTCAGACAGTCTTTAATAAAGAATAATCCATACTGTAATCTATATATACCTGAGGCGCTATAATCTATAATTGGAGTATTGTTATGTATTTACAATAGTGCTATTGTTCTATCAAGGTGCGATAATTTATGTTATCCGGCTTAAGTAATATTTGTTTTCGTGGCGGCATTTTGAAATAAGTTCTGATCTTTTGTTGAGAAGGTTGGCTTTATCTGCTTTAATAATGTTCAATTTTTCTGCTTAGCAGAGATTGCATTTCTTAGAAATATTATTGTAGGCTTTTGCTGAGGTGATGATTGACCATTTGATGTTGTAAATTTTCTTGTTGTCTTGAAGTGTCCAGATGTGTTTTGATAGCTCAGTGCTGTTGGCGTATTTTCTGTTTCGGAAAGATAGCTTGTGTTGCGTATACCGTTGTTTAAATGTTCCTTCTGTTAGTCCGATGTAGTTCTTTGCGGGTATGTCGTCTTCTGTGGTTACTCGTGCATTGTACAATATGCTGGTTGTGAGGCAGTTGTTTTCTAGTGGGCATTGGTCTTTTTTTCGGCAGTTGCAGTCGTTCTGTGAAGAGGTTGCGGGGCTGTTTGCTAGTTATTTTCTTGTTGTGTTTGTTGATTATGCTTGTCATATTTTCCATGCAACTGTAGCTGACTTTAACGTTGTTCTTGTTGAAGATGCAGTGGAACTTGTGATTTTTAGGGACAATTGTTTTGCTTTTATTTTACCTAATTCGATGTTATTCTTCCCTAATTTTAAGTGCTTCTGAATAAGGTTAAGGAAGGTTTTTCCTACGTTAATTTGGACGTTTTTGCTGAATGGAGGGTTAAACCATATAATATTTCTCTTTCTGTTTCTTCTTTGTGGTGCAGATGTGTTATGGTTATTATATGTGAGGGTTTCTGTGAATCCGCTGTTTTTTAGTGCTGTTTCGTAGAGTGGCTTAGCTGCGTTGAATGCTTCTTCGTTGCATGAAATGTCGGTTATTCTGCGGTTGATAGCTGCGGGTAGCTGTTTGATTATGGAAGGTGGATGGTTAGATTTCGTGTTGATATACAGTGGCTCGTCGTTTGGCTTTCTGTAGGGGTAGTAGGATTCGTTTGTTAAGTTGAATGTGACGTCAAGGTAGTTTACTGCTTTCAAGTTGGTTTGTATGGTGATATTAAGGCCGTGTTTCTTAAACTGTCTCGTTATGTCCTTTCTTATTCTTTCTGCTTGTGGTCCAGTCGTGTTCTTAAAGATGGCAAGTCCGTCGTCCCTGTACAGTCCTATGCTGACCTTTCCGTATTTGTCGCATAAGTTGTTGAGAATAAATAGTCCAACTAATTCGCATACTTCTGCTCCGTCGTAGCTTCCCATCGTGACGTCGAACATGCTGTTGTTGTCTTTCTTTATCCAGGCGTTACCGTTGTCAAATAGGAGGGATTTTCTAGCGTGCATGATAATGTCAATGTCTTGGCTGGTTATATTAGTGTGTTTCTTGGCGAAGGGGATTGCATTAGTTAAAAGTTCTTCGGTTATGGAGGGGTAGAAGCTTTCGATGTCAAATATGGCGAATGTGTGTTGTTGTTTGTTAGGGATGTTTGTGAACCAGTTGATTACGGATGACGAGTTTTTCCATTGGTTAAGTTCTGTTTTGTTTCTTACGTCAGTGTTGATTCTCTCGAGGATTTGTTTGCTTACTCGTCCTATTTCACTCTTGGCTGGGTTAATTAGTCTGCAGGTTGGGTTGTTTAAGAAATTATCTTTGTGATCTTTTAATGATATGGAGGCTTGTCTTTCTGCTATGCCCTCTGTTCTGTCCTGGATGTGAAGTTCGGTTGCTATGTTCTTTGCTTCGTGGTTAATGGTGTTGGTGGTGTTCTGATTTGCTTTCTTGTATGTTGCGGTTATGCTGTTCTTTAGTAGTTTATCGTGTTGAGTTTTGTCAAGTTCGTAAAGATTTGTTGTTTTGTCGGCTGGGATAAAGAACTACAAAGAACTACATCGGACTAACAGAAGGAACATTTAAACAACGGTATACGCAACACAAGCTATCTTTCCGAAACAGAAAATACGCCAACAGCACTGAACTATCAAAACACATCTGGACACTTCAAGACAACAAGAAAATTTACAACATCAAATGGTCAATCATCACCTCAGCAAAAGCCTACAATAATATTTCTAAGAAATGCAATCTCTGCTAAGCAGAAAAATTGAACATTATTAAAGCAGATAAAGCCAACCTTCTCAACAAAAGATCAGAACTTATTTCAAAATGCCGCCACGAAAACAAATATTACTTAAGCCGGATAACATAAATTATCGCACCTTGATAGAACAATAGCACTATTGTAAATACATAACAATACTCCAATTATAGATTATAGCGCCTCAGGTATATATAGATTACAGTATGGATTATTCTTTATTAAAGACTGTCTGAAGATCGCGTAAGCGTGAAACTCCGAGTAACAGCAAAAGTTATGTCTTGTCTTTGATCTATCTACAATCCATAATCTATATATATATGCAATCATTTAACTTACAAATTTACCTTATATCTTCAAAGTCTCCCGCTACTAAGGCTTGTTTATGTAATCTACTTTCCAGGTAATCTGTTTCCCCATAAGCTGTCTGCAGTTTTCTCAGGCTACATTGGATTTCGAAACCTCCTTGTGTGTTTCCCGTTTATATCTTAACTTTTTGTTCTTCTTCTGATTATGAACTTGGAGTTGTTTTATAGTCGAAGTCAGCAGTCCTCATTTTACGAAACCTATTGTAAGCAAACCCTATAAAGTACTCGCACAATGCCGCTGCTAAGAACCCGCATATTCGGAGTTCAACAGCTTGATTTCGAAAACTAAGTGAGCTGTATCTCGAATAAAACTTCTTAGTGTCCATTCAATGTCTTTGAATAACACAAAGATGGAACAAGGCGGCATTTTGCCGTAGTTTGGAGTGAACTCCGTCTAATCCAAACTATAAACAATTCAGTAAATTATTACACTGGCGGGAAGTTTGCGTGCATTGTTGTGGCTTATCAGATTTCATTTTATTGACATTGATCACAAGCACAGTATATGGCTTATTGTGCCTCTGTCCATATGATTGGCTAATTCAATCCTTCTGGATTTCAAACTTTAAACCGAGCTCGAATCCTGAGCGTAATTATTACAAAGGTACTTTACAATAGAAGGAAAGTGTATGGAGAGCAAACGAACAACAAAAAGAGCCTGAAGAAGTTCGATTTGCTGGCTTCGAGTCTATAAATTCGAAAGGTGAGTAAGATAATAATTCCGACAATGAATAAATAACGCATAGATAATCAGAAAGAAACTATAGTTGTGTTCAGTGATATATTGCCAGTATATTCTATATTTTGGGCAGGAGACGTGAACGTAAGGTAACCTATATTTAACACAGTTATTTTAACTCTTGCTTCTTCTCTTTTGAGTTTACAGAATAATGCTGGTTAACACGGCGGGCACAAACGACCTAAAAAGTGCTCATGATAAAATTTCTGTTTTGCGTCAAATATCATTTCTCTTCTTCTAAGGACTCGAAAACTGAAAACCGTTTTTAATTTGGGTGATGGAAACTTGAGTTATTGCAATTTTAACCTCCAAAATCTTTCCCGTGAAATTTTCGCGGGAAAAAAAATGTAATTAAAACCTTTCGCTTGGTACATTTTTTTCATTTCAAAACATTTCTCTCTAACTTTAATGCGAATGTGATGATATGAGAACGCTGGAAAATCGTATCCGTTTTAGAATTTTGATTTTTGCACTTAGAGGGCTATAAATTGAGGTTGAAAAAGTGAGTAAATCATCGTTACGTCATTATGACAACACAAATATCTTTTTAAGATATGTTATGCAGCCACTTTCTGGGATATCGATGATTTTATAAGCTATACTTACTGAAAATTGACTATTGAATGAGATGGTGTTAGAATTTCTGTAATTGATAATAAATAATATTTTTTATTTTTCTGTGACGTCAAATTAGATGACGTCATCAAAATCATAAAATCCCTCATATCTCCATTTCCAGTTACCGAAAATTGATGAAAATTTCGTTAAAGGTAATCTTATTGTTTTCGATGAAAGTCTTTCGAAGACTTTTCATGGCGGCTTAAAAGATTTGAACAATAACACTCGACGAAATAATGGATTTGGCCATCATATGTCCACCTGGCAAATGTTATTTGCCCATACATTTGCCTATGCAGGCAAAGGTCGGGGTAAATTTGTAATACATTTGCCATTGATTTGACATGTATCTGAACACATGGGTAAATATGTTACATATTTGCCCATAGTTTAGACACGTTTACCCAGTGGGGAGATATGGTGACCGTTTTTGGTCCCATATTTGCCCTATCGCCTAATGAAGGGTACATATGACATCAACTTTGTACTAGGCTTTGCCCCATATTTACCTGAGGGGGATGGGCAAATACAATATTGCGTAGTATACTGCGATATAAGGTTTCCGTTTCAATTCATTGCAAAACATTTCAAGAAAAATCAAAAATTTTCAACTGAATTATGGATGCTTGCTTGTATTTTACAACATACGATGGATGAATCAGATGTTTCTCCGAGCACATGACATTACAGTTGCGATCACAGTCAATTATTGTTTGGCTTTGATGTCATAAAAGCGAGGCTATATGCGTTGATACACACAGGGAAATACGCGGACGACGTATTTAAATTATGAGTAATTCAGTATTCAGTCTTAACATATGCATTCATCTTTTTTTATTGGCAATATATACAATTTGATTTATAATTGTTTTCATTATTTAATTTTAAACTTATCAAACGTCTCATTAGTTGATCATTCAACTTTCATTTTGACTCTCTAGTTACTGATGCACAGTTCAAACAGTTTATTTTTGATAGTTTTGAATATTCATGCAACGTTCCCTGGTTAACATGGATGATACTTTACGGTCATCTCCATATAGTTTTCCAGCACGAAGTTCATCCGTACAAGGACAAACAATAAATACTCTTTCTTTGTCAATAACATCGTACGCAGCAACAAACTGGCTGTGTATCCTTTGTATGGGAATGAATGTACAGGGCCCTTCCATTTCAAACAAGTTTCTGCACCAAATTTCGTGAGGTCTGCCAATCCTATGTCTTTCTGGATGACGCTGAAACCATCGAACCTTTGCCATACACAATGATTCCTGCTTGCCATCAATTGTAATGGTTTGTTTGAGAAAGAAATCGATAACACCAGGGCGCAAGTCAAATGAATCGGTCTCAATACTGCCACTATATTGGCCACACCAACTTGCAAGATTGAAGGAAGAACGTTCCAGTCTACAGTCAGAGGAGCCTAGCTTTTATATTGCTCCACTCTATTGCTAGGTTGTACTTGTGTTCGCCAAGTGTTTCTACTTGTTGTGCCTCCTGAAGAAGTTGAAAAACTGGTTGGAAAGTTTCTTGAAATCTCTCTGGTAAAGGGATATCTCTTAGTTCATGCTTCTGGAGAAATTTTCTCATAATCTGTATTTCAACAGATCTATTGTTTGTTTGAAACGCTCCTAAAATCCCATTAAAACGTTCAAAGCTGAAAAGCCAAAACGAATATACAGGTCCAAAATCCAAAATACATTGTTTGAGGTGCAGGTGTAGGTGCATGTTTGGCGTAACACGTTCCTTTCCATATCTTTTTTCAAACGATTTACAAAATCTCACAAGGTAATGATGTCCTTCTTGTAGCTCTTCAGTTGTTATAAGTGGAAAACAAAGGTGAAAGCAGGACAACACGAATAATCTGCACAGCTCCAAATCATCCGTTGGAATGATATTCCACATACAGAATACAGAATACAACAGAGTGCATGTTTTCCACTGATCAGCAGTAAATCCTCCGAACGATGTTGATATCTTTTTCGGTAGACGCCCAATAAATGATGGTGCTTTGACGTCATCTACCTTTCCTTGGATTTTATTTAAATTTGCTTTAGAAATAATTGGCGTTTCAGCATTTAACCATACATTTTTCATTAAATGTTTTGCTGTCCCTAAAAACAAATTGTGCATAGGATCAACAACATGATAACGAGTACAATCGAAGTAAGGCAACTGCAAGAGTTCAGAATATCTTGTTCCAGTTGAAGTTTCAATTTGTGTTCGTTCATCAGCTGTGGTTGCATTGAGTATTTTCTGAGCTTCTCTTCTATGCTCTTTGTTTCTCCTTGGTATATCGTCTTCTTCGAAACCTGAAAAATCCATGCTACTAAATTCTCCGGGAAAAAATCTTTTGCACTTTGAGCACCCTCGGTGAGCAGTACATCCTAAGAAACTGCAAACTTTTCTAAGTGAAGGAATGTCAAGAGCGATGCAAAGAAGGGCAGCTCGAAAACATCTTGCTGTTCTACTCCCGTGAGGCCGAACTTGGATGCCTTCGTGCCACAAGTTCAATTCAGCTACAAGTGATTGTAAGTACGTATTGATAGTCAATTTGGGCTCGTGTGGACCAGGTATTACCCCAACTATTATTACGTTTTCCTCTTTGTACCTTTCTTTTCTCGGAAGATTTAGAAGGACCACATATATGACTCCAACGCTATACACACTATGCTTAAAAGGCTGAAACCAGTCAACATTCAACATAAAAGCATAATTATTAGGCTGGGCAAGGAAAGGAGTGCCGTTGAAATATTGGCAATCTTTCCACACTTGGCCATCGTAAATATCGACTAAAATATCGTCCGGTACATTCCGATTTCTCAAAATCTCACACTTTTGTACAAAGTCTGGTCGCTTAATTAAGTGAGTTAGAGTCTCTCTGATGCTTCTATAACAATAAACTTTATGTGGGTACAATTTTGTCTGTGCATTTTTTAAACGGATTTCTTTAAGCACTTCCGATCCACAAGGTCTGCGGCGAAACAATTGGCGGTGATTCGGAAAAGGAATGTGAGAACATGGTTTAGCAATGACACGACCAAATCTTCTTGTAATGCAGTCTTGAAAACGGTATAGTGTGTCGCATTTTGGACAAACGACATACTTTGTATGCTTATCTTTAAGAGAAAGAGACTTTTTGAAGAGTTTGAATGAACTCGGGAAAACGAATACTGCAGTTGAGAAAATAATTGGCGAAAGCTCAATATCAATACCTCAGTCTGGTACTGAAAAGTATGCAGACCAAAAGCACACAAACAAGGCAATCCAGTTAATATGGGTCACTCAGGAACTTGCTTCAACGACCACTCTTATTTCTGCACTAGATTGTTCAAAATCTCTTTCTAGGTCTTCGATATCAATATCCCAAGTTTCAACCAATCTCCTTCTTTCATTTACTCCTATCTCTTCATGCTCAGATTCACTGTCCGGCTTGTGATAATCCCAAAACACTTGATCTTCTTCCTCAAAGTTATTTCTTCCGTCTCCTTAAACATCAATCAAACATATTTTATTTAGTCGGCATCGAATAACCCGCAACAGAGTTCAAGATTAAGTCTAAAACCATATTATAATACTAGACGTATTGATGTGTAAACCTGGGCTTCCCAGGATACAAGAAATCTCAGGAAAAAAAGATAAACCACGTATTCCTGGGCTAAATGTACAACTTTTGAGCCAAATGTTGCTCTGAAAATGATTTCGCTTGAAAATAAAGCATACATTTCTAAGTCAGTAAAACAACAATTCATAATTTGTGAAAGAAAAAAATCGAAAATGAGATAGTAAGAGACATATTACTTAAATCACTTGTGATTGTATTTCTCTGAAGGATAACGTGACAAACAAGTTTGGCCGGATACCATGGCATCTCTGGATTACCATAGTCAAACTAATTTGGAGCCGCGAACGTACAACAGAATCCATTTGAGCATAGAAAATTCTTTTCGGCGTTTAAAATGAGTTATTTATAGCTTTGATTTTAAAAACCCTTTGAATGAACCGTTCTGAAAACACTGAGGTTTCAATGGCAACCATAAGCTGATTAAATACCCAAATGATTGATTACTTACTAATGTACCCTTCTTAAAAGCTAGGAAAGCACGTGAAAGCAAGGCTAAGATAGAAATACAAAAAAAGTTGGATTGTGTGGCATTTCATTTGTATCTCTAACTTAATCTCGCTTCAACGACACTAAGCTTGGTTGTATTTTTAATGGGGGAAAGTAGATGTGTAAATCAGCTGCTGGTTGAAGATTCAGTCATTTATATATGCAGTCATTTAACAATTAAAGATTATATAATCTTGATCACAAAATAAACGTATAACATAAATACCTTTTTGTGAAGAAGCTGGTAAGAATTCGTCATTTGGTGGTTGTTTTGCATTTGACACATCTGAGGAGCCTTGATCAGTTTGGTTCAAAACGTTTATCTCACTGTAGTCATTAGACGAAGTGTCGTTTTGGCCGTCAATCTCGTGAGTGAAAACACTGTCATTTGAGTCTTCTTCGTCATTCTGCTGTAATTGCCATTCATTTGTTAAAGGATTATAAAAGTCTTCTTTGTGACGGCAAAATACTCTGTAATGTAGATCTTCGTTACAGTGAAAGCAATGATAACGCTTTGGCATCGCAGAAGACATTTTGTTTGCCAGAACGCTAACTATATAATCAAAAAGACGATATATATCACTGGGATAATTACTCAAAATTATCGCAGAAGACATTTTGTTTGCCAGAACGCTAACTATATAATCAAAAAGACGATATATATCACTGGGATAATTACTCAAAATCCAAGCATTTTGATTGGCTAACAGCCACCTTCCCGCGTAATAAAATTCCACTTCTATCAATGAACTGCCACTGGACAAAAGCATGTCCATTCTTTATTACATCCTTTTCCTTAGAGCTGTCACTGTTCGCCGCAGATAAAATATGGTGGTTTACCAAAGTTTTAGATATAGAAACTAATCAAGTTTATTGCAATGATATTTTGTGAATCTACGCTTCTGCAAAAGTTTCTTGACTTTCTTGACTTTAAAATATAGCAAATAGCTTTAAGGGATACTAGAAAGTTGTGACTTTTTTTATTATTAGACTTCATTATATGGACGTATATGTCATCACATGTCACATGATAAATAGGGGGAAAGATTTGTTCAGTGGATGTACTTATCCGTTCATTCGCCTTTAGGTCACAAACAGGTAACAAACTGTGTCGGTCATCTAGTTTTCCACACATTCTCTATTTTTGCTTATAAGGAAGGTTCATTCGTTGCGATAAAAAATGGGAAGAACAACTCCACCATTCCCAAGACGCCCAATGCCACTCCATTCTGTGACAGAAACTACCACTACGAGCAGTACGAGTAGAAATACTGAAAATGGCGCCAATTCTCAAAGGCTAAATTTGCTTATTCCTTCTGTCCCTGGTTGCGAGGATGTGCTAAGGGCGCACAGAAATCGCCTTTTGCAAGCAACATCAACCGAGAATGAGAATGTTGACCCCGAAAGCGCCAATGAAATTTCTCCTAATATCGAGACAATTATGAAACAGTTTAAACAACTCTAAGAACAAAACCGCCAAATACTAGCGGCCTTACAAGAAAACCAGCATGCTAAGGACAACGGCAAGACCAAGGTTACTGTCTCAAAGGCTGTTGCAGTAAGTATTGAGGCAATGTTTAAAAAAGCAGGCTATTTTTTATTGATAATTTTACCGTGATTTCTTGGCACTAAGAAAAAAGTTGGCATAATGATTAATATAATTTATGCAATGCTAAAATTGGCAGGAAACATAAGACATGCAAGTGGTTAAATGCTAAAAAATATTACTATTGACTCGCAATAATAATACTAATGATAATAATAATTTCCTGGTTTTTTTTTTGCAAAGGAATTAATTTAATTTCGACTTTTTTCAATGTTATACAATCACAGCCAGGAAAAGAATGAAAACATTATTACTATATCTAAGAATAACTTACTTCCTATGATTTTAATGGATTTAATTATTTTACAGTCTGAAGTACGCTTAGTAGCAAAGAAACTGCGGGATCGGGTCGAAAACCCTCTCATATGGGATTTTACTAAAGCGTAAGTATGAAAATCTAATAACAAATTATCTTGTCTGAAACATCCATTGTTTCTCCACTTACCACTCAAATATGGCATTTCCTAATTAGTTTCAGAGATGACGTCAACAAAGCGATGAACAACGCGATAAGGGAAAGAGTTCAGAACGTGCATAAGGATGTCTCTGCCGTCGAGTTAGAAGGTATTTATGTCTTTAATGACACTTTTGTATTTCGTATTGCGAAGTGCGGAAAGCCTTACGCACCTATGAAAGTTAGTCTGGGGGGGGGGGGGGGGGGGGGGAGTGCGAACAAAGGGTGGGGATTTGAAATGTCAACTAAATGCCAAAATTTCTAATAAAATTCCCAGAAAATTACTATTGGATTAGTATTGTTATTGATTATTGTGCTAAAATTTAATATAACAGTATTTGTTATAATTTCAGCTGCCCTTAAAAGCCACTTTCTCACGAGAAGAAAAAGAAGTAAATGAAAGCGTTCAGGGGCCCTTGGAAGACATCAAAAGATGCAGCAGAAAACCTAAAGAAAACCAAATGTGAGTACTAGCTGATTTTGCAGCGAGCATGACTTTGTTTAATAAGGAACTTTGACTGAAAGTGTTTCTTTCTGTTATTAGCTCCTAAAATCTAGATCCAAGGCATTGGACGTATCAACCTAACTTACACCAGGGGACAAGGAAAAAATCAAGTCCATTATGAAACTAGAGTACATGTCGTCAGAGGAGTCCATGTCAGAGGCTGATGACCAGGATGATGAAGAGAACACAGCGGGCAGTGGCTCTGATAATGAAGGGGGCCCTCCTAAGCAGAGGAAAGTTTTAATAAAACACCCTCTGCCATGGAGAAGTCCCCTAGCAAACCAGTTCAAAATCAGGGAGCCGTTAAGACGCCCAAGGCCAACTGGAGGTCCCGAATGGGCAGTGAGAGCATAACGGTTCTTAAAAATATCATGTATGACATGTATTGCAAATCAGTATGTGTACTACTACAATATGTAATAAAGTACATCTTACAGGAGTATGAAAGAAAATCTAAAAATGAATCCTACATGCCAAAGATATTGACAACTGAATATATATAATCTTCTTTCACAAATTGTCACAAGAAAACTTTAAACACGCTATTTCACTCACAGAATTAGCATTTTCAATTGTAGTTATCAAATTCTTTATTGTTAAGCTTCAAGAAAAGGAAACACCATAAAATGTTTCTGTATGATTTATGTCTTTTTATCACATATATGGTCAGGGTAGATTGCATGGTATATGCAAGGCATAAATCACATATACGGTCAGGGTAGATCGCATGGTATATGCAGGGCATAAATCACATATATGGTCAGGACAAATAAAAGGTATATGTAAGGCAAAAATCACATATACGGTCAGGGCATACGCATGGTATATGTAAGGCAAAAATCACATTTATGGTCAGGGCATATCGCATGGTATATGCAAGGCAAAAATCACATATACGGTCAGGGCCTACGCATGGTATATGTAAGGCAAAAATCACACTTATGGTCAGGGCATATCGCATGGTATATCCAAGGCATAAATCACATATACGGTCAGGGCAGATCGCATGGTATATGTAAGGCATAAATCACATATACGGTCAGGGCAGATCGCATGGTATATGTAAGGCATAAATCACATATACGGTCAGGGCAGATCGCATGGTATATGTAAGGCATAAATCACATATATGGTCAGGGCAAATACAGGGTATATGTAAGGCATAAATCACATATACGGCCTGTCCTAATGCATGGTGTATGTAAGGCATAAATCACATATACCGCCTGGGAAAATACAGGGTATATGTAAGGCATAAATCACATATACGGCCTGGAAAAACACAGGGTATATGTAAGGCATAAATCACATATACGGGCTGTCCTAAGGCATGGTATATGTAAGGCATAAATCACATATACCGCCTGGGAAAATACATGCACATATCAAATGACCATGCGCATTTACTGCTGGGTAAATGTATGGACGATTTGATATCTGCTATATATTTGCCTTTGGGGATTTTACTGGGCCATACAGACTTTGCCATCTGTGCCCACCGGATAAATGTGTAGGTACATACCATATACAATCATTGGGCAAATAATGTTTACTATTAGTCAAATATGATATTTGACCCTATATTTGCCTATATGTTTGCCTACATGACAAATCCATTATTTCGTCAAGTGTATAAGCCACGTTTGATAGAGCATAAATGCCATGATATTGGGCAGCAGCACAATTCATGTTTGGCTGCATTGTATTTACTTTATATTAGTAAAGTGCAAGGTTATGCTTTTTTATATAGACTTTTTATTTTTGCCCACATAGAAACGAGAAGTTCGAGTATGAAAGGAGTGTTGTAGGTTTTTGACTTTGAATAAAATCTTGCCAGGGAAGTTATGCGTAAAAGCAGGCTTGCCTCATAAAACAGCTCACTGTTTGCGTACAGTATGTTGCCCAGTTTCGTGACAGTGCCAGTTTCGTGACACTTTAAACACAAATTAAACTTGTTTTTAGCGACGGCTATTTAATATTTCGGAAAACGAAGAGAACCGAAAGAAAGCCGAACATTCAACTTCGGAATGCACGTTTTGGCGATCTTTTTAAAGAACGTGTTTTTCAAGGAGAAGCCATTTTTGTCAGGTGAGTGGAGTCGTCTCGACGAAAATCTTTGATTTTCACTGCACAGTGAATTGCCCTGCGCTCGAAAACTAGGCATAAAGTTGCTTATTCTCAAACAAACAACTTAAGATTAGTACTGATGGAAGCTAGATAGTGAAATTTCATTCTACAACTGTTTAATGTTCAGGAAGTTTTATATTTGCAAGAATATTAGATGAATAATATTGAGTCCGTTTTAAAATTAGGTGCCCAGTTTCGTGACACACAAACACCAGTGATTACAAAAAGGGTGACTACACTGACAATTAATAATTATAAACAATACTATAGTCATAAATTGTTTCAAAACACACATGTTATGAATTATATATACTTTAAAAAAACTCATTAATATTCAATAGCCATTTTGTCCAATCCGATACTCATCAGTAGTCACGTGGAGAGCACTTTATACTCTATAAAGTACTATACAAATTTAAACCGCGGGGAGGGATTTGAATTCAGCCCAGGGGAATAACGGGGTATAATACACAGACAATGGTTTTTAATGAGCTTTAATCTATATCTAAAGTTACATGTGTCTTTACATAAAGGTACGTGTGGAGATAGATAAAGAAATACAACGTTCTTATATTATAGTTCCACAGTATTTATATCATACGAATTGCAAATCATGCTATTTATCTTTGAACATAACTGTATTTGTTGGTAACCTAATTTCTTATCTTATTTATGACTATGCTTGACTATGTCAGTTCAAGTTCTATTAGCGAGTGAAATGAAATATGCAATTATTAAATTTCCACCGGGGCTGACAATGTGCTTTCAGGATTAGCAGAGCTAGACGGTTCTGATATATTTGCAAGTATATCATCGGAATATCTAAATCTAAATCAAATAAGGACTGAAAATCACTAGCATTATGGCTATTGAACATTAATGAGATTTTTTAAGGCATTACCATTTCATTGTTATTGCTCAATAAAGCAAATTCCCAAGTGAAAACAACGCATCTCTTTTTATTTCAAAAGCATTTTTTAATCATTGTTTTCTATCGATATTGAACAAAATGGCTATTGAACATTAATGAACTTTTTTAAGCCATATAAAAAACTCGCTGCGCTCGGGTTTTTATCCTTGATAAAACACTGCTACTCGTTTTTTATATACTACATAAAATATTTTCAATATGTGCGAAACCTTCAAACTGTCCAAAAATTTGGTCAATGATTTTTAGATAGATATTCTTTCTATTTCTGCAAATAATTCTTTGGGCAAATAAAAGAGTACAATTTTAGAGCCCTTCAAAAACTGCTCAAAATGTCTAAAATCTTGACCTTAGGAGGTCAATGTTATTTAAAGTCGGAACCCATTCATTATATACGATCATCTTTATATCTAACCATGGAAGCTTGTTGCTCATTTAAATCAATCGTAGGTGGAATTTGCGGCTCTGACTTGAGAGACCGAAAATAAAACATGCAGATTATCCCTTTGCTTACCTGTGGAAAAGACATCTCGAAATACAAGACTTCTTGGAACTTGGGATTGAAAATGAGATTGATCTTATTCTATGTCGCGCAGCACTGTTTTCTGAGCCTGGACAATTAACTTCAATGACAATAGGAGGCGCAGGCAAATGTTGTCAATTATGGCAGATAAAGTTTCATTTAAAGCACTCCAAACCTGGATCACAGACTTGTCAAGATATCGATATAACATAGCTCACCATCACTTGTTACTTCATGGCAGAGGGTCTGTTGTTCCTGTTGTAAAAACTACAAGAATGTTTATTTCGCGGGAAAAACTGGACCATTTCATATCATTTATAACTAGCACACACGTCATGCAAGATTTGCCCTTTGGTGAGACATTGAAGCTTTCCTCCAACACAGAAATAAGGGTACCCAACGTTGTTAGGTCATCCATTCCCGAGCATACTGTCCAGCAATATCAAAGCTATTGCCGTGAGACCGACTTTGAGCCAGTGAGCCGAAGTACCCTATGCAGAGTCCTCAAAGTTTGCTCAGCGTCTGTTCGCAAGTCTTTACACGGGCTCGACTACTTCTTCGTGGATGGAGCGAAGGCCTTCGATGACATTCAAGTCATTATCGGAAAGCTTGGAGACACTTATGAAAAGGGGCTCTCCTAGGAGAAGGAGCAAACCAACAAGTTGAAACTATTACCAAATATGTATGGGGTGACCCCCTCCCTACGCTAGTGATTTGTGCGCTAATTCTATTGTTTTCTATTGTTTAATTAGTGCTATTTGTTTCATGGATTTAGTACGACTACTCTATCTACTCATTTTTATCTCGTTTAGGTTCATGTTGTCTTCAAACTCCCAAGTTACTGACCACTGTAGGGCCTACGCCCTTAGCTTTGAGGCTGAAAAGAAACATTCTACAAACTGCGACCATCAGCATGATCTTGGTTGTGATAGATGTAATCTTTTCCCAGATGTAATTAAAGAGATTGAATCAGTGTTGGAATCCATTCAAATGCCTGATGAAGAGAAGGACGAGATGAGATATACAGTTTCTCAGTCAAAGAAGAACGTAGAAGCGTGGAAAGCTCACGCACTCCGCTCAATTAACCAAGATGAAGCACGACTTGATATCCTGAAAAGCTTGGAGCCCAACTCTGTCCTTGTTGTCTTAGACTGGGCCATGAAATTCCTCCCAAGAAAATACCGTGAAAGCCAATCTGATTGGTTTGGCAAACGAGGAATTTCATGGCACATTTCTGTTGCCACCAGAAGGCATCAAAGCCAATTACAGGTGTTAACGTTTGTGCACATTTTCCAAAAATGCATCCAAAATAGTCTGGCTGTCCTGGCTGTAATTAATGATGTCGTAAAACAGCTCAAGACCACTTTACCAGAATTGAATCAAGTATACCTCAGGCAGGATAACGCTGGTTGCTACCACAGTGCAGGCACGTTATTAGCAATTCAGCAAATAGCTACCACTCATAAAGTGAAGATGAGAATTGACTTCTCAGATCCCCAGGGTGGCAAAGGGGCCTGTGACCGTAAAGCAGCTACAATCAAGAACAGCATAAGAATATATGTCAATTCTGGTCACGATGTTCAAACAGCAAATCAAATGAAAGTTGCTATTGAAGCTTCAAGTCTCCCTGGAGTAAGGGTCATGCTCTGTGGACCGCCATGTATCCCAACTTCCTCGCCGCCAGCAAATTGGAGAGTGTAAGTTTTCTCAATAACATCGAATACAGCAGCAAGTCCATCAAAGTATGGAGAGAATATGGGATCAGAGATGGAAAATCAATCAAGTGGTCTAAATTTGGCTTACCAAAAAGGTATACAACACCAAAGCTCAAAATAATTGAGGACGCAGCCTCTCCACAACCTAAGTTTATTAATATCACTGCAACGAAGAAGACTGCATCTAAACCCCATCTAGCAGAAACACAGATAAAAGAAGGAGTACCAGAACCTCCTGAATCTGATGATGAGACCAGCGATGACACGGAGTCATGCCATGTAAACCTGTTTTCGTGTCTTGAAGAGGGATGCATTAAAACTTTTCAAAGATTCTCATCTCTACAGCGTCATCTTGATTTTGGGAAACATAAATACGTTTTGGAACACGAAACACTCCTTGACAAAGCCATGCTGTCTTATGCTACGAAGCTCGAACATGGGAGTGACGCACTGGCAGGAAATACATCCAATGATGACAAGATCCCTCAGACTGCATCCTATGTCTCGTCGTTACCAATGGGCTGGGCATTGAAATCCTCTGGCCCCAAAAGGAAACGATTCAGTGATGCGCAGAGAAAGTATTTAACTAACATCTTTTTAGTTGGGGAGCAAACAGGAATCAAAGCGGATCCAAACAATGTATCCCAGGCAATGAGAAAAGCAAGAAACTTAGATGGTGCTATGCTTTTTAAAACATCAGACTATTTAACTCCCCGACAGATCAGTAGCTTTTTCTCGCGCTTGGCGAAAAAGAAGGCTTTTCCAACCGACAAAGACCTGCAAGATGTGGGTGGAAAGGAGAGAGAGGAGTACGAGGAGGGAGAAGAGGACGACGAGGACGAGGACGAGGACGAGGACGAGGACGAGGACGAGGGAGAAGAGGACGACGAGGACAAGGACGAGGACGAGGACGAGGACGAGGACGAGGACGAGGACGAGGACGAGGACATTGAAAGAGAAATCGAACGATTAACTGATGAAGTCATAGATGAATTAGCTATTCGTCATCCCATCATGTTCGATGCATATAACATTTGTGAGATGGCCACTTACTCTGACAATAGATAGACCAGGTTTTAGTGAAAATGGATGGTAAATTGTCTAACTATTATTCTATTATTAGATCACATCTTCGGTTATAACCAGAAACATTCAGCTGGACGGTAGGTGGTTCCGTACTACCATCTTATATCCCTGAACGCAATGAAAATTATCCCCGGCCAAGGACCCAGCCTCTGTATCAGTAATTTAAAAAAAACATTATCTCGTGTGCTTGAGAGTTGAAATGCATGCATTTGACTTATATCTTTTCTACATGTGTTTTTTGAAATTGTCGTTCTCGGTATCAAAAATTTCTTTTTTTAAAGTTACTAAATTGTCCCTCCCCTCCCTTTATGAAATGTGTTGTACGTCAGCATGCAAATTTGCATATTCGTTTCGCTTACTCAAGCACGGGAAAATCTCTGCAGTCGATCAACTGGTTTTTTAACCTTTAAAGTTCAGGAATTGCGTAAAATAACAAGAAACTTTTAACCAATCTCGGATAAAATGAAGAAGAATTAATCTAGTAAGAGTTAGACAATTTACATTGGTTGAAAAATCAAACAATTTTAGTGTTAGCCTGTTGGCATGTGTTGATACTGTGGAACGGCTCGGGATGTATCGTGAACTTTGAATAGAAAAGTGGATCATATTCAGAGCTGAATTGGGCATTTTACTGGAATTCTATAAAAGAAAAAGTTAGATCTTCTAAACATGTATTGTCATTTCATATTACAAGGCTTAAAACGTGTATATAAAGATGTTCGTATATAATGAATGGGTTCCGACTATAAATAACATTGACCTCCTAAGGTCAAGATTTTAGACATTTTGAGCAGTTTTTGAAGGGCTCTAAAATTGTACTCTTTTATTTGCCCAAAGAATTATTTGCAGAAATAGAAAGAATATCTATCTAAAAAGCATTGACCAAATTTTTGGACAGTTTGAAGGTTTCGCACATAGTGAAAATATTTTTTTTCTGTAGCCGTCTCTTGGCAAATCGAAAAGTATATATTCTCTAAAAAAAATTTTATTCATTACAAAATGCTTCAATTTTGCTCAAAATCAAACAAAGTAATGTTTGAATATCTATCTGCAATATTTTAGGCATTAGAAGTCTGTAGGATTGCTGGTGTTAGTAAACAGGAGCTTCAAACTTGAGTTAAATTTTGGCGTGTCAAACGGCCAATTTTAGGGAATATTTTCAAAAAATTATTTCTCAAAAACTGTGCAATATTTGTTGAAAAAATTAGACCATTCTCTTTGTTTCATTATTGTCTATCTAACTTCAAAATATGAAAGGATTCGAATTTTTGAACCTTGCCGCGAATTTTAAAATTTGTTTGATATTCTCTGACATCCACTCTTAATAGTCCATGAGCTAATTCATGAAATGTCCCTAAAAAGCAATTTTCGTAGCACCCCCCTGGAGACATAGTGAAAATGGTATCAAATGAAAGCTTATTATCTGTATTTTCATGATTCACTTGTTACTTTTCATGTAACCTGTGCTTAAGTGAGATATACGGCGAAATTTGAGGGGGGTGGGGTGGAGAAATATTTTATTTGGAGTTACGGCCTCTCCAAAGAGAGAGAAAATATTTTTGAAAATATTGCCCCAAAAACCAACAAAACCTTCCAAAAATGTTTCTCTGTTAACATGATGTCGGGAAAACATTTGTGTAAGATATCTACTTGTTTCCATGGCAACGGTTGATAGGGAATTTTTTTAAATCACAAAGCATAAACCATTTTTTGCTGTTTTTATCACAAAATGCTGTTCTATCAGATTTGTGAATTATCGTTTCCGCTTAACTATATGAAACTATGATAAATGTACATTCGGCTTTACATCTAGGTTATTTTCTCTCATGAACTCAACCTTTAAATGATTTTTAAGGGTTGATCTCTCTTTTAGGGGGGGAGGGGTGACCCCAGAAAATTCACGAAAAATTGTAATCCACTATGTAAGACCAATCAAAATTTGTCGCATTCATTGTAATGAGCCTAGAACTACAACTCCTATTCATTTTTACAACTCCTTGAATTAGATTGTTATTGCCAAGATGATAAAGGATTACTAATCCGATAAAGTAAATAAAATAAAATAAAATAAAATAAAATAGATAATAAAATAAATAATAAGTATAAAATAGAAAAAAATAATTGTTTAAAACCTTGTTGCTCTATACCCTTCTCATGCTTTTTTATTTATCTCTCTTTTTTTGCCACATTTCCTATCTAAAAACCCATTCTGGATCTCACAATCCATAATGCACTGCAAACCTCTTTGACACGTGACAATGCAATGACCGCCATGTTGGAAAGTGTGGAATGATGTAGCTGTCTTTTCTGTAAGTACCTCAACATTTAGGGCAATGGTGGCTGTGTAAAACTTTATTTGTGGCCTTTTCTATTCAGGTAACATATTATTTTAAATAATTTTGGGTTAGAAAAATGTGAAAAATGCTTATATTTAGGTGAATCTTATGGCTTGTTTTCAGAAAAATTCAGTCGTTATGACTGAAATAACTTCTAAAAAACGTTCAGCAAAACAGCAACCAAATTGGAATAAATGTCTTTGCCATGTTGTCGACAACGCTGGTGGCAAATTAACAGCTTTTACAGAAAAAAGTTGGGAAACCTTTCACAAGTGTGCTTATCGAAGGAGAGATTTCATATGGATAAAGATGGAGAAATCTTGGGAACAGGGACCAAGAGGCAGCTACCATCGACGCTGTTATCAAGAATATACCGACAAAAACAAAGTATTGAAAGCAGAACAAAACCATCATCTCCCTAGAGAACATCTCAGTCAAGAATCTGTTATGTCTTCACCTCCTAAAAGAATCCGCAGGTCCCAGAGTTCTGATTTTGATATAACAAAATGTGCAATTTGCCAAAAGGATAAGATAACGATGTCCAAAGGAGCAAGAACAAGAGAGGCTCTTACCCTAAACATCAGCGAGATTGGCAGCGCCTCTTTGATCAAGGCAGCTGAAATACGCAATGATAATCGCCTGCTATTGAATATTCAGTATCAAGATACAATCGCAATGGAAATCAAGTATCATCGTTCCTGCTATAAAGATTATGTCCGTCAAAGGGAACTTGATAAGTTAGAGGAGAACCACTGTAGAGAAGAAGATGTTAGTACAGATGGCTACAGTAAAGCATTTGATAAACTAAAGGAGATTATAGAAGTAGAGATCTTGAAAGAAGCAAAAGCAATATCCATGTCAGACCTCGTACAAAAGTACACAACTTTTCTATTTGACGAAGGAATTAGTGCTTCCTCGTACAGGTCATCCAAGCTCAAGAGGCGCCTCCTTCGATGTTTTGGTGAAAAACTGTGTTTTCGTCAACCAGTAAACAGAAACCGATCTGATATTGTGTATAGTTCGCTCGTTGAAGTTGGAGAAATTGTAGAGACTATCGTTAAAAACAGTGCTCAGTATGAGGAGAATGAAGCGGAGGAGTTGAAAGCGAATGACTGCACAACTAATACATGTCTAGATGAGAGCTATCAAATTTTCCATGCAGCTAAAGCGATAAGGAGCTTACTTGTCGACGTGAAACCCAGTATGACTTGGCCACCATCACCAGATGACTTAGACAGTGGCAGTGCTATGATACCTGATTTGGTGTACAATATGATGGCTTGGATTTTACTGCCACAGTCAGAGTTTTCCAAAGAGAGAGCTGTCAAGCTTCCACCTGATGTTCACCGCCTAGTAGTTTCTCTTTGCCAGGACTTAATACATTGTGTCAGTCGTGGTCGCGTGAAAACCCCAAAACATGTCGTTCTACCTATGACGGTAAAAAGTCTCACTGGAAATGTGGAATTAATAACCATTCTCAATAGATTTGGTCATAGCTTATCATACTCTCAAGTTGAAGAACTAGAAACAGCTCTAGCCGACATCCAGATTGCAAAGCAGCAAAATGGTGTCCTAATCCCAAATGCCTGTTCTCCTGGCGTGCCTGGTGTTTTTTGCTGGGATAACAATGATCTTCTTGAAGAAACTCTGTCTGGTAGGTATTAACGTAAGTTTAATTAAGACCATGTGTCAGTTTGGAATAATGAAGTCATGATCGTTTTGCGTTTTTGCAGGAAAAGAGACCACTCATTGCACGAATGGCATCATTATTCAACGCAAACCTCATACCTGTGAGTTACCTCCTGTCAATTCAGCTATACGAGCACGGCCTAAGAAACGCTCTATTGATTGTGTTCAATCAGATATACTTCATTTTAGATTAAGCTCTCGAAAAGGGCCTACTCCAGTCAAAATCAGTGTTAACAAAATGTTAAACAGCAATCCACAAGTCAGCGTTCATGCTCAAAACTCATTAACTTTGGCTGGAGACTTTGTCGACAGCCATATCAAGACAGCATCTTTGATGTGCCAGATAACCAAGCCCAAGTAATACCTGCATGGACTGGTTTCAACGCAATGCTACAAGAAAACAACCCCCTGAGAGAGTGCTCCATTGGCTATTGTGAGGTTATTGATGCAAGCCCAACAGAGCTTCCCACTGTTTACACGGTTCTCCATAGGTCATTGAAAATGGCTGACCAGCTTGGACAACAAGATGTTATCACCGTGTTCGATCAAGCCATCTACGCAAAGGTTCTTGAAATAATATGGCAAAATCAAGAGGAGTTCAAACGTATCGTTGTTAGAATGGGAACATTCCACACCATCTGTGCCTACCTAGCGGCTCTCGGCAAACGACTTGGGGATGCTGGTTTATCAGACATCTTTCTGGAAAGTGAAGTTGTCGGTTCTGGATCTATTGCTGCAGTTCTTGAAGGGCGCCATTATGATCGTGCAATTCGTATCCACAAGGTAATCAATTATAATACACAATTTGATATATGTTAATGAAACACTAATGACAGTGGGTTTTTTCCCCAGATCATGTACGAAGCATTGCATCGACTGCAGTGGAAGGGCTTTAGGTCTTGGCTACTAATACATGATCACCCGGTTAATTATGTGATGATAGTCAACCAAGTAATGGATATCCGAAAGGAGTTCAGCAAACAAAAGTTTGATGGTCTACTGTCCATGGAAGATTTTGGCAAGTTAATGAAGCTCTACAAAGAATACTCCGCCTTCGATAACGGTCCCATGAAAGTGTTTTGGAATAGTTATCTAGAGATGGTTGAAGTGTTGTTGAATGCTGTACGAGCAACCAGGGAAGGCAACTGGGATATGCACTTAGAAAGTACCAAAGAGATGCTACCTTGGTTCTTCGCATATGATCACACTAATTATGCTAGATACCTTCCAGTCTACTTGGCGGAAATGATGTTACTTGAAGAAAACCATCCAGAAGCACACAACATGCTTGCCAATGGCGATTTTGGAGTCCAAAGAACGATCCATCATGGATTTTCCCAGGTGCCAGTCGACCAAACTATCGAGCAAACACTCAATCGAAGTACTAAGACGAAAGGAGGCACAGTGGGCTTCAGTTTGAAGAAGGCTGCTGTACAGCGTTGGATGCTTACCGCCCATGCTCGAGCCGCCTTTGTTGACAAATGTAGGAGTATGACAGTCGGTTCTCAAGAGAAAAGCCAACTGCACAAAGAGAGTGGATCATTACGCATCAAAAGAGATGAAGACGTAGAGAAGATAGTAGAGGTCATAGAGAACTGGCGTAATCCATTTGATCCTTCAGAAGAGCTTGCTGTCCTCAGCTCCGGGCGTGTTGCCGATGAAAACGTGAAGCGAGACTTGTTGATGGCCAAAACTAAAGGAAGGCAAGCTCTTGAGTCATTCATGAATGAGAGGTTGGTGACAAACAGCAAAGGATTTTTCGAGCCCCTCAACAAGCTCAAGCTTGGGTCTTTCCGTGATGCTCGAAAGAAGATGTCATTAAAAGCTGGAGGAAAAAACATCGCAATCAGGGCTGACAGAAACCTCTTTGCACGCCTTCTAATTATTGGTCAGAGCCGGAAGATTGATCTCAGAGAGCTTTTGACATTTGAGCTCGGTCCTCTCCCCTGGTCACTAGCTTCGTTTGATGGATCCCTAGCCAAAACTAACAAAGCTGCTCTTCCAAAGCTACTTGAAAATGGAGTCGAGTGCCTAGATAGTCTTCCACGCCAGACAACAGCTTTCATCATTGATGCTATGGCGCTACTTCAGTCACTGGTTAAAGTACCAGAGAGATTTGGATCACTTGCAGAAATGGTGATGAAACGAGTCCTGGCAGTGGGTGGACAAGCAACAAGAATAGATTTCGTAGCAGATCAGTACCCCGAAATCTCAATTAAGAACACCGAGAGAGACAAACGAAGCTCCACTGGCCAATTGATGGTTGAAGTCTCTAGTCCTCAGCAACTGTGCCCTCGTCAGTGGAAGAAGTTTATGGCGAATGGTCCGAACAAAACTGTTCTGTTAAACTTCCTTGTGACTGAATGGACTTCCAACCACAAGTATGCCCCCATGATTGGAAACCGCACGCTTTTTGTCACACATGGACAAAAGTGCACCAAAGTATGTACTCAAGATGGCAATATCATCTCGCAGATTAGTGAAGATCTATGCAGTAACCAAGAGGAAGCGGATACAAGAATGTTCCTCCATGCTTTTCATGCCTCACGAAGTGGTCATCAGCTCATCCCCATCAAGTCTTCGGATACCGATGTTGAAGTACTGGCCTGTTACTACCAGACAACCATTCCATCTGAGTTGATCCTGATAAGCGGAACACAGACCAGAACTCGCCTGATCCATGTGCCTAAACTTCGTGATAACCTCGGATTAGACACATGCCGTGTGCTGCCAAGCCTACATGCATTGACTGGCTGTGATGCAGTCAGCTCGTTTGCAAAAAAAGGAAAAAAGAAAGCTCTTGTTATCATTCAAGAAAATCAAGTTTCAAGGAATGCTGTGGGGACCTTGGGTGAAAGAATTCCATTTGAAGATTTTGACCAATTGGAAAAGTTTGTTTGCACCCTCTATAACGACCCCAAGTGTCAGAGTGTCAACGAATTAAGATATAAGATGTTTTGCAAGGGGAAAAATTTGCAGTCACACCAGCTTCCACCATCAAGAGCAGCGTTAGTAAATCATCTCAAGCGTGCCAACTTTCAAGCCTATCTTTGGAAGCATGCCTTAGATCCAAACATCAACCAAACACCTACTGGTCAAGGCTGGCAAGTGAAACACAACTGCCTGGAGATCGATTGGACAGAACAGCCCCCTGCTCCTGAAGCGGTGATGGCCCTGGTATGCTGTGGATGTAAAGGGCAATGCAAAACACGGCGTTGTTCTTGCGTTCGCAACAGCCTTTCATGCACAGAAGCATGTGCCTGTGAAAAATGTGAAAACACAATTGCCGAAGAAGACGCATATGGAGATGAAGATGATGAAGACGGAGATGATGATGATGATGATGATGATGATGATGTAGATGACGGAGATGAAGATGGTGGAGATGATGATGACAGAGATGAAGATGATGGAGATGATGATGATAGAGATCAAGATGATGGAGATGATGATGACAGAGATCAATATGATGGAGATGATGATGATAGAGATCAAGATGATGGAGATGATGATAATGAAGCAATGATGGCCCTGGTATGCTGTGGATGCAAAGGACAATGTAAAACACGAAGTTGTTCTTGCGTTCGCAATAGGCTTTCCTGCACAAGAGCATGTGCCTGTGAAAAATGTGAAAACACAATTGCCGAAGAAGACGCATATGAAGACAATGATGACGGAGATGAAGATGATAATTAATTGATGAAGATGACGGAGATGAAGATGATAGAGATGAAAATGACAACTAGAAATGTTTTATGACTTCTTTGGACTAATCATCTAAGTAACTGCAATTTTATCAAAAACATTGTAGTTCTAGGCTTATCACGAGTGATTGGTCTTACATATTGGATTATAATTCTTCTTAATTTTTAGGGGCCAACCCCTAGTTTCATTTTTTCGCAAGTATGAAACTTTTCGTAGCTAGTAGTGATCATTCGTCAAAGTCGTGTAACTTTGTCAAGCTAGAACAGTGGTAAACATTTTTTACAAAAAACTTTGTTTTTTTTTTATACACAAATATATGTGTATGCTTGTACCAATTTAAGGTCATTTAAGAGATCAACCCTTATAAATCATTTAAAGGTTGAGTTCATGAGAGAAAATAACCTAGATGTAAAGCCGAATGTACATTTATCATAGTTTCATATAGTTAAGCGGAAACGATAATTCACAAATCTGATAGAACAACATTTTGTGATAAAAACAGCAAAAAATGGTTTATGCTTTGTGATTTAAAAAATTCCCTATCAACCGTTGCCATGGAAACAAGTAGATATCTTACACAAATGTTTTCCCGACATCATGTTAACAGAGAAACATTTTTGGAAGGTTTTGTTGGTTTTTGGGGCAATATTTTCAAAAATATTTTCTCTCTCTTTGGAGAGGCCGTAACTCCAAATAAAATATTTCCCCACCCCACCCCCCTCAAATTTCGCCGTATATCTCACTTAAGCACAGGTTACATGAAAAGTAACAAGTGAATCATGAAAATACAGATAATAAGCTTTCATTTGATACCATTTTCACTATGTCTCCAGGGGGGTGCTACGAAAATTGCTTTCTGGGGGTCCCAGCTCATGGACTATAATAAGTACAATTATATATAAATCGGTAGAAATAATAATAATAATAATAATTACACTTATAAAGCGCAAATTAGCATGAAATGTTCATCTGCGCTGAATACAAAAATAATAAATCATAGTCATAAACGCTATAAAAAGGCTTTCCTATAAAAATATGTCTTCAAGTGTTCTTTAAAAGTAGCTAATGATGTAATATGCCTAATACTAGATGGTAAAGAGTTCCATTCTACTGGCGCAGCATATGAAAAAGTCCTACCACCAAGAGTAGGTCGAAGCTTAGTCGGTAGAGGTGCTAATAGAAGCTCATTATTAGACCTAAGATTATAACTAGACTGATTTTTGATAGAAATTAGATCAGATAAATAACTAGGAGCAAGACCGTGGATAGCCTTAAAACCAAAAAATAAGTATCTTAAAGCGTATTCTAAATCTCACTGGTAGCCAGTGGAGATCAGCTAAGACAGGAGTAATATGCGAAAAGCGCGGGGTCAAAGACACTAAACGAGCGGCAGCATTCTGTATGCGTTGCAGTTTAGCTATTTGATAACCAGGTAGCCCATAGTATAAGCTATTACAGTAATCTATGCGACAGGTTATGAAAGCATTGACTAGAGTAGCGCAAGAATCAGGAGATAGGAATTTCCTGATCTTTCTAATATTATATAGATAATAAAAAGAAGATTTGCATATGCTTGCTATCTGCTTATCTAAGGATAAGTTAGTGTCAAAAATAGTTCCAAGATTCCTGAAAGAAGATGATGGCTTGATTGAAGAATTGCCAACAGTGAGCTGCTCTATTGATTGCTTGGACACTTGCTGTCGCGTGCCAATGATCATGAACTCTGTCTTCCCATCATTCATTTTCAATTTGCTGCATGTCATCCATCCTTGAATATCTCTGATGCAGTTCGTCACAGTATCCGTAGCTTCATTTTGGTTAACCATGCTTCCTGGTTTGAACGAGAGATACAGTTGGCTGTCATCTGCATAAGCATGAGCTTTAACTGAGTGTTTGTTTAGAATCTTAAACAGATCACTGGCGTAAATGATAAAGAGGAGAGGCCCTAGACAGCTTCCTTGAGGCACACCGCTTGTGATGCTGAACTTCTTAGATATACATCCGTTGATAGAGACACGTTGACTTCGGCCAGAGAGGTACTCCTTGAACCACGATAGAGCAGGTTCTGAAATGCCAAGGTTTGAATTGAGACGAGCTATAAGAATATCGTGGTCAATAGTATCGAATGCAGCGCTCAGGTCCAGGAATACTAGCAATATGACGTTCTGACTGTTCATATCAAGCAGGATGTCGTTGAACACTTTCAGTAATGAAGTCTCCGTGCTGTGATTTTTGCGATATGCTGACTGCAGTGTTGGATAGAGGTTATTACTGGCCATGTGCTTATGAAGTTGTTGAAATACTGCTTTTTCAGTAAGTTTAGATACATAGACAAGGTTGCTGACAGGACGAAGGTTACCAAAAGAAGTGTCAAGCTCTACTTTCTTCAGTCTTGGTTGTACTATTGCTTCTTTCCATACATCTGGGAAGCAGTTCTGCTGAAGAGACATGTTGATCATGGTGGTTATTACTGGTAAAATAGTTGGAATACAGCGTATGAGCAAATATGTAGGCATGGGATCCAGCGTACACGACTTCTTCGGTAAAGAAGAAAGCAGGCTAAGAACATCATCTTCTGATAACAGTTCAAAGCAAGTGAATTCACTAACTTGAGAGTCAGTGACATAAAGGTCAGGCTCATGGTGGGTCGTTGGACAAACATCAAGTTCACTACGAATTTTGGCGATCTTCTGTATGAAGAACTCTCCAAGATCATTAGCAAGTTGGTTATTATCCTTGTAATCAGGAAAGGACAGTCGTTGTGCCTTAAAAAGAAGACGATTAGTTGCTTGAAACAATTTACGAGAATCACTGGAGTGTTCACTTATGAATTCGGTGTAAAATTTCCGTTTAGCTTCATTCATCAGAAAGTTGCAGTTGTTTTTAGCATCCTTTAACAGTTTCAGGTCTCGTGGTAATTTTGTTCTTCTCCATTTCTTTTCTGCTTTGCGTCTCGATCTTTTTGCTTGCTTGATCTCCTCAGAATACCATGGGACTCGATGACGGATGACCATGGTCTTTTCTTTCAAAGGGGCGTGAACATCCAGAATAGCAGCAAGAATAGAATTATATGAAGTAGCAAGTTCGTTGAGGTCTGTGGTAGTAGAGTTACATAGATTTGACGCAGCCATATCAGATGAAATCGCGTCAATGTCAACAGATTTAATCTTCCTGTATGTAATCTTTTCGATTGAGATGTGTGGACGAGGTGCATGGATGTGGTAGAGAACAGCTAAGTGATCCGAGAACAGGTGGTCAGTACTTGGAGTATCCTTTAGCAGTGAGTCACAGCATCGGGTAATTACCAAATCAAGTGTGTGGCCATGAATATGTGTGGGCTCTCTAACATGTTGTTCAAGTCCAAATGAGTCAAGTAGGTCACAGAATTTCATTGAATCGGTATCTGATGGATCATCCACATGTAGATTGAAGTCACCCATGATAATAACGGGTTCCTTACTTAAGACTGTAGATTCAAGGTAAACAGCAAATTCATCGACGAAATGCGCAGCGGTAACTGGATGAGCTGTAGAGTAGGGTGGTCTATATACAACAATTACCTTGAAATGAAAAGATCTGACTGTAAGGCTGACTTCACAATATTCAAAGGAACGATAGTTCGTCGTGAGGGGGGCTTTTTTTCAGACCATGGTATCTTTCACTAATACAGCGATGCCACCGCCTTTGCGATCCTTTCGTGATTGATCAAGAAGATAATAGCCCGGTGGGGTACAGGCAATCTTTAAAGCCGAGTCATTCTCAGTAAACCAAGTTTCAGTTATAGCAACGAAATCCGGTTTGCGATCGTAGATATAATCAAGCAGTGAAGTCGACTTGTTTCTTAGGGAGCGTGCGTTAAGTAAACATACTTGAAGGTTGTCTTGTTTGTAGTCCAATGCATCACTTGATGTTTTGTTCAATGGAATGTTGCACAAGTTAGTTGGGTTAACACCTTTGGATGATCTTGATGTGGATTGTAAATAACGAGAAGTAATTCGTTGTCTAATTCTACTGTTTCTCGATCTTACAGAACTACCAGCCCTAGTTCTGCGAGTTTTCAGTATTCCTTCATTTTTTATAAGCATGTAAAGGTGGTTTGGCAAATAGAACTTAGATCTGAGGCTGAATAGTTCTTCTCTAGAATAAGTAATTAATCCATTGTTTTTGGCGGGTGAATTTAAATTCACTTTAGGAACTGTAATAGGTCGAGAGTTGAATATTTCATCTTCTGGTCCAGGATTTCTTTCTACATCAAGGTGGATGGTTAAATCAACCACAAATAACTTATCTTATTAGAAACAAATTTGATTTTCCTCTATTGATTGAACATAGTTCTGTAGAGCCAATATAGTTGACTGTAAAGGCCTGAACTGACAAAGAGTTATTTTTTTATTATTTGTATATAAATATCTAATAGATCATTGAATAAAATTGGTTTTAAAAGGAAAGTGATCAAAGACCTGAAATTGAAATAAAAAGCATAGATAAATGAATGTAATTTCATGATTGAGTGTCAGAGTTATAGTATCATAATGTCTTTGTTAATTTGTAAATTTCAGATTCTGATGACTTTGATGAAGAAGTTGTGTCTTGTATAAAATACTGCATAGACAAGGGCATTGACAATTGCCTGCAGCAATCTGTTCTAGCAGGAAGTGATCTAGACATAACCAGTCCATCAACAACCTTACAAGGGGAAACCAACTACATTCTCATAAACAGATAATGCAGACACAATGTTTTGTCATCAGCCTTAGAAGAGATGGAGGCCCTTCATGTTCCAAAGCTGGCTTTGCAAGTATCATTTTAAGGAGAAGAGGCTGATGACTATGACTATCTTCAGACCATTCTCTTCAATGTGGTGTCCCACACAGATCTATCCTTGGGCCCACCCTTTTTCTGCTGTATACTTCACCTATTGGTGATATTATCAGGAATAATATCAATTTCCATTTATATGCTGATGATACACAACTTTATCTTACCTTTTCACTGTCATCCCAATAGGAATTAGAGGTTGCGAAGCAGCAAATTGAAACCTGTATATCAGAAATAGACAAATGGATGACCCTCAACAAGCTAAAATTAAATAATGACAAAACTGAAATTCTTGTTTTTTTTCTAATCCACACTGTCCTCGACCACCAGTCGAATCCATTAACATTTCAGGCTCTGACATTTCTCCATCACCATCTGCACGCAACATTGGTGTCATTTTCGATGAAGTACTGTCTCTTGATGACCATATACTTACTGTGTGCAAAACCTGTTCCTTCCATATCCATAATCTTTGGAAAATTCGAAAGTACTCGAGTCATAATGCTTGTGTGACCCTGGTTCATGCCTTTATTTCTTCGAAACTTGATTTTTGCAATTCTTTATTATATGGACTTCCTAAAGGCTCTCTGCAGAGGTTACAGCATGTCCAAAATGCTGCAGCAAGGCTCATAAAGTTTTCTCGGAAGCAAGAACACATAACCCTTATCTTGCGCAATCTACACTGGCTACCTGTGGAACAGCGCATAGTTTTCAAAATTCTTCTCTTTACATTTAAGATCTTACATAATCAAGCACCTTTATTTCTGAGGGACTTGATAAAGCCTTATGTTCCCTCTTGCTGCTTAAGATCATCTTCATTAAATCTTTTAACCAAGCAAGCCTACAATCTCAAATCGTATGGCAAAAGGTCATTTTCTTATCCGGCTACTGAGCTTTGGAATGCCCTTCCACCCAACATTAGATCCTCTCACTCAATTTCACAGTTTAAGAGTGAAATAAAGACATGGCATTTTAGGCAAGCCTTTCATTAATTTCTTTTCTAAAAACAATTTTAATCAGTTACTCTATTTAATTCATGTTATGATTATAATATATTAATGTCAGTTGATCCAGTTGCTGAAATTAATGTTTACAATGTATTAATGTCAAACATCAAAAGTTGTCTCAAATTATTGTTCATAATTTTTATGTATTACATTTTTATATTTTATTGATACGTTAATATATAGTATTAAACATAGTTTTTTTAAATGCTTTAAATTCTCTTAAATATAAGAGTATATTTTTAGAGGTTTTATTTATAATCTACAATACTAATTTGTAAAGCGCTGTTGAACCCTGAGGAATTAGCGCTAAATAAATTAGAATTATTATTGTTATTATGGGAGATTTCAATATTAATCTACTCGATAAGAAAGGCAAATCTCATCCTTTGTTTAGAGCTATTTCTAAACTTCAAATGGAACAACTAGTTAATGAAGTAACTAGACCAGTAAGTGGATCATGCCTTGAACATATTTATACATCTCACTCACAAAATATCAATTCCCTCAATGTTTAAAACATCTCCATGTCTGACCATCTGCCTGTTCTATTCACTCGCTTGTATGACAGGTCTAAGATTCATCATGGTACTCATGTTACGATTAGATACCGCAACTTCAAAGATTTTGATGAAAAGGCTTTTCTTACTGATCTGAAGACTGTCCCTTGGTTTAATATTGACCTATGGGAAGATTCAAACTTAGCTCTTGATTCATGGTCAATACTCTTTTTTGAGGTAGTTGACCAGCATGCTCCTTGGGTAGAGAAAAGGATTTGTAAGCCTCGCCAACCACATTGGTTTTCAAAAAATATCAGTGAGGCAATGAAATTAAGAGACAACCTTCATTTTAAAGCCAGGAATAGTGGTGATAATGATACCTGGTACTGCTATAGAAAACAGAGAAATAAATGTACTGTTCTCATTAGAGAGGCTAAAAAAGCTTATTTCCATGGTGCTTTTAAGGAAAATGAAGGAAACCCGAAAGGTCTCTGGAAACATTTGAAATCTCTCAATGGTAGTGACGTGAAGGAAAACATCAATAGTTTGCACATTGGTGGCACAGACGTTACTGATCCACTTGATATTGCTGAATGCATTAATTCATACTTCTCAAACATTGCTAGTAAGATTGATGTCAGTTCTAATTCAGTTGATGCTCAAACTTTGTCTTCGGGTGATTTTTATCAATCCCTTAATACTCATATTAATGAGCTTAATCCTCTAGGTGATAAATTTGAGATTCCACTTATTGATGAAGGCACAGTCTTTAAGAGCAACTGTCTGCTCTGGTCAAACAAATCCCTAATTTCGCAGCACAAGTGAATAAATCTTTTTCTTTCCTTTTTTGCCCGTTGAGAGCCCCTACCTAGTGTAGAATGTGATGGGGTTTTTTTATTTGAAAATATCTAAATTTAGCGAGAAAATTCGAAAAAACCATTTTGACGGTTGGCATAGTCGAAACAACAGTAAATAACATACCGAAATCGCGTCTTTAAAAAGCGTTCGCGTTTCCTAAAAACAACGAGAAAATTAACTTCAACCCCAAAAATCGAAAGAGGAATTGTTCTTTGGTTTCTAGGTGGCGATAAAATCATCATCCTGCTATTTTTAAAAAGGGGTTTTATGCTGCTAATGAACGTCACATTTTTGACCTAATGACGAATGCAATTTGAGGACTGAAATATAAATAAAAAATTCGACATGTGCTATAAATCAGATTTTTCTAAAAACCTTCCTTTTGACTCTTCAAACATTGGTCTTCATTATATGTAAGAACTGGTCTGGGTAATTTTAATGACGCTGAGAAATTCATCTTCAAAAACTTTGAATTTTGGCGTGACACCTCTACTGTTTACATCTTTGGCGCAGTAACGCAATCAACCTCAAAAGTCAATTGCTACATTGGCTTACTTAAAAAAAAACCAATTAAATGTCTTGTCATGTGAAAATTTTTTATCCTGTATAGCTGAAGAGTTTTTACTCAGCTATTTTTCATATTCGAAACGAATTAAATAAAATTTGCTAATTGGGATAGCGCCGTCAGTGTACGAATACATTATCATCTGATTTTCATAGACAGTCACGGAAATAAAATGATTAATTAGATTTTTGCTAAACCAAACGAGTCGATGCGATAAAATCCTCCAGAACCACGATTGAATTCTGAAATCAAAAGTAACGCTTTGTTAAAGTTTGTCATACCCCAACTAAATAAAAATACCTTAATGTAGAAACATAAGTGCACTAATACATGTAATGTTTAAACATGATATTAAACTTATTTGACGTAGATAAATGGAAAAAATTATATATAACCGCATTGGAGCCCTTGACAAGTAGCTTTTGCTTCTAAATATACAGCTATTTCAAAAAACGTTGAATACTGAATAGTGAATTTCAAGACCAAAGGGCATTGTGGGCCTCATTAATTTGAAATAAAAAGTAAATACGATACAGCGATTTGCTCTCAATATGTAGCTAGTATATTGTTTCGGAAAGAATGCACTAGAAATAAAATAAATTATTTTTTATTTTACTTTAGACAATATTACATGACCCAAAATGCATTTCGGTCTCGGAATGCACTATTTAGCATGCAGTATTCAGTATTCAACGTTTTTTGATATAGCTGTATTTGCTTACCACACTTACCTTACAACTGACAGCTCTAGGGATTATTCTGACAGGAACATAGTTTATACAGTGAGGTCAATTTGTCCAGATAGGGCTTCTTTCTCTTTATTTTGATATCACTGATGTCGAGGTTCAAATGGTTGCACATTTGTTGAAGCATTGGAATGGCGAATTTGGAAATCTTGGAATTACTCATCAGTTCGTAAACATCATAACATTCATATATCATTGGATGCTGCAAAGCCACCTCTTGAACGACCAAATTAGATAATTCTTGTAGATAATCTTCAGCTTCAGCTGATTCCATGTCGTTTTCATCTTGCTCAACAGTCGACTGAGGTAGCCGTCGTTTTGACGCTAAACGGGAGAAAAAGCCTTTGATCTGTCGAGCTGTTAGAAATTATTCACTACTAAACATTCTTTCCCCCTGATCATCTTTAGTGGTCATCATTGATTTTGCTACATCAGCGGCATTAGCTTTATGTCCCGTAGCTTCTCCAAGGTTGAATATCTGTGTTAGGTATTGTTTCTGCTTGTCATTAAAACGAGTTTTCTTTGTCTGCGAAGACTTTAGAGCCCAGCCCATAGATAGTGAAGACTCCCCTTCCATTTCAGCTCTTTGGTACTTCAGCTGTATCTTAGGAACAGCACCTGTCTGCTTCTCAAGCTTTTCTGCGTAGCTCAAAGCTGCCCTATCAAGTAGTGATTCATGTTCTGCAATAAGCTTATGCTTACCACAGTCAAGATGGCGCTCTAATCTAGCAAGATGTTGACATTGATTAACACAGCCTTGTTCAGGGCAGGGAAAGAGTTTGATCTCAATAGACGGTTCCTCGTTGGAAATATTTTCATTTGTGGCAGGTGTTTGCTTGGAATGAACATCATTCTTTTTGCTCTTGTGGTTTTCCTTTATGGATTTTACAGTTAAAAACTCAGCTTGGACATCCTGTGACCCTCCATCAACTTTCGTTAAGTGTGGTATCTGGTTGGCGTTAATCCTCTCTCGGGGGATCAACTTTCCAGGATCAATCTTGTAAGCTTTCCACACTCGAAGACTATCATCAACATACTTAACATTTGAAATGAAGCTGATACCATCTATCTTATTTTTTAAAGACTTGGACTGTGGTGGCCCGGACAGAGTGACGTTCACTGCTGGAACACCTCCTGATGATAGTATGGCTTTTTTTATGTCTAAAGTGGATTCAATGTTGTGCCCTGCATTCAGGTATATTTTCATGTGTGATTTGATGCAACCTGCCTTTTGGTCGCAGGCGCCCTTTCCGCCTTGTGGATCAGCAAAATCGATTCGTTTGACAGTAACACCAAAAAGTTGACCACAATGTAGAGCTCCCATTATTGTTGCACCACAGTGGTTATAGCCGGCGTTATCCTGCCAATAATACAGATTCTAGCGCTGGTATTATTTCTTTCAGCTTTTGAAGTACATCTGACATTACTGCAAGTACTGCACAGTTATCTTGAGTGCAGGTCTGAAATATGTTGACAAAAGTCAACATCTGTGACTCACCATCAGCACTTTTTCTTATGGCCACACTTACATGCCACGAGATGCCTCTCTTGCTGAACCAATCACTTTGGCTTTCCCTGTATTTTCTAGGTAAGAATTTCATGGCCCAATCTTGAACCACCAACACTGATGTTTCATCAAGAGAGTCAATGATGTCTAGCCTAGCTTCGTCCTGGTTAACCGATCTCAGGTGATGGGCCTTCCACAACAAGATATCCTGCTTAGGTTTCTGCATTGTAAACATCCGTTCTTCCTTCAGCTCCTTGAATGAATGTTCGTCGTTTCCCAATGTATCTAACTGATCAACTGCTTTTATAATTTCACCATGCACTATACCAAACAGTTCACATTGTTCACAGCTATCATTATGTTCATGTGAGCAAGACGACTGATACTCGGTGTCTTTCGGGTCGCTATGGCTGAACGCTCTGCAGTGGTCTTTTACAGTTGAACTCTTAGAAATGTGGACCTACAAAATGAAGATATTCTTGAAAATACTTGAAAGTGATGATTAAAGCTAAACTGAAAGAGGTGTAGTCCTCGGCTTTGGGATGATGCTGATAGACACTTTCAGCTTGATACTGTAGGACGTTTGTACAGAAAAAAATATTTGCAAAAACACATGCCAGGCTAATGATTTCAGTCGTGGATAGTGATTTTAGCGCAGTAGACAACACCAACAAACAAAACAACAAGAAAAATAACTAGAAGATGGATTCCCACCTTCGACCCCGGAATCCTGCCATTCTGCGCATGTTGAGGTTTCTCAGAGTATCTGCACGGTATTTTGTTGAACATGCGAGTAAGTAAGAATGGCAGGATTCTGAGGTCGAAAGTGGGAATCCGGCTTCTAGTTATTGTTGTTTTGTTTGTTGGTTGTTTGTTGTTGTTTGGTCGACCATGCTCTAGAATGTGATGTCTTGCAACCGCAAAGCGATATCTAGTAAGACCCGGAATATACTGACAGACTGTTTCAAATGAAGTCTTATCAGCCATGTACGACAAGATTTGCCTTCGTGTGTCCCATTTGATTGCGTTATTATAGCTGCCAGTGCTTTCATCAGTGACTTGTCCACATTGTCGTCATCATTTTTAGATTGTGCCGACGTTAGGGCCTGCCAAAGGCTTTCAGACTCTTGGGGTGCAATCTCGTCAAGGGCCACAGATATCACTTGTCTGGCTTTACGTGTATATTGTTTATGGTTCTTTCACTAATATCATTCCAAGGCGATCACAATACAGACCTGACAGGACTCAAACTTCTGCTTGACGGCCATTTACTATTGAATTATTTGAATTGTTTGGAAAATAAGATTATTGCATGGCGGTAGTCTGTTGCTCTTTTTGTTTCTTTTCCTCCTAATGTTGCCTCATAAACTTCATCATAAATGGCTTTTTGTTCTTTTGTTATGTGGTGTGGGAGTTCCTCTAGCACATTGGATATGTGATTTGAAATATCATGCATTGGCTCACATGGTAATACCTCATATGAGTCAATGCAGTGACTTTCAAATGTGCTTGTTGGTTCAGAATATAGTAGAGAAGGTACATGTTGAATTCCTCGAAGATTAGAGTCCAGCTCTTTCTCTAAATCAGCTTTTGTTGAACTAAGGTCAGGATAAATGTCTCTGGACCTTAGTTCCTGTAGTATCTCTTCTTTAGATTTTTTAGTGGCTTTGGTTTCCCACATAGTGAATTCACTCTTCCATATTTACCCTTCAGAACCTCCTGCCGTTTGTCTTTAAGAGAAACATGCTTGCATCTGTAGACATGATCCAAGATATTACTCATTATGGCATGCATGCCACATACTGAGCAAAAAAAATGGCCTCCTTTCTGTTGGCCAGTTTCAAATGCTACAGCAGGGCCATCTCCTTTAAAAAACCTCATGACATCACTGATAGGGACACCAGGAATGATATCAATATGTTTTTGTAGACCTTGTAGGCATTCACATCTACTTTCAATGTATGCAAGCTGCTGTATATCATTGCTCTGACACCTTCCAATGATGTAAATCTCTAGCTTCTCAATTTCTGTTTGAATGTCTACCCTGCCACCTGTACTTTGAAAGTACTCATCTGATGTAAGGTAAAAAGCAGGATCATATATAGCAGCAACCATAAACACCAGGTGTCCATGATTGGCTACTGTGGAATGGTCATGCCAAACCATTAAGTGCCTTTGTCGCTGAAGCTTTTTCAGTTTCCTGCGCATAACAGTTAGGCCTTCACTGTCATCAAATTCATGGATTTTTTTCAGCTGCTCAACAACTTCTAACCTGGAAATTTCATCATAATAGTGATCTTGGTGTTGTCTTGTAAATTTTTTGTGCTTCTTTAGTAACTTTTGTCGTATTTCATCAAGTGGAATTTTTCTCCCCTCAACAACAAATTCATGTGTCTTTATATTGCCAACTTTGTCAAGCACCATCTTCTTATATTTTTGAGGAACAATAAGCTCCCCCAGTGTGTATTCTCCTCTTTCTATTTTTATTTTCAAAGTATTTTTCAGTTCATCATTTGTGTCAGGTGTTGGTACTGATATTTCACCTACAGGTAGATGTAAAATGAAAAACTGTTAACTAGGGAAAATATTTACTTCTAAGATATAATATTTTTCTTACCTCCTAATCCACGTAATTTTTTCCTTCTGATCCTGCTTTCATTCGTATTGTCATGTTTTCTCTTGAATCTGTGAATGTTCACTCCTTCATTCACAAGATATTGCTGTACAATTTGACCACCATTTCTTACATGTTCTCCTTTTTTGTTCTTTACTCCAAACTGTCTAGCTAGTGCACTCCAGTTGATAGGTACACCATCTTCATATCTTTCCACTTCCATCTTTAATCCCTCCTTGTCCCAGTTCATGTTCTCAATATTCCCAGTGTGATCTTTCATTTTTTGTTTGCCTTGATTGTTGGCTGCATGTCTTTCCTCTGCTGCCTTCCTGCTTTCATGTGTCATTGCCAATCTTTCACGTTGACGAGCAGCAAATGACTGTCTATTTCCTAAGCATCTGAATTTATGTGGAATGGAAAATTAACTTCTATTTATTGGTTCTAGGTTCTATCTTATATCAGAGTGGGGTATTGAGCATGTATGTATATTGTGCAGGTGCGTTTTATCACATTCTGAGAAAATAAATTTATACTCTACATATATGTATGAGTACATGTATTATATGTACATGTAATTCCATCATGTATTATTTTATATATATATATTATTTAATTGAATTACCTTACAAGAGATGTTTCCTCCCACTGTGCCTCAGTGTTTTCTTTACTTTCCTTTAGAATTTGTCTTCTGACTTTCTTTGCCTCATATTTGGTTTGCTTGATTTTCAGGTTCATTTCAGGAACTTTTGTAAGAGCCTCAGCAAAAGAGACCCCTCCAGAGACACTCATGAAAGCAGAGTTTATTGACTCATACAAGGTTTTTGCAGTATTTTTTATAGCTGTCTTGTTAGGCAATTTGGCTTTGTAAGATTTGGCTTGTAGTTCACTACAGACATTAAAAGGATTTTCTTTGGCTTTGCTTTTCAATCAATCGTGTAATTCTGGTGGCAGCCTTTAAGGTCATACAGGGAATGTTCCTGCTTCTTCGCTCCAGAAAGCTGTACCCATTTGTCGATTGAAAATATCACAAAGAAATGTTCCTTTTCTTTCTTTTTCCGAGGACTCCAATTCTTGATAGCGTCTTGGAGGGCAGCAAAGTTAAGATTAAATTGTTTAAAATCAACTTCAAAGTCTGTATTTCGTCCTTGGAAAATGTCTTGGAATATCTTAAACTGCTCTTGCTTCATTCGCGCGCCAAATTTCGATTTTCCTTCATTTATGCCTCGGTCTATATGCGAAGCCTTTTCAGCAGCATACATAGCAGCTACTTTCCCGAAGCCACAGGTCTTTGGATTTAGAAATGTACGACACATTACGTATATGTATAGTAAGATAATCGATGTATTTGAAGCTAGCGTTGTACTGATACTATAACTTTTGAATTTTGCGCCAAAATATTAATTTGTACAGGAAATAGTTGTAATTGTATACCTTTATGTAAGATAAGATCAAAAAACCTAAAAGAAGTTACGAAATATTATGAAGAAAACGACAACTTTTATATTATATTTGTAGAACATGATCTTTATTTGGGAATACAAATAAACTTTTCTTGCTTTCACAAGGAATATATTCCTCAACAAATAGCAGCGTGAGAAAGAACATACTTCAGTTTTTCACTGCACATATTTTGAAATATGATTTTCATGAGGAAAACTACAAAATGTACCTTATTCTATGCTCTGTGTTGCAGAATTGCTGTATTTCGTCCGCCATCTTTTATTTTATTCCTTGACAACCTGTTCTGATTGGTTTATTCCCTTAGTGACAAGTCACCACTGCCTGTAAACGGAGCGTACAGCAGGCTCACCAGTTGAAAATGACAATTTTGGATTTTCGATAGGAACTTGCATTTTGCAGTGGGAGTATGCGATTTTACATTGACTGCATAAAAGGAGTTTAAATAGATAATCTAAGGGAATCAATCCTCTTGAAACCAATTAAAAATCGAAAAACATTTAGCTTCTGGCATGCAAATTTTAAGTCCTTGTTTCCATATTCGTAGATAATGTTCATCGAGCAATGTTTCCATGCCGATAATTCGCTTTGCAGCCTATATCGCTCATTTCTCTAATTGGTCTGATGGTGATCAATATATGCTGTGTCTCCTGAACATAAGGACACAGCTTTTTATTGAATTTTCAGATACTCCCGTCACCTGAAACACAGCTCTAATTTTTAAAGCCATTGCCCTCACGTTGCGTGTCACGTGATAGGTCAAAGGTCACATCTCGAAGTGAAAAGATAGAGCACATACCCACCTAGCATACTCCAAAGTTTCAAAGAATAATTTCTATTATTTTTTTAATGATTTTTTTATTTTAACCGAATTTTTGCCTTAGACCCATGCCTTAACTTGCCTGAGTTTGGGAGGAGGCAGGTAATCCCTTGCGTCATCCATTCTGGACATGTCCCTGGGTTCTTCAACATATCATTGACAATCTTAGCAAGATCGCCGTGCAAAGCTGTGATGTTTTTAAGCCAGAAGTTGTGAATTTGATCCAGACCAGGAGATTTCCGGTTGCCTGCTTTGGTTAACGCAGATGCGATTTCAGCTTGTGTAATGTTGCTCCATGTCTGCTGTTTGATCTTGCTGTTTTGACTTTCTGTCCTTTTTATGCATTCTGCTTGTTCGTTATAACCTTTTTCTTGCTCTAGAGTTTCTTTCCAGAATTCTTCAACTTCCTCTACTGTCGGTGGTTCTTCTACCGTTATCTGCTTTTTTCCAAGCTCCCTGTACAATTTATTGGTGTCTTCTCTAAACATTTTGTTTTGAGTAAACTGCTTACTTCTCTTTTCAAACCTTTGCATTCTTTGAGCTTTAGCTTGTATTTGCTGTTTGAGTTGTTCCATTACTTCAGGGATTTTGTTGACTGAGTTAATTGAACACTTCGTCATGATTTTTTTTCTTTTTCTTTCAGATAACTTGTTAAGCGATATCTCAGCCAAAACCAATAGATCTTTCCTTTTTTTCTGTATGGTTTTCATCATTCTCTCTTTCCATGAAGGTTGTTTTTTCTTGATCCTTCTCTTTTTCTGCCTCAACCCAGTATGCTCAGCTATGACTGTAGCTGTTGCATAGTATAACTGGTTAATATCTGAGACGTTGAGTTCTTCTTTGGTTTTCCTTATTTCGTCCAGTGCTTTATTTGCACGGTCTATTAATCCTATTACTTTCTTGGTTTTGTTCAGTTTTGATAGCTGGGGTCTTTCTTCGACACTTAGATATTTGATTTCTTGCCATTTAATCAAAATGTCATTCCTCAAGCCTACTTCACCAGTTGTTTCGGCGAAGTTCGTGTCTTCCTCACTTATCCGTCTCAAGCTTGGGCTCTCGTCTCCGTGTCTTGCCTCTTCAGAAGCTCTTTCTTCCATGCTGGTATCTTTGTCATGGTTATTTTCACCATCTTGGTCTAGCGTCTCTTCCATCACTTTCTTCTTTATTTCAAGGATCTCCTTTTCTCACAATCTTTTCTGCTTCTCAATGTCTCTTCTTACATTAGCAAGTTTGTTGTAGTCAAGATTCATTCTAGTACTTGGATTCTTTTCTCTCCATATCTGATAAGTGTCCTTGGTGACTGACTGATGGGATGGATTTAATGATGCTGTGTAATACGCTTCTATAACTTGTTCATACTCCTCTCTAGTCCACTTTTGTCTACTTTTTCTTCGAGATAATAGCATGAAGTAATAGCATGACCCTGAGGGATATAATTTAATGATTAAATGCCTGGGTCTTTCTTGGTGTTGCAGGAAGTATTGTATTCAAGGTTAGGGTTCTTTGTATAAACCTTTCCCAAGAGTAGTATATGTAGTATATAAAGCAAAAAGAAAAGGAATTCTTAATTTGTCACCTTGGAATCACAAATTCTTCCAAAATTTAATAACTATTCATATTGGAGAAAAGGTTTTTCATTCACTTTTGTGATTTTTTTCATGTGTATGCATGACATGAACTTGGTCTAAATTAAATGCTTTTGTCTGAGAATGCCTTCGCATTGTCTTTGAGTAGGTAATTTGTGAGCAAAAAACACCTCAATTTATTACTTTTATTACATCTTATAGGTCTATATATAGCCAATACAGTGACTCCCACTTTTTTTCTTGAATTTTGATTTGTCTAACAGTGTTTTTAAATGACAGGATTTGTAAAAAAATTAAATAATTAAATCAAAGAGTCCAGAACTACATTGATAATAGTCAAATGTCAAATAAATTAATATTCAATTCTCATTAATTAATGTTTTTATTATTATAGCAAGCAAGATGAAACGCGCCGATGCAGAGGGGTTTGGCACAAAAGGGCAGACTGCCCCTCTGAAAAACCTCTTAACCCCCTCCCCGAAAAGGTATGTGCTAATATTTGAATTATAGCAGAGTTATTGTGTCAAATTTTAGATTTTTCTTATAATTTTACTAGTTTCTAACTATGCTCCTATCTCATTCTTTATTGAATTATATTAATTGGATAACATTTATAGCTTGTGCTTAATCCAGTGGCAATTTTATACACCTATTTCAATAAAGTTCAAAAATATTTCAAAAATGTTTTTTAGTCAAATACATTTTCTGTAAACTAAAGTTCTAGATCTTGGTACTCTGAATTGTTCCTCAAATCATACAGTGAGCTATAATTTTTCCTTACTGAAATAAATGAAAACACTAGTTTTAAAACATCAGGTAACAAGTCCTAATTGAGTTTTCAATGGAAGTTAATTTAATTTTGTTTTGTCAGTGTAATTCACTGTGTTGTCTCAAATCATTATTTTCGAGGATTCTCAACATATTCTTCTATGACGTCTCCACTTATTCAGCTTACGATTTTTAAAATTAAACCTAGTTTGTCTAAGAAATTTAACAGATTTCTGATGGTTTAGCTTGGTAGGTCCTCTCATTTACCACAATATGACGTCAAAGTTGGTCAAAATGTTATGTACCCACGAGGCGTGGTAAAAAAAGGTTATTAAATCTTTTGTTTGGACCAGGTTTGGCTTTCATGTTCACTTTCATGTTTACTTCATTTTTAACCAAGATGGCGGCGATTGTGTTGGGTTTTGTGAGCTCCCGACACTTTTGCTTTTTACTCCTATGTTACTTGTTATTCCAAGGCCATTTTCGCTCTAAATTATCCTTAACTACTAATGTCTCACAGTTCGACTTCATTTGTGTCTCAAATGAAGAAAACCGACCTAAACTGGATACTTTTTCATGTTCTCGCACACGCAGCAACACCGAACAAAAGCCATCGTTATCAACAAAATTTATCCTGGGCTCCTGCTATTTTCATTTATCGTCCACAGCAATGCTTTTGATCTTCCTCTCAAACGACGTTTCGCCTAATCCAGGCCCTGGCACTTTACATCTTATGGCTAAGGATATTACTAATTCAAGAGGACTCAAAGTGGCACATTTAAACATCAGAAGTGTCTTACCAAAGATGGATTTATTAGAGATTATATTCTGGGACAAGCCTGTTGATATTCTTATGCTCTCGGAAACCTGGTTAAAGCCTTCAATAACCGACAACGAAATCAATCTTCCTGGTTATTCCTGCGTACGACGTGATAGAGTATCAAAACGTGGTGGTGGAACTATGATATATGTTCGCGAAGGGATTCCTTATCGTTTTAGATCGGATTTTGGAACTGATTTTACTGAGTCCTGCGTCATTGAATTATTACAGCCAAAGTCAAAAAAACTTTTTAGTTGGACAATTTACAGAGCGCCTGATGTCAACCTAGATACTTTTACTCAACATCTTCATGACTCTTTGTCGAAAATTCCTGACAACGCTTAATTATTATTGCTGGGTGATTTTAATTTGAACTTTTTGAATTGCAAATCAAACTCTGAAAATCCTCTGATGCGAAAACTGAGAACAATGGCCAATTGTCACAATCTTGATCAGATCATTAAGCAGCCCACGAGAATATCTGAAAACACACAGACATTAATCGACCTTATTTTCACGAGCTCCAGTCATCGCCTGAGTGATTTTGGTGTTTTTCATCTCTTGTTAAGTGATCATTCAATGGTATATTGTGTTGTAAAAGTGGGAGTGAAGAAAGCACCTGGTAGAGTTATTGAGTATCGTTCTTATAAATCGTATAACAAAGAAAAGTTCATCAATGACCTTAAAGCTATTGATTGGAGCTTACTGAACAATAAACTGGATACTGACACTGCTATTTCAAAGTTTAATGCTCTTTTTACTGATGTGGCAAATATGCACGCGCCCGTCAAGAAATCAAGAATAAAAGGAACACATCATCCGTGGATGACATCAGAATTGACTAAGGCTATGCAGGATAGAGATCATTTTCACAAAAAAGCAATAAAATCGAACTCTCGACACTATTGGAATAAATACAAGAAGTCAAAGAATTATGTTAACAAGGAAATGAAAAAATGTAAAAGTGAATACTTCACGAACATTATCACCAACAATCGGAAAAATCCAAGCGGCTTGTCGAAAAGCTTAAAAGAGGTAACATCATCGAAAAATGCTCCCGATATCTCAAGTATAGAGTCTGAGGGTGTAATTTATCATGATCATGAATCAATAACACACGTTCTTAACCGACACTTCGTTACTATCGGTGTAAAACTAGCAAACAAAATACGAAAAACTTTATCTGTTCTAATCAACAATAATGGAGATATACCACCAACTACAAAGTTTTCGTTTATTCCGATTACCGAAGAGTTTGTAGTGAATGAACTGAAACATTTAAGAACTAACAAAGCTATTGGGCTTGATAACATCAGTGCTCGTCTGTTAAAAGATGCGTCCAGTGTTATCTCCAATTGTCTGACTAACATTTTCAATCGCTCTCTAATTTCAAGTACTTTTCCCTCAATCTGGAAATGTGGTAAAGTAACTGCACTCTTCAAGTCTGGTGATAGATGTATCCCTGGTAATTATAGACCTATTACTGTTTTACCAAGTTTGAGCAAGATTCTTGAAAGAGCTGTACACAGACAACTATATTCTTATTTGAATGATAACAAACTTATCACTCCAAAACAGTTTGGGTTTAGGCCCAAATTGTCTACTGAGGTAGCTCTTGTGAACGTCACCGATAAGATTCTTTCTAACATGGACAATGGCCCTCTGACTGGTGCTGTGTTTATTGACTTGTCCAAGGCCTTCGACACAGTGGATCACGAATTACTTGTCCACAAACTGCGTTCTCTTGGTCTTGATGACATATGTATACAGTGGTTCATCTCTTATCTTGGAAGCAGAAGTCAAGTTACTTCTGTTGCTTCTTCTTTGTCGTCCTCTGCTGCTGTGACTGTTGGAGTGCCGCAAGGCCGTATACTGGGCCCTCTATTGTTCTTAGTTTACGTGAATGACTTAGTAGTGTCCACTTCAAAGTGACGTCGTCCTGTATGCTGATGACACTGTTTTATATTGCTTAGCCAAGAATATACATGATCTGAAAGAAAAGCTTAATGCCGATCTGGGTGTGGCTTCAGATTGGTTCAACAGGAATCTACTCACCATCAACACCTCAAAGTGCAAATTTATGGTCTTTGGGAGTACAAGAAAACTGAACAATATTGAAACTGTTGATATCCATATAAATGAGTATACATTAGATAGAACAGATACATTTAAATACTTATAGTCCATGGGCCAAATGGCTAAAAAAGGCTGATCATTACCACTCGCGCGGATGAAGGTTACCATATATCAAATTAAAGCTTATCATGTGCAGATTTCAAAAATATATGATGGAAAGGTTGTCAGAGTAGCTTAAGGGTGTCACGTGACCTTGAAATTTGCATAATTAGCGTAAATCAATAATATACTAAAATGTGGCTGTTTGCAAGTAATTCTAAGCATTATGTATTAAGTTTTAACTTAAAAGTAGATAAAGTCAGAACATAATGCCTGTAACGTATTTTGTTACTTTTAATGATAAATTGCCACGTGATTGTGACGTCACTTCCGGTCACTGTAATATAGCTATCGTCGGTTTTTCTTTTTTCCTTGTTTTCTTTTATGTGATTCAAAAATACAATTCAGAGGATTTGAACAATGAAAACGATCAAAGTATTCATCATTAGTGTTATCCTACATGTATGGTTTAAAAAATATGACCTGGGTGCACTGGGTATTGAAAACGTTTATCCAAAGTTTAAGGTTTTTCAAGTGTTATTCAAACTCTACATCCTCTTCATCCAGGCCTACTTGAAGGTCCTCCTCTTCATCTGGCTGATTAGAACAAGTGGTAAGGCGGCAAACATCAGAACACTTTAATCCATCACGGATACAGTCGCATGAGTCATCTTTACACGCTTTCTTGCACATGCACAACATTAGCTCTATCACAGCTCTAGGTGCCGGGAGTCCACTCATCCAATCTATCACCAACCTCTCTTGATCACCATCGTTTACGAGAGACCAGCCATGTCCAACTGGAGATGGAATGTCGTTGTTTCGTAAAGAATTTCTCCATATCGCAGCTTGGTAGTTGGCTCTTCGGCAATGCTTATACAAGCTATCTTGGCATGGAGGGAGCTGATGGGATTCTGCTTCACCTTTCTTTGCACAGAAGACTACATATCTGCATTGATTTACGTCGCAGATGTCCTTTTTTGCGGAATACATATCACAGACAAATGCCTCTAACTGCAACATAAGATCTTCAGACATCAGGAAATTACCTCCAAGCTGCTGGAATGTGAGTTGATATTCCTTTGTAACTAGTAGCTTCTTAAGAGGCTTAACTTTGCCAATCCCTGCAAAGGCACTAACGGCATCACAGCCTGTGAAGGCGTGCAAACCTGGTAGTGCCTTGCACACATCCTGGCCAATAATGTGCACTATTTTTCCAATGTCGACATACCGTGCGTTCATTTGAGACACACAACGCTGGAAGATCGGCACATCAATGGAGAATGAAAAGGCTAGGCACAGGATTCTTACGTCTGTGTCTTCTGATGATACGATGATCGATCTGTATCTCTTCTCAGTTGCTACATGCTGCACATGTAGAAGAAGACGTGTATCTGCTTCCTCTTGGTCAGATCTTAGCTCTTCTTCTTCCTCTATTTTCTCGGCAGTGATCTTGTAGCATCGGTTTCCACAAGTAACATGCAGTTCCTTGTCTTTCAGTCTCTCTCGACTCGGTGTTTTTTGCCACTGCTCCACAACAAATCTGACAAGACTTGTTTTGTTGTCGCCATTTCGTAAAAAGTTCTTGAATTGTTTAACTTTTTGGCCAACCGCAAGGTTTTTGAAGGTTACTGCATCAATTTCACCTCTGAGCTTTCTTTCTGCTGATTTAATTGAAATCTCTCTGTACACGTCAAAAACTACATCAACTCTACTACTGTCCTCTCCTTCGCGCAATACTCTAGATAAAATTGAGTCTGCAATCTCGCCAAATGTGAGAAAATCCACCTTCAGCTTTTGGACCAGAGCCATCCCATCAATTATGTAAGCTGAAGGTCTTGACACCTCTTCTGTTGGCTGTATCAATTTCTCTAATTCTTTTCCAAGCTGTGCTTTATTTGTCTTGCGGGGAAATCCATTGCTACAAGCCAGGAAAGCAGGAAGAGGGCCTAATGGATGCTTTAAAACATCTTGCATTTGAAGATTGCGGCTTTCAGCAATAATGATCATCCGCGCAAACAAATTTCGGTCAGCACGCAGAACAGTTTCGGCGTCTTTATTCTTTGCCACCTTCTTGGTTTTAGATAAAGCACTGAAGGTTTTCAACTTTTGCTTTTTCAGCGTGTCATGGAACTTTACAGTTGGGGATTGTGACTCAAGGCGGGTCTTCTTGAAATTAGCATAGGCTGCCTCACCAACTTTGTAGGCGCTTGCAAGGTCTTCTGCTATAGCATTAGTGGCAACTGCTCCTGTTGAGATGCTGGTAAGTTGTGTCTGGCCTGCGAACGGATCTGTCCAGTTCTTGATTAAGTCAACCATTGTGGCAACATCTTTCTCATCTTTGGCAATGCGAGAGGAATTAAGATCAGCATGGCCATGCTTCCCTTTGGCATAGCCAACCATTTCGCGCAAGTTACGCAAGAACAAAGTTCTGAACTCTGCCGTCAAGTAGTACCTTTGTACAGCTCCAGGTTTCAAACTAAAGCCCTTCGTACCTCCAGGTGTTTGGGTATCCTTATTCACAGTTTCTTCAAGGGTTTGGTCAACTGGAATTCTTCCAAAGGCATTGTCTTGGCTCAACTGAACTAAAAATCCACCATTTCTCATGAACTCGTATACTTCTGGGTGATCATCTGGTAGCCTCGTCATATCGCTATAATAAACTGACATGTATCGTGAGTAGTTGATAGCATTGTACGAAAAGCACCATGGAAGCATCTGGCGGACACAGGTGAGATGTAGATCCCAGTTACCTTCTCTTGAGGCACGGATCATGTGAAGTAGTAGCTCGATCATGTCTATATAGGACATCCAGAATGCTGAAAGGGGGCCATTGGTATTGTGTAAATGAACAGTGTATTCAGTAAAAAGGTCAGAGAAACGCTGGAAAACGTGGCTCTTGAAAACATCATCATGTTTTTCTTTAGACACTTCATCAGCTAGAGTACCAATCTCATCAAGACACTTTTGCACTTGGGGACTGTCATGTGGATGTGATTCGTCTAGCCACTGATAAAATCCTTCCAATGCCAGCCTCATGAATGCCTCGTATGCCAGTTTGTGCACACGAACACCTCTGTTGTAGTTTTTGCCTTCCAGAACTGCAGATACAGAGCCCTCAGCCACTACCCCAGCTTCAATAAATAAATCCTTCAGACCAGAATCCTCGAACCTCTTACCGATAAGTGAAATCAATGTGCAGATTGTATGAAAAGTACCAAGTCGAAGAACTATGGGCTTGAACTTCTCATACTCTTTGCACTTCACCTCAAACGCCTTTGCGTAGATGGCCTGATCAAAAACGCATACCATACTTGTAAGATGGAGCGAGCGCATGATGACTAATGATTGGTTGAGGACTTCATTGACAGTGGACATATCAGTGGCGGGCGCATTAATGGTTGGCAAATAGCCTACATTATTGGCAACGATGGCGTTCTTGTCGTGAACCTTGATGTTAAACCCAGTCCAGCTGCAAACCTTTTGCTTGTGAGCTGCATAATGCAAACGGGCAAGTATGAACAGAAGATTTTTCTTTCTGAACTCTTTCAGAATGCTTTCACCATCAACTTCCTTCACTTTTCTTGGCTGGGGTCCAACTCGCTTTCCAACATTATAAATGGGAAGGGGCTCTTCTGGGGCAGAGAATGATCTCTTCTTTGTCTTGTCTACTTTGGCGATGACTATTTCTTGATGAGGGCCGATGTCCCACCTCCGGACAAAGTTCCTTCAAGCCTGTCAATGTTGTCAAAGGCGAGGACAGTATTCGTTCCTGGATATATATTGCTTGGGAGAGGAACACCATCTTCAGGAATCACAGCAAGTTTTCGCAGACAAAGGGCTGTATCAACCTCTTCGAGTTGAGAATATGAAATACCATGTCCAAGACGATTTATAATTTGTATAAGCTCAACATTACCTGAAATATATAGATAGTTTAATCATAAAGAAATCGCAGCCAATTAACTGAATTTTATAAACATTTACAATTAAATTTTATAATAAGGAAATACCTGTTAGTGATTTGACTGCCGAGGGCAACAGAATATGTTTTGCAGTCTTGTATCGGCCACGGGTTATACCAAACATAAGATCTTGGCCAATAGAACTGCTAAGCCAGGCCATGCGTTCATTGAGAACTTTATCATCACCATTCAGAATGTATTGAAGAAAATTCGTGATTAATTTCGAGTTTCGCTGTTTTCCTTGGAGATAATCGAGGGATCTGGGGGCCACTCTTGACTAGAGCAGTGTTGCTTTACAGATTGCTTAATCTGACTAGCTACATCTTGTAAACTTCCCTCGATGTCTAAACGGGAGGCCCTTAAAAAATTAACTTCCTTTTGTAGGCGGTGGTTTGATAGGACTAGCTGATCCCGTATAAGGCTATCTGGGTAGACAATAACTTTGTTGGATTCATTTTGTATCATGTGTAAGGAGACTCCAAATTCAACACTGAGTCTCCTTCGTAAGTGAGTTGTTGTTGATGGCTTGATTTCTGTAACCCCCAACTCCATCATCCACCCTCTAAGCATATCACTCAATTGTGCAAGCACTATGATGTTATTGCTCTGAAATAAGTCATTCCTTATATAATCGCATAATTTAGAAAATGCGTTTAATTCGGCTTCTGCATAACTATCACGTGATTCTTCAGTATCTGTTGCATTCACAGATTTAATATTTTTCCTTGTATAGTTCTTGTAGCAGGAATGATGCCAGTGAGCTTCAGCTGCAACCAACTCTCGACTCAATAGGGCCAGGATTCTTTTGTCTTGTTGAATTTCAGCAGCTCTTCTCACTGCTTCATCGACTCTGAGTTGTCTTGCTTGTATTAAGCCCTCCCTTGATTTGGAACCTTTGATGTACTTCTCTTTCTTTTCACAAAACATGCACTTTTTCTCGTACACCCGGGTGCTGGAAGTACTTGGCTTTCCTTAAAAAAATCGAAGTTTTGATAATTTTATTAGTAGACTTGACTTAAAACTTAAATGTATTTAATTTAGCTACTGATAACTTTAATTTCCATACACAACGTAACTACTATTTGATTTTCTCATTCATTCATTTTTATGTGATTGTTTATTTACTTTACATTCATCGAGCATGCATTTATCCTACCTTGTCTTATAGATGATCTCTTCTCTAGATGACTCTGCACTTCCTCCTTTTCTTCATTCTTGCTCTTCACTATTCGATCTAAGTCATGTTTGTGTGTAAATCTGCTTCAACATTTGCGGTGGTAAAATACGCCATTGGGGATTTGGTTATCTTTAACCTGTACACTAAGAATGCCTTCATGGTCTCGGATTTCACCAGCTTTTTGCAACTTTTTCCATGATTCAAGAGAATTTGGACTGATTAACTTTGTGTTATCATCAGTGCAATGTATCATACAATAAGGCTCCTTTCTTTGTCTTTTAAAAGGTATGTTTGAATCCATAATTTCAGAACTTTGACAACTGTAAGAACCACAAAAACAAAATGGCTTCCTTGTACATTTGTGCCCAGTCTTTCAGCAAGAGTAATGCCCAGGCTTACCATACAGATAAATATACGAATATGAATATTGGAATATCATATTTTTTAAACCATACATGTAGGATAACACTAATGATGAATATTTTGATCGTTTTCATTGTTCAAATCCTCTGAATTGTATTTTTGAATCACATAAAAGAAAACAAGGAAAAAAGAAAAACCGACGATAGCTATATTACAGTGACCGGAAGTGACGTCACAATCACGTGGCAATTTATCATTAAAAGTAACAAAATACGTTACAGGCATTATGTTCTGACTTTATCTACTTTTAAGTTAAAACTTAATACATAATGCTTAGAATTACTTGCAAACAGCCACATTTTAGTATATTATTGATTTACGCTAATTATGCAAATTTCAAGGTCACGTGATACCCTTAAGCTACTCTGACAACATTTCCATCATATATCTTTGAAATCTACACATGATAAGCTTTAATTTGATATATGGTGTCCTTCATCCCCCCGAGTGGTAATGAAAAGTGGCTTGGCCCCTGGACTATTAGGAGTAATACTCAATCAAACTTTGACATGGCATGACCATGTTGATTATTTAGTCAAAAAAGTTAACCAGAGAATCGGTTTGATAAAACGAGTTAAACATTTATTGCCTTTGTCGGCATGTATAACATTATATAATAGTCTAATTACCCCATTGTTTGATTATGGAGACATTGTTTGGGGTGATAAATATAATGAAGTTTTAATGAGCTACTTACAATCCTTACAGAATAAGGCTGCTAAAGTAATTTTAAATAAACCAAAACATAGTTCAGCTTCTGAAGCTTTAAACATGTTAGGTTTTAAATCACTATCAAGTCGACGAAAAATTAAGCGTTTAACTTCTGTATATAAATGCATTAATGGTGAGACTGATTTTAATTTATTAGACAATGTACATAACAATAGTCATTTTCATTCCTATAACACAAGAACCAAAGATAATTTTCATCTTCCCAAAGTTCGTACTAACTGGGGAAAACAGAGATTTATATATCAATCTTTAAAAGAATACAATGATTTAAATTTTAGATTATAAGAAAATAACATCAGTCGCTAGTTTTAAGTAATCTCTCAAAAGTATTTTTTAGCTTTTTAATATTTTGCTTATATCATTAGACTTCTTAGATTATATTTTTATATTTTATAACTTTACATTTTCTTATCTTACTTAATTTATCTTTTCAAGTATATACTTGTTTGTTCATATTGTTTTATATTGTTTATTTAGGGCCCTACTGAAAACCACATATAGTGATGTAGGTTCCCTCATTAAAGACTATTATTATTATTATTACTCGGGCTTCCGAAGGAATGGCAGAGTTATAAATTGGGCAGCGTTGTTATTATTTTTATTTGCCTTCAGTCACAAATCGCCCTCGGAGCGCTAAAGCGCATGCGCGAAATCATAGTCTATGCGCATGCGTAGAATCAGCCATGACCACATGGTTGAGCAATGGCGGATCTATCGAAGGAGTCGTCGATGAATCTAATCATGGATAACATGGAGTCTAACACGCTCAAAACACATACAAAAGCACAAACTGTTCGCGGTAGACCAACACTAAAAGATGTCGAGCGTTTTCGGAACGGGTCGGTCCGCGAATTTCATGAGAGAACCATTACGAGTGAACCTTTTATCGTGAAGGAATCAATTCTGCCAATGACCTTGTATTGATAATGAATATAGGAAATCAGTTGTATTCAGGTTTGTCTCAATTAGCCAGACAGTCCTTTTTAATGCAGACAGAATTACCACTAATGTTAAATGTGTTTGATACTGACTATCAACTTCAATACAGTGAAAGCTACACTGGTACTGTACGTCAAGAGACTACAATAGAAGGATATCAGTACTGTACTTCTTTACAAAGAGCCTTTGAATCACTTATGTCTGAAAACTACACCAATTTCATATTAACAGTTGGGTGCACAGCTGTTGCTATATACCGTAATAGTAATGTGGGGTTTAAAATATTTGATTCTCATGCAAGGGATTTATATGGTAGAAGCCATCCTCGAGGTACATGTGTGCTGCTTGATGTATCATCAGTGAATAGTTTAGTACATTATTTCCAGAGTATACATAACAATGATATATTTGAGGTGAAGGGAGTGCAAATTAATGCAGTTCAAAATAGCATTCATTCTCAGAACTATACACATAATGAAACCAGAAAATTCAATCTAAGTTGTGCTGTAGGTATGTACTCTCTCTGCTATTCTATAATGAAACCATGTGGTTACTGGAATTCAAACACATTGCTTACTATCGTGGACAATAGCAAAAGCTTATACGACAATTTGTGTTTGAACCGTTATGCAACATTACCTGCTTACCAAAAACTGTTGATATTTGTGGAGCTGAAGTAAGTTTAGATCTTTTAAGTGATAGTTTTGAAGGAGTACTGTCTGATTCAGTTCAAAGCAAGTCAATTCTCCAAGATTTTATAACAAATAATAGCGAATGCACTGGGTTTTTGATGTGGTTTTCCTGTTATTGTATCAGTTGTATTTTTAAAGCCACAAAAAAATCAAAGTATGTGTATTCCCTCTTGAATTATATTCGAAGTGAAACACCTACAATCCAGTACACTAAAAACATCAATGGTACAGCTTGTCTTGTTGAGGCAATTGGCAATATTCAAAAGCAGTATCAGTCTGCCGAGCATTACAAAATACAATTCCTATCATGTTCATGCAAAAGTGAAGACAGAAATGAAAGGAAAAAATGATGAAACATCAGAGACAGAAACAAAATTATGAGGCAATGGAACCATCAAAGAAGAGAATATTATTAGAACAAGTACAAGCAAGGGGTACTGCTAATAAACATGAGTTACGAAAGAAACGAGCACAAAAATACAAAACCATGGATACTGCAAAGAAACAAGACCTATTGAACAGGCAAACAGAAAAATACAAAACAATGGATACAGCTAAGAAACAAGACTTGTTAAACAAACATGCACAAAAATACAAAACAATGGATACAGCTAAGAAACAAGACCTATTAAACAAACAAACAGAAAAATACAAAACAATGGATAGTGCAGAGAAACAAGACCTATTAAATAAACAAACAAAAAAACTACAAAACAATGGATAGTGCAAAGAAACAAGACCTATTAAATAAAAAAACAGAAAAATACAAAACAATGAACAGTGCAAAGAAACAAGAGTACCTTGACAGACGCAAACAAAAATACCATAACGATAAGAATAAAACTGAGGATTCATGTATTGAAAAGTTTAAAAAGAAAATAAGGGAAGGTCCATATTATATATGTTGTGTGTGTAACAGAACACTCTATAAGAAATCTGTCTTAAAGTTAATCACAAGTAAGTACCCTTCTCAGGATGTTTTCAACATGCAGATATCATTTGATGGAAAAGAATATATCTGTAACACATGCCACTCAAAAGCCATACAAGACAAGCTTCCCTGTCAGGCAATTGTAAACAATTTATATGTTGATGACATACCAACTGAACTTGATACTCTTAAAAAACTAGAACAAATAATAATAGCACGGCGGATTTTATTTGAAAAAATAGTAGTAATGCCTAAAGGACAACAAAGAAAAATTAAGGGGGCCATATGTAATGTACCTGTAGAGTGTGATCAAACATGTAATGTATGGCCTCGTCCTCCTGAAAGATCTGGTATTATTCTTTTGAAATTAAAGAGAAAACTTCAGTTCAGAGGACATGTTTATTTTCAAGCAGTTAGGCCTGAATTTATAATGACAGCACTTAATTGGTTAAAAGCCAATAACACCTTATATGAAGATACACATATTGATTGTACGAATATTGGTGTAGAATTGACAGGCCTAGGTATGACAGAGAATGATGTTAATGACATCACCTTACCAATAAACTCTCCTGAAAATCATTCAGAAAATTCTGATACCTCTATTTCAGACTCAGAAGTAAATAGTTCTGTAGATACCCTTAGTAACAACAGGGAAGTACTAAATGAAGAGGAAGTAGAAGACCCTTTAAATGAGCACAGGTCACCTGCCAGTGAGACATGTTTGCAGTCAGTCATTCCAGATTATCCTATCCTTACTGAGGGACATACCTCCAATAATTCTACAGGGAGAGAAATTTACAATATAGCACCTGGAGAAAACAAACACCCAGTGTCTTTAATGACTGATAAACAATGTGAAGAGCTTGCATTTCCAGTACTATTCCCAAGAGGCAGATTTGGGTACACTGCTGACAGAGATGTTAAATTATCACCAGTCAAATACTTTAATGCCAGACTCTTACATCATAGTGGGCGGTTTGCTACCAACCCAGAATACCTTTTCTTTGCACAGTTTATCATTGAACAGAAAAAAGTATCTGACAGCATAAATATTGCTCTTAAGAAAGTACATGGTCAGAGTGTAACAGCATCACAAGTCAGATCAAACACACAAATCCTACAAAATCTTATTTCTCAAGATCAAGCTTACTTATTCCTGAGACAAATTCCAGGCTCTCCTCCATACTGGCAAAAATTCATGTATGAAGTAGTAGCAATGGTAAAACAGCTGGGTATACCAACATGGTTCATGACACTTTCATGTGCTGACTTAAGATGGCCTGAATTATTTCAGATTATTGCTCGAACTAACGGCAAAAACATGACTGATGAGGAAGTAGAAGCTTTATCATATGATGACAGATGCAGACTTTTGAACCTCAATCCAGTTATTGTAGCAAAACACTTCCAGTACAGAGTAGAAACATCTTTACTGAGATTTTACTAGCTAATGCAAATCCTATTGGCCAAATAGTATATTATGCGCTTCGTATAGAATTTCAAATGAGAGGTTCTCCTCATCTACACGCACTGATATGGACATCTGACTGCCCTAAATTGACCCATGAAACCAAGCAAGACTATATAGATTATGTTCACCAGCATGTGCAAGCATACTTACCTAACAAAGATTCTGACCCTGAATTGTATGAATTGGTCAAAAAATATCAAACACATAGCCATAGCAAAACATGTAGGAAATATAAAAACATTGCATGTAGATTCAATTTTGGACAGTTCTTTACAGACAGTACCATTGTAGCTGAACCTTTACCTGAAGATATGGATGAAGAGATAAAAACTGCCACATTGACAAGAAGGAAAGAAATTCTTTGTCTAATAAAGCAGAAAATCAATGAAGTTCTTAATCCCAGTAAGCCAGAATATGACCCTTCTTTAACCCAAGAGGACATATTTCAAGATATTGATATTACTAAAGAACAATATGAGTGGGCTTTGTCAATATCTCCTGATTCTGATTCTGACCTGCATCTCAAAAGACCAGTAGACAGCTGTTTTACTAACAACTACTTCATTGCTGGTATAAAGGGATTTGCTGCCAATGTAGACTTACAACCAGTATTTAACCATTACAAATGCATTACATGTGTATGTTCATATTTTACTAAAGATGAGACCGAATGCTCTCAAGCTATTATGAATGCTGCAAAAGAAGCAAAAGAAGCAAATCTAAATATTAAAGATGGACTAAGAAAAATTGGTGCTGCATTTCTCTCTACTAGAGAAATAAGCTCACAAGAGTGTGTTTACAGGTGCATGCCTGAGCTGTGGTTGAGAAAGATATTCCCAAAAACTATTTTTGTTAGCATAGATTTACCAGACAAAAGATTAAGAGTAGCAAAGAAGCAGCCGGAACTAGATGAATTAGATGATGATAGTACAGAGATCTACATGTCCAATATCATTGAGCGTTATGCCATAAGACCAAACAGCATACCATCAGTTGATAACATTTGCCTAGCTGAGTTTGCTGCTTATTATTACAAGGACTACAAAAGTGATATACCTGAAACAAAAGATGCTCAACCAGAAGTACTTACTGATGACATCATTGCACAATTACACGTGAGTACAAATGATGACCCATCTTCCCTTCCAAAAAATATAAGATTGATGAATGGCAAAGAAGTCATGAAGTGCAGGAGAGTCAAAGCTGTCATAAGATACCACACTCCAAACAAGACAAAGGAACCTGAAAGATATTTCCATCACCTCCTTATGCTTTACTTTCCGTGGAGACAAGAAACTGAGCTTCTTGGAAATGAACAGACTTACATGTCTAAATTCTGTGAATGTGATGTTCAAGCTGTAGTAGAACATAATAGAAACATATTTGAACCAGATTCTGATGCTGTCACTGAAGCACTTGAAATGTTGAGAAACAATGACCTCAGCACACTGCACTCGTATGATGCTATTAATGATCAAGAAAATGAAGATTTACAATCGCAAATACACGATGATTCAAATGAAGAAGAATCATTTAATAACCTTCCATCAGAACATCTCGGTTCACAAGCTATATCAGAAGAACAATCACCCAGAGATTCAATAATAGCCTACAATCAGCCATCAGACATTTCTGATGACCTTCGTCAATCAGTGAGATCACTAAACACTCAGCAACGTTATGCATATGACAAAGTACTGACATGGTGTCGAAACAAGGTTAAAAACATGAACAGCTTAAAACCAGTTGAAGTAAAGCCAATCTATTTGTTCGTAACAGGAGGTGGAGGTTCAGGCAAATCGCACCTCGCTACAAATCGCTACAAAGACTTTTAGACATGGCGTAAGCAATCCTGAAAAACCAACTGTATTGTTAATGGCTCCAACAGGTGTAGCTGCTATTAATATTACTATGGTACCACAATACATACTGCTTGAGCAATACCAAAACAATCAGGTCAAGATCTTCCACCAATGTCAGATCAAAGACGAACACAAAAAAGAATGGCACTGTCAGACTTGAAACTAATAATCATTGATGAAATCTCTATGGTATCAAACACTACTCTATTGCACGTCCACCAACGACTGAAAGAAATATTTGCCACACCAAACAACCAGTTGTTTGCAGGACTTACTGTTATTGCTGTGGGTGACTTATATCAACTTCCACCAATCCGTAGCAAGACTGTATTTGATGAATATAAAAATGATGTTCACAATTTGTGCCATCCTTGGTCAGTTTTTAAGATGATAGAGTTAACTGAGATTATGAGACAAAAGGATGACCAACCCTTCACAGAGTTATTAAATAGATTCAGAACTGCTTCACAAACTGGGGATGATATTCAATGCATCCAGTCAAGGTCTGTAACTTCAACAGATACCAATTATCCAACACATGCTCTGCATATCTTTGCTGAAAATGTCCCTGTAGATCAACATAACAATACACATCTTGACTGTCTGAGTACACCTTTACATAGACTGAAAGCTACGGATCAATATCCACCAAATGTTACAAAACAAGACATTGACAGAGTACTAGCTAGGGGAAGATCAGAAACAGGTGGACTCGACTATGAAATCTTGGTAAAAGAAAATTCTAGAGTGATGCTAACTACAAATATAGATATAAATGACAGACTTATCAATGGTCAAATGGGTACTATTAAAAAAATAGTTGTGAATCAAAACACCAACAAGCCATCTGTAATTTATATAAAGCTTGATGACTCTCAAGCTGGCATGACAGCTATAGAAAAATGTGCACATAAATATGCTAGAGAAAATCATGCTGTACCAATTCATCCTGTCTTAGCTAGAATAAAGGTCAGACCAGGAAAACCATCTTCACCAGAGATACAAAGACTACAATTCCCTCTCACATTAGCATGGGCGTGTACTGTACATAAAGTTCAGGGATTGACACTAAATGAGATTGTAGTCAGCTTTGATCTGAATAGGCAAAACCATTTCAACTATGGGCAGATTTATGTAGCCTTAAGCCGAGCAACATCTTTACAAGGATTGCATGTGATTGGACAAATAGAAAACAAACATGTAAGAGCCAATCCAAAAGTGGAAGCAGAATACCACAGAATGAGACAACAGGAGAATACTTACTCCAATTCATATTCTTCCACTTCAGATACACATCCTCAAAACCTTAAATTATGCCTCTTAAATATACGGTCCCTAACAAAACATAGTATTGACATCAACCATGATGCACGCCTCACAAAATGTGATATCTTAGCATTGACAGAAACTCAGCTTTTACCCCACCACTCAGATAATGTTATCAGACAAACTCTACACCCTTATGAACTGCACAGACAAGACCATCAATCTGATAAATTTTCAAGTCTAGCTATTTGTACTAAAGACAATATTAATATACTGCAAACACAATATTTTGCATCTATCAATGGTTTAATGTTTAATGCATTGAACTCCAACACTAACAGAACGATAAGATTCCTTCTAACATACAGAAAAAACAACTCGAACATTTCCCAATATGTTAACAACCTCAACATTATTCTTCAAAGAAATACCATTGATATCATATTAGGAGACTTCAACATCAATTACTTTAATCAAGTACCTATTTCACCACTCCAGCAGTTAATGAACTCCTCGGGATATATTCAAATAGTAGACAAAGCTACGTTCGTATCAGCTGGAAGTCTATTAGATCAGGTTTATGTTAAACAATCTTTACACGATAAAACTCAAAATGAAGTCATTACTGTCTATTATTCTGACCATGAATGCGTTAAAAACCGTAATCAAACAGTAATTGTTGGGAATAAGCGTATTTGATGATCTGCTCTTTTTTTTCCCCCTATATTTCCATTAATCATCTGCAAAATTAGAAATACTAATAATAAGAATTTTATTTCTTCGTGCAAAATAAAAACATTATTTACAGTTCACTTACTTGACTAATATGCTTCATAAAATGATTTTACTTTCCACAACGACCTTCAACTGATAGTCGGATCGAAAACCTTGAATTCTGATTGGTAAATCTGAATGTGCCTGTTTTCTAAGAAGTAAGCAAAAATGAAAACCAATCAAATTTTGGGATTTTCAATCCTTCTTTGCAGTATAAAAGCAAAAGATAACAAGTTGTCGTAACACACGCATGGGCCGGGGATTTACCTATTCAGGATGTCTTCCCAAACACCGCCTAAATCTACTCGCACATCTTCACCAAAATCTGCTCCTAGATCGCAAAGAATTCCTCCTACATCGTCAAAACCCACATTGATAACGCCAAGATCTACTCCTACATCACCAAAATCTACTCCTACATCACCAAAATCTACTCCTACACCGCCAAGATCTACTCCAGCATCGCCAAAATCTTCTCCAACGCCGTTTCGGTCTCCAAGCACTTGGAAAAGGCCTCTGTTCAAGAACAATGACTCTCCAGGTGACGACTTCAATGCCAAACGTAAAGTCCTCGAAGAAACACTGATAGGGTACGTTCACAACCTAACACGCCCAAGACGAAATCGAGGAAACAATATGGAATACTGCACGTTTCTTCTGCAGACTTCAGCCAAAGACAGTCGAGAAGGACTCCTCTATTCTTCACCCAAAAGATCACTACTGCAAGAGAGTCAAGATACTCGTACCCCTGTGAAACTCAAGTACTTCACATACACCACAGGGAGCCCGGCGTTCCTTTGCCGCATTCAATATTCATCATTCTTTACATAATTGCTTTTTATGGGTTTCCTGTGGTTTGGGATTGGTTTACCATGGTACGGTTGACGGTTACACTACACAAGCTGTAATCAGATCTGTACTGTAAATTGATAGCCGATTAAATTGTTGGTAACGCACTCTCTATAAAGCATTCAAAAGAAGAGAAGGGACGAAACCAAGCGAGTTTATCGTATTATGATCACCTCCAGTTGCTCGGACCAGCTACTTTAGTGAAGTCAGCGGGAAGTTGGCTCGTTATTTTTCATGTTTAGTTTACATCAAGTATTCCATCATGTCGGTCAAGATACTGATTATTTAGGAATTCGACAAACTCCAGATCTTTTTGTCTAACAACTTTTTTTAGTTCTACCGAATGAGGGAAAGTATTTTTCTAATGGATCGATAAATCTATCGCTCTTTGTTGATCTCTCGTTGGACTCATGTAAGGAAATTATATATACATTGGAAATGTCTTTTTTTGTTAAGGATAATATAGATCAGATCTGAGCCACACGCATAGAATTCGCGGGAAATATTGAAACGATACCGGAAATATCCCAAACTTATATACAAATTTGGTTTCCTCTGTCAACAAACTGTCAAAATTCTTTTGTTTCAAAACTGATGTTGACCAGATATTCGTGTTTCATAAGATAAGCGGTCCGAGCAACTGGAGGTGAACATATAACTAAGACTTAGCTTTTAAATATCACTGCCTAGGATCGCATCATTTCTGAATATAAAGAAATAAACCTTCCTGAACCAAAGTTCATTTATTGGGCCAACATTCAGTGGGGTTTTTATTAATAAAGGACTTCCATGAACCAAATAAACAAGGGTTTTCAAATCGGATACTCGTTTGGTTTCGTCCCTTCTCTTCTTTTGAATGCTTTATAGAAAGTGCGTTACATTCAAACAACACAGGCAACCCATAAAGAGCACGTTACCAACGGTTATTGAATTTGAATTTAATCGGCTATCAATTTACAGTAAAGATCTGATTACAGCCTAGCCGATCTTAAACCACAGGAAACCCATAAAAAGCAATTACGTAAAGAATAATGATATTGAATGCGGCAAAGGAAAGCCGGGCTCCCTGTGCATACACTGAAGACAGAGACAAAATTATTGTTAATGATATGACAACCATTACCGTCCCCCAGCAGTGCGAGTACTCATTTCAGTACGAAGAGTCGACTCTGATCCAGTGCGAACCAGTCACTATCCTAAATATCCTCAACGCACATAAAGAATGGGATATCGTGACTGTGCGTGGCAAGATATTGAGTGTGAAAGACCAACGTACAGTGGGAAGTCCTCGCAAGACACTTCACTTGATGGAAGTAGTACTTGGTGACCAGAGTGGAACGATTCCTTTTGATGTTTGGGAATCGCAAATCGACAAAATTGAAAAAGGTAAGTGTTAAGGTTTATATTATTTAAAAAAAAATATGATTTGATAATTACATTTTCTTTTTTACAGGACTAGTGTATACTCTTACCAACTTGCAAGTTCGAGTGTGGTCAGGAAAAAAGAAGCTGTCGACGACAATCTGTACCGTTGTTCAACCGTTTGATGATCCTACGCTATCTGAAATACCCATTGCCAGTACAGATAAAGAAGCTCAGGAAACGTTAGAAGTCAGCGATCTCCATTCAGTACAGAAGATTGAGAAGTATTTTAAGTGTATGCACTGCAACAAGAAAATCCTCCAAGGTACTTGCACAGACATTATCCGATGTGAATGTTGTGGTTACATAATGAGAGCAGACACGTGTGATAGGAGTGTCACTGCGAAGATTGTTATACTTCATGACGACCAAGAATTGTCTTTGAAGATAGATGATGACGTACTTACGAAGATGTTTGGAGATGTAATAACCATTGATGACAATACCTTGATACAGAACCTATTATTTCTGAACAATTTCACTGTTATATATGATGCAGAAACTTTAATTGTTTCAGACATTAGACCCACCACCACCATGTAAGGTCAAAATTTGTTCTATTAGTTTTATTGTTACTGTTTGGAGATGTAATACCCATTGATGACAATACCTTGGCAAATTAGCCGCTATTACTGAATAATTTTACTGTTGTATATGATACGGAAACTTTAATTGTTTCTGACATTAGACCCACCACCACCATGTAAGGTCACGTTTTATTGTTACTGCGCACATTAAAAAGTTTTCCTGTTCACATATCTTGTGTTTGTGTTCTTTCGCTTCCCTAGTGTAATTTTCTCTCAAACGGGTTTCAAATAGCCAATTCAAACTTGTTCTAGCCGCTTCGTACTTGACTCTGTTCATACCAGCAACAACACGATCACACAATACATATCTAACTGTCTGTCAAATCAAATATATGGTTAATCAAATATATGCTCGCTTAATCAGAACTTTTGTTAACCTACTGTTGAAAAATTCCACAGTAATCTTGTCAAACGAACCACTCTCGCAAACTCATTTTGGCAAACTTCGCTCCAACTAACTAGGATGAAGCGCAAATTGCTGACGAAATTTTTAATTACTGTAAAGGCATATTTGACGATCATGAACAGATTCCTCTGTTTTTCTGTTCTTTCACGGTTCAAGAGAAAGCCTGAGTTCACGCAGTCATGCGTCTAGTTATTATAAATGTGGCTTTTGGTGAAAAACAAATTCACTGACTGAATCATATTTTAATTTATTAAATGTCCAATTATTATATAAGACAGCCTATGTGTGTGAGTAAAAAATGTAATGGTCAAAAACTTGAGCATGCACAATGCTTGGCATTTTCTCTTTACACAATTACGTATATCATTTGATATTTTATTGCATTTATAAGTCTACATGTGCATAAATTATTATTTGTAATTATTAGAAATACTTCATAAACAACATATTAGTAATCATTGGAATAAGTTAAGTATGATATAAACATTAATGTATAACGAAGACTGATGTGGATAACACTCTTTGAGTTAAGCATAATTTAAATAATACTGTGGGGCTACGACATACATCGTTGCGATCGATCTGATGTATTTGAAAACCATACGTCTAGCGGTTGTGGAGTCCTTCTTGCATCTCGCTGCAGTCTTCGCTGCCAACAGGTAATTTTTGACATTGCACTTGAATTTGCTGCCATTGAGATCATTATCAACAATTGTGGTAAATCTCTAATATCAGTCATCTATCGCCCTCCAAATGCTAACAACACTTGGATTTATCACTTTGTCGAGTTTATTGATAACTGCTCGTATGATAAAGTTATTATTGTCGGAGACTTCAACCTTCCTGACATCGCCTGGATACATGGTTCTGGTTTTTCTGATTCAAACCCAACTTTGTTTATGCTCTGCGAGAAACTCATTGATAAAAACATTTTCCAATTGATTGATCAACCAACTAGAGGGAACAATACACTTGACTTACTTTTGTCTTCTATTGTTGAAGGAGTGGCTAACGTTCATTTAACTGACTGTAAAGGTAATGCTTTATCTTCTGATCACAAAGCGCTAACTTTCGACCTGCATTTTAGTCACAAATCCTTAAATAACAACAGACAGCCTACTTATAACTTTAAACAAGCGGACTTCAATGGATTACACACAAAGCTTCTTGAATTCCCTCTCCTTAAGAAATACAATGATGATCACATCTATGACATCAATTTAATCTAGTCTACCTGGAAGAACGAATTCTTAACCATTGTTGACACTTTTATTCCTAATCGTAAACTGAAAACATTTGTTTCGTCCCCATAGATCGATGGTGAGGTTACTCACGCTATAAGCAAATAGAATTCCACAAGAAAGAAAGTTCTCTGCAACAACAGTGACACACTATGGCAAAAGTACTGTCAACTGCGTCGTGACGTCAAGTACATGATACGTTCCAAAAGGACTGCCTACATGAAGGACATTTCTGATAACTCATCCTCTCAGCCTAAACGATTTTGGAGCTTTTTTCAATCGTCTGTCCAATCGTTCATCTATTCCTGATTTGGTTACTATCAACGATACTGAATTCACTACTCCCGACTAAAAAGCGGAAGCGTTCAACACCTACTTCGCTTCAGTCTTCAACACAGATACAGCCTTCCAACAGACATCAATATGACACCTTATACAGATAGTAATTGAGCCGAGATGACGTTCTTCATGCCTTACGTAACCTAGATCCAACTAAGACTCCTGGACCTGATCTCATCCATCCAAAGATTCTTAAAGAGTGCTCCAAAGAACTAGCTCCTCTTTGTGCTCTGTTTAACTTATCGTTACAAACAGGAAAGTTGCCGCTGGAATGAAAACGGTCCAGTATATTACCGGTTTTCAAAAAGGGAGACAAATTAGTAATTTCTAATTATAGGCCCTCCATTCTATATTCATTTCCCTTCTATCGCTTGTCAGCAAACTGTGTGAACGTTGTGTACTTAATAAGCTGGTTCCCAGTCTTCTTGAGCCCTTATCACCCAAACAGCATGGCTTTGTTCCGAGGAAATCGTGTGTCACCCAACTACTTACCGTTCTTCACGACTTGGGGAAAGCTCTTGATGCTGGACATGAATCTGATGTTCTCTATCTGGACTTCAGTAAGGCCTTTGATTCTGTGCCTCACAACTTATTGCTGCACAAATTATCCTTATATGGCATTGGTGGCCCACTTTATAGCTGGTTTTCTGACTACCTTCACTCTAGATCTCAGAGGGTGCTCATAGACGGTTCGTTTTCTACATGGGCTGAAGTAACCTCAGGTGTGCCCCAAGGAAGTCTCCTGGGACCATTTCTGTTTGTGCTCTTCATCAAGGATTTGCCTAGAACTGTTAGCAAGCAATCACCTATTGCTCTTTTTGCTGATGCCAAATGCTTTAGAACTGTCAACTGTCCTTTGGACTGTAATGAATTTCAACACGATATCAACAAACTCTATGACTGGTCCCTTACATGGGCTTATCATATAACGCAGATAAGTGCGTAGTAATGAGAATAACTAGGAAACGTAAAAGCACTGTTCCATCTCTTGCTGTCAGTCCCTATGAAGCCAGAGGACACACCCTTAAGAGCGACTATCTGTAAAAATCGAGAATCGTTCGACAGTTGTAAAAATTTTGATTTCTTTATACTTTGCCCAAAAGACCCTTAGGGTAAACTATTTTCGAAAAAAACATTTAAAGGTTTGGCCGATTTTTATTTTTGGCGAAATCGAGAAAAGTTGAAATTCCGGTCCGAGCGTGTCTGGCAGCCTTCGAAATGCGTGAAAAATAGTGCATCTTTGATAACCGCTCACGACCGATTGAAACCCCGTTCGAAATTGAAAAAATCACAACTGATTTATCTATTATTAAGCTATCAACACACTTAATTTGAGCTATATAGACATTTTTTATTTTCTTACTATGGTAAGGGCACTTTGGGGCTGCTAGAGAAAACATCGAATTACGGGCAAATTTAATGCATTCATTCTCCAATGCGCTCTATAATATTATTTAAAAAAATATTTTTCCTTAAAGCTCAACTATCATAGTAAGTCACCACAAAATATCTAACTTGGCCCGCAAAAAGCCTGACTTCTAGAGGAAGACTTCTAAGCACTACTTTGACCTGTTGTAACGCAATCTAACACTTGAGCGTTACCAAGATGATAGGTCTTAACTGCTCCTAAAATATATTCTATGCCTCTAAATGACTGTTTTTCAATTTTTGGTCGTTATTCGACAGCAGAAGTATAAGTTTTGTAAACATTGAGATGATAATATTCAAGAATATATGTACTGAACTGCAACAATGACTTCTGGTTACATTCCCGCAGTAACACAACAACAACACGGGCAACAACAACAAAGGCCTGATGTGATAATCTTGCAAAAATTACCAATTTGAGAGTGGTAATACTGAACAAAACGGAAAAAAGCAATAAATTCAACTCTGCATATATGTAATTTTAAATAAATAAATGAGCGAATATAAGCGTTATTAAAGGCAATGATACTTGAGGACCGTTCTGACAGGCTAATGGATGTCGGTTGTACAAACATCATTAATGCCGCTACTGGCTAACGATTGTAACGCTGTTTTACAAAGTCCAGTTTAATTACATAAGCTCAAACTTTGAGATAATGATTATATAAAAAGTAATGCTGTGTTCACTGATGAAAAAAGCTTAAATTCAATGCGTTATTTTCAAATAAATTAATTACCTACATCAGTTTAATCATACCAGCAGGCAGTCCGACTACAGGCCACTAAATATCTACTTGACGTTAGCTGTTCTAATGTCCGTCCGATTTGTAGATGTTCTGATTTGGTCAACCAATCCTTGAATTTGATTTGAATTTGAATTGAGATGTCTTGATTTGGTCAGCCATTCCTCTAATATTCTTGTGACATAGTCAGTAACATAAACAACCTTAGCGAATAAGTAATCGAAGACTGGCGGCTAACAAAAATAACAAATGAAACCCGTGGGGGTGAGGGAGCGTGCGCAAAGTCATGTAAATTAAAAGAGTTACGCATAGTGAAGAATTATTTTCCAAAGAACACTTTATTACAAGCACGTCAGTTGCTTGTTACGATACATATATTTACTTTGGTTGCTTTAGTCATATTTAAACAAGTATATTTCAATATGCCTATCTCACGTGTGAACTACAAGCCGCCACGTTTGTTGCGTTAGAAATAACATTTAGACAATGATCATGTCAAGTTTGATAGTTCCACCTTACGAATATTGCCAAATATAGAACTTAGTTACCAATGCAACGACAATAGGATTTTGTTACTGCCTAATCCATGCTAGTGCGATGCTAGAGTTGCTGCGATGAGATGGCTTCGTGTGGCTTTTCGCTCCTGCTTCAAAATCCTACACCTTGTGGAGCAAGCTGGAGAAATCCTGACAACATTCAGTGTATTGCTTTGAGTGAGTGTAAGAAAGACGTATCGCAGCACCTCAAGTCCTGTAAATTAGTGGGTGATGACTTTGTTATAGATGAACAAACACTTCTCCTAGCAAGAGCCGGTAAGTGATGTTGTTTCTCTCGCAAATATCATACTCTCAAGCAATGCCAAAGTTAATCCTGGATCATGCTTAATTTCAATTGAAGGGGTTTTCCAATCGCAAGTTTCGCACCAGTCTTTGACTATTTGTCCACGCCACCGGGATACATGTGGTGCGCTTTGGAAATGCGGGAAAGTGAGGTGTCCCATGCCTAGTGAGGTAGCTGCTCACAAGTCCTCGTCTGCAAAAGGCGATCGTAGTGTTAACAGCAAGGAGTCTCAGTACATCTTGTTTGCAGCGAAAACATTGATTCCAGTAGGAACACGTAAGTTATAAATATTTATTTATCTATATTATCGGAATTGCTATGAAAGCCATAATGCATTAGGGGCAGTAGAACAACGGCTGAAATCCCGTCTATTTTCAATATTTAACAAAGCCGGATCGTTTATGTATTATTCTTATTATCATGAACAGAAATCTGTAAAAGATGCAAAAGGCAATTGGCCGATAAAATGAAGGATTTTGTTGTTGTCACAACCAATCGCGAAAGAACATCCCATGTCGATGACGCAACTGAGGGCCTTCATAACCAAGAAAGTAGTGGAGAGGAAAGCGTGCATCAGGTGCGCGCATATTGTCGTATTACATGTGTAATTTAAATAATTCTATTTCAACTTACAATTGTAACATTTTATGATGTTTTTCTAGTCTCAGGGGAGTGACAGAACGTCTTCATCCGATGAACTAGCGAAGGAAATAGAGAGGAAGCTTAAACTGGAAGATGAAAGCTATTTTCTATCGCCATCTGAAACAGCAAGCACAACATCTTCAGAAAATATCCCATCTAGAAGACATAATGAGCTTGGCCAAAGATTTAGACTGAACGCCTTTCTCGAGGAGTGCAGGTTACAACCAATTGAGAGACCTTGGCTTCAATGGGATCAAGCAAGTGAGAGAAAAAGAGAACGTTATGTTGAACGATCTGCAGAAATAGTGTCGTCTGTTCTCCGTGTTGTTTACCCTGGAGCTGCCATCCATTTGTGGGAGGAACTTGGAAAGTCCTCAAAGATACGCAGTTTATTAGGAACGATTTCCACATGTTCGCCTGCCAGCACTAACAGCTACTTGGAAGCTTTAGCTGAATCCTATAAAAACGCCACCAGTTGGGAAACCCGGAGACAGGTTTTGTCCATAATGGCAGGTGTTGCAAGCTTTCAAGAAGTGTTAGAGTATATTCCCGGATTGACAAAATACTGCTACACCAGTGCAAATTTACATCGACAGCAGTATGGCAGAGCAGCACCAGTACCAAAAAAGGATGCACCGTGATTACGCATAAACAAACAACAGTTAGATCATTTTCTTTGTTTTATAACAAGTCCACACCAGGTGCAGAACCTCCCATTTGGAGAAAACAAATTAAGGTTGTCCTCTGGCGAAATTATTCCAGTACCCAATGTCATCAGAACCATGGTGCCGCAAAGGATTGTTAACCAGTATAAGCTGTATTGTAAAGAAAACAGCTTTGTACCTCTAAGTGACCGAACTTTGCTACGAATTCTTCATGAATGCAGCGCCTCTGTACGAAAGTCATTACAAGGACTCGATAATTTTGCCACAGATGGTGGTAGAGCATTTGATGACCTTCTTGATCTTTTAGAGACGATTTCCTCCCTTGGTTGTGATGAGGGGAAAGTAGCAAAATTGAGAGAAGCTTTGAAAGCAGGAAAGTTATACCTTAAGGGGGTTTACCAGGTAAGTAATTGCTTTCTGTCATTTGGTAGTTCTTAAAAATCTACGACGAGATATCAGACTCATCAAAAATATTATTGAAAGTATTTTTTTGAATATCGTAGGTACATGTCAGTGAGGAATCGCAGATCGCCGACCACTGCAGCGTATATGCTACAAGCGACCCTTCAGACAAAACCCTGCGAAAACAATGCAAACATAAGCATGACAAGAGATGTGAGCATTGTGAAGCTCTGGATATTGCTATCAAAGAAATAGAACGACTCAACAGAGAAGTTTCTTTTCCAAGCAACGACGATTTCGACGAAGCATTGTATATCCATGGTACAGCCAAACGAGCAATACAGTCATGGAAGTGCCACCAGCTAAGATCAGTGTGTCAAGACCAAGCACGACATGACATCTTAGGCACCATCAGTTACAGCACCGTGCTCATCATTAATGATTGGGCCATGAAGTTTATCCCTCATATGTACCGAGAATCACAAAGTGATTGGTTCGGTAAGAGGGGGATTTCATGGCACATATCTGTCGTCTATCGTCAAGAGCACAGTGAGCTACAATGGGAAGCATTCATCCATCTCATTCAATTTTGCAGTCAAGACAGCCCTGCTGTTGTGTTGATAATGCAGCACGTGCTTCAAACCTTGAAGAACGAGCACCCTGAGATCGTCAAAGCCTATTTCCGTCAAGATAATGTCGGGTGTTACCACTCTGCCACCACAATCCTCTCCTGTCCTACCATTGAGAAAAATACCGGCATCAAAATAGAAGGCATCGATTTCAGCGACCCACAAGGTGGAAAGGGAGCTGCTGACAGGTTGGCTGTGACTGCCAAGTCCCACATGCGATTATATATTAATGAGGGGCATGATGTTACAACAACTCAGCAGATGAAAGACACGCTATTGTCACACGGTGGAATTGCTGGAGTAAGAGTTGCTGCAGTTGATAGACTAGACGAGTCCAACCTCGTGGGAGACAAAATTCCAGGAATTAGTACTTTGAACAATTACAAGTTCATTGACAAAAAGCTTTCTGCTTGGAGAGCTTATGGCAGTGGTAAAGTAGTAATAGAACAATTGACGACAGGTGATAAAGTAGTTTAGATTTACATGCATAGCAAAATGCAAACTGCTCCATCGTATTTTTTGGTTGGCCGTTATTTTGGTTGATGTTTTGGGACGGGTTTTCGTTTTCAACGTCGGCCTGTCTCCTGGACGTAAACTCAGTGCAGACGCTGTTGCAAAAGAAATGAGGAGATGTGTGGGACCAGACGGAAAGATGAAGTTTGTTGTATCGGAATTATTGACCGCACAGCAAATTAAGTCATTTTTCTCCAGACAAGCAGCGAAGCAAAATAGTGCGTCAGATGCTGATCTTCTTGCTGCCCAAGAGGAGACCAATTTCAGCAATGCCCAACAAGCCATACTTTCATTTTTTCAAATTGAGCATCCCATTGCCTATGAGCAGTACAACGTATGCGCAATGGTGAAAAACGATTCCTTAAATAAATCGAGGCTGCCTGTTCTCAAGTCACTTTGTGCAACAACTTTGATTTGCACCTTGCAGATTCAAAGGACAGCCGCAAGAAAGCGCCGTACATTGTCCTCTTGAAAGAAATGGTTGCCGCCTGTCAGTGTTCTACTTCATAAGTATAAACTCTCCCCAACCCCAACCCCCACCCCCACGAGTTCCATTTGTTATTTTTGTTAGCCGCCAGTCTTCGATTACTTATTCGCTAAGGTTGTTTATGTTACTGACTATGTCACAAGAATATTAGAGGAATGGCTGACCAAATCAAGACATCTCAATTCAAATTCAAATCAAATTCAAGGATTGGTTGACCAAATCAGAACATCTACAAATCGGACGGACATTAGAACAGCTAACGTCAAGTAGATATTTAGTGGCCTGTATGTAATTAAACTGGACTTTGTAAAACAGCGTTACAATCGTTAGCCAGTAGCGGCATTAATGATGTTTGTACAACCGACATCCATTAGCCTGTCAGAACGGTCCTCAAGTATCACTGCCTTTAATAACGCTTATATTCGCTCATTTATTTATTTAAAATTACATATATGCAGAGTTGAATTTATTGCTTTTTTCCGTTTTGTTCAGTATTACCACTCTCAAATTGGTAATTTTTGCAAGATTATCACATCAGGCCTTTGTTGTTGTTGCCCGTGTTGTTGTTGTGTTACTGCGGGAATGTAACCAGAAGTCATTGTTGCAGTTCAGTACATATATTCTTGAATATTATCATCTCAATGTTTACAAAACTTATACTTCTGCTGTCGAATAACGACCAAAAATTGAAAAACAGTCATTTAGAGGCATAGAATATATTTTAGGAGCAGTTAAGACCTATCATCTTGGTAACGCTCAAGTGTTAGATTGCGTTACAACAGGTCAAAGTAGTGCTTAGAAGTCTTCCTCTAGAAGTCAGGCTTTTTGCGGGCCAAGTTAGATATTTTGTGGTGACTTACTATGATAGTTGAGCTTTAAGGAAAAATATTTTTTTAAATAATATTATAGAGCGCATTGGAGAATGAATGCATTAAATTTGCCCGTAATTCGATGTTTTCTCTAGCAGCCCCAAAGTGCCCTTACCATAGTAAGAAAATAAAAAATGTCTATATAGCTCAAATTAAGTGTGTTGATAGCTTAATAATAGATAAATCAGTTGTGAGTTTTTCAATTTCGAACGGGGTTTCAATCGGTCGTGAGCGGTTATCAAAGATGCACTATTTTTCACGCATTTCGAAGGCTGCCAGACACGCTCGGACCGGAATTTCAACTTTTCTCGATTTCGCCAAAAATAAAAATCGGCCAAACCTTTAAATGTTTTTTTCGAAAATAGTTTACCCTAAGGGTCTTTTGGGCAAAGAAAGAAATCAAAATTTTTACAACTGTCGAACGATTCTCGATTTTTACAGACAGTCGCTCTTAAGGTTAATGCCTCACAGAAGGATCTCAGGGTTATCGTCACTAACAAAGTTACATGGAGCTCTCACATCGAATGTGTTGTAGCGAAAGCCAACCGGACGTTGGGCTTTCTTCGTCAGAATTGTGCTAACATTGGGATTGACAGCAAGAGATTGTTATACCTTTCATTTGTGCGCTTGCACTTAGGTTATGCTAGCGAGGTCTGGGCGCAACAAACCATTATTAATCGCTCACGTGTCTTGGAGGGTGTTCAACGTCGTGCCACCCATTTCATACTAAATTGTTCTTATAAAGTGTGTGAAAGACCTGACTATAAGTCCCGTCTAGCATTGTTGAAGCTGTTGCCGCTGTCCTATTGGCATGAATTTCGCGATTTCTGCTTTTATTATAAGTGTATTAACAATAATTACAACATAAGTATCGATAATTATACCAGTTTAGTCAATGGTCGCACTAGGAGCGCTAATCTTCTGAATTTATGTGCAAATCGTTTTCGCACCTCCTTATTTATGGACTTATTTTTTAATCGTATTGTTCCACTATGGAACAACATACCGTTTGACATTCGTAAAATCAAAGTCCTCTCCCCTTTCAAAGAACGCATGTTTGCATTGTACCTCAACAAGTTTCACACTTATTTTGACACTACTAGAATTCAAACTTGGAAAACAGTCTGCCCTCATTGTCGCTCAGTTAACAGAGTTAATTGTTGTTAATTACTTGTAAATGTCATTGAATTTCATTTGTTTTATTATTATTATTATGATTTTAATGGAGACTGACCTCGCTGGGACCACAAGTCTGTCCGTTAGTCCCTCATTTAGTAAAGAATTAAGAGAAAAATATCATATGCCCTTGGCAGGACTCGAACCCACGGTTTCGGTATACTAGTCCGAAGTGTTAACCACTACACTACAAGGACCAACCACGCTGGTTACGCAGCCAGGCAATGTTGTATATGTGGTAACTGTGGGGGTCCAGGGCGATATTAATCTCATGGGTAAGCTGAACACCGTAAATATTTACGCACAATAGAGGATAATATTAGTGAAATGAAATGCATTCGGTGTGAATAATAGAATAAAGAATTAAGAGAAAAATATCATATGCCCTTGGCAGGACTCGAACCCACGGTTTCGGTATACTAGTCCGAAGTGTTAACCACTACACTACAAGGACCAACCACGCTGGCTACGCAGCCAGGCAATGTTGTATATGTGGCAACTGTGGGGGTCCAGGGTGATATTAATTTCATGGGTAAGCTGAACACCATAAATATTTATGCACAATTGAGGACTAGCATACCGAAACTGTGGGTTCGAGTCCTGCCAAGGGCATATGATATTTTTCCCTTAATTCTTTATTCACACCGAATGCATTTCATTTCTCTAGTATTATCCTCAATTGTGCATAAATATTTACGGTGTTTCAGCAATTCATGTGATTATTTTAATCTATATTTTTGAGATTGAGGATTATAATTATTAATAATAAATTATCAACACCCGGAGTTCTTTGTTATCTGCTGTATCCCAGTGCTGGCCAGAAGCGGATATCATAGAACCTGAAGCTCTTCATTATTCACATTAAGCAAAACATTGTATGTAAAATTTTTGTTTTTGGTTATTCCCAGTTTTAGTATTCCGTGTATTTTTCTCCCAATTCTGGATTCCATTTTCTAGGTTTTAGGGAAACCCTTTATCCTTTATCGTCCTTGGATATACAGGATTAATTACCATCCATTTTCTTGGCTATAAAGAAATAAGTTAATATTAAGATCTGTATTTATAATGAATGTGATTTTAACATTGTTACTCATTATAGAGTTTAAAACCAGAATTTATATTGTTTAAAACAAATAAACAAATCATCATGTGATACTTCTTTTGGTCTTTAAGTCTTTTATCACAGGACAACCTTTTTGACAATGACCATATAAAGCTTAACACATCTTATTTATTGTATATAATATAGACATTCTTTGTATATTAAACATAATGCTTGAAAAAACGAATTAAAAACTACAGAATACCGACTTATAGTAGCCGAATTACTGCAATAAAAGACCTTACATAGCTTTTGTTTGCATACATGCGTACAGTTAAGCTTAAATATTAAGCTTAAATCCAATAACCTAAGCTAAAAAAATATCACTGGACGGAAGAGAATATTTCAGCTTACCAGAATTATATTTCGAGCACAAATCGCTTCATATCTTCAGAAGTCTGATAATTGTTTTGTCTAAGGAAAAAATACAATTAGTCAGATGCTGGTGAATATAGCTTTAAATCTTCCAATTCATTCAAAATTTTAAAAGGCGAATACATATATAAAAACCTACCTTCAGAACGTTATTTAATGAAATCTCCTATCCAGAGGCATTTTACTTTTTCTAAAGTGCTCAATAATTACCGCTGACCATGGCGCTGAACACACGCTCGAAATCTGTCTCTGCTGATAAGAATCAAGATAGAGATTTTGAAAGTCAAAATCTACCCCTTAACGTTTTTAAAGAACTCTTAAAGATTCAAGAGTCAACTATTTTAAGTTTCTTTCGTTCATTTATCGATTCAACGAATTCTAGAGTCGATAATCTTATCAACGAAATTAGGGATCTGAAGAACAGCCTTGAATTTACCCAATCTCAAGTTGAAGAGCTAACTAAAGCTAATTGCGACCAAAGAATCAAAGATCTCCAAGCTAACATCGATAGACTTGAGGGAATAGTTGAATCCCATGCCAAAAACGAAACGTGGGATCAATCTGAAGCACATGTGAAGAAAATTATCATGTATATATCCATGTATATATACATGCTAGAAGACCTTGTCATATTCTCTCAAATTTTTATAATAGAACTCAACTCCAACAAAATGCAAGTGTACTAATATGTGCTCTTGAGCTAATCTGTCCAGATATCTATACATGATTAGCAGAATACTGATGTGTGGCTGCAGAAACATATTTTTCTAATAAACAAATTTTCATAAAGTGCATATCCCATGAAATTTGTTTTCGTTGTTTCTAGAAGTATGATAGGTGCTGAATTCAATTGCGATATCAAAATCACGACTAATTATAATGTGACTAAGCCTTGTGACGTCATTTTGTTTGCAACGGTTACCCTATACCACCATTCAAAAATGGTTCAGGGTTCTTTTAATCGTGATTTTGATATTGCAATCAAATCCAGCACCTATCATACAGTACTTCTAAAAGCAACAAAAATAAATGTCATGTCATATGCACTTTAAAGTTGTTCACTTCATGTCTTTGCAATCCACAAGTTTAAATGAATTTGTAATTGAATTTGTAATTAGAAATTAAAATAATACACTCTTAAAGCATTAAGTACCCACAAGATATCTTCCAGGTTATCATCTGGAGCAGTTATGCACATGCCTGTAAGACTTGCTGTGTGAACAGTTTGGTTGGTATAATCTGGCTTGTGGACGTACAGCAAGCCACTCTCTCTGTCCTCCAATAAATTATTGAAAACATTCAATGTCACATACACGTAATTGTCATGGGAGCCTTGTGGTGTTGACAAAAAATGCTTCACAACACCTACTGCACCACTAGTAAGAAATACAACTTCACCTGACTTCAGGATGGAAACCTTTCCAGTCTTACTGCATACTTTCTTGAAGGAAAGTGATTTTACAAACCCATTGGGCTGTACTTCAAGGCCAAAATTCTGCAATGTAGTTTCCTCATCTTCTGATAATGTATAATGATAAACACTTCTGGAAACTGTATCTTGGACATTCTCTTGGCCAGTCTTTAAGAATTGAAGCTGACCAGAAAGCCGCATGAACTGAACCCAATCAAATATCTAAAACACACGAACACAATTTTTGAGACTTACAGAAATGATTTCTAATTGTCCATAATACATATTTTAGTTTCTGGTTCTCCATCAGCTTATTTGCACATGTTTCATGAACTAAAAAATTCATGAACATGTTTCTGCATGCTCTGGCTTATTTTTACATAAAAATCCATTGTCACACGAACCTTGTATGTCTCCATGACTGTTGCAGCAGGATATCTTCTGCTCTTGACACGCTGACAGATCCAACTGTTGAATCTTTTATAGCTGTACATCCACCCGCTATGAACAGGTCCATACAGCTTTATTCCATCTACAAAGTGGTGGAGGATGTGCAAGCTTATTGTCTAAAATAATAATAGTAACACACTGTAAGTTAAATCATAGTAGCCTTTATATATAATTATATATAGTGGTTTCTATTGTATGTATTTTAAAATAAATATTGAAATGTAGGTGTATATGGGTGAAGGACATATATAATTACATGTCATCCTTTACCTGAATGCTCACAGGGAAGTCCCTTTCAACCTTTGCTAAAACAATGTTGGTATCCATTTGGATGCTGTCCAGCTCCTTTGGGTCTTGAACATCATTACACATCTTTGTGAAGACATCAAGAAGTTCAAAGAAAGTTCGGCGTTGGCATTCACCAAGAAGACCTTGTAGGCAAAACTTTAAGATTCCATCAACAGCAAGCTGTAAATGAAGATGTGTACAATAAATAATTTATTTCTTGCCATGGACATTAATATTGGGGTATGGTAGATGATCAGTGTTTGTTACATCATGGTTTCACTGTGAAATATTGTGTATTATTGACAGTGAAGCAACAATGTTAAAAAGAACATACCTGCTTCCAGTCATGCGACTTCAAGTACGTTTTCTTGGTAAAGATGGGAAAAGGCTTCCATCCATACCCAGATGGGACAATGATACTCTTTGCTCGGTTATCAGCAATTTTAAGTTCCTTTTTTGACAAAACAAAAGGTGCTGGAGGAAAACTGTCTTCTCTTTCAAGTCTGAAATTGGATCAAAATTTAAAAGTCTGAGACAATAAATACAGCGGATTCAGATTTAGCGTTTAACGGCACTGTCTGAACCCGCTGTAAGGTTACTGTATAGGTATGTTCAGGTTTCCGGTGTATGCACCAACTGACCAATCATGACACGCTTAGATGTTTAGCCAAGCGGCCCTAGCTCAAAGTCTTGGGCAACAATCCTTTTCGCACTCAGGTTGTTGTACACCTGGATATTGCACTACCTATACTGTATTTGGGCCTCTCATCTGGCAACCTTTTTTTCAATTAAGTGACATCTACATACCTTTTTTTTTTCGCCCAGCTTCCTTTGAAGCGACCAAAATCTTTTTCTGCATTCCTGACTTTGAGTGAATCTCCTTTTCCAGTAAAAAGATCAAAAAATGCCACAAAAAATGCCTGTTTGGTACGGTCATGCTCTGGTAACAACACAAAGCAGTTTACTCCTTTTGAGCCAGTCCCCTTCAATATATTTCCAGCTTGGGTCTTGTTTGCTGCTTTACTGTAAGCAACAGCATTCCAAAGGATGTCATCATTGGCTGTTTCTTCAGGTGGTGGTTCTTTTTCTTTCTTGTGGTCTGGGAAGTCTCGTTTATTCTTGCGTAGACTGTGGTTTTCTGGAAGAAAGTGCCTGTTGCCCAGGTATACCACCTTGTCAAGCGAACTCAGTGAGATTCCTGCCGGAGGAATAAAAAAAATAACAGTTAGGAAAAAAATGAAGTGCATCATGTAATTACAACCAAACTTCATGCGCTGTAATAACATATGTTTCGCGCTTTATTCAAATTCTGGTGCTAAATATGCAAATTATAATCTCCGTATAAAAGCCAAGTGTGATTATTTAAAATTCATTCTAAGTACTACAGTCAAGTCTCCGGGTAAGTCAATATATTTGTAAGTAATGTAAGAACCATATAATATCTAACTGTTTAATGTAAAATATTGCAGATTTCGAACGCATTAAGGAACATTAAGGAACATAAAGCTATATTAAAGACGTTTGAAACTAGGCAAAGCATAGAGCTTGTGAAACATTCGAAATCCGCGTACATTCTGAAGAAGTTGGCTGGAGAATGACCGAGGACGCGAAGAACCAGAGACGAGCAGCGAAAGGCAGATTTACGAGAAAGTTAAACGAAGTCAACAAATCTATCGACGAGGACGGTGGAGTTGAAATAGTTAAGAGAAACTACAACGAACTGGTTGAAGCTTGGAGGACCATTGAGTTAAAACATGATATCTATACCACGTTTCTGGAATTAGAAAAGAATTAGAAACCGATGACACGTGGATTCTTGAGTTACAAGATTTGTTTAGTGATGCTATGACACGCCAGATTCAGTATGAGAAAGATAAAACGTCCACCGAGAATGAAGCCAAGGCAAAAGAAGAACAAAAGCAAGCAGTTCATAAAGAGCAAGAGAAAACACGAAGAATGATAGAACAAGCTTTTGTGAGAAGAAAAAGTGCGAAGTAATCTTTCAACAGGTTTTAAACGTTATAGATCCGTCAATGCCAACAACTCTTAAGAAAGCCAAAAGGGAATTGGATACAGCCTTTGCCGATTGTAAGATAGCAAACAGTGCGTTAATGAGTTTGTTAAGCCAAGACAACGCTAACAAAGAAATTGGTTGGATTATCGCTATGAAGAAACTTTACGATCAAGCTACTGATGAAGTCGAAACAAAATTGTCAGAAGAGTTCAGTCTTCAGGAGACCGCCATGATGAATAAGAAAAAGATAAAGATGCCAAGATTTGAAGGAGAATTGAGAGAATATCCAAGATTCAGAAAGGACTTTCAAAAACAAATCCAACCCTATTTATCCAAAGAAGCCGCTCCATACACGCTTAGATCATGCCTGGGAAGAGAACTGCTGAAAATCGTAAAAAGCGTAGACGATGATTTAGACATGATGTGGAAGTATCTTGATGAAAAAATACGCTGATCCAGCCAAAGTTGTTGATGCTATCATGAACACCATTCATATGTTCAAGCCCATGAAAGAAAATGACAACAAAAAGTTCGTAGAGTTCGTGGATGTCGTAGAATATTCCTACAGAGACCTAGTTCGCCTTGGTTTGGAAATGGAGATAACAATTACCAGTTCTATCAGTATTGTGGAGAAGAAACTTCCACCTGACGTAAAAAGAGAGTGGTCGAAAACCATCACTGACCCAAGTATCGACAAAACAAACAAATTTCTTATTCTTCTGAAGTTCTTAATTAACCAAAGAAGAGAGATATGAATCGTCGAATATACGCATCAACGCAGTTTCAACAAAGCCTATTGTCCAAACCGTCCATTTTATCCTGATAAAAATGGTAATGTACGTTTCATCTTCAATGGTGATGACTATGATCCGTTTGATAAAAATGGTAATCTAGTAAAAATATTATATCAATTCCCAACCTATGAAGGGCATCATTATACACCAGAAAATAGACATGATTTCCTTGGATCTGGATTTCCAAAAGCTTTAATGCTGACAAATAAAAGTTATCCTATTCAAGCTGTAGACTTAGACGATAAGCCACATGATATTAAAAGTCTATTATATCCACTAAAAATATACGTCACTCCCAGTGAAAGCTTATCTGTTAATCTTAACAATGTTTTCCAACTAACCCCACCAACCGTAGAAAACGTATCTGATTATAATTCATGGATTCAAGAACCAAATGTGAAATATTGGTCTCAACAGTTGAATTTTGCTGTTTGGTGTGCAACTTCTGGTTGTGGAATTTCTTTCGATATTATCGAACCTGATACTCAGGTTGGGTCCGTCTTAAAATTTCATGTTATTTACACAATTCGATCGATACTAAGCGATCTACAAGTTCCATTACCATGGGATAATACTTTCGTTTGGTATGGTACTCAATATAATAAAGGTGTATTAGTAAAATTGTGTAATGAGTTTGGTATTAACCCATCCAACCCAGATTTCCGGTTCAAAGGCAATTCCACACAAGACATGTTCAATTTTCCTTACACAAGTCCTTACAAAGATTCCCTAACAGCATATTACACATCAACCCATAAGGATCGAAGTCAATATAATTGGTTCATACCTCAGAACGGATTCGGTATAACAAAAGTAGGAATGTCACGATTGAATCAAAGCATAGAAGCATTCGTATATTGTGTTCTAGGTTCACAGGTTAACACTAGATCATCTATCTTAGGTCAATCAGGTTCAGCTCAAGAATTCATAAAATTATTTGAAAGTTCAGTGATTGAAAAAGACATTTCTAAAAGCATACAAAGATACCAATTTGCAATTCAAAATGCTAAAGTCAGACTTAATCTAGCTATATCACCTGGATGTTGGCTTTTACCTTCAAATCTAGTAATAAATACTCAATCAGTTGTCGGTTACAACAATAAACTACAACGAGCAACAAATGACATGAAATTTGGTGTAAATGACATTAATAATGATCAAATTACCTAAGAATAATATCAGAGGTTCAAAAGTCAAATTACCTCATCAGACAAATACTGATAAACAAAAAACAGACAATACTGATAATTCTGGTAAAACCAATAATTTTAATAAACCAAATATCAAACCAATACCATCTTCGAAATCACCTGAAACTAATCTAGCAATAGTCACAATAGGTGCTGCTGGGTTAGCTTGGTATATGTTTCAATAAATGTTCCAACACTCGTGTGGCATGACGTCACGGCACAGCTCTGCCGGTCTTGTAACCTTTAAAGTTCTTCAAATTACATAATTGATTTATATAGAATTTCATTTCCGCCGGAAATAAATGATTTTATGTAGCTTGAGACTAGTATCACTTCATCATTCTCTCAGATTGCCATCTTGAAGCAACAGATTTCATCTAAGGTGTTGACAGAGCCAATCTCTATTAATCCTGTTCATCAAGAGATAATCGTCCTATGTGAGTTAAGTATATTTATTAATTTTATCTGGGAGTCAATTTTTTTGTCCATAATTCTGAGTTTTTGGACATTATTTCGTCCTATTTTGATGGTTTACGATGGCCGATCCGCATTGCCCTCGTGCTATGATTCTGGGTCACTCGTTTGTACGCCGTTTGGACGATTATATTCGACGGTCTCGGCCGTCTAGAACAATTAAACGTTCCTTTAATGTTGAGGAAAAATGTCAGGTGTCAATACTAGGAATTGGCGGTCGCACAGTGGAAAAAATTATCCAGAATGACCTTGGTCAAATCAGAACCATATCACCTAGGATTATCGTGCTGGAAATTGGCTCGAATGATTTATGTGACACAAAAGATACCATAGCTTCAATTGTCAATCGAATCGTCGACTTTGTTTACCGTTTGCATCAAGATTTTTCAGTTGAAATGGTGATGTTATGTCAAGTAATCCCAAGAAGATCAGAACCATTCAATGGGTATAATCAGGCAGTCCTCGATTTCAACAAGGGGATTATAGACGCTTTATCAGCAGTTACATTTGCCAAGACTTGGCGACATAGGGGTCTTTATTGTCCCCCATCTAACATTTATACTAGAGATGGAATTCATTTGAATGAAAATGGAAATAAGGCTCTGTACAGAAGTTATCGTGGAGCAATCCTATATGCTTTATCCTGTTTACTGGTACGATATTTTGGAGTCTTGTGTCCAGATAACTACAAACATCTATACTAATTTGACTGAATTTGAATGGGAAGATGAGAGTTTTCATTTAGTGCTTTCTGTAGTGAAATTTAAGTTGTTGTGATCGATAAGATTTCCCCCTTAATTTGTACACTGTTGCATGATTCTCCGTCCATCACCGTTGGTGTTTGTGTCATTCATGTGTATTACAGTGTTGTCATTTGACACCCCTACCACCAGCCCTGTTCAGGGATGGTCGAGGGGCACTTTGGGATTATCTTTTCGCATTATATACCAGCCATTTTTTACAGACGGCAGCGCCTTCTGTGAAGAGAAACAATCATTGTATTGTTTTTTGTTGTTGAAGATATGACAGTACTACCTGTGGCAGCGCCACTCGTAAAGATACTGTGCTTATTTAATTTTTATTACAGATTATTTAATTAGCCAATGGCATTATATAGCCATATGCAGTCTTAACCATTTTATTACAGGATGGCAGAGCCATTCTTTAGATATCAGACACAGTATATGCTGTATTATTTTGTGTGTACTATTGATACTCAATAGTCATACCATTGTCATGAAACTGCAATTATGCTGTACAGAGGATCTGAAAACATTTCTATTGGTACAGCTTAAGAAAGGAATCAAATTCTTTAATTACAGGCAATGTTTAATGAATTACGTCCTTGATTTTCTTACAGAATGCCTCCAAAAAATCAGACCAGATCTTATATGACACGAAGCCAATGGAAACGTCAAGCCCCTAGACAAACCTCAGGGTCTCGCTCTGCACCCAAAAGACGAGCGAATGTCAACCCAGCAAATGTAACACAAGGAGCCAACCAATTACCAGCTGACAGTATCCCAGCAAATGAGGCAACAGTAAATAACTTGAGGGAGGAGAACGCCAAGTCACTTTGAGTCCTGAAGTCATAGCCGCCATATCTACCGCAGTTGCACAAGCAATGAAGTCAGCATCCCCCTCTACATGTACGGAAGCTGCGCCATTGGCCTCGTCCTCTACATCAAACACTAGTGACACAGCTCATGTCGTTGAGGAATCAGTTCAGGCAGTAGTTCAGGAGATTACAGGCAGCAACACAGCCAAGGAACAAAGTGATCAACCCACAAGTAAGAACTCATTCATCTCAAACGCAGTCCCCTTAGGCTCTGTAATTGCTGATAAAATCAAATCTAAGATTTGGAATAACGAATATATTGATCTGGGTATCTTGCTAAATAACCAGTTTTCAGACAACGATTACAGAATTAAATTATTGGAGAATGAGTTGGGGCAAAAGACTCTCTCTTTTGCTCCATCTCAAAAGCAAATGCCAATTAATACCATAGATAGCTGGACAAATGCATTTCATATTTTTAGTGCAATATATTTGGAGAGATATTCAGGCGGGGAGCCGGCACTGCTCAAATATTCAGCTACCATCAGGAGCCTTGCTTCTCATTCTTTTAATTTGAAATTTTATGATGAGCAGTTCCGCCGCCTTCCCCAAAAGAACACAATAGCCTGGGATCAGGTCCACAGTGAGCTTTGGCTTAAGGCACACCAAGAAAGGAGATTTAATAACAACCGTGTAACAAAACATTCACCTCAGAGTAACGGCAATTTTCGTTCCTCAAGTAGGAGAAACGTCAATGTTCCCACAGGGTTTTGCTTTAAATACCACAACGGCACACACTGTAACAGTTGTTCCTACAAACATTCCTGTTTCCAATGCCCGGGAAGTCATCCCATCTTTTACCGTAACCAAAAAGCCAATCCCTCGGGCGACGGGACAGGAAACAACAAACAGCCTTTGTCCGGAAAAGGTTCCTACCCCAATAAAGGTCGATAGGTTGGCCTTTTATTTAGAAGGATATCATTTGCCATTACGCCAGCAGCTGTTAACGGGTTTTTCAGATGGATTCCATATACATTTTCAAGGAAAGTTTCAGAGTTCATTTCATCCCAAGAATTTGTCCTCAGCATTTGAACATCCTGAGGTAATTGATGATAAGCTTAAGAAAGAAATTATTGCGGGGCGTATCGTGGGCTCATTTGAACGGCCCCCTTTTGCAGATTACATGATCTCTCCTATTGGTGTTGTACCTAAAAAAGCCGCAGGGCGATTTCGAATGATCCAACATCTCTCATATCCACATGGCAAATCTGTTAACGATGGTATTCCTAAGGAAATGTGTTCTGTTCATTATGCGACGGTTGGCGATGCTGTTCATTTAATCAAAAAATTGGGAAAGGGCTGTGTAATGGCCAAAACTGATATCCGAAATGCTTTTAGAATAATACCTGTGCACCCATCGGATTATAATTTACTTGTTTTTCACTGGCGGGATAAATGGTATGTGGATCCTTGCCTCCCTATGGGGTGTTCAACCTCTTGTAAATTGTTCGAAGATTTTAGTACCGCTCTCCAATGGATTGCACAGAATAAACTCGCAATTCGCGACATCATTCATATTTTGGATGATTTTTTGATCGTGTCACAGTCCTTTTCCTCTTGTCAAGAGAGTTTAAAACGATTTCTAAGCGTATGTGATGATATTGGGGTACCAATGCATAACGAGCCGAAGACGAAAACATTTCGAGAACAGCAGGGACACCAGTTGCTAGGGTGTGACGTCATAATCTGATTAGTATGCGGTTAGCCATACTCTAGCCGGGTGTCGATCGTGTCAACAGCTAATAATCACGGTACAGAGAAAAATATATTATATTTAATGGAAGGCTGGAGTATTTCAGGGCGGACTTACGTCAGGTATTCTCGTTTGGCGCGAAAAAGCCATATATAAACACTAGTGATCAAAGGTCAGGTCCTTTCCTTCGTGTTCTCGATCATATAGCGACTGACTTCTTCAAATAATATACAAAATGCAAGTATTTAACAGAGTAATGATTCAAAATAACTGCGAACAACAATGGTATCTGCTAAACACTGTCATATGCGGAGGAAGAGTTTCAAGTTTTAACAAAAGTCCGGTTATTTCTAAATTTCCTGGGCAGTTTACAAAATTGCATGTGTCGAACGTGAGAGACAGCAATGGCGCTCTTCTTGAAGAATGTTCGTGGTTCGACAGGAGATATTTGTCTCAAAATAATGAGGTTTCAGTAGCCTCTCCTTTTGGAGTTGTTGCTGCTATTTTGAGGCAAAAAAGTCCAGACTACGATGCAACTGGTCTCCAACATGTGATCGATGTGGTCAACAATGCAGGACTCTTCGAATTCCTGCCAAAATGTCAGCCACCGGACGACGAAGAATCCATAGCCAGGAGCGCTAGCGATCTCCAAGAGACTAGTAAAGAGAGTAGCGATCTCCAAGACACTAGTAAAGTGGACAGTAGAGATCTCCAAGATACTAAACAGGACAGTAGTGATATCCAAAATACTAGTGATCCTGAAGAGGACAGTAGAGATCTCCAAGATACTAAAGAGTACAGTAGTGATATCCAAAATACTAGTGATCATGAAGAGGACAGTAGCGATCTCGAAGATAGTAAAGAGGACAGTAGCGATATCCGAAATACTAGTGAAGACGAACCTGTCAGGTGCCCCAAACTGCAGGCAGAAACTGTTACTGGAAAGGCGGCCAAATCCAAATGAAAAGCAAGTGAGTTTGATGTACCAGTTAAACGAAAAAAAGGAAAGCATGACTTGCAATGGATGGCCCTGAACGATGTTTCAGAGAAATATAAAACATCACTTGCCTCTGTCATTGGAGAAAGAGTAACACTTGAAGATCCTCAGGCACTTGACATGCTGAGTGAAATAGCAGAAGAAGTTGCTAACAGTAAAGGAACCAAACAGGCATTCGAAGATTTGCTAGGAAGCACGGCGAACGTTTTTTTAGCTTCTCTTCGAGTCCCTGATTGGGCTCTTCTGTATTTCAAATTAGAGAGTAGAATACCAGACGAGAGCTGGCAAACACTCATCAACGTATCTAAACTTGGCAGGACAGGGGTAGGTATATGTTTATATCAAGTTTCATGCACATTTTTAGATTTTATAAAAGGAAGATTGTGATATTATTGTAGCTTGATCATATTAATAATATAAAAATCCAAAGATTTTCTATTCTCAGTGTTTATTATACACTCATGTAGCAAAATCATTGTCAGGCACAAACATAAATAGAATCTGAATATTATTTTGGCAATAATATGAAATAATTATCCAGATGATATATCAATTTGATATCCATATTTTCCCCAGTGCAACAATGTAAGTACATTTCATGTGCCATTTTTAGTCTCAGCTTCATTGTTCTATCTTTTGAATCTGACAATGATCTTGCAATTGAGTGTATAGAAAATTAATTACATTAACAGGATCAGACAGTCATTGCAACTGACCACGAAAATACTAAAACATCTTTTTTTATTAATAGAATAAAGATGATACACCTCTTCTTCTCAATAAAAACCAAATCAAAGCAATACGCAAGATGGTATTTCATGTTATTAAGGAATCCATGGGGATATGTCATTTGCCGGATGATTGTCCTGAGGGATTCCAAGTCAGTCTACACTCTGCAGTTATCTGGGCAGCACGAGAGCATAGAATGCATAAGGCCGACTCACAGTTTCTCGAGTTAAATTTGAAGCTAGACGGAAGACCTTTTTTTGGTAAGTAACTACATTGCATAAAGCCTTCACTGCAAATCTGGGATTTTATTATGAGCTTGGATTATATAGGCCAGATCTGACCTGCCTCCTTTAAATTTAGCTTTTCTACATCACAATAGCCCTGAAATATGGTTTCTGCCTATTTGAAATTTAAATGAAATCCCTGGATCATCTATAAAATGTTATGAAAGTATATATAGTTATATAAAAAAAGCCTCACTTGAACTTTTATCAGGGAAAGATCAAGTCAAGATTGGTGTGGTACCTATTACTTCATATGTTTCAAGTCAAAGTGCAAAAGCTGTGTACCCAATAGCCATCGCAAACTGTGAGGAGAACAGGTAACATTAGACTTAATATTCTGCAAATGAAACAATTTGATATGAAAACCTTGATGATAAAAACCCATGCATTGAATGCCATACTTTTGATCATAATCTGAGAAAAGTCAAAAGGGAGGAAAATCAAAAAAAAATTAACAAAATGTTAACATTACTCCATTCTAGTTCTGTTGCTAATTAATGTATGAAGTGATGCTTAAAAAATATGGTGCTTTTAATTAACTCACATATGCATATATTATACAGCTATTTCAAAAAAATTTGAATACTGAATAGTATATAATTTCCAAAACCAAATAATATTATCATTGTGGGTCCCATTAATTTGAATATAATAAGTAAAAATAGCAGTTCTCATTAACCTGTGAAACACACTTTAGAGTATATGTAGCACTACCTCAAGATATGTTTTTGTTTTTTTATTGTGTTTATCTGACTATTTCACTTTAATTCCTACACTTTGTAATGATCTATTACGCGATTAAGTGCTCTCTATGTGTAGCTAGTATATTGTTTCAAAGTGTTATATGTTGGATTCCCCTAAAATAAAATAAATAGTTATTATTTATTTTACTTTGGACAATATTACATGATTCAAAATGCACTTCGGTCTTGGAATCCACTATTCAGTATGCAGTATTTAGTATTCAAAAAAAATTTAAATAGCTGTATATCCAAAAACATTGCATAATAATAATTTTGCCCTGGGATTTGCCATTCAACCAATTATGTAATAGTAGCAATATAATCATACTAATTAAGTCAAACCCCTTGAGGTTTTTTTTTTTGGTTTCTTATTTTTTATTCTTATTTCCTCTACTTTGCCTAATTAAAACTGCTTATTCATTTGATACATCATAGGGAAAATGTAGAAGCTCTCATGAAAGACATCAATGAAGAGAAAAATGCCATAAAAACTCATGGCATTACGGTGGATGGCAGACATTTTAAAGTAAAATTTACAGGTACAATTATGTATTCTTGGTGCACTATTGTGTATCACTAATTGAAGTACATGAATCAAATGCTTAGTGATCAGTACAGTAGAAGCATTATATCCTACTGTATGAAAGACTATTAGTGGTGCATGTAGTTTCATAGTTTGACAAAAAAATGGTGAAATTAATACGATGCAGTGGTATAAGCTTTTGAAATATGTCAGGAGAAAAACAAAGCTCATCCGTCTATGTTTAAATGTGTTTTTAACTTGATCTTTTCAGTTACTGATCACAGTAAATTAAGAGTTTGTTTCATTTCATCATGTTTCTCCGAATAATGGCTATATGAGTGTTTTCCTATTAATTTTATTAAGGTTTCAGGATATGTTTTTGAGCAAGAAGCAATCGCTGAAGAAGTTCAGAAGAGCAATTTCCCCAAACAGAACAACAGTATTCCAAGGTTGGTTTAGCTATCGTATTATATAAGAGAAGAATGTGTTTTGGGGATAGATATGGCTTTGCTCTCCTTATCATTTCAAGCTTGGTGTTGAACTTCTTGATAGCTTTAAAAATATGCTCGTCCCATGAGAGGGAGGAATCAATAAAAGACGCCCAAGAGCTTTTCACAGTTGGATTGGTTGATGGTGATACCATTTATTGAAACATTAAGAGGTTCAGAAAGGGAAGCTAATCTTCTATGGGAACCAATGATCATAGACTTGGATTTTTTTGTGATGGATTACCATCCTATTCTTAGTGGCCCATTGACTCAAAATGTCAACACCTTTTTGGAGAGTGCAGTTTATTTCACCAATACTTGGCGAGGAACAGGATAGAGTGGTGTCATCAACATATAAATGTGTATTGCATGATGTATTGGAAAATGGTATGTCGTTAACATAAACGAGGAAAAGCAGCGGGCCTAGACATGACCCTTGAGGTACTCCATTGAGCATAGGTAAAGTATCAGAGGCAATCGAACCAATAGACACGAGTTGTGTCCTATCAGTTAAGTATGAGGAAAACCAACGATGTGCAGATCCATTGATACCATAACACAATAGTTTTTTTAGGAGAACGTCGTGATTAACAAGGTACGAAATGCCTTACGAAAGTCGATGAGTAAGAGACCAGTCAGTTCGCCATTGTCAATATCTTCTAGCCATTTATCAGTTAGGTTCAGAAGAAGAGTCTCGCAAGAATAAGAAGGGCGAGAGCCAAATTGAAACTCGCTTAGAAGATTATTGTCATGGAGATAATTAAGCAAATGCAAACTGACATGACGTTCCAAGATCTTAGAAAGTGAAGATAATACAGATATTGGACGATAGTTGTCAACATCATGTTTGGGCCCTGATTTGTGAACAGGGGTGATCTTACCAATTTTCCACTGATGTGGAAATATCCCTGAAGAAATGGAAAAGTTGTATATATAAGTAAAAGATGACAATATATGTGGGCGTGCAATCTTCAACAGCTTAGTGTTCATTGAATCTACACCTTTAGCTTTGTTATTGGGAAAATTCTTGATTTGTTCAGACAGAAATTTTCCAGTCATAGGCGGCACTGAGGAGAAGGGAGAGGCATGAGGCGATTGGGCAGCTACAAACTGATCTACTGAGTCAGGAGGGTCAGATTGAGTGTCTAGGTGCTGAGTACCAGATTCAGCCAATACTATATTCGCAATATTGGAAAAGTGTAAGTTAAAGGCATTAGCAATATCACGTGTGTCAGTGAGGGACTTACCATCTTGAGATATGTTTGAAGGAAAGGAAGCCTTAGATCCTATGTTTGTTGCACTTTTTAGTACTCGCCACAGCTTTTGGGTATTTTTCTTGTTGTTATCTATCTGGTTAGAATAAAAATTCTTCTTTGCTAACCTGATTGGAAATGTCACCTGATTCCTAAAACATTTATATTCATCCCATTGTTCAGAATTCCTAGCTGTCCTTTTAAGTTGGTTCCTTGTTCTAATGCTGGCTAAGATATCTCTCATATTAGCATATTAGCGCCTGTGACGGCTGCATGATTCTTAGCTCCGTATATTTTTTGAGTTTTTACTGTCATCTTACCTTCTCTGGAGAAATCTCCTTTAACGTAGGGACTCTGAAGGATCTTCTTCATGTTTCTTTGAGAAAATCTGCTATGGTTTCGCATAATATTCGATATTTTTTTGATATTTCTTCGAACTGCTTCAGACCTTGGCGAGGCATTCAAGCGATTACTGGATTCCTTCCTGGCATCGTACGTCCTTTTAACCATGATATTCATCCTCTTTTAGCTCCTTATGGTTTGCCCTTTCTATCTTCAGTCGCCAAGCATGGTCTTCGTCGAAGTTTACCTGCTTCTTCGAATCCTTCTGCTGAATTCTTCGTTCGACATACTGTTTTACCGCCATATTCAAATTCGGCTTCAACAATACCGACAACAACTTCGTTCAATTATTCAAGAATTCAACTTCTTTGGCTTAAATCTAAATCTCCGATCTCACCTGATATGTCTTCTGAATGCAAGGTCTGTATGCAATAAACCCTCCTATATACATGATTTTACAATTGATAATGATGTTGATATTTTGTGCTTACCGAAACGTGGTTAAAGTGTAAAAGTGTTAATAATCAATTAATCATAAATGAAGTTACTCCTAAAGGTTATCTTTTTAAACATGTTGCTAGAGCTGGTAGGGGTGGAGGAGTTGGTTTTCTTTATAAGAAATCATTAAAACTTGGGCAAATTTCACTTGATAAATTCAAGTCTTTTGAAATCATGGGCATGTCAGTTAACTCTTCTCCTAGTATTTCTATTTTTGTAATTTATAGACCTCCATCTTCAGGGAGGAATAAACTTTCCACTAGTTTGTTTCTTGAGGAGTTTTCTATTTTTCTGGAGAGTTTTTCTACTCTTTCTTCTTCTGTCTTATTGGTTGGAGATTTCAATTTTCATGTTAGAGACTCCTCTAATTCTGATGCTGCTAAATTTTTGAATCTTCTTGAAGTATTCAACTTAATTCAACACGTAGACCAACCTACATATCAAAATAAACGAATACTTGACCTTATGATAACTAAGGCTAGTGATACAATCCTTTCAAACGTGTTGGTCTCTGATCCTGCAATCTCTGACCATTGTGCTGTCTTCGGCACTCTTCAAATGAAGAAACCTCCTTTTGAGAAAATTATTTCTAGATGCCAAAATCTAAAGGGCATCATCTACGAAAATGTTTCCAGTTCTTCCCTTGTGAAATCCCAATCTAATGATCTTAACTGCCTTGTTGATCAGTATGATTCACAGCTATCCTCTATTCTTGATTCTCATGCTCCACTGAAGGAACGTATTGTCACTCTTCGTCCTTTCTCTCCCTGGTACTCACCTGAGATTAAGGCTGAGATTAAGAAGAGAAGAAACTTAGAGAAAAGATGGCGCATTACTCGTCTCACAGTGGATAGGGATCTTTTTGTTGCTCAACGCAATACTGTTAAGAATCTAATTAAATCATCTAAATCTAATTATTTTTCTAACCTGATAAATGAGCACCAGTCTGACCAAAAGGTTCTATTTTCTTCATTTGAAAAAATGACTTTTAAGAATGCTGAATTGAGCTATCCTCCTGCTCCTTCTTCAAATCAACTTGCTAGTTCTTTTGCTGACTTTTTTATTGACAAGATTAGTAGCATTCAGAACGGCTTTCAAACTGATCCTTGTTGTGCTAATAAAGATAAACCAATGAATGTAAACACTTGTCTTATGTCTTTTGCTAAAGTGTCCCCTGAAACCCTTTTGAAGATAATCACTCCTATTGCATGTAAATCTTGCGAGCTCGATCCAGTCCCTGCTAAGGTTTTAAAAATGTCCATTAATTGTTTGCTTCCAGTTATTACGAAAGTTGTTAATCTCTCTTTGGAAACTGGTGAATTTCCTGCTACTTTTAAGTCATCTGTTATAAAGCCACTTCTTAAAAAACAGAGCATGCCTACTGATGAATTCACTAGCCTATTCGTCCTATTTCAAACTTAAAGTTTCTCAGTAAGGCCATTGAAAAAGTGGTTGCTCTGCAATTGGTTGAGCACCTTGAGAATAATGATCTTTATCAACCTTTGCAATCTGCATACAAGAAATACCACAGTGTTGAAACAGCTCTCATTAAAGTTCATAATGATATACTGCGTTCTATTGATGAAAACAGAGCTGTCTTTCTTATCTTACTTGACCTGTCAGCAGCCTTCGATACTGTAAATCATGGAATCCTGTTAAATAGACTTAAAACTGTTTTTGGGATTGGAGGCTCAGCACTGAAATGGTTTCAGTCATATCTAGAAAGTAGAACCTTTTTGTTTCTGTTGAAGGGGGCAAGTCTTCACTTCGCTCATTTGATTGTGGTGTTCCTCAAGGGTCAGTTCTGGGACCAATCTTATTTCTTCTGTACACTTCTCCTTTAGTAGATATTATCCTTTCTCACGGTTTAGACTTTCATTTGTATGCTGATGATACTCAGCTCTACATTTCTTTTTCTGATTCTTCAAATGATGAAGTGGCAATTGCTAAACTTAAGGTTGAAGTATGTACTAGAGAGATTGACAAGTGGATGCATGATAATAAGTTAAAACTTAATGGTGACAAGACCGAAATAGCTGTTCTTTCAGCTACTCATCGTGCTTCCCCCTGTGTTGATTCTCTTAATATATCTGGCTTTGATGTTGCTCCTTCTTCCTCTGTTCGTAACATTGGTGTAATTTTTGATTCGAATCTATCTCTTGATTCTCATATAACATCTGTTTGTAAATCATGCTTTTTTCACTTACATAATATCTGGAAAATTCGTAAATCCCTTAGTCTTGCTGCTTGCGAAACCCTAGTTCATGCGTTCGTTTCTTCAAAGCTTGATTTTTGTAATTCTTTGTTGTATGGCCTTCCCCTAAATTCTATTCGAAAGCTTCAACTGGTACAAAATGCTGCAGCAAGACTTGTCACTTACTCTCGAAAGCAGGAGCACATTACACCTATTCTTAAATCTCTTCATTGGTTACCTGTGGAGCAACGGATTCAGTATAAAATTCTTATTATTACTTTTAAATCTCTGCATGGACAGGCTCCTTCCTATCTATCTAACCTTTTAAATTCTTACATTCCTGCTCGTTCTCTGAGATCTTCTTCGTCTAACCTCTTGCAAAAGTCTACCTTTAATCTCAAAACATATGGTAAGAGATCCTTTTCAGTCGCTGCTCCGTTTTTATGGAATTCCCTTCCAGAGGATATTAGAAAAATTTCTTCTATAGATATTTTTAAAAAACATTTAAAAACTCACCTTTTTAATATAGCATATTCTTAAAAATTGAAATGTTTTAATTTATATAGTTATTATAATTTATGTGTATTTTTACTTCAAGTAATGTATGAATTAATAAAATATATATCTAAATATATATATATACACCTACTTGCAAGAACGTTGTCATACAGCATTTGAGCATTTGTAGTTTAGTGGATTAGGAATAAATTAAAAGTACAAAAGAAGATCATTAAAGCAGAACTCTTTCTTTTGTACTTTTAATTTATTCCTAATCTTGAAACTACAAATGTTCAAATGTTGTATGACAACGTTTTTGCAAGTAGGTGTATATATAAAAATTGAAATGTTTTAATTTACATAGTTATTATAATTTGTGTATTTTTACTTCAAGTAATGTATGAATTAATAAAATATATATGATATTTATACAAAATAAAATGTAAAATATAAAATGTAATTGTGTTTTTCATGTTTTTGAATTTTTTGATATTTTGTCTTTTTTGATTTCTGAAGTGTAAAGCGCCGATGAGCTCAAGGATATCGGCGCTATATAAATGATAATTATTATTATTATCTCTAGATAGCCACTGGGGCAATTTGACTGATTTAACACGTTTGTCACGGATGGGAACGTGAGAATCAACGATGTTATTATAAATGTTATACCAAGTGTCTAGGGCATCTGATGGATTATCAAAAGACTGGATTACAGACCAAGGGGCCAGTTTTAAGTCCCCGATAAAATTAGCTTGATCAAAGTTCTTAAACGATCTATATTTGATATGACAATGTGTGAACTTCTTATGATGTAACGCAGCATTGCATCTTCTTACTACAAAAACTGGATAATGATCACTTAAAGAAAGTTCTAGAACATGGACTTGATCAACGTTGTGACGATGCGATACATGGATATGATCAATTAATGTTCTCGAGATTGTGTGATTTCCGTCTGATTGCCTTGCATCAACACGCGTTGGGACATTCACAACTTGTTTAAGGCCAAGGGAATGAAGGCTTTTTAACAATTTGTTGGAACGATTCTTAGGACTTAAGATGTCGATATTAAAGTCCCCCAATACGAAGTGTTCTTTGTTTTCTCTAGATATTTTTTTCTATGCAAGTCTTCAATGCGGCGTTATATAAGCACAGTTGGCAGATGGAGGTCTGTAGACATTCAGAACCAGGATCGGGGATGTAAAAGGAATGTTGACCTCGATGCATATGAATTCCAGTAGGTTGGTGGTTAAGTCCTCCCTAAAAGAGAACTGAATGGTGTTGAGAACGTAAATAACGGTTCCTCCCCCAAGAGCATTAGCTGCACGATCACGCCTAATAACAGAATAATTGTCGATAGCAATCATATCATCAGTCCAGGTATCGTTCAACCATGTTTCAGAAATGGTGAGGATGTGTACAGTTGGCTTCTGATGAAGTAATAGTTTAAGTTCTTGCAATTTTGCTCCAGATTTGATACTCCGCACATTCAAGTGACCAATGATTAAGAGGCTGTCTCTCTAAAAACCACCTATTGACTCCCGGGTTGTAAAATCAATTTTCCTGATATTCCGTGTGTGAGTTCCCTTTACTATACCTATTACTATTATGTATAAGGAATTTCGAAAAAAATATTTTTTTCTACGAATTTTGGCACTTTTTCGATATGTTGATGTCTAGGCCGTTTTCTCTTGTTTTAAACGGCTTAAAAACCAATGACTTTGATTGTCTATAACTTTCGTAAATCAAAATAAAAACTAACAAAAATGTGCAATAACATAGCAAATTATCGTATCTTTACTGACTGAAAAGGATTTTGTCTTAGCTTATTTTAATAATTTGAAAGATGATTTATAAATACTTGTATTCTGAGACCTTTTGACAAAGTCGGCGACACGTGACAATTGTAAAAATTATTTTCTCAAAAGTGGCACCTGACTGAGAGTTGAGACTTATATGGGGAGAAAAAGGAAGGATGGAACTAATAAAATCTGGAAAGAAACTTGTAACCTACTTAAATCCGAGCGCAAAAGCCGTAGTCAAAGTTGAGCGATTTTCGTGTTAATTTGCATAATTTACTGTCAACACTGTCTGGGCCGTCTAGAGCATTGGGCTTCATATCAGTTTTCAAAACAACGAAATATTGCAGAAACACCTTCTAAACAGTCATTCTTTGCTTGTGGATATTCATGAAGCCTTTCCAGTGCTATTTTACTGGCGCCATTACATAGTTCAGCATAGATATCAGTATAGTTTGGTTTAGCGCTACAATCTTGAGAAGTAGAGTTAGTGCTTGACAATACACTTGACAATCGCGTATTGGAATCTGTTCTACTTTTGCTCATCTTCGGCGATCCCCAATTCTTGCAGTATCACTCAAATAGATGATATTCATATTATCTCGGAGAAGGCGAAAGTAATTCAAAACTCAAATTAGTCGCCAAATGACTAGTTGAAACACTGTACTAAATCAATTAATTCATTCTTGACCAGGCCCGAACGGAAAAATATAAGTATATATATAGAAAAGTATCAAATATATGTTATATATACATTAATGATTACAATATTAATTTTACATCTTACATTTTTAAATAAGAGAATGTAAAATAATGAGAATGTAAAATATTTTTCAAAAATATGTACTTCAAAATAAAATCTTGCAGTTTAGACTTGAATGACAGGTTGTAGATTTCAAAGTGATAGTTAACCTTGAAAATCAAAATAGTACAATCTATATCAAAAAAATCAAATCAAACAAGTAGTTCTCTCGGACGTCAAAATGGATAAAAGCTGCTCACTTTTTGGTCTTGGAGGCATTTCGTGCGGAGAGTTTAGAGGTGCTAGTTCTTTAGTCGGTCTTGGGGACTGTGTTGAAGACACTAGTGTTCATCTCCATACTTGCCACCTCTCAAAATCAGGTCTCTCCGAGTTTCAATTAATTCTTGCAAGAGTAGGATTATTCGATACTTCCTTGGAAATGGCAAAAACCATGTCCATATGTCCAAATCACTGAGCCAAACTAGGCAGATATTGGAGGCCTTTGAGGTCTTGTCAATATCCAGCACACAGAGGTTCCATTCGAAGTTACAAGAATCGAAATGTCGTCAACATCCAGCTTTCTAAGGAGATGAACAGATTATACGGAACTCTTGTGCAAATAGGATCTCGTATTGTTTTATTATACAAAACTGCAATGAAATATAAGGTGGTCTTCCGTATTACTAACTACAAATTTATTATTTTATTGTATAAACTATAAACTGCAATGAAATATCAGTTGATCTCCCGCGCGATGCGAAAAGTGATATGAAAATCTGATATAAACACGTCAACACTGATACCCTGTGCAAAAGAGCGGGAAAAATTGTGGTTTCACTTGAGTTGATATTTCATTTGAGTTTTTGATTCATTGCATTCACTCATGACAAATCAATTGAATACTCGAATACAAAATTCGCGAATACTCTATTCTTGTCAAATCAGATAAATAGCTTATACTTGTTTTCATTGAGGAAAAAATCGATTTTATCAGCTGCATTACTGATTTCCCCACAGCAATATGCCCAACATGTTACAAGAACCATTCAGAAAGGGCAGCTGGACAAGGAAAATGGGTCACGTTCTCCCATTATGAAGCAACTGAAGCATGTGCTAAAGATATTGAAAAACTCTCTCTAGACGAACCATTCACCAAAGAAAGGTATATGATATAATGATAATTGTATTAGAATAATAAAAGCTTTTAATATTATAGGATTGGGTTTACTAAATATCTTTGTCAACTATAACAGAGTCATCGAGAAGCGCGCGCAAGGCAATATCAAATAAAAACAGAGTGAGCTGTTAACTGAATCGAGCATATGAAGAGGTGATAATAATAAAAATAGAAAATAAATAAATAAGAAAAATATATTTACAACTGAATGGAAAATCTCTATTCAGTTGTAATTCATATGATTATTTTCTACCATTCATTTACTTATTTTAGCGGAGCTCCATACGCATATAAATATAAAAAAGGAAAAAATAGAAGAATTGACGCGCGCCAAAAACTTGTCACAACGCGTGGGCTTCCTGTGGAGTGCCCGCTTGCTACTCCTTAACTTGAGCGCACTATTCTAGCTTGTGGACGCGTGAGTTCAGTTATACTTTATATATAGACTGAAAATTCAGCTCACCAGCTCGCGCTGCTTGTTATTTTTTAGCGTTGCATGCTTTGCTGCAACGCGTCTCGTTAACTACGTTAAATCAAATATTTCACGTGTACTAATTACACCCTGATGTTGACCACAATAAGCTATTAGAAACATCATGTATAAATATTTTTCTAGAAAATGCAAAGTGGAAGCTACCGCCCTTGTGAGTCGCCAGCTAGAAAGTATCCAGTCACCTTTGCCAGGGTTTCCAGACACTCCCAGACCACTATGGACACCAGGCTGCATGAAAGACTTCAGCAGTGACTCTGACATATCGTATGAAGAGCCCGAGTCCCCAGATGCACTAGCCGTATTCAATAATGCAATAAAGGAAATATCTGATGTTTCATTTCGAGATGCGCCGAAACCTCTTGCTTTCCAGCTGCAAAAAGAATGGGATATTGCCACGAAAGTTGAACAACAAGAGTGCATTGAAAAAGCGTCCGAAGCATGTCGAGTTATTTGCAGTTTCATTGCTCCTAAAGCTGTGGAAGCCTTGTACAAGTCGTTATCCGTTGAAAAAGAGGAATCCAATGAGCTGGAAGCTCTTATGACGGCTTATGCCAATGCCCCTACAAAACAATTAAAAACGCAGATCCTTAGTATATACGCTAACGAGCATACAATCAAGCAGCTTCAGGAGCTACATGAGCCCTTTGAGAAAGTGAGTGAATGGCAGATAAAAAGAGCCCGCGAGCATGCAAAACAATCTGGACCAGGGTTAGAAGTTTGTAAACCGAAAACGCACCGAATTAGCTTGGACATGTCAAAAGTTGATCATTTTCTTGACTTTGCAAATAGGCCTTACTTCCACCAAGACGTCGCTTTTGGAATGCGTAAACTGAAGTTGAAGAATGGAGAAGTGATTGAGATGCCCAATGTAATTAGAACTGTGACAAGGGCTACGATGATCAACCAGTATCACAAGTTTTGTAGTAACCAAAACCCTGCATTTGTACCATTAAGTAGATCTACTCTTTACCGCATTTTGGATGCAAGAGAGGCTTCCCAACGAAAGTCACTCAGTGGACTTGACAATATAGCAGCAGATGGGGAGTCTGGCATTCAAACACTGAAGACTATCACAGGACAGCTTGTCTATTGGGGAGTGTCGAAGGAATGGGCCGAGAAGATAAAAAAACGTTTGGACAATGGAAAGAACTACCTGAAAACTGATTATAAAGTCCATTGCAAAGAAGAGGTTTCCCCCTGTGCAGATCATTGCAGGCACTTTGGTTCAAGTGATCCAAACGACAAAGACTTTCAAGAATTATGCAGTCACTCACATGATATGACCTGTGAACACTGTGAAGATATCAAAGCTATCCACAAGGAAATTGAAAGTAAACTCCAGAGTCATTCACATTCTAGTTATACTAAAGACCACAGAGATGATCTGTTATACGACTTTGCTGAAGCAAAACGCCACATCGAGAAGTGGAAAGCCCACATTTTAAGATCTGCTAACCAAGAACTAGCTAAGCAGAATTTTCTTCGTGACTTAGATGATTCCTCCATTTTATTGATCATCGATTGGGCTATGAAATTTACTCAACTCAGGTACGCATTAATGCATTAATCTTATCCTGTCAATACCTTGTATGAAAAAAAGATACCTGCAATGAATGTCGTAGATGATTGTGGTTCTGGCATAGGGAGCCCAACTTTTTCTTTTGACTTTTATTTACATTTTACATTTAAGGTAACACCAAAAACTAATGCGCGCGTTTGTAATTGATGGGTTTCCTGTGGTAGCTTTTGGCGCGCGCTTGTAGATCATGGGTTTTTCTTGTGGTAGATTATCCCGCGCAATAATCGTGGAACACATAGTATATGTGCCACCGACTATTTTAGTAGCCTCGCGGTACGAAAGCTACCACAGGAAACCCATGTAATACAAGTGCGCTCCAAATCAATACGCCTTTGGACTGAATCAATCAGAATTCAGAAAGTCATCCATGCAGTCATATAATCGACTAATTAATTCAGGTTTTTTTTCATTTATTTATTCATTTGATTATTCGTTCACATTGTTTCTGATTGATTAAATGATTTTATTTATTTTTCATCAGATACAGGGAAAAACAATCTGAGTGGTATGGCAAGCGGGGTATGAGTTGGCACATCAGTAGTGTGGTAAGCAGATGCCATCCATCCCAGGAGTTATCAGTCATTTCATATGTGCATCTATTTGACACAAGCACGCAAGACTGGTTTGCGGTTACTTCCATTATAGAGAATCTCCTGCTTCACATCAAAGCTGCAAACCCTCGCATAAAAAACGCGTATCTGAGGTCTGATGAAGCAGGTTGTTACCACAACAATATGCTTGTTGCCGCAATCAAGGATATCGGAGATCGAGTAGGCATACAGATTAAGAGGTACGATTTCTCAGAGCCACAGCAAGGAAAGGATATCTGTGATAGAATAATATGTCCTCTAAAGTCAGCCATCAGAGCATATTGCAATGAAGGAAATGATGTTGTCACTGCTCTACAGATGCAAGAAGCATTAATACAACATCCGGTCAAAGGTACCATTTGCTCAGTAAACAAGGTTAACGACTCAGTCTCTTCCTTAGACACTAAGAAAATAAAGAATATCAGCGCTTATCACAATTTCCAGTATGATTCAAGTGGTATCACTGTGTGGAAAGGATATGGAGTTGGCCAAGGCAAAAAACTGACGAATAAATCAATCTTCAAGACACATCAGCAACCAACGAATATGATTGTCAGCCAAAGTTTTGTGGGAGGAACAGATACAGCAAGAACCTTGAAGATGCAAACTGAAGTCCCACAGCCTGATAAGGAAGATAGTAGCAAGCTGGAATGCACAGAGCATGGCTGTAATTTTGTTTGCAATTCATTTGATGAGCTCGAACAGCACATGGGTCTAGGAGAACACAGTCGATTTGTAAATAATGAAAGTATTTATGACGTCATTCGTAGAGAGTGGGCAAAGAAATTCACAATCATCGACAGGGACATTTCAGAGATGAAGAACCCAGGAACAGTGCAAACAGGTGCAACAGGTTCACATTTTGAGCTCCCAGTTAAGTCCGGAGACACCAAAGCAATTCTAACGGAAAGAATTATGGACATGGTTGGACGATGTTCATGCTCCATCAAATAAATCCAGACTCCCCAGACTTCTAAACCACAGTCTGGTTGTTACTCACATTTCATAGCTGGAGGTTTGCATTTTTCCTCAGTACTTTGGTCTTCTCGGCCAAGTTAAAGGAAACTCATGTCTTTATTATTCAATTGACACTCAAAGAATTTGTGTTTTACATTGATTATTTATTGGACTTCGTACACGAAAGAGCAAAACGAGACCAAAATCCAACACGCGATTGTCAAGTGCACTGTCAAGCACTAGATTGTAGCGCTAAACCAAACTATACTGATATCTATGCTGAACTATGTAATGGCGCCAGTAAAATAGCACTGGAAAGGCTTCATGAATATCCACAAGCAAAGAATGACTGTTTAGAAGGTGTTTCTGCAATATTTCGTTGTTTTGAAAACTGATATGAAGCCCAATGCTCTAGACGGCCCAGACAGTGTTGACAGTAAATTATGCAAATTAACACGAAAATCGCTCAACTTTGACTACGGCTTTTGCACTCGGATTTAAGTAGGTTACAAGTTTCTTTCCAGATTTTATTAGTTCCATCCTTCCTTTTTCTCCCCATATAAGTCTCAACTCTCAGTCAGGTGCCACTTTTGAGAAAATAATTTTTACAATTGTCACGTGTCGCCGACTTTGTCAAAAGGTCTCAGAATACAAGTATTTATAAATCATCTTTCAAATTATTAAAATAAGCTAAGACAAAATCCTTTTCAGTCAGTAAAGATACGATAATTTGCTATGTTATTGCACATTTTTGTTAGTTTTTATTTTGATTTACGAAAGTTATAGACAATCAAAGTCATTGGTTTTTAAGCTGTCTAAAACAAGAGAAAACGGCCTAGACATCAACATATCGAAAAAGTGCCAAAATTCGATAGAAAAAATATTTTTTTCGAAATTCCTTATACATAATAGTAATAGGTATAGTAAAGGGAACTCACACACGGAATATCAGGAAAATTGATTTTTCAACCCGGGAGTCGATAGGTGGTTTTTAGAGAGACAGCCTCTTAAACCCTTGACGTTTTTCTTAGATTCAAAAAACTGGGTACAAGGTGATTTTGCTGAACCTTCAGGAGATGAACTATGATGTATGATGTTAATCTTAGGAGTTGTTTTGCTTCTTGAATGTTTAGTTTCAATAGAATCATTTTTGTTAATTATATTATAATCCAATGTTTGTTCATCTTCGGTAGTAAATGAAGAACAGAGCGAACATGTCCATGCAACTTCAGTAGATAGGAGATTTATAAAGTCGTCATATACCATGTAGGTGCAGCTATAATGGAGCCACCAGTTGCATATGTCACAAAGAAGTCCGGAGTAACAGTCCGTGTTAAGCTTACATTCCATACAAGCGAAAGATAAGCCGCCTTTCACACGCTTATCATAAGGTTGTGAAGACAATGGGTCAATAAGTATGCAGTTGGAAAGATCACAGGGTTTCACGCATCTATTGTAGTTCTTGCTCCTTTCAGTTATTCTAACCGTGATACCTTTAGAATAATTAGAGTCAGGGCCAGGATGTGGTTGAACAGCACCAGAAAGGACTATTTCCATATAGTTAAATGATGCTGTTGAATTAGGATAATACAGAATAGGACTTTTAAACTACTTTCTTTTCTTGACGGTCGATGATCTTGATGTGAAGATACTTTCACTACTCAAAGTCCACTGTCTATTGTTTGATACAGAGTCGATGAATAGTGACTCATTAGGCCGGTCCACGGGGACAGTGTGGTTGAACAGTATGCAAATATCGAGATCTTGAAACTTCAAAAGATTGATGGTACAATGTTGACAACCTGTTTTTTCGGCAAACTGAAGACCTCCTGTCCCCTGGAAACTGTTCAAGCCAGTAAAGCAATCCCTTGCATAAGAATTATTGTGTAAATTAGAGGATGCAAGGCACTGAGACCGCAAAAAACGGTCAAAAATGTAGAGAGCAAAAGGACGTGTCTTACTGTTCATTCATGACGTACATAGTGAATGAACCAAAACCAAATATCTTGACAAAACTTCTTGACAATTTACAATACGATTGTGCTATCATTGTAACTGGGGCATTGAAAGGTACTAGTAGAGAACGAGTGTTAAAAGAATTGTCTTGGGAAGACCTAAGAACTAGGAGACTTTTTCATAAATTGACTTTGTTTTATAAGATTGTGAATGGCCTCACGCCTAATTATTTGCATCAATTATTGCCACCAAAGATTTGTGAAATTTCTAAATTTTCATTGAGAAAAGGAGATGATTTTTCCTGGTTTAAGGTACATACCGAAAGGTTTAAAAAGTCTTTTTATCCATCTTCTGTTGTTGTTTGGAATTCTCTGGAAGACTCCACGAGAAATTCAAACTCACTCTCTTTGTTTAAGACTAAGATATTTTCCTTATATTTCCCTTATCATTATAATAAAATCTACAACATTTGTCTAACTCGTTATGCGTCAATACTTCACACGAGATTGCGCCTTGGTCAATGTGCAATAAATTTCTACTTATTTAAAATAAATTGCAACACGAGCCAGGAATGTGAATGCCAACTAGGAGCAATTACGCATTATTTCTTATCTTGTCCCCGGTATTTTGCTCAACGTGCCGCTTTGCTTACCTCTGCTGCACAAACATTTCCGAACTGGCAAATTTTTTCAAACCAGAAAAAAATGATTTCTTGTTTCACGGTTCTGAAAAATTATCATTTGGTCAAAATTCCTTATTTTTTAAAGCCGTTCAACAATTTATTTTAGATTCTAGACGATTCTAACTGTCATGGCTTGATTATATTATTTATCTTACTTAATCAATTCCTTATTTATTTAGAATTACTTATTTTGTATACGTTTTTTCTTATGAGTTTTTCCTCATTTTTTCTTCGTTCCTTATGTATGTTTACATATTGTATTTTCTAATTATTAATAATAATGTTTAATGAGGATGCCAACTTCACCGGTTAAGGTGATTTACAGAAGGGTCCTAACATAAATATAAAGAAATATAAAACTTAACAATCTAAATATCTAAATATAAAAGTATAAAAAAACTATAAACTAGATTCAAAAAAATGTAAAAAATACAGTTAAATATATAGTATATATAAAAAATATCACTAATATAATCATCGTATAACTAAGTTAAGCTTAGAAATGCGTTTCTTAAAAATTGTTAAACTAGCAGCCTCACGTATAGTGATGCAGATCTTATTCCATACAATGGCAGCATAATTAAGTGTTGTCCAATGGCCCCACCTAGTGCGAGCTTAAGACTTGCGAACATTATTCCTATTTCTAGTATTATATTGATGGAAATCCTTATTTAACTTGTATTCTAACGTATGTTCTAGTAAGTTATTATGACATTTATACAAGAAAATAGCACAATGTTCAGCATTCCTTTGATCTAATTTTTTCCAGGAGAGTTTCTCTAGAGCCTCGCTAGCAGAGGCTCGTGGGGGTCAGTCTAATATAATTCGTGCTGCCTTGTTTTGGAGCACCTGAAGCTCAGACATTAACTTTACATTACCTCTGTCCCCCCACACTATATCACCGTAATCAAACAGTGATAATACGAAACTATTAAAAAATGTTATCCTAGCATTGATAGGTAAATAAGACTTAATTCGCCTTAAAAGGCCTAATTTCTTATTCATCTTAGTTTTAATATAATCAAGATGATCGTTCCACGTAAGATTCTTATTAATAACAATGCCTAAATAATTGAAAGAGTCAACTGCATCTAATCGTTGACCATTCGTTGTATATTCCTTGTTGTAATTATTGTATTATGTCCCATATTCAGTTTCACGATTAATTAACTCTTATTTGTAAAATAGTCAGTGAGCCTCCTCGATGAGCATTCGCTCTTGGGGCAAACTGAAGAATCAATGTGTCTAAATAAAATTTCTTTTTTAAAAATAAGTTTTTTTAGAATATAATTTAAACAATTTACTTTTTTAGAAAGCTTACAGTTACATGTAAGCATTGCATTGTTAGATTGTAAAGAGAACTCTAGTGCCGTTTGCTCACGTACGGTACCGACCGCGAGTAACGTAACCTCCACTCGCGAGTGCGAGTGGCGATTATTTTTTTGACTCGCGAGTATTTGATTTTAGAATATTCATTTTGCGAGTGAATGAGTCCATTGTTCTTTCGCTTCTTCAATTTACCTTGGCTCGTAGACTCGCGAGTCAAACGAGTGAAATACTCATCAAAAACCATGTCTGTCTCAATTGTTGTGTTAAATATTCTTTATCGATTTTTTTTAACGTTTTGATTTCGGCTTTCGATCTCGAACGTTGTCATTATATTCACTTTCGTAGATATCACTTCTGCTAAATATCAGTGAGATCTGAGACGATTTTATATACAGAAAAACTATAACAGTATCTCAACCGGTTATTGATTTGATGCATTCGAATGCTCAAATCAAAGCGTTTAAACACCCAAGGCAAACTGTTCGAACGCTCAACTTAAACCCTTCGAACGCTAAAAGTTCTGTTTAGTATTATATTATATTTATCTTTGTAAATATTCAGTATAGTTGGTGGCTCTTTAAAGAGCCGTTTTTGATCAACTACATATTTTGTCGTAATTTTATCTCAACTGAATCTAGATTTGTTAAAGCGACTTCCACATGGCTTTTGTAATTACTGTACATGTACAGTGCAGTCCAGAAACATAGGTACATTTATCGCGTTTTTTACGCGGGCAGATCGCGATCTGCGAGCACCAAATGCTCGCGATCTGCTCGCAATTTGTTCGCACCTTTCACTACTATTGTTCGCGATTTGATCGCAATTTGATCGCGATTTGTTCGCGATCACAGTGTGCTCGCGTTCAATATGCGAGCAAAACCTGACTAAAGTTTTTTCTTCCACAAAAAGCTGTTCCACAAAGATTCTGTTTTGTTATATCTTCGTGTTTGGATTTTTAACCGGTTGAAGCTGTTTGTTTGATCGATTTGGACAATCACACACTTGGGCTGAAGCAAGTCGTTTAATAAAACACAAACAGTTCAAATAAATTCCAAAGCTTTTAGTTTGGGTATTTATGTTTTTTCGGGTCTTGTTTTCTATGGCTTTTATATTGGTATCTGAGTAAATTGAAAACTACACTACATTTATAAACGAACCCAGTTAAATTCGGCAGCGTCATGCCTTCCGACTGTGTTGTAAACAACGGTACCGAAAGCGAATCATTCTTTGACTATTCGGTAAAATACAACTATCTTTTTGTCTTTTTATTGGTGATTTGGTTTTATGAAATATAGAGAAACCAGTTCTCCTTTCACAGGCAAGCAAGTAAAACTCCAGCGACACGAGTCTTGTTACTGTATCAGTGATTTGATCGCGATCACACTTGAGAGTTCACTGACGCGAACAAACAACGGCACTATAAAGTGTTCTAATCTCTAGTCTACGCCACAACTCAACCTTACATGTACCTGTAGGCTTTCTAAAAAACATGAATCGTTTAAATTTTACATTAGAAAAAAACTGAAAACCAAAATACAATATATGTTGAGTATCGGATCCATTTGTTGTGCAGACCGATTGTGTCGTAAACGACCGAGTGACAAAGTCGAATCTTTCTTTGACTTTAGTTTATATTTCCACCACCACTAAACTAGACCTCGGTAAAATACAGGTTTCTATTATGCTATTGGTTTTTTTTATTAGTGATTTTAGTTTTCCTGTGAAAAAAAACAAAAAACAAAAACAATCTGCCTTCGCAAGCAAGTGAAATCAGTGACAGGAATCTTCTTATAATTATAAGCCGTTTAGGGGATGATTTGCATACGTGACGTTTCGGTTACCTTGGTTACTGTCAACACTGTCTCAACTAGACCACTAGTATGCAGTGCTTCATAAGACCAGTATCGAGTAGCTCTTGAAAGAAATTGTACGTTTAAAAAATGGTTTGCACATCAGAATATGTAAAATTGAGAGTTGTTAATTTGTTCAAGAAAGGAAAACGCGTTGTTGATACAGTGCGCGAGCTCCGTGAAGAGGAAGATATTGCAATTCATAGACGGACAGTAAGCAAGCTTTACAAGAAATTACACACTGGCCAGTCCATAACCGATAAGCCAAACCCAGGTCGACGATCTTCACTGAGCCAAGTTCATTTTGATTTCATCGATCGAAAATTAGAAGAAAATGATGAACTAACTTCCATTGGTACATAAACGTTTACTTCAATATACATATCATTTATATATGTATATATTGATATATGATTGATGGTAACGAATCGTTTTACTTTTACAGGACTACAGCGTGTGTTCAATGAAGAGTTCAACTTCATGCCATCCAAAACGAGCATAAAGAGAGTCCGTTACAAGCTTGGCTGGCGTAAGACAGGGCCCAGATACTGTCAGGTGGTTAGGGAAGCCAACAGAGTAGCCCGCCTAGCCTTCGCAGAGCTGTGCACGCAAAATAAGGAAACGTTCGACGACGTTATCTTTACCGATGAAAGCAGCATCCAGCTTGAGCGCCACAGGCGCATATGCTTTACGAAGAAACGCATGCCACCTAAGCTAAAGCCCAAGGCCAAGCACCCTTACAAGGCTCATGTTTGGGCTGGAATATCCAAGGAAGGTGCTACCAAGATGCTTATCTTCACTGGCATCATGAAGTCAGATTTTTACGTCGAGGCGATTCTCAATGACACATTGTTACCTTTTGTCACCACCAAGTTCCCCAATGGCTACAGATTCCAGCAGGATAACGACCCAAAACACAAAAGTAAGTAAGAGGTTTGTTTTTATAACAGAAAATCATTTTTTTAACAAATATCTTCTTTCTTATTAAGGTCGCCTTACTATGCAGTTTATAAAGGATAACAAGATAAACTACTGGCCGACACCAGCTGAAAGTCCGGATCTCAACCCAATCGAAATGCTTTGGAATGAGCTGAAATGTCACCTACGACGCGTGGTCAAACCGAGAGTAAAGGACGAGCTGATCGAGGGCATTAAACAGTTTTGGCAGACAGTCACACCTGCCAAGTGTAAGAAGTACATCGGCCATCTACAGAAAGTTATACCAGATGTTATTCTACGTGAAGGAAGAGCATCAGGACACTGAAACTATAAAACTAAACGGCTCTTTTAAGAGCCACCATATGAAACGAAAGTTTCTGACCACTTATGCTTGATTATTTGACAATAAAGTAAACCCCTTGACAGACCCACTATCCAAATTAAAAGAGTGACGCCTAGCATTTCCTCAGAAGGCCAATAAATTTTGATGATGGCCTTTAAAAGGTTACGTCTTATCGTTTTTTGAAGTTTATAACAAGCATGAAGCATTTGATAAAAAAGCGAATCTGCTACCAAATTAATTATTTTTGACTGACTGTGATTCTCATTATTCTGCAAACTCGGTACTGTAGTTTGATTTTTCAAAAATATAAAAGAAACCGATTGATTAGTCTTGGTTACATACCACTACTAAACCAAAGCATATGGTCAAGCCTTTATTACAATGTTGTGGCTCTTAAAGAGCCGTTTTGTATCTATTTAATAGAGAATTGAAACTATTTTTCCAATTCTTTTTCCAAGGAGTCCATTTCCTTCAGTGCTTGTTTGGTTTCTTTCTTCATCTGAAGAAAATTTGCTGCAATTTCATACAACTTATGTAAGGCCTCTATTGTTAGATTTTGGTTTGCAACAAACAAAACTGATTGTAAAAACTTTTCTTCGATTTCTTTTAAATTGTCGATTTCGAACAACCTGGATTCCCGGATTTGGTCTAGGTAAGCTTGCTTCTTGTTCATGGTTGCCTATGAAGTTGAATATTTTTCTTCAGTCAAATCTCTATAAACACAAAACGGCTCATTAAAGAGCCACTACACTTGTGGATCAGTCGATTGGCAATCTTCAATTTCCCTGTTTTCTTTAACGTCCACAAACATTAAAGTTGCTTGCGGAAACTGTTAAAGCACAAATTATCCAATAAGGAACTGTTAAATTCGTTTTTGTTTCGTGTTTCTTTATTTTTCTCTCTCTATTGTTATTTCTTTATCGTTCTCTCTCTATTGTTATTTCGATCCTGTTTGCCGTTTTTCGTATCGGTTCGTCACTATAAAAACAACCCATTTAGGACAATTTAATCACTTTAGTGTAACTTTCGCAGTCAACACAAACTCACGGCTCACATCTGTTTTCATTTCCTTATACTATTAGTACTATATCATGTCTCTTCGAAGACAACTTAAAGTTCCGCAGTATGGACTATATTATTTTGACTGTGATCGAACGATCAGTGTTGTGCCAACCAGGCATATTAAGAAAGTTCTGTCTGGTGACAATACCAGAAAGGGAAGCTCAGTTGAAATCAGCTACGCCGGAGTAATATTGAAAGCAGAAATAATTGCAGTCAACGGTAAGTTCCTATAATAATAATAACTTTAATCAAGAATCTTGGCAACAGAAATAGTGTTTTTTACACTGATTTAATTGCGCTTCAGTGGCTGCACGCGCAGTTCATGTGTTCTACCAGTGCTATTAGGCTACTATGTAGTCAATAGTTTTTGTCACTTTGACTTAATCAACCCTTTTCTCTTTTTTCCAGATAATCCACGCGCCCTACATGATGCTGAGGTCGAGTTTCTGAACGACCCTCAAAATGCCCATCTTTTCCCTGTGACAGTGGAGGAGGAGATGGATGATAAAGAGCCTGAACCACCAAAACCAAAAAAGAAAAAAAAAGAAAAAACATCGACGAATCAAAAGAAACCGGTATGTTAACTACGTTTATCATTTGAGTAAGAAATGAGAAAGTTAAGAAACGTATGATTTTCCCGTCAGAATTTATCAATAATATTTACTATTGGCCAGTTTTCAGTCGAGTTAGAATCATTTTTACTACAGATTTGGAACCACTAGAATCAAAGTGTTATTTACGTATAATTCTTTGTGTAAACCATAGCTTATTTACTGACTCGTTTTCTCTTCATTACAGAAACAACCCACTAAGCCATCAAAAAGAAAAGAAAAACCAAAGGAAAGCAAATCGTCATCGATTCAAAAGAAACCGGTATGTTAACTACGCTTATCAATTGAGTAAGAAATGAGAAAGTTAATAAGGAACGTAAGATTTTTATGAATCACTAGAATCATGAGTGTTATTTGGATTTGCCGTTGATAGTTTTTTTTGGCAACGATTAAACTGTAAAAAGCCGTATTCAGTCGAGTTAGAATCATTTTCACTACACTGTAGATTTATGAATCACTAGAATCATGAGTGTTATTTGGATTTGCTGTTGAGTTTTTTTGGCAACGATTAAACTGTAAAAAGCCGTATTTAGTCGAGTTAGAATCATTTTCACTACACTGTAGATTTATGAATCACGAGTGTTATTTGGATTTGCTTTTGAGTTTTTTTGGCAACGATTAAACTGTAAAAAGCCATATTCAGTCGAGTTAGAATCATTTTCACTACACTGTAGATTTATGAATCATGAGTGTTATTTGGATTTGCCGTTGATAGTTTTTTTGGCAATGATTAAACTGTAAAAAGCCGTATTCAGTCGAGTGAGAATCATTTTCACTACACTGTAGATTTATGAATCACTAGAATCATGAGTGTTATTTGGATTTGCCGTTGATAGTGTAGTTTTTTTTTTGGCAACGAGTAACAATGCATATGGTGTAACTGTCACAGCGTCTTTTCACTTCTTGTCCGCTATGACTAAAAAACTTTATTATTTTTTTGCTTTTACTACACTACAAAATGCTAATATTGCTCTCTGTTCCTGTTTTTTGGCGACAGTTATAACGTTATTGAGTCCCGGAAAGGACGATCAGTATCAAGCCTCCGATCATCCCTCAAGGTCACAGCAGCAAGCCATATGCAACGACCCAATAACGCCACTACAGCGAGTCAATCCAATCCACCTCCCTGATCCAATATCATCTTCCACCCCAAATGGTCGAAGCCACGATATGTCTGCAGATTTCTCTGTATCTTTTTCGCCCACACAACTAAGTAAAGACCAAGATATCAATTTTAGTTTCACATTATGGTCTCCGAGACGGCTAAATTTTAGCCGAGACTTCAGCCTTAGTTCGACTGGGTGCTCTTCATCGCTACCATATATACCCAGTGTGTCTTCCTTATGGTCTCCTCAGCGCATGCCCATTCAGCCCACAGAAAGATTAAGACCAATCAATGAATCATCAGTATGGCCGTCTCCCCAGCACTCGCCGCTTCAGCCTGCAGACCAATTAAGCTTAAGACCAATTCTAGAAAGAATTGAACGGAAGCTAGACCTGTTAATCGAGAACAGGTCATTTACCTCTAATGATGCAGCCTCAACACGGGTTCCTCCACTGTTTGAAAGAGTGCAACAAGAAAACTCAGCCACGCCAGTCCAAAGAATCACAGAAGATAACGACAGCGAGCTCTCTCCTGCGGTTGTACGAAGCTTGGCTTCATCCCATATGAATTTTGCCGTCCGCTTGCTACGTCACCTTTTCACCGTCGAAGAAATGAAAGGAAGAAACGTAGCCGGGTGCCGTGGTAAACAAGCCCTTGACCAAGAAAAGATTGGAAAAATACAGGGACTTGTTAGAGAGTACTATCCTGTTGCACCCGCAGAGCAAGGGAAAATTTGGACTGAATGCCGAAAGTCCATTGATTCATATATTAGAAGGTTGAATAAGAAGGACAATTAAAGTTACATCATACTTGAAATGTAGTTTTTAATCCAAGGAAAGTTTTGGATAATTTCTCGAATAAAAATTGTGATATAAATTTCGTAGTCTCTATAATTTTGTTTATTTACAGTTGCTTTTGGGATTTCTGGGATTTTATGTTGACTGACATTAGGCAAAGTACATTTCCTTATCAAGATTTAAACTCTTTATGCACAAATGATGGAATACTAGTATGAAAAGCACTTGTACAACCTCGGTAAACTTACCTGAATGTGACGACAGGTCTATTAATATCCTGGATACATGCAATCCCTGTAGGGTGCGTTCACACTGGAACTTTCAAGCGAGATAGAAAAGTTTCTATCTAGCTAGACCGGTGTGGACGCAATTCTCTAGCTCGCTTGATGTTTGGAATGTTGACCGGAAACTTGCAAAATCCAATCCATGTCGGGACATGGTTTAAGCGGCCACCAACTCGCTAATGATGTTTTTCTTGTCAAAAATTTCGACATTTGTGACAGGTCGAGATTTGAACACAAGTTTTGAGTTTCACTTGTTTTCAAGTCTTCGGCGCGAAAACACATCGTTCAGTAGTAATTCTCCAGCAACTCTAGCAAAGTTCTGCCTTTAAACCTACGAAACGATTCGAATATGGAAAATAAAAGGGTTGAAGAGACACCAAACTCTGAAAAAACTTCGCAAAAGTAAGTAGTTTTACAAGAAAATTTTGTCTTTATCAAGTTTGTGTGTTTCCCGCGCTTATGTTGGGCCAAATTTTAAAATGATTTGTATTCTGTGCTTAACTTTACTGATTGTTTAATGTGCAACCCCTTTTTGAAACGCCTTTCAATTTACGAGGTCTGAATGATCGAAATATACTGGTCAGCCTTTTATATATACTGCTAGTCGAGGTCATATTGAAATTTCAAGATAAATCACTGATGATATTCATAACCTAACATGTATATTATTTCATAATCTTTATTTGTAGTGGCAGAAAGAGATTTTCGATACCTTCTTCTGATGAAATGGATAATCCTCGAACAGTGCGAAGCAATAATATGTTTTTTAGTCGCGAGCAAAGACTTGCAAATGCGAGGGATTTCCATATAAATCCTTTACTGACTGCCAGGGACGATAATCGGCCGATGAGGCATCCAGCTGTACCCGAACAACTGATGGCTTTTCACACCAACCCCTACTTCGCTTCAACCCCTCCGATGTCTTCACAGTCCATTAATCCAACTTACCAATGGTCCCAGCCTAGAACAAGCACACCCATCAATGCAAGCAGCTACTCTTCTGTTCCCAGTCCAGCAAGCTCCCATATGGAACTGGAACTAGATAGCCAGGTTGAGGAAAGCCAATATTTTGAAAGCCAATCCAGTACCAAGCACCCAACCCTTATCTTCCCAAGTCAATTCACACATAGCTCTGGTACCAGTGCAAACAGTAGCAACCCTACTCTAGTTTTCCCTAGCTAATTTGGGCATTACTCTAGTGCAAGCAAACCCAGTAGCAACCCTACTCTAATTTTCCCTAGCCAATTTGCGCAATGCTCTACCGGCAGTGAAAGCGAGGAGTGTCAAAAGGAAGTGGTCCAACTGGATGATGGTGGAAACAATGAAGCAACAAAAGGTACAAGATGGACGGATGAAGAGACCAGATTTCTAATCGCAATCTGGCAAGAACGATACGAGTCTATTGGTAAAAAAAGAAACGCTCCATTATGGCAAGAGATCTCTCAAGAATTAATTAAGGAATGCTCTAGTAACGGAATAAAATCCTTTCGCACTGGGCCTCAGTGCAAGAACAAAATGAAGAACTTAATAGATGAATACAAACGAGTTTGCGATGCCAATGGTACATCTGGAAATAGCAGGCACACTTTCGTTTATTTTGACGAAATTAATGACATCCTTGGCACTCGGGAAACCACTAGGCCAAGTCATCTAATCGAAGTTGGCTCACTACAAGATGATCCAGCCGTGCAAAACCCTGACGAAGAAAATAATCCAAAGGAGAGAAATAGCCCAACCCTCTCTAGCAGTAACAACAGTAGTTCTTCTTCTGAGCCAAAGACGAAAGGCAAGAAAGCAAAGCGCGCAAAGATCCAGGATGACTCTGATGAGCTAGCTGTTTTGACAAAGTATTTAGAGGAAAGCGAGAAGAGGGAGCAGGCTTTTTTTTTAAAGCTGGCCGAAATGGATAGAGAACGCGAGGAACGTCAACAAGAAAAAAGCCTTAAGATGATGGCAGAGATCGCCAAAATCCTTAAAAGTTAGTAAGGAAAAAGTCAGTACAGAGTCAAATATGTTCATTTAATAGACTGTTCCTGTTAACTTTTCTATTCCAGATCACTATTGGTGACAGACAATCATTTTATATTGATTAGGAAATTCAATTTGATATATAAACTTACAAAAAAATATACAATTTCGAATTTAATTAATGAATGATTTTAATTATAATATATATGTATATATAACTTTTCAATTTTATGACTTACAATTTCGAATATAATTACCTCATATTCAATTATTCATTTGTCCCATTATTTTTCCATTCACTTTCTCTAATTTATTTATGATTTTTGTTAGAATAAAAAAAGATATATACATATTATCTAAATAACGTTTGATATGTTCCCTAAGAGCCTTTCCATCTTGATTATTACCATCGGTTGACTCACCATCATCTGCAATGTCGATAGGGGTGTCATCCCCATGTCTACGCAAATATTATGGAGAACACAACAAGCTATTATAGTAGTCAGAATGTTAGTGACATCCTCATTCAGCGTGTCCTGTAGACAACGCCATCTCCCTTTTAACATGCCAAATGCTTGTTCCACTATCACGCGTAAAGAGCTCAAATTCTGGTTGAATTTTTTTTGCGCTGCTGAGAGCACACCTGTCCGTGTGTAGGGCTTCATAAGCCAGGTGGTTAGCCCATATGCAGGGTCGCCGAGCAGCAATGGTTTTATTTCCCTACCATTTATTGTTGCCATTGGCGAATGCAGAACGCTTTGGTTTTCAATGTCCTTGTACAATGAGCTCATACGTAGCATTCTGGCATCATGTATACTTCCTGGATATCCGGTGCTCACATCCTTGAAGTACAACGCTGTGGAATCCTTTTCGGCAGTAGTAGTCAGTAGTGTTGTCTGTCGGGGCCTTGATACGTATATGACTACCGTCAATTGCACCTGAAACCTGAGGGAAATTCCCTTTCTCTTTAAATCCGTCGATTACTTTTTTTGTTTCCTCTTTTGTTGTCGGAAATTTAATAAACTCGGATGCCTTTCTTTTCAAGATCTTGCAAAATTGGTATTTTATAGAGTTGGCGGTGGATTTTGGAACCCCAAAAATAAGCCCAGAAGGAATAAAGGAGTTTCCAGTTGACAATCTCTGCAAGGCTATGGCTACTCGTTTCTCTAAAGGTATAGCTCGACGCAAAATCGTGTCTCTTTTTGATAAATCTGGTCCAACAATTTGACAGAGCCTATTGAAAGTCCTTCGGTTAACCCTAAAGTGTTCTTTCCACATAGTTTCGGGAAGATTTCCAGCCAGAAGTGCATCAAAAAACAATTGTGGACGATTCCAAGACCACGCTCTTCTCACGGCACGGACATTTTGTAAACGTAAACGCCGCTTTCTTATGGCATATGCCATCAAGATTAAACGTATCCGTCTTCTACGAGCCAGACGGACCATACGAAGGCGCCGCAAAAGACTTCGGGCAGAGAGAATAGTGGAATACAGCACAAAGAATAGTAAAAATTACTGCATTGAATCGTTCATGTTGTTGACTACTGAGCTCCTTTTTGGTATGTTCTACACATCTGTATAGAATTACAATACATCTCGCTTGTTATTATTCTAGTGTGGACGGCATGTTTTTATTATCTAAGTTACTTATACTAGGTGTTGACAGATATAATAGGCCTATCTAGCTTCATTTTTACCTAGTGTGAACACAAGGGTAGTGTGAAAGCCGTGTAGCTGTCTTTTTTTACCATTAGTTGAGTTTTAATTAACCAAGGAAACTTTGGCTTAATAAAGTCCAATTTCATTAGTTTTCCTTGGTATTTATTGTTTTCAATTTAAACAAATTTTAGTAGTCACTTTGAAACTACAGTGCCATACTCTTCAGGACGTTGACAGTAACCAAGGTAACCGAAACGTCACGTATGCAAATCATCCCCTAAACGGCTGATAATTATAAGAAGATTCGTGTCACTGATTTCACTTGCTTGCGAAGGCAGATTGCTTGTTTTTTTTTTGTTTTTTTTTTCACAGGAAAACTAAAATCACTAATAAAAAAAACCAATAGCATAATAGAAACTTGTATTTTACCGAGGTCTAGTTTAGTGGTGGTGGAAATATAAACTAAAGTCAAAGAAAGATTCGACTTTGTCACTCGGTCGTTTACGACACAATCGGTCTGCACAACAAATGGATCCGATACCTAACATATATTGTATTTTGGTTTTCAGTTTTTTTCTAAATGTAAAATTTAAACGATTCATGTTTTTTAGAAAGCCTACAGGTACATGTAAGGTTGAGTTGTGGCGTAGACTAGAGATTAGAACACTTTATAGTGCCGTTGTTTGTTCGCGTCAGTGAACTCTCAAGTGTGATCGCGATCAAATCACTGATACAGTAACAAGACTCGTGTCGCTGGAGTTTTACTTGCTTGCCTGTGAAAGGAGAACTGGTTTCTCTATATTTCATAAAACCAAATCACCAATAAAAAGACATAAAAAGATAGTTGTATTTTACCGAATATTTTAAGAATGATTCGCTTTCGGTACCGTTGTTTACAACACAGTCGGAAGGCATGACGCTGCCGAATTTAACTGGGTTCGTTTATAAATGTAGTGTAGTTTTCAATTTACTCAGATACCAATATAAAAGCCATAGAAAACAAGACCCGAAAAAACATAAATACCCAAACTAAAAGCTTTGGAATTTATTTGAACTGTTTGTGTTTTATTAAACGACTTGCTTTAGCCCAAGTGTGTGATTGTCCAAATCGATCAAACAAACAGCTTCAACCGGTTAAAAATCCAAACACGAAGATATAACAAAACAGAATCTTTGTGGAACAGCTTTTTGTGGAAGAAAAAACTTTAGTCAGGTTTTGCTCGCATATTGAACGCGAGCACATTGTGATCGCGAACAAATTGCGATCAAATCGCGAACAATAATAGAGAAAGGTGCGAACAAATTGCGAGCAGATCGCGAGCATTTGGTGCTCGCAGACCGCGATCTGCCCGCAATCTGCCCGCGATCAAATGTACCTATGTTTCTGGACTGCACTGTAGTTCATTACAATGTGGAGTAATTCTTCAATGTTCTGTTTAATTTTCTAGTCAAGACGAAAAAAGTTTATGAAGTAGAAACTTCCATATTTTCTTGTTTGGTCTACAATGTATCTAGTGACCAGAAGCTCGCCCTCCTCTCTCGATAACCTTAGGGATTACTTTCTGGAGGTGGTCGATGTAGCGGTTACAATTTGCTACGGTCATCTGCGTCCTCCAAAAATGTAAAACTCCCTCTATTAATTCTTCTCTTACTTTAGGTTTCCACGTTTTTCTTAAAAAATGTTTAAGTTCGTGCCACACAAGTTCTATTGGGTTAAGGTCTGGGCTCTCAGCAGGAGTTTGCCACCAGTTCACAGTTGTCTTGCATGAAGCAGTGGTGTTCTGGAAATACTTTTCTGATGAACGGGTCTAAATGTGGCTTCAATACTCCCTCTATAAGGGACTCAGCGTCCATGATTCCAGTGAAATTCGCAACCTGTGTAACACCATGACGAGAAATTCCAGCCCAGACGTGAATCTTGAAGGGATGTTTGAGGCGGTCTTTCAGTTTAGCAGGCTCCCAGCACCGATGAAATGTCAATTTCGCATGACTTTCCATAGCAATTGAGCTCTCATCAGTAAAAATGACATCATCGAATGTCTCTTTCGTTCGTTGAAGTTTTTGACAGTACTCCATTCGCTTTCCCTGATTCGCTTCTCTAACAAGCTGACAATATTTAGTTCCTGTTGAGAGCCATCCTATTTTTCTCCGTAGCTGCTTAACAGTGGTTTCTGAAATTCCGACTTTCAATTCTTCAGAAAGCATTCTAACGAGATCTGTTGACGTTGTCTCGTCATTTACCTGCATTTTTCGATCAAAAAGTCCAAGATCTCTGGTGTGGCTTTGGTGGATCGGCGTTCTGTTCTTGGTGCACTTAAAAGTCCAGTACTCTTGTATCGCTGAATAAAAGCTGCAAGGTGTCAGCGACTGATCTTGAAATCTTGCTTTCTTCTAATATTCGTAAAATCTGGTAGTTTCTTTTTCCTTGTGTATGTAAGCGCAAAACTAACAGCTTTAACGAATAATTTAAGCGAGGCATGGCTAACCAATTAGTTCGAGACAGAAGTGGAAAGCTTTAATAAAAGCTGATCGTTTTCGACGATTAGTTTTAACATATTTTTAATCCTTGAAGTGGGACCATTATTTTAAAAATAGGTTTCAACTGTCTCTTAACGAATCAAAACTTTAAGTGCCTTTTGTTTTGGCGGGAAAACGAAACACACGTCAAAGTGAAAGGTTAACAACCAAAAGCATTTCTTCTTTATCGAATCAAGCAAAGTGGCGCGCAGGAAAAGGGTATTTTATCGTGAAAGAGCTTAACATGTCTAGTATTTCAGTATTTCATTTTTTTCTACGATTAGTTTTAACCTATTTTTATACCTGGAAGTGGGACCGTTATTTTAAAAATAGGTTTCAACTGTCTCTTAACAAATCAAAACTTTAAGTACCTTTTGTTTTGGCGGGAAAACTAAACAGACATGAAATTGTTGTCAGCTCGTATTATTTAACTATTGTTTATTTTTTGGCAATAAAAAGATTTTTTTCATTCTTAACATTTCAGATTAGAACATCAATTGAGATAGATCTGTTTAGAAATCTTATTATAATATGACTTTAAGAACGCTTACTAGTCCAGCAGATATGTGCAGATTTTGAGTGAATTGTGCGTTTTGTGATAAAAGCATGAAATTTCGCACAAAGTTAGGGCTTACCCTAACAAACATTTTTGAGGGTAGGGCCATCCCATAATTTTTCATTTAAGGCGGTGACACCAAGAAAATATTTTACCAAAAACTAAGTTTGGGCTTCCTGTGGTGAATTAACCAATAAATATTGTTTTATTTGTAAAAATCGTAATTTTTTAGAACGATGTAATTAGCAGTTGCTGTAAACATCCAAAATAAACGTTTTTGTTGGCTTTTGAACACAAAAAAATATTTGCAATTTGTAATGTAAGCATCGGGATTCTGTTTTCACGAAGTGGGCTTCCTGTGTATTCAAAATGGCGTCCATTCTGGCATCTTTGATATTTCTGTAAGTAGAACCTCCATTTTAAGCCAATAAATGGCACGATGTCCAAAGTTTATAAACTTGTGGAGTCTGAAATAACTTTAGTGGATAGTTCTAGTTCGCAAAACTGGGAAATAGACTGGACAAAGTGCATCATATGCCAAGAAGAATCAAATGAATCCCTTCGTTGTCCAACTGGAAGTTCAAATACCTCTACTGCTGGAGCAGGATACAAGAATCTTGCCGAGAATCTCCAGAATTTTAACAAGATTGGTGCCTTACCAAAGTCATTAAAGGTATTTAGACTACTAAATGAAGGTCAAGACATTGAAATATCATTAAGAAACAATGAAGCGAAGTGGCATGATTCGTGCTGACTGAAATATAATAAAAAACTTAATCGTGCATTGAAAAGAAAAGCACCTGAAGAGGAAAGTTTGAGTGTCCATGTAAAATTTACCCGTAAGAGCAAAGAAACAGAATCTTCTCCCAACGTCAACCAGTGTTTCTTTTGTGACAAACCTGAAGCCAATGAGGGTTCTACAATACAATACAATACTTTTTATTTACATTCTTTTTACATTTTTAAATACTTATGTTCTAATTACAAATTAATCATTTAATTACATTTTTCTTTTCGTATATTTTTGATATTAGTAAATTTTTGGAATGTCAGTGTCTAAATTAACACTTAGTTTTCGAGTTAGACACTGTCATTTGTAATTGTTTTATCAAGAGCGGTACAAAAATATTAATTACGATACTAAATAATATGAAATAATACGAATAAATAAATCTAGCCATGTGTAAAGCAACTAATCTTGAGTATATATTTATATCCAAAATTTCTTTGTTGGTTGGTATCATAATTCAATTTATGTTTGAATTATATATTTATAGTTGTATTTATAATATTTATATCATATATAATTGTTTTGGTAGTTAATTCGAAGATGAGGGGCATTGGCTTTGCAGCAAATGCTCCTTAACCTTTTTTTTAAAAGCGAAGGGTTTTGTAACTAATTTGGTTTCAGTTGGAATTTCTTTCCATAGATCTGGTGCAAGAGCACTAATTGTTTGTTTGCCAATATTTGTTTTAACTTTTTGCTTGAGAAGATTATTGTTTGAGGCATACCTAGTGTTATAGCTATGAATGCTCTTAGAAAATTGGAAATAGTTATCAAAGACTGATGGAAGCTGCTTAGTTACCCACTGGTGGATAAATTTTAGTGATTGTAATTTAAAGATGTTGACTATAGTTAGAAGGTCTAAAAGATTGATTAATGGAAGAGCACTATCAGTATTTTTACCATATAGTGTAGCAAAGAAAATTATTCTAATGATGTGGTTTTGTTTAACTTGAATTTTTTTTAATTGGGTTTTATATGAACTTCCCCATGCAACTATCGCATAGGTTAGATAAGGGTAAACAAGGCTGTAGTAAAGTTGTTTCAGTTATATATGAGAGAGATAGTGTCTCAACTTTAGGAAAACTCCAGCATTTCTTGATAGGCGTGAGCAAATGAAAGAGATGTGGAATTTCCATGATAGACTATCATCGATCATTACTCCTAGGTATTTAATGTGGTTTTTCTTTTCAATAGAAATAGATGAGCCCTCTTTGTTTGGAATTTTTATATCTACGTTTTGTATTAGTCTCTTATGTGTAGATTTAATAATCATAAAGTTAGTTTTTTGAATGTTTATTGATAGTCGATTTGTATTGCACCATTCAACAACCTTAGTCAACTCACAATTGACTAAGTATTCTAGATCTGCTAAATTCGATGATGATGCAAAGATATTCGTATCATCAGCGAATATTCTAAAGGACAGTTTTTCTGAACAACTTGTTATGTCATTTATATATATTAAGAACAACAATGGACCTAGCGAACTCCCCTGAGGAATTCCACATGTTACTGTTTTCATACTTGATTTAGCATCTAGTTCCACATATTGTTTTCTATTTGTTAGGTAATCAGTAAACCATTGAAGGGGAATCCCCCTTATGCCATACTTTTGTAGTTTGTTAAGAAGAATCTGGTGGTTGACGGTATCAAATGCTTTCGCAAAATCTAAAAAAATGCCGCACATAAATAGGTTATTATCTATTGATTTTTTTAGGCATTCAGTTATTTCTACGATTGATTGCTCGGTTGATCGGTTTTTTCTAAATCCAAATTGAAATTCACTTAAAATTTGATGCTTTTCGATATAATTAAGGAGTTGTTTGCAAACTAGTTTCTCAAATATCTGTGTGAATGGTGATAAGGTTGATATGGGTCTATAATTTGATGGATCTAAGACGTTGCCACCTTTGTCAACTGGAGTTATTCTTGAGATTTTGAGGGCGTCTGGTACTAGACCTTGTGTAAGCGATTGGTTGAATATATACATCAAAGGCTCGCTTATTTGGTCTGATGCAATTTTAATACATTGAATAGGGATTCCTATTGAGGACTTGTTAACATTTAAATTATCTATCAGTTCCTGTACTTCGTTTGGTAATATACCCCGAAACATAATGCTATTTGGAAATGACCTGTTAATATATGAGGAAGGGTTTACTTGAGTTGAAGGAATTTGTTCTGAAAGTGTTTGTCCGACGGATGTAAAATATGTATTGAGTTGTTCACATGTTTCTTGAGTCTGTGTACGACTTATTATTCTGTATGAGTCTAGATATCTTCGAGTGTTTCTTCTTTTTTCTATTTATAAGTGTACCAATAAGTTTCCATGTCATTTTGATGTTACCTTTATATATAAGAAATTGCGATTCGAAATAATCTTTTTTTGCGGTTGACTTTATTTTATTTAGTTTGTTATTATATTTTTTGTATTCTTTTCGCTTTTGTATATCCGAATTGAGAAAATGGCTTTTAAAGAGCTTTTGTCTTTTTTTAATAGAGACTAGGATACCTTTAGTTATCCAAGGTCTTTTTAATTGTTTCTTTTTCTTATTTGTAACTTTCCTGATTAAAGCATGTTTGTCTGTGATTTTACTTAGGGAATTGTTAAGTTCGTCCATACTTTGGTTAACGTCTTCGTTAACAATGGACTGGAAATCTATTTTTGACAGATCGTCTAAAAATTTATTATTGTCAAAATTCGAGAAATCACGGGAATATTTTTGATGAATAATGTTTGGTAATTTAGTTGCAGCAGTACAAAAGCATGGTAAATGATCTGATATATCAACCAGGGAGATACCGGACTGTAGAATTTTTTCCGGAGTATTTGTGTAGATGTGATCAATCAATGTAGAAGTGTGGTACGTAATTCTAGTCGCTTTTGTGACAACTGGTAAATAGCCTAAATTGAAAAGCATATCTAAGTATTCAGAAGTAGGTTCATTTGTGTTATAATTGAAAAGGTTTATGTTACTGTGCAACGACTTCAACCGAGGCCACCCCGCGATTTTCAGCCAATCAGAAACGGGCAGATTTTATTTTTAGCTACGTATTAGCCAATCAGAATTGAGCAATATTTCATTAAATTTGTATTTTTTTAAAAAACCGCTTTTTAAAAAACCGCTTTTATCAGTTTGTAGCTGTAAAAAGAAAATGGCTGTACAACTGAGAATTAATCAAAATGGCGGCTTATACGATAATGGTCGTAGCCTACCGCTTTATATTCGAGAAAGAGTCTTGGACCTCCATCATCAAGGCGTATCTCAGAGAGCGATAGCACAACAACTTTCAACGAGTCGACATTTTGTTCAAAAAGTTATAGAAACGTATGATTTGATAAACTCATGTGTTCCGCTGCCACGAAATCACAAAGGACGAACAGTTCTCTCACAAAACGTGATTGATTGTCTAGAGATTGAGAAAGTTAGCAAACCAAGCATACGCTCTTCAGAGTTACAAAGCAGGTTAGTGCTCGACGGAGTGATTCATCCAATCGATGTTCCACATGCCTCGACGATTAGCAAGTTTTTTAGAAATGAACTTCTAATGACCAAGAAAAAAATTCAAGCCATTCCCTCTGAGTCTCAATGCCAAAATATAGAGGACTACACTGATTTTTATTTAGATCAGGTCAGCAATCTGAACGTTACTTCACTGCATTTCTTTGATGAATCTAGCGTAACAAAAACAACTATGAACAGGCGATACGGGAATGCTACCATTGGGCAGCCAGCGTTTGAGATCCAGCGGTCTGCATCAAATGCAACCTTTACAATAAATCTTTTACATTCTTGCTTAGGAGTTGATTATGTCGATGTAATTGAGGGCGCATCGAACGGGAATGAACTTCTATTATTCTTCGAGCAAGCAGTGAACATTACAAGGCGGAATGGTTCCGTACTACTGGAGAGAGGCGACACAGTTATTATGGACAACTGTCCATTTCATCATGGAATATTCACTGAACAAGTTTTGAGAGGATTACTTGGTGAATATGGCGTGAATTTACTGTTTCAACCAGCGTACTCCCCGCATTTGAATACATGCGAACTTTGTTTCAATCAGATAAAGGCGTTTCTAAACAGTAACCAACTGTTTGCAGAAAGTGAGACAGAAATCGCCATTCTCGAGGCTTGTAACCAGATTTCAGCACAGAACTCGATGGCATATTTTAGGTATTGTGGATATGCTATTTGAAAGAAATCACTTCCCGATTCAGTGCGAGTTTATTTACATGTATCTATGAGAGACGAAATGTACAAGTTTGACAGACACATATATGAACCCTCTTCGTCAGTAGTAGAGTGTATTCACGTACTGAAACAGTTTATATAGTACATGCTTACTGAGTACTAACTGATATAAAGCATTGTAAATGATTTTACTAGTAAAAGGAAATAAAAAGAAATAAACTTAAACTCTTGTGCTATAAATTTCGAAGCCCTGATCACCTTAGCGAAGTAATTGAAATCCACTTTCCATCTGTCAAACCGCATCAAAATGACATTTGGATGGCGGCTTGCGCAATGTGTTTACAAATTGATATGCTAGGCAAAAAATTCCCGCCATTTTACATTGTGACATAGAGCCAAAGCTAGCACAATGTCAGAAATTTATAAATGGTTAGAATCTATTTCTAATGGCCTTCATATGGAAAGATTATCAGAACACTTAGAAACTAGGGGATTCCAAACAATAAGTTCTCTCAAGTATCTAAAAACATCAGATCTAGATGTTATTTTCCCGTCGCCCCAGAAGTTGACAATGGCGGAAAGAAGAATTATCGAATGTGAAGTTGAAGGGATAAAGAACCAAGGGTCTCTTGAGCCACGAGAACTTTTCCCTACGAGTTCACCAGCTACGTATGTTTCAGCGCATTCAATTCAATCAGGTACCGCATGTACTACGAATGTATTTAGCCCCACGCCAGTTGGTTTGGTAAACCAGCATGGCGAACATTCAACTCAACAAGAAAATGTCGATCCTCAAGCTGGCTCTAGTCAGACGAATAATTCTTATCTAAACAAACGAGAATCTGATCTGAAAGAAGATGGACAGCTGCTTCAAGCTCAAATCCAAAGTGTTACACATCTGTTAGAGCAAAAAGTTCGTGATTATGATAGTTACGTTACAAACAACGAAACGCGCCAAAAGCAATGTTCTCTATGTCATGTTCATGGTCATACTAAAGCCAAATGTTCCAATGGACCATGTAAAGGTGTAACATTTTGCAAGAGTCGAGAGAAACATCCCGAAATAAAAGGGGAAATTCAAGAACTGAAAAAACTTTTGAAAGATCTAGAGAAAAGAAAGGAAAAGTCGAAAACCGAGTACGATGTCTTCAAAGCTGCGAGGGAGCGCGCCGCAAGTAGTTTTTTTGCTGTTATGAGGCCCAGACTACGAAAACAAAATCACATAAGATACGTTGATAGATCAGCTTTAGATAAAGATCTGCTAATACTCAAGAAAGCTCTGGGAAACAAAGTACCAGTGGAAGAAAGAATGGACTGGGAGCTTCCTTATATAATTGAACGTTACAAGAGAGCTAATGTTGACATCTATAATTCTCTGTAACTAGCGATTTACAGTACAACTCGTAAACGCTGGTTGAGACTGAATAGGACTAATTGCTGCTACCGTTTGACATTTACCGTTACTGAAGGACTTTAAACAGTTCATTTATCGTTATACTGATTGTTCTTACATAAAATGTAAAAATAAAATTCATTTTCAGTTGTGTTGAAAAGCTCCTCAGTTGTATTTGAAATACCCCGTGGTGTCTAGAAATGCGAACTATCGTTTATTTACAATGCTATCTTTCACAAATTACTTGATTTTCAAATCCTAAAGATATAAAACAGCGTATTTTTTTATTCCTGAAAAATTATTGATAAAGTAGTCTGCGGAGAACGGGTGTCACATATGAACTGTTATGATCCTTTGTTCAAATGTTCGGTTTCTGATTGGCTGAAAATCCCGGGGTGGCCTCGGTTGAAGTCGTTGCACAGTAATATCGCCAACAATATAAGCCTCTATCCCAAGCGATTAATTTCGGTAAGCTTTTCTGACAATACCTCTCTAAATTGTGTACAGTTGTTAGATGGATGTCTATACACACAACCAATCAATTTTTTTTTTTTTTGTTTCTTGGTATTTCAATAAAACATGATTCATAATCTTCAGATATAAATTCAAATTCTTTCCGCCGAATAAAATTGATGTTTTCAGATATATAAATACCTACACCACCCGCATTTGATTGTGAAGGTATGTTCACAAAGTTATATCCAGCAAGAGTGACATTATGAATATTGTCATCTCTAAGTTTTGTTTCAGTGATAGCTATAACACTTGGTAACACCTTAAATGAATCTAATATGTCTTTTAAAACATCAAAAATTTTTGGTAGGCTTCTAGTATTACAATGAAAAATTGAAATACCTTTGTCTTTACTTTTTTCAAAACATTTACTAGTTTGTTTTATGTTATGATACTTTGACTCTATATTTAGTTCAGATTCATTTAGAGGAAGATTAAATTCATCTTCCTTATCTGGACTTTCTAAGATGTTTTTGTATAAGTCGTTAGATTGTATTAACATGTTATTTTGAAACTCACAAATGCCAAATAACCTTTTAAGTTCAACATCCGTTAAATCAAAAAAAGGAAGTTCGTTCAGTAAATCAGTTTGCATGCGCGTAGTAATATAATTATTTTTTGCATAGTCAGTTTTTCGTGAAGTTATAATGCTCTTTGAATTTATTCAGGTCATCAGAAGAGTCAATTATAGTTGTACCTGATTCCTCGTTCTTCTTAACGTAAACCTTACCATTGTTGGTCCAAATGAACTTCCATTTGAGTTGTTTGCGTGCTTCATTTACTTGACCAAATAGCTTCTTTAGTAGAGGAGTGAGTGATTCCGAAACATATAGCTTCTTATCTGATGTTGGTATCACATTTTTAACAGTAGGTAGATTACAGGGTTTTCTACCTGCTACTTTCTTTCGATTGGAGTAGGATCTATCTTTCGTATCTCTTCTTGTAAACTTAACTATAAACTTGTCATCTTTACCTTTAGGAGTTGGGAGCGGGTGTGAGGTTGAGATATCTTTCGGTTCCAAAGCAATTCCCATATCCTTGGCCATCGCTATTACGATTTTATCACATTCTTCTGGTGATTTTGCTTTAGCGCCGACGATCTCTACACAGTCTCGTCTAATGTACTGTCCTAAATCGTCGAGATCTTTGTTGGTTTTCATCAGATCTTTTCCCAAGTTATTGATTAAACATTTAGTAGAGTTGATTTCAGCTTTTACTTCACTTTTGTCTTTAGACATTCCAGTCAGATTCTTCATAAAGGTTTGTTGTTGATTTAACAGTTCTTCATACTTCTTCGCAAAGAAATCAACCGAACTCTCCAACGTTGCAAATTTATCTTCAAATGATCGTAATTTTAGTTTTAAAGGTGCTATTTCATCAAGAATCAGTTTCTTTACCTCTTCTAAGGATACCATGGCGAATTAAATTAAATAAATCTACTTTTAAATCATATTTTGGCAAGAATTTGTCAGAGCTCTTCAACTCATGACCAACATGGCCGCTCGTTAATTCCACTACACAGCATTTCAACATTTGAAATTGATACCCGTGTTAGACAGTGTGCCTACCAACTTCAGGACCAGAAACTTCTAGTAAAGCTAAGTGGTGGAGACCTTATTGCCCAAGAAGCAAAGTATCATCTATCATGCCTTGTTTCACTCTATAACAAAGCACGTAATTTAAAAGGAGATGCGGAAGAAGAAAACTAGGACGCTGTTAATCATTTGCAGGGTAATAATAATAATAATAATAATTTAATGCTTATATAGCGCTATTTAACAATAAAAGATCAATAGCGCTTTACAAAATGTTATAAAATATAAGTATATTTACATTACAAGTGTACATAGTGTGTTTAGATATAATGTTAATTGAGTCAGTTTATAAAAGAATTAAGTTCATGAAGTTCATGTATATATATATATATGTGTGTGTAGTTAAATAGATTTAAAATATAATATTTAAATGTTATTTAAAATAATTTCTAAATAAAAATGTTTTTACTTCTTTCTTAAAAGCGCTCAGGCTAGAAGTGTTTTTTATTTCAATTGGCAGAGTGTTCCAGAGGGAGGGTGCTGCAACTTGAAAGGCACGGCCACCCAATGTTGGTAGGACTTTGTACTTCGGTCTCTCCAATAATGTACTATGATTAGACCTTAGACTGTAGGTTGATTTGTCTTTGACTTTGACAAGATCCATGATGTAACTGGGCGCTAAACCATGTATGGCTTTAAAAGTTATAAGAAGGATTTTGAAGTGGATACGTGCTTGAATGGGAAGCCAGTGTAGGTCAAATAGTATCGGAGTAATGTGAGAAAATTTCCCAACATCTTTCACTAATCTTGCAGCTGCATTCTGTACACGCTGTAGTTTTGCGATTTGTTCTTTGGGAAGGCCAAAATACAGACTGTTGCAATAGTCAAGCCTGCTTGTGACAAAAGCATGTACTAATGTGAGAAGTGACTTGGCAGAAAGGTATGGCTTGATTCGGCGAATGTTGTGTAGATGGAAAAAGGCAGATTTACAAGTGTTGGTGATTTGTTCCGACATATTCAGATTCTTGTTAAGCCAACAGCCAAGATTCTTGACGGTTGTGCTGGAATTTACAACCGAGTTGCCAATTTTAAGCGTTAGTGGATTAAGTTTTGCTAGTTGCTGTCGCATACCAATTAGAATAAATTCTGTCTTAGCGTTATTGAGCATGAGCTTGTCATTCTCCATCCAATTCTTTATTCTTCCAATGCAATCCTCCATGACTTTTATTGCATTTTCATACGATAGTCCATCTGGTTTAAAGCTAATATAGAGCTGCGTGTCATCTGCATAGCAATGTGCTGTAGTAGGACTGTTGCAGATAACCTTGAACAGTTTTGATGCGTACAAGATAAAGAGTAGAGGGCCAAGGCAAGAGCCCTGGGGAACTCCACTATCCAGCTCAAAACGATTGGAAAATGTTCCATCGATGAAAACCCGCTGGCCCCTATTACTGAGGTATGATTGAAACCAATCTAGGGCAGTGCCTCCAATTCCAATTTCCTCAGACAGACGTTTGATAAGAACATTATGACTAATAGTGTCAAATGCTGCACTCAAATCAAGCATAACCAACAGAGTAACCTCTTGAGAATTCATCTTAGTCAATATATCATTAGTTACTTTAAGAAGAGCCGTCTCAGTGCTGTGGAATTCACGATAGGAAGACTGGAGTACAGGATACATGGAGTTTTCCATGAGATGGGTATGTGTTTGTTCATAGACTGCTTTCTCTGTAAGTTTTGAGATATATTTCAAGTTGCTGAGTGGTCGATAGTTCTTGAGCAGTAAATCCAAGCCAGGTTTTTTCAGGACTGGGTTTACCTGAGCACACTTCCAGTCATCAGCAAATTGGCCAGACTGTAGAGATAAGTTGATGGTTTTGGTGATGGCAGGTAATAACACATCACTGCACTCAAGAACAAGGGCCGTAGGCATTGGATCGAGATTGCAGGTTTTTTTGCTGACACGCCTAATAAGTTTGACGACATCATCTTCAGAGAGCAAAGAGAAATCATTCAGTCGTGCTGTAATAGGATCAGCTATAATGGTGTCATGAAAGGTATCCGGTGTAGCATTTCCAACAGAAACAAGCTTTGAGTGGATGGTATTGATCTTCTCAACAAAGAAGTTTCCCATCTTGTTAGCAAGCTCATACTTGTCATCAAATGGAGGGAAATTAGACCTATTATCACTTTGGTTGAGGAGCTTTTTCGTGGCCTCGAACAACCGGCGTTGATCCATGCTGTTTTCTTCGATGAATGATCGAAAGTATTTACGTCGAGACTCATTCATCAGTTTGTTAACTGAGTTCTTTTTGACTTTGTAGAGTAACATATCTTCGTTTTTACTAGTTCGTCTCCATTTGCGTTCAGCTTTCCTTTTTTCACGTCTCGCCACTTTTATCTCGTCAGTGAACCATGGTATTAAAGGTCTAGTTTTAATGACTTTAGTTCTTAAGGGCGCATGACTGTCCAAGGCATTTTCTAGAGTAGTATTATAGCAATCTGCAATTTCCTCTAAAGTATTGGGGGAATCACAGCAAAGGTCAGATTGAGCCAGTTCTTGACGTAGCTTAGCTTTGTCAATGCCTTTGGTCTTACGGTATGATATCTCTTTAACTTCAGGAGGTGGTTTTCCCAAAGTAAGATCACAGAGGACAGTCAGATGATCAGAGAAATAGTAGTCAGTGATAGGCTTGGAGCCAATGAGGGAGTCAGAGGCACGTGTGATAATCAGATCAAGAATATGACCAGAAATGTGTGTGGATTTGTCAACATGCTGTTCAAGACCCATCGATTCAAGTAGGTCTGTAAGACGGATAGCGTCAGAGCCAAGGGCCGTGTCCATATGAATGTTAAAGTCACCAGTAATTAATAAGGGCTCAGAGCACATCACTACATTTTCAAGGAAGGCGGCGAATTCATCAAAAAATACGCGAGTAGTTACCGGATGATCCGTCGAGTAGGGAGGACGGTAGATCACAATCAGACTCATTTTATTAGGGTTTGTATCATATATTGAAGAAAGTCGTCTAGACGACGCTATAGCACCCGTATTCAAGTTATCCGATCTACTTAGCATGTACAATGCCAGATTAGAGGAGCTTGGAACAATCACAACAGGACGTATTCATTCCACTAGACTAAAAGAGTTATTTCCCTGACTTACATTCCATCAAGCAAGGACAAGAAGTTCTACTTGTGTTTAATGAAGATGTTGGGAATGCCTTAGGAAAAGCATGTGAATATGATGCCGACAACGATGCCGTCTATCTTGCCAGAGCTGCAACAATTGTCAGAAAGGAAATGTTTAAATCAAAGAATAGTTTCAATGGGTCTTTTGAGTGCCAAGAGAATTCGGTTCCTGCTTCACTCTTGGCATTGGTTTCGATGGTAATAAATGGGACAAACATAAAAACACTCACAAATGATACACCAAAGGTCCAGTCCGCTCTGACGGTTTCACAGTTATTGATGTACAACAGTTCAATAAGACGCAGGAACAAAGACAAGGACAAAACAGTAAACAGCACCTCAGTTAATGTCAAACACAGCCAGGAACGTGAAACTCCCCTTCCCATCTACCTTGGTTTAATGGTGCATACAAAGACACGCAAACGAGAGCTCGTAGACACTCTGTTCAGTCTTGGGCTGAGTATTTCATATGACAGAGTACTAGAATTATCCACTGACCTCGGCAATGAAGTTATTTGCTTTTATGAATCAGAGAAGGCTGTATGCCCGCCAAAACTCAGAGAAAAACTGTTCACAACCGCTGCAGTGGACAATATAGACCCCGATCCGAGCTCTACAAGTTCCCACGACTCATTCCACGGCACCTGAATATCGTTGTTCCAACATGCAGACAACAACTTCTCTGGGATTTTACGATACATTCCAGTTTCTTCAGACTCTAGTTCTAAAAGTAAGAAGATTGGTTACCTTCCTGAATCGTACATGACCGTAGAACCTGTTGTTTTAAGTCACAATGATGCTGCGATACCTAAGCTTGATGGTTCTAATAAATCTGATTGTCAACTTATCACTCCTGCTTTGCAAAAGGAATACAGGTATATATTATTTATTATGATTTAAATGATCAATATTTTAAAATGATGCTAAAAGTGTAACTGTCTTTTAAATGGTAATATCCACAGCTGGTTGGAAGAGGTTAGAGCACTGATGTCCAGAGGCACGTTTGAAGGCGACGAGAAACTTTCCTGGGCTGCATATCATTCCAACTCTCAGCCAAGTGATGAAAATGACAAACAAGTAATTTCTTCCCTCCTTCCCCTCATTTACGATGAAGCGAAGTCAATAGCTATGATCCGCCATTCTATGGATGTTGTGAGAGCAGCATTGGAAGTCTTAAATCCTGAACAAGCACCATTTGTTGCCTTTGACCAGCCATTATATGTGATCCATCCAGTGGAATTGGCCAACAAGTCACGGAGAAGACCAATTTGTTGTTATGATGGGTGGACTTCACATCGAAATGGCGGCTTTAAAGATGCTTGGTGATCTTCTTGAAGGAAGTGGGTGGACAGGCGCATTAGTTAATGCAAATGTTGCATCCCCTGGTAAAGCGGATTCGTTTCTGAAGGCTTCTCATGTGACACGTACCAGACGTGCACACCAGGTTAGTTTAAAAATAAGGAAGACAGAGAAAACGAATAAAAACGAATGAATTATTAATTGTCATCATGTTTAATTACTGAATAATTATGTAGAGTATAATGTGAAAATATCTTATATATAGGTTACGTGTAGCAGTCTCTACCTACTCCTTCATAAGACATACGTAGAGTATAGAAACAGTGTGAGAAACGAAGAAGAGACCACCTTGTCTTTGGATGAATGGTGCAACAGGCAAGCTAAAGCATTCCCACAATTTCAGTTCTGGTACATCATTTTGCAGTTGGAGCTCCACATAATGATATTTGTAAGATCAATTAGGGAAGCAAATTTCATGCTTTACATTGATGCTCTCACCAAATTAGTTCCTTGGTTCTTCTCCTTGGATCATACCAACTACGCAAGATGGATACCCGTCCATTTGAGAGATATGGTGGCACTACACAAAACTCACCCGAATGTCTTTAATGAGTTCAACAAGGGAAACTTCACAGTGAAGAATACCCCAAACAGATTTTCCTCCATAGCAATAGACCATGCCCACGAACAAAACAATGCGTGTGTAAAAGGAGACGGCGGAGCTGTAGGCTTAACGGAAAACCCAATGGCATTAAGGCGGTGGATGGTTTCTGGTCCTGAAATTGCCCGCGTTATTTCAGGTGATACAAATATTTTGGAGTGACAGTTTTCTTTATAGCATGAAATCGCCCTTTTTCAGCTTGCAACATGCTCTTGTGCTCTGTAATATCTGTTGATGATTATTATTTAGTGTGCACCGAAAATAATATCTTCTTGCATTGTATTATTTATAGAATTTGAGGTTGCTATGTACACAGGACAGAAAAAGGTCGCAGATTACCACCATCATGAAGAATCAAAGCATGTACAAATTGCATTTCAGCGTGACGTAAAATCTTTAACCGCAGTCATAGAAGAGATGGGAAATCCATTCACTGAAAATAGTGACGATTTTCTTGCACTAGACAGTCGAGATATTGCAGATTCAGCAGTAGTCAACACTGTACGTCAAATCGAAAGTATCGGAAAAGAACAGTACAACAGCTATGTTACTGAACGGCTTGCAGACAGATCTAAGCCTATTACAGAGCCTATAAAGAGGAATAAGCTTCAGCTCTTCAGAACACCAACCGTAGCAAAGAAATCCAAAGCTCAACAGAAAGTTAGCTCTCTGAAAAATGACTGCTCTCTATTTTCAAGGCTGTACATCTCCTGCCAAATCCATAATGGCGATCTAGATGAGTTTTTTAAACACGAAAACCAGGGACACCCACCATCCCTATCACAATCTGATGGCACAATGAGGTCGGGAACGAAGTCTGATCTAGTACACTGCTTAGAACATCTTATACCTCAAAACGCATATGTCATGGCCAGTCCTGCTGTGGAAGTAATCATTGTCAATGGGGCAGCAATTGTGAACATGCTAAAGCCTGGAGCTGCAAAAACCTTCCAAGATTATGCAACACAAGTCTTTTTGCCATACATAGAAGCTCAACTGAGGAATGCTGAACGACTAGATATCATGTGGGACGTATATCTCCCAGACAGTCTAAAAGCTGAAACAAGATCCAAAAGAGGAAAGGGGATCAGAAGCCATCAGGTGCTATTCCTGGAAAGTGGAACGAGTTTCTACGAATTGAAGAAAATAAGAAAGAGTTGTTTGGCTTCTTAGGGAATCAAACGATGTCAATCGACAGTGATAAGGAAATAATAAGTACAGTGGAAAGTGAAGTGTTATGTAATCATCAAAGAGATGAATCTGTATTTTCCCCATGCACGCACGAGGAAGCGGACACAAGAATGATGCTTCACTTGAAAGATGCTGTGATGCAAGGCTATACGAAAGTCACAATTCGAACAGTTGACACAGATGTCGTTGTACTTGCAGTTACGTCTGCTTCTCGACTGGAAGGCAATGAGATATGGATTGCATTTGGTACAGGTAAAACCTTCAGGTATATACCAGCACATACGCTTGCACAAATACTTGGCCCTGATAGAAGTAAAGCCTTACCTGTATTCCATGCAATCACTGGGTGTGACACGGTCTCTTTCTTTGCTGGCAAAGGGAAGAAGACAGCATGGGATACATGGAACAACTTCAATGAAGTAACACCTGCCTTCCATTAGCATATATTAGCATCACGAGTGGCTGCTTAATCTAAAGCTCCTGATATTTTTTGATTTTTACACACGTATTATTAGTTTTTTCGATTTTTATTCTTAATATTATAAGTGTTTAAGTGTTTTGCTTCTTTGGGATGCTATCTTATTCAAGAAATTTCCTTTTATCTCGATGCTTTTGGTGGGAGCCTCTTGATGCAAGCTTTCAAATTTACCGCCATTCATCGATGGCCGCTTCTTCAACATCTTCATATGGCGGATTTCCAGTTGATTCCTTCACTTGGACTCATCTTAAATCATTGGGTATTCTTCGACGCTTTAGGGGAAAAAGATCTAGGGGCAAGAATAACTCCTTCAAACCGATCAAGCCGTGGATATCTTGCAAACAATCTCGCTCTCTTCTTCTACTTCACTGACCTCCATCATGCACGAAGAACAACATTTTAGAAGTCAACAGCGTGGAGTTAATTTTTCAAACCTTTCCATTCCTCTTCGTATCCCTTTCAGCAATCAGGTTTGTAAAAAATCAAAGCTATGCATATTAAATGCGAGATCTGTTTGTAACAAATCTTTGATGTTAAATGATTTTGTTGTTGATCATCATATTGACATATTATGCATTACTGAAACATGGTTAAAATCTAATAATCAATTAATAATCAATGAACTTAAACCTAAAGGCTATATTTTTCAACATGTTGCCCGAAAAGGTAGAGGTGGAGGTATTGGTATTCTCTATAAGAAAGGTTTAAAATTTGAAAAATTTATGTTATCTAATAAATTCAATTCATTTGAAGTTATGGACATGTCTCTTCGCTCTTCATCTGAACGTATCTTTCTTTTTGTTATTTATCAACCACCCCCTTCTGGTCGTAATAAATTAACTAATAAAATGTTTTTTGATGAATTTTCAACTTTTTTAGAGGAGATTTCCTCGAACAATGGTTCATTACTCTTAGTTGGGGACTTTAATTTTCATGTTGAAGACAGTTCTAATTCAACTGCTCTGCATTTCCTTAACATTCTAGAGTGCTTCAATTTACAACAGCATGTCAATATGCCAACATTTAATAATAAACATATTCTTGATCTTGTTATCACTAGAAATAGTGATTGGATTGTTGACAATCTTTCGGTCTTTGATCCTGTAATCTCTGATCATTCTGCTGTTCTGTGTGACCTGCATACAATAAAGCCCCCCTTTGTTAAAATAATTTCTAAGTGCCGCAAGTTATGCACTATTGACTTTTCTTCTTTTTTCGATGATATTTCTAAATCTGCACTTATAAATTCATCATCTAGTGATCTTGATGATCTTCTCTGTGATTATGACTCACAACTTACTTCAATTCTTAATTGCCATGCTCCTTCTAAAGAGAGGGTCATCACTCTACGCCCATCTTCCCCATGGTACACAGAGGATATTAAAGCCGAGAAAACTAAGAGACGTAAACTTGAGAGAACTTGGCGTCAATCTGGTCTCACTATAGATCATCAGCTATATATTCAACAATGTAAGGTGGTACAGGAATTAGTCAAAACATCTAGAAATAACTATTACTCAAACGTTATTTCTGAGCACCAAAATGATCAAAAAGTTTTGTTTTTGACTTTTACAAGGTTTATCCATAGCACTTTTTCCCCTCTTTTTCCATCCTGTACCTCCTCTAGCCAGCTTCCAAATTTGTTTGCAAACTTCTTCACTGACAAAATTAAAATTATTCAAAATGGTTTTAACCATGCTTCTGACTCAAGTGTTACTTGGTCTACTCTGTCTAACCTGTCAAACAGTCAATTTACATCTTTCGAAGAGGTCTCCTCTGAATATCTTTCAAAGGTCATGCAGCCTCTTATCTCAAAGTCTTGTGACCTTGATCCTCTTCCTGGTACTGTTATGAAAAAGTGTTTTCATCTCTTATTGCCTACTATTACCAAGATTGTCAACCTATCTTTAAATACTGCAACCGTGCCATCAAGTCTGAAGCAAGCTTTGATAAAACCAATACTGAAGAAACAATCTTTATCTTCTGAAGAATTTGTTAATTTTCGACCCATATCTAACTTAAGTTTGATCTCTAAAGCCATTGAAAAAGTTGTTGCTATTCAACTGGTAGAGTATCTTGAAACTAACAACCTTCATGAAGAATTTCAATCAGCATACAAGACATTTCACAGTGTTGAGACTACCCTACTGAGGGTTCATAATGACATTTTCAATGCTCTCAACAACCAGTGTTCGGTTGTCCTTGTACTTTTAGATTTGTCAGCAGCCTTTGATACGGTTAATCACGAGATCCTTATAAATAGGCTTTCTTCCATCTATGGCATTACAGGTAAAGCAATTCAATGGTTTAAATCTTATTTATCTAACAGGACTTTTCGTGTTAAAGTTCAAAATAATTTTTCTATACATCGGTCTTTTGATTGTGGTGTCCCACAAGGCTCTATCTTGGGTCCAATTCTTTTTTTGCGGTACACTAAACCTATTGGTGATATTATTCGTGATCACAACTTAAACTTTCATCTTTATGCTGATGATACTCAACTCTACATCACATTCTCAACTTCATCATTATCTGAATCTGAGTCCGCCATACGTGCAGTGGAAGACTGTGTCGCTGATTTAAACAAGTGGATGACTGATAACATGCTCAAACTCAACAGTGATAAAACTGAAATTCTTGTTCTAAGTAGCAAGCACATACCACGCCCTCTCATCAGTTCCTTAAATATATCTGGCTATGACATCTCTCCCTCCCAAACAGCTCGCAATATTGGTGTTATTTTTGATAATGAACTATCTCTCGATGATCATATTACATCAGTTTGCAAGTCTTGCTTTTTTCATATATACAACATTTGGAAGATTCGAAAATTTCTCAGTCAAAGTGCATGTGAAATTCTTGTCCATGCCTTGATCTCCTCCAAGTTGGATTTTTGCAACTCTTTACTTTATGGACTTCCTAAGACCTCCTTAAAAAGGCTACAATGTGTACAAAATGCTGCAGCTCGATTGGTATCTCTAACAAAAAAACAAGAACACATAACTCCAATTCTCTTTAATTTACACTGGCTTCCCATTGAACAACGAATTGAATTTAAGATAATTTTATTAACTTTTAAAATTCTAAATGGGAAAGCACCTTCTTATCTCTCTAATCTAATTAGTTGTTATGTGCCTTCCCGTCCTCTTAGGTCTTCTTCCTCTAATCTGCTTTCTATACAAAGCAATAAGCTTAAAGCATATGGGAAGAAAGCTTTCTCTTTTGCTTCCCCTCATCTTTGGAATTCCCTACCTGCTGAAATGAGGACCTGTAAAACATTTTCCAATTTTAAAAGCAATTTAAAGACCTTTCTTTTTAAGAAAGCATTTTACATTGAGTAAAACCTTTTATTTCTTATTTGAATACGTTAATATTTTAAAAATCTAAAAAATAAAAAAATATATATATGTATACTTTTATTAAAAATGTTTTTATTTACTTGTTGTAATTGAATTGAATATTGAGTATTTATTATGTAATACTGTGTTTTTATATGCCAATAATGTGTTTTAAATATTCTTATGTAAAGCTATATAAAATATACTTATTATTATTATTATTATTATTATTATTATTTGCGCCATCAACAATAGAGGAATGGGTGGCCCCATTGGAGCGATTTGTTATACTGCTCTACGACCGCACTAGTAGTCAGACCTGCATCAACCAAGCTCGCAAACACCTTTTCTGCCAAAAAGCTAGGGGTATAGATTGTCTACCACCTACACGAGCAGCACTGGTTCAGCACATTAAACGAGCCACCTACCAGGCTGGACATTGCTGGTCCCGGATGGACATCGCGGTACCTGAACTTCCTTCACCGCAAGACTGGGGATGGATTAAACACAAAAGTGTGTCAGGAACTGCTACGCTGTGGTTGTAAGAAGGGATACACTGGAAGGTGCAAGTGTGTTAAAACAGAATTGCCGTGTACAGCCCTCTGCACCTGCGATGGACGTTGCTCTCAGGAATAAATTAAATATCAAGGTACTTTAACCATTTCCTAAGCTGAAAACTCTTCCATTATAGTTATTTTACATCACTTACTTGAAATGAGAGTTTTCGTGCCTTTTTATCGATATTTTAAAAGGCATAATATAATTAAACAGGGAGCCCTGATCATGACTTTGGTGATTTTTCAAAAAAATCTGTAAATTCTGTAAAAGAAAAATTATGGGATGGCCCTACCCTCAAATACGTTTCTTATGGTAAGCCCTAACTTTGTACCAAGTTTCATGCTTTTATCACAAACGCACAATCTTCGCACGTATCTGCTGGACTATACTAGAGCCTCTAATTTTCCTCTTGTTTATTTCGATATTGACACAACGTTTGCAGTAGTTCAGTCAAAAAATATCATCGATGTTGTACAAGGAAGCGTGAGAGCTAGGGGAAGCCAGGTTAAAGTGAAAAGCGGATCAGACGAGTTTAACGCTGAAATAGTGGCAGTAAATGTTACGTACTGTAGATTTCCTGTACACCTTATTTTGTTATATATTTTTCTGTAAACTTTATATACTCAGTATCAATATTTTATCTTTCCAGATAGCAAGAAAGACCTGGAGGAGATTTTGAAAAACATAGGTTCTGATCCCACCTATGGGCATCTGGTTCAAAGTGACAACAATGACAACACAGCACCAAGGAAGAAAGGGAAAAGAAAACCAAAACCAAGTGAAGACAAGGGGAACTTGGCACCTCGGGAAAAAAAGAAAACCATTCAAGTAGCAAAGGTAGTTTGTTTTGTTATTAGTTTGGCATATCAGTGTATATAACTATGTTACTAATGGGTCACTAACAATCTAAAACTTTATTTTGCAGAAAGCACCACAACTAATTTGCGCGGGAGAAGGCCCTATCGCTGAACCAATCACCGTACCCCAACCATCACGATCTACTGAAGTTCCTGAAGTAGTTACAGAACAGCCTGCTGAACTCCAACCATTTACAGAACAGCCCGCCAAACTCTAACCATTTACAGAACAGCCCGCCGAACTCCAACCATTTACAGAACAGATATCCGATCTTCAACCACATACTGAACAGATCTCTGATCTCCAACCACTTGAACCTTTGAACTCTCCTGTACTCGCCCATATGTCAACACCAACAGTGCCATCACCACTTTCAGTTGAAGATCCATTCCCTTCATTTACTTCATTGACACCGCTAACCGACACAGGCAGGAGAGAGCTGTTTCCAGAGACCTCAACGCTACCTGGTGCCTTGAGGGAAAGTATTGCAGCTGTTTACCAGTACCCGCACGATATTTATGGACAAGAAGTTCACGAGGAAATAGACTCTCAATCAGCAATTGAGAGCCTATTAACTCGGATTTTTCACAACCAGGAAACAATATTAACTAGGTTGGACAGACTAGAAGATATCCATGGTGACAGACCTAGAAATGTTATACAAAGTCGAACTGTTATCAGAGAGAACACAAGAAAAGTTCCACCGAATCCACTGCCAGAGGCTCCAGCAGGCGACGACTTGAGTGGGAACTTGAAAGAATTTTGTGAATCGGCAAGACTGAAATTGCTATCAGTTGGACACTTTGCTACGCTAGTTGTAAAACATATTTTTACTAAGGACGAACATTGTAATAAGAATTGTTCGGGATCAAAGGGGAAGGAACCACTGGAGATGGCAAAGCTAGACCTAGTTAAGAATAGTGTTTTTACTTATTATGAAGTGTCGGCAAACAAACGAAAAAATGTTTCAAAAAGATGTGTATCTAGAATAGATGAAATGTTACGAAGGAAAAGCAGAAAAGATTTACAAAGATTAGTGTAAGAAACTGGTTATGTCACAAATAAATAAATGAGTTAATAGAAAAAAAACGTTGTAGTTGTGGTTGTTACAAATTACTCATAATTGTTGATTATTCGATCTCTTGTTAGAGGTTGATGCATCTTTCTGTTTTGCTGTAGCCAGTACGAGTGAATGAGTCCATTGTTCTATCGCTTCTTCAATTTACCTTGGCTCTTAGACTCGTGAGTCAAATGAATGAAATACTCGTCAAAAACAATGTCCGTCTCAATCGTTGTGTTAAACATTCTTTATAGATTTTTTTAACGTTTTGATTTAAAGTTTGACAGAAATTTAAGAAGCACTGAAGAAGGCAGACAAACAACAGTGTTTAATTCTGAGGAAAAAGACGAAAACTAAAGCACTTAGGTTACGTCATGTTGAATATAATGACGACGTTCGAGATTTAATTGGGAGTGCCAGTTGTTTATCTAAACTTGAAAGTCTATCACTGCATATTTTTATTTTATTGTATTTATGTTTGGGACGCATCTAAATTTGGCTTGTTCTTTCATCTTTACGGACATGATTTCTCACCAAAATACAAGGAAAACTTTGAGATATAGTAGGGCCGACTTGTACAAATCATAGTTTTAAGAAAAGTTTAAATTTCTTGCACAAGCAACGATTAGAGAATGCAGTGAACATAAGAAAAAACAGGAAAATGAAAGAAACACAACAGGTCCTTATTGGATAATTTTTCGATCCACTTTCAGTATCAACAATCATATAAATTATTTTGTGTTTGAAGAACAATATTCATGTCTGATTGGCAACCATGGACAAGAAGGAGGCTCTATTAGACCAAATCCGGCAAAGCAGGTTGTTTGAAATCGACACATTGAAGGAGATCGAAGATCAGTTTTTGATAGCAGTTAGGTTTATTACCAGCCACCGAAATCTGTCATTACGGACTTTAACTCAGTTCTATGACTTTGAAGCCAATTTTAGACAGATCAAGAGAGAAATCGAACAAATACTAAAGGAGATGGACTCATTGGAATCAAAATTTGAAAAATAGTTTCGATCCTCCATCAATAATAAGAAAACGGCTCTGTTAAGAGCCACAACATACGTAAAAGGCTTGACCATATGCTTAGCTTTTTTTTGTTGTTTTTGCCATTAAAACTGGATTTCAAAATGCTTACTAAGAATTTGTTTGTTTTTGATGAATATTTCGGGAATCAAGCGATGATTGAACTGTTCCTTGAGTATAAATGTGTCTTGCTGAACCTTATTACAGAATATAGAATATACAAAATTATCTTAACTCGTTCGACTCCCGAGTACCGAGTTACGAGTCAAACGAGTATCTTTTGTTTTTACTGAGCTCATTACATAAGAGCACTCGCGAGTGCCAAGTCAGAAAGAGTACTTGTACTCGCAAGTGGAGGTTATGTTACTCGCGGTCGGTACTGTAAGTGAATGCTCTCAAGTGTGTATGATCAGGGTGTCTTGAAAAGTTAGACCTCTGCACTGTATAACAGTATATGATATAAAATGGTTTTTGACTTGAATTTGGTCTTTGATTTTTATCAAATAAGGAAAAAAAGGCATTTGATCCTTTGAAGGTATTTGTTTCTTTACTAATATACATTTCAGCGCAATGACTTTTGTAAAATATGCTTTAATCCGGAATGTTATATTTGATCATTTCTAAGAGGACCATTCAATCTGGAACATGCTCTTAACTCTTGAGATGCAGATTTTTGTCTTTATTCATACTGCTGCCAAATTTCAAAAATCTTAGCTTATAAAAGATTTTATGCGTGGGCCAAATGCATGGGCAATATAGTCCGTGGGCGATAAGGCTTGATACAGTTAGCAGTCATGATCCTAACATGGTGCCCATTTCATTGCTCCCATAATTTTTGTATCTTATATGAGTTTTTGTTTTAATTATTTTGTTGTTTGTTTCGATCATTATGGTACCCTGGTTTTCTTAGTCATTGCTGAATATGAACATTGATCAATCTAAGTAGAAACATGTATTAAAGCTGTATTTGACAGATTCTTGAAGGACGAGATGGCTACAATGCTCGACCTTAAGCTTATCACACATCAATAGAAACAATTCATCGAGTTAATGATATAACAATAGATTAATAGAATAGCTCTGAGTGAAACTCTGAGTAACAGCTAAAGTGATGTCTTGTCTTTAATTTATCTTCAATCCACAATTTATATATATATATATATATATGTTCGTGCAGCCATGGTATTTTCTTTCTTTGCTTTTCAAGTTTAATCCTTTGTCCCTAGAGTATTTCAGTAGTTTCTGTGTCTATTCATTCTACCTTAGCTTAGTTTTCCCCTGGGGTTTACTTATGCAAATTCTGTTAGTTTTATCAAGTTTCCTACGAGTTTATTTTCACTTTTATTGCGAAAGGGTTTCTGCGAACAAGTTAGTCAAGAAGTTGGTTAAACTCTGCGTATTCTGCGTATTTGCGATATTGTCTTAGAGTGGGACAGTTGGTAAGTTTAGATTGCGATTTATATTTTTGTTGCTCTATTCACTCTGTAATTTATATTTTTTTGTTAGTTTTACGTTTAGGAATAAAACCTAACCAGTTTAAAATCACATCCGCAATCTCTAAGACTCAAGTTATATATATATATATATGAAGATCTTAAGAGACGAACACAATCACTCATAAATCGAAATGGACTACACAACATCAAGATCTTCTATGCCAGCGGACAAAGATCTGACTCGTTGTTTACACCCAAGAAAGATAAACAATGCTGTACCTATGATTGCGAGACATGCAAGTGTGCTGACATTAAGAAAATCTGTCTGACAAAACATTGCATCTATAAGATCACCTGTTTGGAATGCAAATGCATCTACGTTGGGGAATCAGGCAGGACGGTTGGATCGAGATTGAAAGAACACTTAAGGATGAAACAGCAGACGATCTATTCCCATCTAAAGACACACGTCGAGAACCCATCGCTAGCAGATATTACATGGTGCGTATTACACAGAAATATTACCAACTATCAAGAAAGACGCATTATAGAAGCCATTGAAATCAAAAGATTTCATAACAACATCATGACTGCCTGTATAGGACGATTCCTTTCTATACTATAAATACACTATTGTACTATAACTACAATACGAGACAACAGACCATTGTCTCTTATATGCAAATTATAGATTTTTTTCAGTTATAAGATACTTTACGTTGTACGCTCAAAGAGCATTCACTGACGAAGCCGTGACAGGCGAAACGTTTGGATTAAAGCCAATATACAACAACATATGCCTTCCGAAGTCTTTACTCCTACCTACATATATATATATATATGTTATTGTTGTTGTTATCATTTTTACTTCCCCTGTTTTGTAAATTATTGCGAAATATGAATAGTAACTCAGCTTGATTAGCTTTGCTATTTCTGAGTAACTGTAGCCTTTATTATTAGTTTTAATTCATTCCAAATGTTAACTATTTATTATTTATATCAAAAGGTAATAAAAATCTGTTGTTGTTGTTGTTGTCAATAAGAGAAAACTCTTGATTTTATAGTGTGTTGGCCAACACGGCCTCAAGTTAAGTGTCAGAGATTTCTCGTTATCCCGAACGAAAATTGTAGAAATATATATTTTTCAAAACTAAAAGAGTTGTTCTGCTATTGGAGCAATTTTGAATAAAATTGCTTTAAATGCGCCTGAGAACCAGCCTTTAAAATTTGCCCATTTTTTGGGTACATTTTGGTTGGAATTTGGGGGCCTGCAGTCAAAAAAACCTATAGCCGTTTCCATGGCAACAAAGCATGGGGTGTTTTCGTGCACCCCCCTGGGTGGCCTACCTGCACACAAAGTTTCAAGATGGGGCAAAAATTTTCATTTCCAACTTTGTTTGATTCTTACAGAGAACTGCTCTTAATAGTTCATTTAAAAAAGTTTTGCCAGTGCAGGGATAAACTAGAAACAAAATTGTCTGACTCATATGACTCACATTTTTAAGTGCACATAACTTTTTTTCGATGCCTTCAATACTGATTCTACATGAAGTAAATTTATAGTCGAATGGCAAAATATTTCTTCAGTTGCGTGATGAGTCTTAAAGATATGGAGGATTCTATCTCATAAACCGTAACCTACGGACTGCCATGAAGAACGAACAAAGCCTATCGGGAGTGACGTCACAGGTCATTGAACCAAGACTGTCGTTGGGAGTAGACGTGTTTATACGCTTCTGGATAGTTTTCGTGCTCTAAGGTAAGTTTTTACGTTTCTTTTTCAGATTTTATCGAAAGAAAAGGGTGAAGTGTACTCCGTTGGAGACACATTATGTGAAATATTACGAAAAATTCACCCGAATGACCTTGTAAAGGCATTCACAGAGAACCATGTGGCGAAGCCATGTCGAGCTTTCGAGTCATATTGACATTTTATTTTCGTTCTCTGATAGATTATGGGCGACCATGAAGATGGTGACCCTGCAGTGGGCACTGATGCAAATGTTAATCTGGCTATTCTCTCGAGTATCGAGCGTTTAAATGAAAATATGGCCCAAATGAACGACTACATGACTAGTCGAGACGAAGAACCAAGTGACGAAACTTTCTACGAGAGCGAAATTATGCCTGAGGATGGTGCTTCAGTGGTTAGTATCCAACATGATTTGGATAAAATAGCGAAGGCTAACAATGCTGAAGACAGCGGAGAAGTGCATAATGATGTTTTGGCTAATTATTCAAGTCAGTTGGACTTGGACATTGAACACAAAGCACCGAAGGTCAATGATGAAATTGCTGGCGTAGTAAACAAGCTTTGTTGGCATAGAATTAGTGCAGACCAGTCTAAAGCTATAATTAAACGTCATTATACACCAGAAAATGTGAAAGTTCGCTTGCCAAAATGCGACAGTAGTATCTGGACTTAATTGCCAACTCGTACTAGTTCTCGTACTCGTACTGATGCAAAATTGCAAGCTACACAACAGATACTACTAGCCACCATTAACTGTCAGTTGGAGGTGACAAATAAGTTGGTTAATTCTAAAGCTTCAAAGGATTTGTTGACTCCTGCTTTGGATGGATTAACATTGGCTATGACTGCCAACTACGAGATTAATCAGCGACATCGAGATACCATTAAACCACAATTCAAGGTGGAGTTTGCCAAAGGATTATGCACCTCCACTAGCCCTGCTGATGAGTTCCTATTTGGAGGGGATACCTCAAAGCGTGTGAAAGAAATTGCAGAACTACAGAAAAGCAAAGTCTGCAGAGGACAGCCCGGACATACAAGTTTTCGTGGGCGAAATCGATTTGCACCCTACGCGCAAGGATATCGCAGAGGCAGAGGCAGGGGATACCTAGGCGGACGCATGTCGACTTACACGTCGCATAGTAGTTATCAACAATCTGATAACAAGAGGCCATCTAAGCCAACCAATTGGTATGTAAACGCAAATTTATTAGATATTGTCAATTCCCAAGAATCATTTTTTGCGGGTAGAACAAGTCAGTATTTTTCTGAATGGGTAAAATTAACAACTGACCCAGAAATTCTAGATATCGTTAGGCATTACCATATTGAATTTATTGAGGACCCGTGTTTGTTCAGTGTACATGGCCAGAGAAATTTTAATTATCATCAAGCTAACATAATTAATGATGAGGTCGACAAGCTGGTCGATTTAGGGGTGGTTAGTCCCTCAAACCATGAGCAGGGTGAACGAGATGGGTCATTTAGACTCATTTTTAATTTCAAAAACTGCAATCAAGCCGTCCTCTTTAGACATTTTAAAATGAATACTTTAAATTCTGTTATAAGTATCATTTCCCCAGGGGCCTACTTTGCTTCTTTAGATTTAAAACATGCTTATTATACCATTCCTATTGCAACGGAACAAAGAAAATATTTAAAGTTTCTTTGGTCTGGTAACTTATATGAATTTAATGCACTACCTATGGGTTTGTCCAGTTCGCCAAGGATTTTCACCAAAGTCATGAAACCCCCTCTAGCTTACTTAAGGCAGAAAGGATGTACCATTACAGGGTACATCGATGATTTTCTCATTCAAGGGAATGATTTGCAGGATTGTTTTTCTAATCTAGAGGAAACAGTTCACCTCTTTCTCAGACTGGGATTTTATGTACATCCTGAGAAATCTGTGCTTACCCTTCTCAGTCATTAATATTTTTAGGTTTTATCTTAGATTCAGTGTCAATGACTGTCACTCTAACTCTAGAAAAGAAGGAACAAATAACATCTCTCTGCACAGAGGCCTTGAATGGGTGATTTTTTCTCAATTCGTTTTGTTGCTAAGGTCATTGGTAAAATTGTATCTACCTTACCAGGGGTTGAATTTGGTAGATTGCACTATCGTTATCTAGAAAGGAATAAGAAACAGGCTTTATCAGCTAATCATGGTGACTATGATGCAACTATGCAATTGTCAGCTAATGCAAAAGAAGAACTAAGATGGTGGTGTAATAATGTTATGCATGTGTATCGTAGAATTAAACATTCTACTCATTCACTCAGTTTTCAGACTGATGCTAGTGACAGTGGCTGGGGTGTCATTTGTAGTACCAACGAATCCCTCCACAGGAACAAAGGTCTTTTCACATCAATGTAAGAGAATTATATACTGTGTTTATCTGTTTAACTATTTTTTGTAAAAATCTAAGTGGAACTCATATTAGATTTGAAATTGACAATACAACAGCAGTGTCCTATATTAGTGATATGGGTGGCTGTAAGTCTGTAGCTTGCAATGCTGTAGCAAACAAAATATGGAACTGGTGTATTGTCAGAGATTTATGGATCACAGCTGTCCATATACCAGCTGTCGCTAATGTTCAGGCTGATGCATTGTCTAGGGAACGATATTCTGATCATGAATGGATGTTAAATAAGGATATGTTCTCTAAACTTTGTGAAATTTTCCAGAATCTCACGATTGACCTGTTTGCATCAGTTCTGAACCATCGTTTACCTCGTTATGTGTCATGGAGGCCTGACCCGGAAGCGGTTTATGTTGATGTTTTTAGTAGGTCATGGGAAGGTGAAAAGTTTTATGCCTTTCCTCCCTTTAGCTTGATTCCACGCTGCTTGGACAAAGTGATCAACGACCAAGCAGAAGGGTTGTTAGTGGTACCAGCCTGGCCCACTCAGACGTGGTACACCAGAATCTTACAGATGCTAATCAGCCAGCCTGTATTGATGGTTTGGACGAACGCAAACCATTTGCTGTTACACCCATCGGGTCCAAAGATCCACAGCATGCAAGGTCGACTGAAACTAATGGCCTGCCTAGTATCAGGGAGTACTACCAAATGCAGGGCTTTTGACAAAACGTTATCAATTTACTCGTCAACTCATAGCGACCAGCCACTCAGAAACAGTACACGGTCTATATTAAAAAGTGGGCTGTTTTCTGTAGTGCAAGGAAAATTGTTCCATTTTTGCCCAATTTAAATGATGTATTTAACATTCTGAAGTTTGACTTGAATTCTATCTCATAAAGAGTAGTAACCGAAGGACTGACATGCCCTCCTCTCCCTCCCTAATTTCATCCTCGTTCACTACTCTTTATCATGCTATTGTTCATTATCCGTTTATGGTCGTCAACTGAGTTTGTGTTGAATGAATGACCTGTGACATCACTCCCGAAAGGCTTTGTTTGTTCTTCATGTCAGTCCTTCGGTTACTATTCTTTATGAGATAGAATTCAAGTCGAACTTCAACTTACAGGTAAGTCTCGTTTAACTCTCTAATTATACTTACAATACATGTTAATGACTGTGACGTCTACTAAAAAGGCATTTTAAATAGTGTACAGTATTTATTGGAACTAGTAATACTAAACACTGGCCATTTTAAGAATTACAAAACAATTTTTAAATACTTTTTATGTAAACCATGAGTAAAATAAGGATGCTTTTTAAATACTATTTGTGTGAACCAGATCAACTTTGTATATTTAATGAAGCCTTGCTAGACATCACAGTCATTGACATATAACATTGGACGTATAAACCTTCATATCTTAAAGACGCATCACTCAAATCAAGAAATATTTTACCATTGACTATTTACTTCATGTAGAATCAGTATTGAAGGCATCGGAAAAAAGGTTATGTGCACTTAAAATGTGCTTGAAAATGAATGGACAAGGATTTCTTTGAATAAAAGAAGGAAGGATGGATGGAATGAAGGAAGGAATAAATTAGTGGATAGATTACAGAATGAATGTATCATTGGAAAAATAATTACAAAAAAAATTAAATGCTACAATTAAAAACAAACTTTAACCAGTAATATTGGTAATGATAATAAAAATTAAAACTTAAGCTAAGCTCTCTTTACATGTACAGTACACTTCATTCATTAATTTCAGTTCACATGCAAGTGCCCAAATCAGTTTTGGAGGGAGTAAACCCTGCACACTTTCACACTTTTTGATATTTACCAGCAGCCACAAGCTTGAACTACAATGTCAGTAGTAAGATACAGAAATGCATGCCACCCATTGACTGGGATGGGATGGGATGGGATGGGATGGGATGGGATGGGATGGGATGGGATGGGATGGGATGGGATGGGATGGGATGGGATGGGATGGGATGGGATGGGATGGGATGGGATGGGATGGGATGGGATGGGATGGGATGGGATGGGATGGGATGGGATGGGATGGGATGGGATGGGATGGGATGGGATGGGATGGGATGGGATGGGATGGGATGGGATGGGATGGCAGGATAGGATGGACGGTTGGATGAATGCATGAGTGAGTGGATCAATATGAAGTCATTACCTTCCTTCAAAGGCTTCAAGGTTCCATTTCAAGTGAAATCCAACCTGTAGTGCTAGCTCCTTCAGACGTTTTCCACGCTTATCGCCAACTGATGGAGCAGCATCAATGTTGGCTGTATGCTTATAAAAGAAAAAAGAATTCAATATGAAGATCATATTTTAAGTACAGTATTCATGAAACATGGTACTGACTTACAATATATTGTATGACAGACTTTAGAAAACGAATTCAATGGCTTTAATGGCTTCCAACTGTCATATCTAGTGGGTTTCATGTAATCAATCACTATCCTTTGACTCCTACGATGCCCAAAACCACATGTAAAAAACATCAACAAGCTTCAACAATTCTTGGTGAGGTGACCTGAATGCCAGTCATAATAGGAAACAGAAAAGCTTTGGAATTCAAAAACCTTGGAGAAATGTCCAAAATTCTAGCAAACCAGAAATTCCTATTCTTGACATCATTCTTAAAATACAAACATGCAACCAGTCAAGGAACAGTCAAAAGGACCAGCCTAGGTGTTTTGCAGGACAAGTACAGCTTGGCAACCTATCGCTACATATATTTATATTTATATTTATTTTCATTTTCAGAAAAACGTGAGCATTTAGTGTGAGCAGATCGTGATCTACTGGCATAAAAATCGCGATAAATGTACAAATGATTCTGGGTTGTACTGTACCAATTTGACTGGACATTGTCCAGTGGCTAGCTGTTATTTTGAGCCCTAAGTTCGTAAATTCCAATTGAATTCATTAAACAAGAGGGCATATAGTTCTAACCAACGCTAAATTCCAATGTTATTAACAGTATTTATTACTAAAGTTTGAATTAACAGACATAATTAATATAATCGATGTTTTAAATTTATACGAGACCCTGTGGTCAGGGTAGACTGGGTTACCTGTGCTGGGTGGGACCAGGGGTAGGGGGAGGGGTACTAGGGTGCCCTTACCTTGAACCCAACTTTTGTGGAAAAAGAGTGATCAATAAAATAACAATTGGGCTAGAATCTTTCTGAAGTATCATACTTTCTTATCATTTTCATTTTTCCTCATTTCTTGAAAGACAGTGATAAACAAGTAAAAGTAAAAATTTGGGATAAAAAATTTTAATCAAAAATTATATCATCGAAATTAACCATTTTGAAGTCCAACTTCCACTTCCTTCCAATTCCATTCCAAGTTTTACCATACGTAATTATGTCGGAGACATAAAGTCGTTAAAGTGAGCTAGTCACATTCTCAGCATTTATTTACTACAGTAACTGGAATCCTTGAATTAGAACAGTAAGACGAACAAATAACTGCTCAAAACTTCCCTCAGAATTGCTTTACATTTTATGATTTCGCATACTGGTATATATTTGTAAATCAATCAACAATTCATAAATGTTTAACAAGTGCTGTGAATTTAATGACTTTTAATACCAGATCGATCTGAGGGTCAAAATGCATGTGTTTGATTTAGCAATATTTATCATAATACTCTTTCTTAATATCAAAATGAAAGCCCCAATAAACTTCTTTGTACCTCATATTTATTTGTAGTAGTCTTGTTGAGTCAATGCATTGAATATAGCAGCCGATAATTGGGTCAGTAAAACTCGAATGAAGTCAGGGTGCCCATTGGTTTGAATAATTTTTAGCTTGGAGATAGAGTGCGTAGTAATTCTTCAACACAAGAATTATTGGCTAATTTTTACCTTGGTACTGATACTACAGATAATACTGCTTTGAATAGCTGAGCCAAAGCACGAGTAGTGAATCAAAATTCGATATTTGCCATGACAAATGAAAATTCTTTAGAAATCTTGGTTTGATTAGAATTATCCTTGTTTACAAATAAATTAAAAATTCTGACTCAGCACAGTCTTGAATTACAGCAGTCAACGAAATAGAGCATTTTATGACTAGGCCACCACAGGTAACCCAGTAATTGTATATGCATTCCTGCAGGAATCATCCTGATTGATTGCAGTCATTAACCAATAATTACTTTAGAATGTACAGTATGTGACTCAGACAAATATAAGATACCCCAGGCACTCAAATTTGGCATTCCTTTGTAATTTGTGCATGCGCAAAGCATAGAAATGAGTTGTTGTGAGGGGTCTGAATATACAAATGTGACATTCAATCACTCAGTGACATGTTTGCAGATTGATAATCAATAATCTTGAGTCATCTGGTAACGAACACTACACAAAATTTACTAATTACAGAACTTATACAGACACAATTGGGTATTCTGACTAATGGCAGTGGCCAGGATAATATCTAGCACTTAGCTCAATCTACCACTGATGTGTACAGTGTACACATGTGTACAAAGACCTTCGCCAAGTCACATTTCAGTTTAAAGATTACAGAATAGTATCAGTGAACATAAAAAGCACATTTTTAAAGGTTACATGTTTCAATTTTCATTTGTGAGTATAGATTACAAACTGAAAATAATTCTAGGAACAGCATTCAAGATATTTCAAAAAACATTTACACTGATTTCTTCAAGGAAAATCAGTGTAAATGTGAAAAATCAATGATGGGCAAAGAAAGTAGTAATATTAGCAAACACCAAAATGGATAACATTTCTGATGGAATCTTGAAGAAAAATCTTCAGTCAAATCAAAGCATTCTGAAATCAAAGCAAATGTTCAACTCGGAAAAAGTTGTGTCATCATAATTAAAAGAGTAAAATTGTTCTAATTAGAAGTTATTTCTAACTGGCAGCCATAAACATTACTTCTATCAGGGCATCTGACAGGTTGCACGGTTGCGGATCCGCCAATCGGGTCATTCCCGCACAATTTGCATTTTTTTCCCCGCAACCTGTCAGAGGCCCTGTTCTATACCATTAAGTCATATCCACGAGTTCGCCATAGGGAGCATATGATTATATAGAGCTTGCTATTTTTTCTTATATTCTCAGCATATTAGGATGCAGGGGCAGATACAGGGGGTACCTGGATTGGGTGAATATCCACCCCCCCCCCCTCTTAAGTGGTGTTAAAAATCAAAAATATGAATATTTTAAAGAGTAGATATCTTGAAGGAGCTTTGAATAACATTATCCACCCCCCTTTGTAAAATCCTGGATCCGCTCCTAGAAGGTATTTTGAAGCAAGCCTAAGCAGCCTCAGGCAAGCTCCAAGGTCAAATAAAGTAGATCTAAGTCATATTATGAATGCAGTCCATTACCTGTTGTGGTGCGGTTACGCCTGAATGCTTTAGAAACTGAACAATCTGCTGTGATGCAGATGGATCTAAAAATAAAGAGAAGTAAGTATACCGGTACTATGTTTCGAGCAAATTCTATTTCTAGGTATTTCTAGACAGATGCAAACAAATTAATTGAAAATGTAGTAGACTGTTACTTATTTAGTTTCTTATTTTTTTAAATAAAAATTATTAAAGCCTTTAATTGCTTTTCTTTTGTTGCATGACATGGCGTGTGAGATGGCAAGTGACTGCAAGCTAACTCTGTTCACTGTTCAGTCCAATAATTTCTGAGTTTGAGTTCAAAACCCAAAACCATATATTTCTACAGATGAATTGGCCAAGGAAACTCTCTTTTAGCAGATAAGTGGCTTGAAAGCTAAAAAAGGCAGAGACTTGCAAGACACGCAATCCTGCGTCCTATATGCAAAAAAAAGGTTGGACTCAAAAAATACATTATAGCGCATCCAATAAAACACACAAAAAATGTTTCTGCTTGTGATTTTCTTTCTATAATATAAGGATATATATGTCCAGTTGACCCCCAAATAAACTAACCCAGGTAAATCCTTGGAAAGGCCATTGGATTTATGGGCTTCTATCAAATTACAGCCTCATTTGACTGAACGAGTGAGTGCTGAACAGTTGAGAAGTGACACCACACTACATGGTACAAATTTCATTATCATTGCAATCTTAGGCCAAGTTTAAACATTGAATTTCACATGTGTCTAATCTTATGCAAATGAGTAAAACCTTATTGTTAGAATTCCTTCCCATTAGATTAGGCACGTGAAATTCAACATCTAAACTGGACCTTAAACTCATTTTCAAAAACTTAACAGCTGATCTGCATTTTCTCAATCTGCAGTTTTCCAATCTGCAGTTTCTAAGTCTTGCTTAAATTCTGGTCTGCATTATGTACCTGCCAGGGATGGATTCCCAGGGATGGGGGATGTGGGTTTGGGCTACTCTATTTCAACCAGATCATCTTTAACAAAACATTTAGCAGTAGTGCATTTTAGAGTGAAAGATTAATACAGATTATATGGATGATTTTATTGCCGATATATCTAAGTAATCGGCATGGTCTAGAACATGGACTGGACTGGACCAGAGAAACTGGATTTGTGCACAAAATATGGCCTCGGGATCAAACAAAACATTTAAAGGGGCACTTGGATGAAAATCGATGAAAATTGGAAATGCCTCGAAACTTGGTTAAACTTATCTATATGGCCCCAATAGTAGCCAAGCAACATGTTTTCTTCACAGTAAAAATTTGCAGGTAAAATTTGTTTTTTTCAGCATCTAAATTGTGAGTAATTTACTCAACCCTATTGTTCTTTTAGTTTTTAAACCAAAATTTCTCAACTGCGAGTGGCTCCCAGGCTAAAATTTTTGCCAATCTGGTTTTCATAATCATGATTGAGTCACATTATTCTTAAATACTTGAACTATTTGGACTTTCAAGATATGAGGCGTTTTCATCCAAGTGCCCCTTTAAGTAATAGGAGCTAGGTAGGGTTGAATTAAGGATACAGCTATAAATACCTTTGTAACAAAAAGCATACCTGATCATGGCTTACTGTTAATACTCTTATAAAACATAGCACAAATACTAACACTAATTGTCAAGGTTTTTATTACCATCTGAACTAAGGAATCAGACCACCGCTTGCATTACAAGGTCTTAAAACAGAACTGTCAACTATTATAAATTATGTACATATTTCTGCATGTTCAATGCCTTATATTTAGAAACTACATACAGTATATATCGAAGCCGTCTCGTACCAAACACTCATACACAACAAAAAACAATTGAACTGACTCGTTCAAAAAATATTACTTTTTTCAATATATTGGAAAACATCGATTCGTACGAAAAATCTTGAAGGAGTTGGATATGCTAGAGATATGTCAGAGTGAGACAAAATGACAAAGAGACTTCGTCATCGAACATGTTACGAGGATTGTAACACCCGCAAACTGGTCAAAAACTGTTCAAAGAGTATTGTACGCTTGAACATTATGACAAGAGATACTTATGGAATCAAATTTGCTTTTGAAGTGCTAGCCATTATTTACAGCCGTATCCTTCACTCAACCCTACCTTGGTCGATGTTTCCCGAGTGCAGTCTTTATTTTCTCGGGTCCAGTCCGGTCCATGTTCTACACCATGCCAAATAGTTCTTACATATTTTCGAATTCTATTAAGCTTAAGCTTCACTAAAATTTTTACCTATTTATCTAAGAAAAGAAACCAGTTGTCAAATAATTCAGTATTCGTTTTAAAATTGTTGACAGAAACTGTACAAATAAGCCCTAAGCTCATAATTTTTGGCTTAAATCAATGAGCAAGCAACTGGTCTTCTTTTCCAATTTTGAGCAGAAATACTGTGCACTGTCTTGAAAATGTGAATAATATGTGTCTTATAATGACTATCTTGCTACATCTTACCGGCTGAAGGGTCATTCAGATGGTTCTTTTATAAGTCAGTTTGGTCAGTGAAGAGAAAGTCAACCCAAGACAAACTCCACTCGTGCTGGCCGACATTACATCTGGTTAGCGCTCGTTCGACCCCTCGTTCACATCGGCCAAAAGGACCTTGGGTTCGCGATGACTTCGGAAAATGTATTCGGATCTGTGTTCGGATTGCTTCGGAAGAAACGGCCCCTGCGAACGTATTTACATGGTTTATTTAGAAACGAAACCGTTATTTCGTATTTTACAGATAGTCTATCACCCGGGCTCGGGTTTGGGCTCACTAAAGCGGACCAAATACGAAATAACGGTTTCGTTTCGTTTCGTTTCGTGGTTTGCTGTAAGCTTTGTATAACTAGTATGTAAAAAGCCTTTGGAAATAAATATCATGCAAGTCAGCCCATTATAAGTTTTCTTTTCCGTTACAGTAAGCTGATAAGTTAAATTAATTCTTTGTTATAATTAGTAATCAAAACGTGGAAGAATTAAGCAATAGAAGATATCACAACGGGGATATAAGCTATTTACCTGAGATTCCTAAGCGAGCGGCTTCTTCCATCGTCATGCCTTTTGTAGATTATATTCCGTTGACCAAAACATAAAATTGTTCAACGAGAAAGGTTCTTTCAAGGGATGTGAAAAACCATATACGAATACGTTCACATCCAGTGAAAGGACCTTTGAACGTGTTTGAATCTCCAATATTCGAATTAACGCTAATCTAGGAATTCTTCTCGTCCAAGTTTCTTTTAATCTAGATAAGGAACGTAAGGAAATCTTTTAAAAGCTTCAAGCAAAGGAGCGACGAGGGAGCACGTTAAAATTTTGTTTGTGTTACAATGTAACAGGCGTTGCTCGTATCTAGTTAAGAAGCGCGCGCGGTGAGAGGAATCGTTATGCGACCGAACCAAAGCCGAAATGTCTACGATCGCGATCCGAGCGTGTAACTTGTGGAATGCCGATGATTATGCCTCCGAGCTATATTACAAGAGAAAATCTTTATACGATATCATGATAATTGGTGATGATTAGAATGCAAATTTTGGTCTGTTTGTATCACAGTCTCAGTGTCTCTCCACCAATTGTGTTACACCAGAGACTGGGTTCAAGATCTTTACTGACAAAAAGCAAAGCACCAGAGGGGACCAGAGGGTGGATGAATTGAAAATGGTACTCGCATTTGCATCTTATGTGACTTGTACTAATTGTCTAGATGTTAAAGTGTAAACATATAAGTCTCTCCGTAATTCAATGGTTATTATAAACGGTCTTCTTCCATATCTTCGACACATAACCTCCGATATATACATAACCATGGTTTCTGGAAAATCTGGGGTTGCTGGAATCAAAAAGGAGATATCTAGAGCAGTTTGATGTGTAAATGATTGTCTGACTCTTTAAAATAGCTTGACCTCTTCCCGACCTCTTGCATGGCTTCAATAGAGATTTCGCCGTTTTGAACTCATATATAGCGAGAAAAGTATATTTAATTCACACTTTTATTTTAGTTTTAAAGTAAGAAATCATCCAAAGGCAGATATAATTCTATAATTTACTCAAAGTACGCGGTAATAAAACTATATTTTGGTCTGAATGAGTGACGTGTGATGCCTGTTGCCTTCGATACTCATTCAACCACTCTAGGAGAATCGCGATACAAAACTTATTGCGATTTTGAGCCGTCAATACAGGTTATATTGAAGGCGTTGGAAGAAAATATACGGTACTGCCAATACGGAATATATTTTCTCCCAACTAGCCGCCAAAAATCTTAATGAGTTATCGATAATAGATATTTTTATGCACGAATATTTTTCTATCTGTGTTTCTTTGGAGGGTTTTTTTGGGACTCGTGCGGCTGGTAGTGTAGGGTGGCAGGATTTGGGGCCTTTATTTCTTTGGAGGATTTTTTTAGGGGGTGGGGGATTGTTACCCCCTTCCCTCCTCCCTCCCGAACATTTCTAATAGTCCACCTTTCCAATAGACAAACAAATAAAAATCAAAACACACAAGACTAACTGGACCAATTTTAGGTCTTGTAAAATACTTTATCTTCTCTTGAAAATCTCGGCTATCGAGGCGTAGTTCATATATCCACCTTCAGATTGTATATCGGCTCATAGTCAGTTTCAAAGTTAGTCACGAAAACCTACAAAGTTGAGACCTATATGAGGATATTGAGAGTGGTGTCCCAAGTAAGGATTCACGTGAATTAACTTATTGTTTAGCAATCTTTTATTCCTCTAGCTTATGGCTGTGCTCCCAGGATGCACTAGAGCCTGAATACAAATCTAGGCATGCACCGGCGCGGCAGGCATGCACACTATAATGAGAAACACTTGATATCAAACAAGTAAAGCTTTTCGACACAAACACAGCTTGAGGATGCTCAGGAAGTGAAATTTTAACTGGTAACTGAAAGTACATAAAAGTTGAATAAACGAAATAAATCACAAAAAGAATAAAAATCAAGTCAAGGAATTCGAGCCTTCTCATCGGTTGTGCTTCAAAGTATTTTTTGGGCGAGATGATGCATATAGAGCGTATTTCCGGGTACAACTGCTCACAAAAACCGATAAAATAAAGCGAAAAATGTTCTCAATGATTTAACCTCCACCTGGAACAATAAGAACGTTGGACAACACATCATGTCCTGAAGAAAAAAGTAAAAAAATCTTTATGTTGGACCCGGAAGTGGTTTTTCTATACGAGTGACATCACACATATAACAGCCCCATAAAATACGACCATTTCAGTGTATAATAAGCCTAATGGGGCAGGTCGACCGGTCGTGAAATCTCCCAGCGGTGTTCAGAGTGTTAGTCCTTGGTCTGTAGCTAAAGTTGGGATCATTTCAACCTCATATCATTGCTTTTTAGAGTATTTTTTGGCGAGATGATACAAATTGCGATAAAATACGACCATTTGTATCATAAGCCTAATGGGAGAGGTCGACCGGTCGTAAAAATTCCCAGCGGTGTTCAAAGTGTTAGTCCTTGGTCCGTAGATGAAGTTGAGATCATTTCAACCCCGCATCATTCCGCTTTAGGGTATTTTTGGGTGAGATGATACAAATAGGCATAAAATACGACCATTTGTATCGTAAGCCTAATGGGAGAGGTTGACTGGTCGTGAAATCTCCCAGCGGTGTTCAAAGTGTTATAGTCCAGGCATTTTATGACGAAATTAACCTAAAACTAATTGCAACAGTAGGTTTTTCAACGGTTTTAGACTTACACGTCTATCCTTTATAACATATCAAAAGTCTCAAAAAATCTTTATACCATAACGTCCTCAAAAAAACGATCTTTAGAGTGGCTGTTGAACGACTGTGAAGACGCGCATGGAAACGAGGCTCTACCAATGTTCTTGTATTAGACATTTCCGATTTAGCGGCATATAAGCGGAATAGGCATATAATATATGCCGGCCACTCATTCGTGTTTAAAGACGCGCGGAATATACTATGCCTATGCCACCCAATCGGAAATGATTATTAAGAGCCGAATACTGGTTTATCCAAACTCCAAAATGTTGGAAAGGTGTTTAAGAAGTAATATATGTATAGGAATAATACTAAAAATGTATACGTAGATCTACAATTGATGAGAACTGAGAGAATACCGAAAAAAAAGTATTAAAAATAAAAATGAAAACTAAAACAATACAGTAAAATAAAAGAAAGTCTACAACACCAGCTATTCCCAGACGGTCTCCCATCCAAGTACTAGGCTGGCCCTACCGAGTTTTACTTCGGTTATCGGACGAGAAACGGGTTTCTTCTCGGTGGTATGGTGGTAGCTGAAGTAAGAGTCGCACTTTAATGGTTTTAGCAAAAACCGAGAGTGAATCAAAATCACTAATGGAAAATAAAAATAAAAACTTTATCGCAAAAAACAAACAAACTAACAAACAAACAAACCATCCCATCTACAATTGATGAGAACTGAGAGAATGCCGAAAAAAAAGTATTAAAAATAAAAATGAAAACAGAAAGAATACAGTAAATTAAAAGAAAGTCTACAACACCAGCTACTCCCAGGTAGTCTCCCATCCAAGTACTAGGCTGGCCCTACCGAGTTTTACTTCGGTGATCGGACGAGAACCGGTTTCTTGTCGGTGGTATGGTCGTAGCTGAAGTAAGAGTCGCACTTTAATGGTTTTAGCACAAACCGAGAGTGAATCAAAATTACTAATGGAAAATAAATAGAAAAACTTTCTCGGAGAAAACAAACAAACTAACAAACAAACAAACCATCCCATCTACAATTGATGAGAACTGAGAGAATGCCGAAAAAAAAGTATTAAATATAAAAATGAAAACCGAAAGAATACAATAAAAAAAAAGAAAGTCTACAACACCAGCTATTCCCAGGCGGTCTCCCATCCAAGTACTAGGCTGGCCCTACCGAGTTTTACTTCGGTGATCGGACGAGAACCGGTTTGTTCTCGGTGGTATGATCGTAGCTGAAGTAAGAGTCGCACTTTAATTGTTTTAGCACAAACCGAGAGTGAATCAAAATCACTTATGGAAAATAAAAATAAAAACTTTATCGGAAAAAACAAACAAACTAACCAACAAACAAACAATCCCATCTACAATTGATGAGAACGTAGAGAATACCGAAAAAAAAGTATTAAAATAAAAAATAAAAACAGAAAGAATACAGTAAAATAAAAGAAAGTCTACAACACCAGCTATTCCCAGGCGGTCTCCCATCCAAGTACTAGGCTGGCCCTACCGAGTTTTACTTCGGTGATCGGACGAGAACCGGTTTCATCTCGGTGGTATGGTCGTAGCTGAAGTAAGTGTCGCACTTTAATGGTTTTAGCACAAACCGAGAGTGAATCAAAATCGCTAATGGAAAATAAATTTTAAAACTTTATCGGAGAAAACAAACAAACTCACAAACAAACAACCATCCCATCTACAATGGATGAGAACTGAGAGAATGCCGAAAAAAAAGTATTAAGAATAAAATTGAAAACAGAAAGAATACAGTAAATTAAAAGAAAGTCTACAACACCAGCTATTCCCAGGTGGTCTCCCATCCAAGTACTAGGCTGGCCCTTCCGAGTTTTACTTCGGTGATCGGACGAGAACCGGTTTGTTCTCGGTGGTATGGTCGTAGCTGAAGTAAGAGTCGCACTTTAATGGTTTTAGCACAAACCGAGAGTGAATCAAAATCACTAATGGAAAATAAATTGATAAACTTTATCGGAGAAAACAAACAAAGTAACCAACAAACAAACAATCCCATCTACAATTGATGAGAATGGAGAGAATACCGAAAAAAAAGTATTAAAATAAAAAATGAAAACAGAAAGAATACAATAAAAAAAAAAGAAAGTCTACACCACCAGCTATTCCAAGGCGGTCTCCTATCTAAGTACTAGGCTGGCCCTACCGAGTTTTTCTTAGGTGATCGGACGAGAACCGGTTTCTTCTCGGTGGTATGGTGGTAGCTGAAGTAAGAGTCGCACTTTAATGCTTTTAGCACAAACCGAGAGTGAATCAAAATCACTAATGGAAAATAAAAATAAAAACTTTATCGCAAAAAACAAACAAACTAACAAACAAACAAACCATCCCATCTACAATTGATGAGAACTGAGAGAATGCCGAAAAAAAAGTATTAAAAATAAAAATGAAAACAGAAAGAATACAGTAAATTAAAAGAAAGTCTACAACACCAGCTACTCCCAGGTAGTCTCCCATCCAAGTACTAGGCTGGCCCTACCGAGTTTTACTTCGGTGATCGGACGAGAACCGGTTTCTTGTCGGTGGTATGGTCGTAGCTGAAGTAAGAGTCGCACTTTAATGGTTTTAGCACAAACCGAGAGTGAATCAAAATTACTAATGGAAAATAAATAGAAAAACTTTCTCGGAGAAAACAAACAAACTAACAAACAAACAAACCATCCCATCTACAATTGATGAGAACTGAGAGAATGCCGAAAAAAAAGTATTAAATATAAAAATGAAAACCGAAAGAATACAATAAAAAAAAAGAAAGTCTACAACACCAGCTATTCCCAGGCGGTCTCCCATCCAAGTACTAGGCTGGCCCTACCGAGTTTTACTTCGGTGATCGGACGAGAACCGGTTTGTTCTCGGTGGTATGATCGTAGCTGAAGTAAGAGTCGCACTTTAATTGTTTTAGCACAAACCGAGAGTGAATCAAAATCACTTATGGAAAATAAAAATAAAAACTTTATCGGAAAAAACAAACAAACTAACCAACAAACAAACAATCCCATCTACAATTGATGAGAACGTAGAGAATACCGAAAAAAAAGTATTAAAATAAAAAATAAAAACAGAAAGAATACAGTAAAATAAAAGAAAGTCTACAACACCAGCTATTCCCAGGCGGTCTCCCATCCAAGTACTAGGCTGGCCCTACCGAGTTTTACTTCGGTGATCGGACGAGAACCGGTTTCATCTCGGTGGTATGGTCGTAGCTGAAGTAAGTGTCGCACTTTAATGGTTTTAGCACAAACCGAGAGTGAATCAAAATCGCTAATGGAAAATAAATTTTAAAACTTTATCGGAGAAAACAAACAAACTCACAAACAAACAACCATCCCATCTACAATGGATGAGAACTGAGAGAATGCCGAAAAAAAAGTATTAAGAATAAAATTGAAAACAGAAAGAATACAGTAAATTAAAAGAAAGTCTACAACACCAGCTATTCCCAGGTGGTCTCCCATCCAAGTACTAGGCTGGCCCTTCCGAGTTTTACTTCGGTGATCGGACGAGAACCGGTTTGTTCTCGGTGGTATGGTCGTAGCTGAAGTAAGAGTCGCACTTTAATGGTTTTAGCACAAACCGAGAGTGAATCAAAATCACTAATGGAAAATAAATTGATAAACTTTATCGGAGAAAACAAACAAAGTAACCAACAAACAAACAATCCCATCTACAATTGATGAGAATGGAGAGAATACCGAAAAAAAAGTATTAAAATAAAAAATGAAAACAGAAAGAATACAATAAAAAAAAAAGAAAGTCTACACCACCAGCTATTCCAAGGCGGTCTCCTATCTAAGTACTAGGCTGGCCCTACCGAGTTTTTCTTAGGTGATCGGACGAGAACCGGTTTCTTCTCGGTGGTATGGTCGTAGCTGAAGTAAGAGTCGCACTTTAATGGTTTTAGCACAAACCGAGAGTGAATCAAAATCACTAATGGATTGATGAGAACGGAGAGAATACCGAAAAAAAACTTATTAAAAGTAAAAATGAAAACAGAAAGAATACAGTAAATTAAAAGAAAGTCTACAACACCAGCTATTCCAAGGCGGTCTCCTATCTAAGTACTAGGCTAGCCCTACCGAGTTTTACTTCGGTATTCGGACGAGAACCGGTTTCTTCTCGGTGGTATGGTCGTAGCTGAAGTAAGAGTCGCACTTTAATGGTTTTAGCACAAACCGAGAGAGAATCAAAATCACTAATGGAAAATAAATAGAAAAACTTTATCGGAGAAAACAAACAAACTAACAAACAAACAAACCATCCCATCTACAATTGATGAGAACTGAGAGAATGCCGAAAAAAAAGTATTAAAAATAAAAATGAAAACAGAAAGAATACAATAAAAAAAAGAAAGTCTACAACACCAGCTATTCCCAGGCGGTCTCCCATCCAAGTACTAGGCTGGCCCTACCGAGTTTTACTTCGGTGATCGGACGAGAACCGGTTTGTTCTCGGTAATATGGTGGTAGCTGAAGTAAGAGTCGCACTTTAATGGTTTTAGCAAAAACCGAGAGTGAATCAAAATCACTAATGGAAAATAAAAATAAAAACTTTATCGCAAAAAACAAACAAACTAACAAACAAACAAACCATCCTATCTACAATTGATGAGAACTGAGAGAATGCCGAAAAAAAAGTATTAAAAATAAAAATGAAAACAGAAAGAATACAGTAAATTAAAAGAAAGTCTACAACACCAGCTACTCCCAGGTAGTCTCCCATCCAAGTACTAGGCTGGCCCTACCGAGTTTTACTTCGGTGATCGGACGAGAACCGGTTTCTTGTCGGTGGTATGGTCGTAGCTGAAGTAAGAGTCGCACTTTAATGATTTTAGCACAAACCGAGAGTGAATCAAAATTACTAATGGAAAATAAATAGAAAAACTTTCTCGGAGAAAACAAACAAACTAACAAACAAACAAACCATCCCATCTACAATTGATGAGAACTGAGAGAATGCCGAAAAAAAAGTATTAAATATAAAAATGAAAACCGAAAGAATACAATAAAAAAAAAGAAAGTCTACAATACGAGCTATTCCCAGGCGGTCTCCCATCCAAGTACTAGGCTGGCCCAACCGAGTTTTACTTCGGTGATCGGACGAGAACCGGTTTGTTCTCGGTGGTATGGTCGTAGCTGAAGTAAGAGTCGCACTTTAATGGTTTTAGCACAAACCCAGAGTGAATCAAAATCACTAATGGAAAATAAAAATAAAAACTTTATCGGAAAAAACAAACAAACTAACCAACAAACAAACAATCCCATCTACAATTGATGAGAACTGAGAGAATACCGAAAAAAAACTATTAAAAATATAAATGAAAACCGAAAGAATACAATAAAAAAAAAGAAAGTCTACAACACCAGCTATTCCCAGGCGGTCTCCCATCCAAGTACTAGTCTGGCCCTACCGAGTTTTACTTCGGTGATCTGACGAGAACCGGTTTCATCTCGGTGGTATGGTCGTAGCTGAAGTAAGTGTCGCACTTTAATGGTTTTAGCACAAACCGAGAGTGAATCAAAATCGCTAATGGAAAATAAATTTTAAAACTTTATCGGAGAAAACAAACAAACTCACAAACAAACAACCATCCCATCTACAATGGATGAGAACTGAGAGAATGCCGAAAAAAAAGTATTAAGAATAAAATTGAAAACAGAAAGAATACAGTAAATTAAAAGAAAGTCTACAACACCAGCTATTCCCAGGTGGTCTCCCATCCAAGTACTAGGCTGGCCCTTCCGAGTTTTACTTCGGTGATCGGACGAGAACCGGTTTGTTCTCGGTGGTATGGTCGTAGCTGAAGTAAGAGTCGCACTTTAATGGTTTTAGCACAAACCGAGAGTGAATCAAAATCACTAATGGATTGATGAGAACGGAGAGAATACCGAAAAAAACTTATTAAAAGTAAAAATGAAAACAGAAAGAATACAGTAAATTAAAAGAAAGTCTACAACACCAGCTATTCCAAGGCGGTCTCCTATCTAAGTACTAGGCTAGCCCTACCGAGTTTTTCTTCGGTGATCGGACGAGAACCGGTTTCTTCTCGGTGGTATGGTCGTAGCTGAAGTAAGAGTCGCACTTTAATGGTTTTAGCACAAACCGAGAGAGAATCAAAATCACTAATGAAAAATAAATAGAAAAACTTTATCGGAGAAAACAAACAAACTAACAAACAAACAAACCATCCCATCTACAATTGATGAGAACTGAGAGAATGCCGAAAAAAAAGTATTACAAATAAAAATGAAAACAGAAAGAATACAATAAAAAAAAGAAAGTCTACAACACCAGCTATTCCCAGGCGGTCTCCCATCCAAGTACTAGGCTGGCCCTACCGAGTTTTACTTCGGTGATCGGACGAGAACCGGTTTGTTCTCGGTAATATGGTGGTAGCTGAAGTAAGAGTCGCACTTTAATGGTTTTAGCAAAAACCGAGAGTGAATCAAAATCACTAATGGAAAATAAAAATAAAAACTTTATCGCAAAAAACAAACAAACTAACAAACAAACAACCATCCCATCTACAATTGATGAGAACTGAGAGAATGCCGAAAAAAAAGTATTAAAAATAAAAATGAAAACAGAAAGAATACAGTAAATTAAAAGAAAGTCTACAACACCAGCTACTCCCAGGTAGTCTCCCATCCAAGTACTAGGCTGGCCCTACCGAGTTTTACTTCGGTGATCGGACGAGAACCGGTTTCTTGTCGGTGGTATGGTCGTAGCTGAAGTAAGAGTCGCACTTTAATGATTTTAGCACAAACCGAGAGTGAATCAAAATTACTAATGGAAAATAAATAGAAAAACTTTCTCGGAGAAAACAAACAAACTAACAAACAAACAAACCATCCCATCTACAATTGATGAGAACTGAGAGAATGCCGAAAAAAAAGTATTAAATATAAAAATGAAAACCGAAAGAATACAATAAAAAAAAAGAAAGTCTACAACACGAGCTATTCCCAGGCGGTCTCCTATCTAAGTACTAGGCTGGCCCTACCGAGTTTTACTTAGGTGATCGGACGAGAACCGGTTTCTTCTCGGTGGTATGGTCGTAGCTGAAGTAAGAGTCGCACTTTAATGGTTTTAGCACAAACCGAGAGTGAATCAAAATCACTAATGGATTGATGAGAACGGAGAGAATACCGAAAAAAACTTATTAAAAGTAAAAATGAAAACAGAAAGAATACAGTAAATTAAAAGAAAGTCTACAACACCAGCTATTCCCAGGCGGTCTCCCATCCAAGTACTAGGCTGGCCCTACCGAGTTTTACTTCGGTGATCGGACGAGAACCGGTTTGTTCTCGGTGGTATGATCGTAGCTGAAGTAAGAGTCGCACTTTAATTGTTTTAGCACAAACCGAGAGTGAATCAAAATCACTAATGGAAAATAAAAATAAAAACTTTATCGGAAAAAACAAACAAACTAACCAACAAACAAACAATCCCATCTACAATTGATGAGAACGTAGAGAATACCGAAAAAAAAGTATTAAAATAAAAAATGAAAACAGAAAGAATACAGTAAAATAAAAGAAAGTCTACAGCTATTCCCAGGCGGTCTCCCATCCAAGTACTAGGCTGGCCCTACCGAGTTTTACTTCGGTGATCGGACGAGATCCGGTTTCTTCTCGGTGGTATGGTCGTAGCTGAAGTAAGAGTCGCATTTTAATGGTTTTAGCACAAACCGAGAGTGAATCAAAATCAAGAATGGAAAATAAATAGAAAAACTTTATCGCAAAAAACAAACAAACTAACAAACAAACAAACCATCCCATCTACAATTGATGAGAACTGAGAGAATGCCGAAAAAAAAGTATTAAATATAAAAATGAAAACCGAAAGAATACAATAAAAAAAAAGAAAGTCTACAACACGAGCTATTCCCAGGCGGTCTCCCATCCAAATACTAGGCTGGCCCAACCGAGTTTTACTTCGGTGATCGGACGAGAACCGGTTTGTTCTCGGTGGTATGGTCGTAGCTGAAGTAAGAGTCGCACTTTAATGGTTTTAGCACAAACCCAGAGTGAATCAAAATCACTAATGGAAAATAAAAATAAAAACTTTATCGCAAAAAACAAACAAACTAACAAACAAACAAACCATCCTATCTACAATTGATGAGAACTGAGAGAATGCCGAAAAAAAAGTATTAAAAATAAAAATGAAAACAGAAAGAATACAGTAAATTAAAAGAAAGTCTACAACACCAGCTACTCCCAGGTAGTCTCCCATCCAAGTACTAGGCTGGCCCTACCGAGTTTTACTTCGGTGATCGGACGAGAACCGGTTTCTTGTCGGTGGTATGGTCGTAGCTGAAGTAAGAGTCGCACTTTAATGATTTTAGCACAAACCGAGAGTGAATCAAAATTACTAATGGAAAATAAATAGAAAAACTTTCTCGGAGAAAACAAACAAACTAACAAACAAACAAACCATCCCATCTACAATTGATGAGAACTGAGAGAATGCCGAAAAAAAAGTATTAAATATAAAAATGAAAACCGAAAGAATACAATAAAAAAAAAGAAAGTCTACAATACGAGCTATTCCCAGGCGGTCTCCCATCCAAGTACTAGGCTGGCCCAACCGAGTTTTACTTCGGTGATCGGACGAGAACCGGTTTGTTCTCGGTGGTATGGTCGTAGCTGAAGTAAGAGTCGCACTTTAATGGTTTTAGCACAAACCCAGAGTGAATCAAAATCACTAATGGAAAATAAAAATAAAAACTTTATCGGAAAAAACAAACAAACTAACCAACAAACAAACAATCCCATCTACAATTGATGAGAACTGAGAGAATACCGAAAAAAAACTATTAAAAATATAAATGAAAACCGAAAGAATACAATAAAAAAAAAGAAAGTCTACAACACCAGCTATTCCCAGGCGGTCTCCCATCCAAGTACTAGTCTGGCCCTACCGAGTTTTACTTCGGTGATCTGACGAGAACCGGTTTCATCTCGGTGGTATGGTCGTAGCTGAAGTAAGTGTCGCACTTTAATGGTTTTAGCACAAACCGAGAGTGAATCAAAATCGCTAATGGAAAATAAATTTTAAAACTTTATCGGAGAAAACAAACAAACTCACAAACAAACAACCATCCCATCTACAATGGATGAGAACTGAGAGAATGCCGAAAAAAAAGTATTAAGAATAAAATTGAAAACAGAAAGAATACAGTAAATTAAAAGAAAGTCTACAACACCAGCTATTCCCAGGTGGTCTCCCATCCAAGTACTAGGCTGGCCCTTCCGAGTTTTACTTCGGTGATCGGACGAGAACCGGTTTGTTCTCGGTGGTATGGTCGTAGCTGAAGTAAGAGTCGCACTTTAATGGTTTTAGCACAAACCGAGAGTGAATCAAAATCACTAATGGATTGATGAGAACGGAGAGAATACCGAAAAAAACTTATTAAAAGTAAAAATGAAAACAGAAAGAATACAGTAAATTAAAAGAAAGTCTACAACACCAGCTATTCCAAGGCGGTCTCCTATCTAAGTACTAGGCTAGCCCTACCGAGTTTTTCTTCGGTGATCGGACGAGAACCGGTTTCTTCTCGGTGGTATGGTCGTAGCTGAAGTAAGAGTCGCACTTTAATGGTTTTAGCACAAACCGAGAGAGAATCAAAATCACTAATGAAAAATAAATAGAAAAACTTTATCGGAGAAAACAAACAAACTAACAAACAAACAAACCATCCCATCTACAATTGATGAGAACTGAGAGAATGCCGAAAAAAAAGTATTACAAATAAAAATGAAAACAGAAAGAATACAATAAAAAAAAGAAAGTCTACAACACCAGCTATTCCCAGGCGGTCTCCCATCCAAGTACTAGGCTGGCCCTACCGAGTTTTACTTCGGTGATCGGACGAGAACCGGTTTGTTCTCGGTAATATGGTGGTAGCTGAAGTAAGAGTCGCACTTTAATGGTTTTAGCAAAAACCGAGAGTGAATCAAAATCACTAATGGAAAATAAAAATAAAAACTTTATCGCAAAAAACAAACAAACTAACAAACAAACAACCATCCCATCTACAATTGATGAGAACTGAGAGAATACCGAAAAAAAAGTATTAAAAATAAAAATGAAAACAGAAAGAATACAGTAAATTAAAAGAAAGTCTACAACACCAGCTACTCCCAGGTAGTCTCCCATCCAAGTACTAGGCTGGCCCTACCGAGTTTTACTTCGGTGATCGGACGAGAACCGGTTTCTTGTCGGTGGTATGGTCGTAGCTGAAGTAAGAGTCGCACTTTAATGATTTTAGCACAAACCGAGAGTGAATCAAAATTACTAATGGAAAATAAATAGAAAAACTTTCTCGGAGAAAACAAACAAACTAACAAACAAACAAACCATCCCATCTACAATTGATGAGAACTGAGAGAATGCCGAAAAAAAAGTATTAAATATAAAAATGAAAACCGAAAGAATACAATAAAAAAAAAGAAAGTCTACAACACGAGCTATTCCCAGGCGGTCTCCTATCTAAGTACTAGGCTGGCCCTACCGAGTTTTACTTAGGTGATCGGACGAGAACCGGTTTCTTCTCGGTGGTATGGTCGTAGCTGAAGTAAGAGTCGCACTTTAATGGTTTTAGCACAAACCGAGAGTGAATCAAAATCACTAATGGATTGATGAGAACGGAGAGAATACCGAAAAAAACTTATTAAAAGTAAAAATGAAAACAGAAAGAATACAGTAAATTAAAAGAAAGTCTACAACACCAGCTATTCCCAGGCGGTCTCCCATCCAAGTACTAGGCTGGCCCTACCGAGTTTTACTTCGGTGATCGGACGAGAACCGGTTTGTTCTCGGTGGTATGATCGTAGCTGAAGTAAGAGTCGCACTTTAATTGTTTTAGCACAAACCGAGAGTGAATCAAAATCACTAATGGAAAATAAAAATAAAAACTTTATCGGAAAAAACAAACAAACTAACCAACAAACAAACAATCCCATCTACAATTGATGAGAACGTAGAGAATACCGAAAAAAAAGTATTAAAATAAAAAATGAAAACAGAAAGAATACAGTAAAATAAAAGAAAGTCTACAGCTATTCCCAGGCGGTCTCCCATCCAAGTACTAGGCTGGCCCTACCGAGTTTTACTTCGGTGATCGGACGAGATCCGGTTTCTTCTCGGTGGTATGGTCGTAGCTGAAGTAAGAGTCGCATTTTAATGGTTTTAGCACAAACCGAGAGTGAATCAAAATCAAGAATGGAAAATAAATAGAAAAACTTTATCGCAAAAAACAAACAAACTAACAAACAAACAAACCATCCCATCTACAATTGATGAGAACTGAGAGAATGCCGAAAAAAAAGTATTAAAAATAAAAATGAAAACAGAAAGAATACAGTAAATTAAAAGAAAGTCTACAACACCAGCTACTCCCAGGTAGTCTCCCATCCAAGTACTAGGCTGGCCCTACCGAGTTTTACTTCGGTGATCGGACGAGAACCGGTTTCTTGTCGGTGGTATGGTCGTAGCTGAAGTAAGAGTCGCACTTTAATGATTTTAGCACAAACCGAGAGTGAATCAAAATTACTAATGGAAAATAAATAGAAAAACTTTCTCGGAGAAAACAAACAAACTAACAAACAAACAAACCATCCCATCTACAATTGATGAGAACTGAGAGAATGCCGAAAAAAAAGTATTAAATATAAAAATGAAAACCGAAAGAATACAATAAAAAAAAAGAAAGTCTACAACACGAGCTATTCCCAGGCGGTCTCCCATCCAAATACTAGGCTGGCCCAACCGAGTTTTACTTCGGTGATCGGACGAGAACCGGTTTGTTCTCGGTGGTATGGTCGTAGCTGAAGTAAGAGTCGCACTTTAATGGTTTTAGCACAAACCCAGAGTGAATCAAAATCACTAATGGAAAATAAAAATAAAAACTTTATCGGAAAAAACAAACAAACTAACCAACAAACAAACAATCCCATCTACAATTGATGAGAACTGAGAGAATACCGAAAAAAAACTATTAAAAATATAAATGAAAACCGAAAGAATACAATAAAAAAAAAGAAAGTCTACAACACCAGCTATTCCCAGGCGGTCTCCCATCCAAGTACTAGTCTGGCCCTACCGAGTTTTACTTCGGTGATCTGACGAGAACCGGTTTCATCTCGGTGGTATGGTCGTAGCTGAAGTAAGTGTCGCACTTTAATGGTTTTATCACAAACCGAGAGTGAATCAAAATCGCTAATGGAAAATAAATTTTAAAACTTTATCGGAGAAAACAAACAAACTCACAAACAAACAACCATCCCATCTACAATGGATGAGAACTGAGAGAATGCCGAAAAAAAAGTATTAAGAATAAAATTGAAAACAGAAAGAATACAGTAAATTAAAAGAAAGTCTACAACACCAGCTATTCCCAGGTGGTCTCCCATCCAAGTACTAGGCTGGCCCTTCCGAGTTTTACTTCGGTGATCGGACGAGAACCGGTTTGTTCTCGGTGGTATGGTCGTAGCTGAAGTAAGAGTCGCACTTTAATGGTTTTATCACAAACCGAAAGTGAATCAAAATCACTAATGGAAAATAAATTGATAAACTTTATCGGAGAAAACAAACAAAGTAACCAACAAACAAACAATCCCATCTACAATTGATGAGAACGGAGAGAATACCGAAAAAAAAGTATTAAAAAAAAAAATGAAAACAGAAAGAATACAATCAAAAAAAAAGAAAGTCTACACCACCAGCTATTCCAAGGCGGTCTCCTATCTAAGTACTAGGCTGGCCCTACCGAGTTTTACTTAGGTGATCGGACGAGAACCGGTTTCTTCTCGGTGGTATGGTCGTAGCTGAAGTAAGAGTCGCACTTTAATGGTTTTAGCACAAACCGAGAGTGAATCAAAATCACTAATGGATTGATGAGAACGGAGAGAATACCGAAAAAAACTTATTAAAAGTAAAAATGAAAACAGAAAGAATACAGTAAATTAAAAGAAAGTCTACAACACCAGCTATTCCCAGGCGGTCTCCCATCCAAGTACTAGGCTGGCCCTACCGAGTTTTACTTCGGTGATCGGACGAGAACCGGTTTGTTCTCGGTGGTATGATCGTAGCTGAAGTAAGAGTCGCACTTTAATTGTTTTAGCACAAACCGAGAGTGAATCAAAATCACTAATGGAAAATAAAAATAAAAACTTTATCGGAAAAAACAAACAAACTAACCAACAAACAAACAATCCCATCTACAATTGATGAGAACGTAGAGAATACCGAAAAAAAAGTATTAAAATAAAAAATGAAAACAGAAAGAATACAGTAAAATAAAAGAAAGTCTACAGCTATTCCCAGGCGGTCTCCCATCCAAGTACTAGGCTGGCCCTACCGAGTTTTACTTCGGTGATCGGACGAGATCCGGTTTCTTCTCGGTGGTATGGTCGTAGCTGAAGTAAGAGTCGCATTTTAATGGTTTTAGCACAAACCGAGAGTGAATCAAAATCAAGAATGGAAAATAAATAGAAAAACTTTATCGGAGAAAACAAACAAACTAACAAACAAACAAACCATCCCATCTACAATTGATGAGAACTGAGAGAATGCCGGAAAAAAAGTATTAAAAATAAAAATGAAAAGAGAAAGAATACAGTAAAATAAAAGAAAGTCTACAACACCAGCTATTCCCAGGCGGTCTCCCATCCAAGTACTAGGCTGGCCCTACCGAGTTTTACTTCGGTGATCGGACGACAACCGGTTTCTTCTCGGTGGTATGGTCGTAGCTGAAGTAAGAGTCGCACTTTAATGGTTTTAGCACAAACCGAAAGTGAATCAAAATCACTAATGGAAAATAAATTGAAAAACTTTATTGGAGAAAACAAACAAACAAACCATCCCATCTACAATTGATGAGAACTGAGAGAATGCCGAAAAAAAAGTATTAAAAATAAGAATGAAAACAGATTGAATACAGTAAAATAAAAGAAAGTCTACAACACCAGCTATTCCCAAGCGGTCTCCTATCCAAGTACTAGGCTTGCCCTACCGAGTTTTAATTCGATGATCGGACGAGAACCGGTTTCTTCTCGGTGGTATGGTCGTAGCTGAAGTAAGAGTCGCACTTTAATGGTTTTAGCAGAAACCGAGAGTGAATCAAAATCACTAATGGAAAATAAATAGAAAAACTTTATCGGAGAAAACAAACAAACTAACAAACAAACAAACCATCCCATCTACAATTGATGAGAACTGAGAGAACACCGAAAAAAAAGTATTAAAAATAAGAATGAAAACAGATTGAATACAGTAAAATAAAAGAAAGTCTACAACACCAGCTATTCCCAAGCGGTCTCCTATCCAAGTACTAGGCTTGCCCTACCGAGTTTTAATTCGATGATCGGACGAGAACCGGTTTGTTCTCGGTGGTATGGTCGTAGCTGAAGTAAGAGTCGCACTTTAATGGTTTTAGCAGAAACCGAGAGTGAATCAAAATCACTAATGGAAAATAAATAGAAAAACTTTATCGGAGAAAACAAACAAACTAACAAGCAAACAAACAATCCCATCTACAATTGATGAGAACTGAGAGAACACCGAAAAAAAATATTAAAAATAAGAATAAAAACAGATTGAATACAGTAAAATAAAAGAAAGTCTACTACACAAGCTATTCCCAGGCGTTCTTCCATCCAAGTACTAGGCTGGCCCTACCGAGTTTTACTTCGGTGATCGGACGAGAACCGGTTTCTTCTCGGTGGTATGGTCGTAGCTGAAGTAAGAGTCGCACTTTAATGGTTTTAGCACAAACCGAGAGTGAATCAAAATCACTAATGGAAAATAAATAGAAAAACTTTATCGGAAAAAACAAACAAACTAACAAACAAACAAACAATCCCATCTACAATTGATGAGAACGGAGAGAATACCGAAAAAAAAATTATTAAAAGTAAAAATGAAAACAGAAAAAATACAGTGAATTAAAAGAAAGTCTACAACACCAGCTATTCCCAGGCGGTCTCCCATCGAAGTACTAGGCTGTCCCCACCGAGTTTTACTTCGGTTATCTGACGAGAACCGGTTTCTTCTCGGTGGTATGGTCGTAGCTGAAGTAAGAATCGCACTTTAATGGTTTTAGGACAAACCGAGAGTGAATGAAAATCACTAATGGAAAATAAATTGAAAAACTTTATTTGAGAAAACAAACAAACTAACAAACAAACAAACCATCCCGTCTACAATTGATGAGAACTGAGAGAATATCGAAAAAAAAGTATTAAAAATAAGAATGAAAACAGATTGAATACAGAAAAATAAAAGAAAGTCTACAACACCAGCTATTCCCAGGCGGTCTTCCATCCAAGTACTAGGCTGGCCCTACCGAGTTTTTCTTCGGTGATCGGACGAGAACCGGTTTCTTCTCGGTGGTATGGTCGTAGCTGAAGTAAGAGTCGCACTTTAATGGTTTTAGCACAAACCGAGAGTGAATCAAAATCACTAATGGAAAATAAATTGAAAAACTTAATCGGAGAAAACAAACAAACTAACAAACAAAAAGCCATCCCATCTACAATTGATGAGAACTGAGAGATAACCGAAAAAAAAGTAATAAAAATAAAAATGAAAACAGAAAGAATAAAATAAAAAAAAAGAATGTCTACAACACCAGCTATTCCCAGGCGGTCTCCCATCCAAGTACTAGGCTAGCCCTACCGAGTTTTACTTCGGTGATCGGACGAGAACCGGTTTCTTCTCGGTGGTATGGTCGTAGCTGAAGTAAGAGTCGCACTTTAATGGTTTTAGCACAAACCGAGAGTGAATCAAAATCACTAATGGAAAATAAATAGAAAAACTTTATCGGAGAAAACAAACAAACTAAGAAACAAACAAACCATCCCATCTACAATTGATGAGAACTGAGAGAATACCAAAAAAAAATGTATTAAAAATAAAAATGAAAACAGAAAGAATACAGTAAAATAAAAGAAAGTCTACAACACCAGCTATTCCCAGGCGGTCTCCCATCCAAGTACTAGGCTGGCCCTACCGAGTTTTACTTCGGTGATCGAACGAGAACCGGTTTCGTCTCGGTGGTATGGTCGTAGCTGAAGTAAGAGTCGCACTTTAATGGTTTTAGCACAAACCGAGAGAGAATCAAAATCACTAATGGAAAATAAATTGAAAAACTTTATTGGAGAAAACAAACAAACTAACAAACAAACAAACAAGCCATCCTATCTACAATTGATGAGAACTGAGAGAATACCGAAAAAAAAGTAATAAAAATAAAAATGAAAACAGAAAGAATAAAATAAAAAAAAAGAATGTCTACAACACCAGCTATTCCCAGGCGGTCTCCCATCCAAGTACTAGGCTAGCCCTACCGAGTTTTACTTCGGTGATCGGACGAGAACCGGTTTCTTCTCGGTGGTATGGTCGTAGCTGAAGTAAGAGTCGCACTTTAATGGTTTTAGCACAAACCGAGAGTGAATCAAAATCACTAATGGAAAATAAATTGAAAAACTTTATCGGAGAAAACAAACAAACTAACAAGCAAACAAACCATCCCATTTACAATTGATGAGAACTGAGTAGGTATGTACTGCCGGTTCTGGCGCACTCTTGACTGTACCCCTTCTCCGAACATCACGTACGCCCAAGCCACGCCATTTCCACGCCCACTCTCGCCTTCCCCCTTCTCCAAACATCACGCCCAGCCTCCCTAATCCTCCACCGATTCCACTCTCGCCTTCCCCCTTCCCCAAGATCTGAACCCCCGTGCGCAAAAAGTGAGCACGGAGATGGGGGAGAAGAGGGAAGGGGTGAGCTATTTTTGGGAGGAGAGGGGAGGAAGGGAAGTGAAGGGAAGTGAAGAAGAAGGAGAAGAAGAAGAAGAAGAAGGAGTGAGCACGGGGAAGGGGGAGAAGAGGGAAGGGGTGAGCTATTTTTGGGGGAGAGGGGGGAGAAGAAGGGAAGTGAAGAAGAAGAAAAAAGAAAGAAGGGAAAATAACTAAATAAAAGTGCTTTAAGAAAGATGCAGATATATGATAAAGGAAAGATGGGAAAGAAGAATAAGGAAAGTCGTCAGAGAGAAGTCAAGAAGGAAGAAGAGATTCACATCACTGAAAAAGCGCTCGAACAGGTGATGAGAGCGTTCCGCAAGTCCATGACCACATCGCCCCAAGTGATCGAACCCCCTCCGAAAGAAGAACCTCCAACGCCACCACCACGAGATTATCCCCAAGTGATCGAAACCCCTCCGGAAAAAGAACCCCCCGCGCCACCACCAAAGAAAATAGACTATTCCTTCCTAAAGAATAACTGGGAGAATAGGAAATGCGTTGTAGCCACGAACCTACTTAGCAAAGAAAAGAGCTACTTTCGGAGCATGTACGCGACAGGCAAGCGCTTAGGAATAAACCCGGGGCTCATAATTGGGTGTTGTGAGGGAAAAGCTTCTGCAAAGACCGGAAAGTCAAAGATCGATGACCAAAAATATAAGTTCGCTTACTTTAAAAAGAGGAGTTACCCGAGGGGTGTGTGTTATTAAAGGCTAAGTAACGTGAGATGTCAAAGAAGAACTTTGACATCTAATACTAAGAAAAAAGATGCCTTAAAAATATCTAGCCTATCATAAAGAGAACAAAGAAGGAAAAATGTCACTAACAGGACCAAGGCTAACAACTATGATAGATTATGATGCAAGTAACCTACGATTCTCTAAGCCAATACAAAAAGAAGTGCTAGGAAAGAAGATAAAGTACAAGATAATCGAGATAAATACGAAGTACGACGACAAGGAAACAACAGGAAAGCTAATAGTACCATCTGGGTGGGTATTTTCCTTCGGTCCTTCAGAAAGCTTATTCGAAGGATCAAAGAAGGACTATAGCCTACCATTATGCATGTGGAATCGCGAAGGACCAACCGAGGACCAGGAAAAGTGGATAAGATCCTTCGACGAGGTCGTAGATATGTGCATCGGAGCCGTACTACACTATAAGGAAGAACTAGGACTAATAGAACTAACTAGATCGGACCTAAAGAAGATCAAAGGTGGACTAAATCCCTTGTACTGGAAACTAGAACCGGTAACAGGAGAAGATGGGAACGTTAGGTTAGAAAAAGTAGAGGGAAGAGGACCCACGTTATACCCAAAAATACCAACGAACAGGGCTACGGGTAAGCTAGGAGGAAGATTTTACGACGCGTCCGGAAAAAGAATAGATCCAGAAGAACTTATTGATAAGAAAATGGATGTAGACGTTGCGTTACACATCAGTAACATATACGTAGGATCTTCAGGCAAAGTAACCTTAGTCATAAGAGTATGGGAAGCAAACACCAAAGATCCTAAGGAGTACGAGAGACTACTAAAGCCAATTCCAGAAATAGAGGAGTCAGATTCAGAGACAGATGAAGAATATCCCTCTACCTAAACAACATCCAACCTACTCCCACCGATACCACGAGAATTACCGCTAAGTTCACTTCATGCGAACTATCACCAGTAGGCTTAAGATTCCTCTTAGGACTCTTAACAACGCTATCGGTCTTCCCCGTTTTAGTCACGTCGTCTTCCTTCTTCCCAGTCGGTATCTCCTTAGGGGGTGTGTGATCTGACCCACCAACCATCTCAGTGTTCACACCATTAACACCAAAGGTCATGTCCTTGGTGGCCTGCTGGAGCTTGTTGTTGTAGCCTGCTATTGACTCGGTGTTTATTACCAGTTTAGAAGGAAATAACCAACATCCCGGGGATATGGCAAAGTCTAACCTGACCCGAGCATCTTGCACGGCACGCTGGTACCTTTGCATGCTCTTTGAGATGTCATTTTCTATCACAGCTGACTCGAAAAGCACTAAGAATTGCTGTTTAGTTTCTTGGGCTGACCCAGAGAAGCCTACGATCTTGCTCCTGGTACTAACCTGAGCACCAAGAATGCAATAAACGAATGCTTCTATGCTTCTGTTTATTCTAGCTAACCCCGCTGGCGTTAAACCCTTGCCTTCCTGTGGTATGAAGTACTTCCATTGATCCTCACTCTTGGCGTTGTAAAGATAATCGAAGGGTAGGTGAGGTACGACACCTCCGAATTGGTAAATACCACCCGGCCATATATTCATCCGGGAGACGAAGCCGGGGTCAAGATCCTTGCCGAACTTTATCTTTCCTTCCTCCATGTAAATGTCTCCTATGCCACCATTTGAGCCCTCGGTAAAGCGAAAGTCCTTTGGAGCATTGAACTCATTCGCTATCCTTTCATACGCTACCGCATCATGACTTAAATTCACAGGATCAAAGATCTCGTCCCTAGGCAGTGGGCTCTTGAGCTCATAGAGCAGCCTACGAATGGTAAAGGCAACGTGAAACCGTAAGAAGCTACCTATCTGGTTATCCTTTAGCATGTTGTTTGCCACGCCACAACCCGATGTTGCGCACCATAGGACGAAGTTTAGTCTCTGGGGCCAAAAAGCAATGCTTGGACCCTCAATCCATCTGTAGGCATCTTCTTTCCTATGCTTGATGCCTATGTTTACGAATAAGTTTCTGACCCGTATGTCAAAGTGCTCCTTTGAGACGTATATCCTTAGCTTCGTAAAGTCTCCTACGGAAAGGTCTTTCTTAAAATCCTCGTGAGGGGGGTAGGTTACGGGTTTTAACAGGTACTCTGGGGGAAAGTTGCCTTTTGGTCTTTTAGGCTTAGGCTTAGTGAGCTTGGGAAGGGGGTTGGGGTTAGGAATGGGGGGAACGTATGGGAAAGACGTGTGGGTAGAAGATGGTGGGTGGTAAGTGGATTTGTGTGTGGGAAATTCCGTGATGGGATTACCCATCCATGGAGGGTCGTTACCATGAATAACGTATCGATCACTTTCGACATCGTTACCAAATGCATCATACATCTTTCTTCTTTTATATGATGTATTTCTTTCCCATTAAACCTCTATTCTATCCTCGCGATGAATCCTATACTCGAGACCTCCCAGTCGAAACACTACTTCCTTGGTTGTGTGAGTTGTTGAATAAATTCCTCTTTCACCTCCTTCCTCAAACCCTCGATGTCGAATACTTTTTTTTGCGAAAATTCTTCATTCTTCTTCATCCTAATCTCTCCCCTGAGTTTCTCGTACTTCTTCATTTCACCAAGAATAAGAGTAAATTCTTCCTCACTAATCCTGTTATCCTTCAAAGCTTTCGAGACAACATCGTTAATGCTATTAAGCTTAGAACGAATGAGCTGAACCGTCTTCTCGTGCTTGCTTACTTTCACAGTGAGCTTCTTAACAGTCATTCCACACAAAGCAGAAACAACCCCCATAAAACCCCCCAGCGCAGACAGTGGTATTCCAATTGCCAATCCGGGGCCTGTGAGTGACGTACCAATGCCTCCCATCGTAAACAAGACAGAAAGACTTCCCGAGGTCATTGAGAAAGTATGGAAAAACAACCTCCATCGCGAATATTTCTTTCGCACTTTTTCGTATCGATCGCGCTCACTTTCTAACTTCGTGAGTACACCATCTACCTTATGTAGTCTAAAATCCTCACCATCAGTGAATTCTGGAGCTGTTGGATAGAGTCTTGTTGTTCTTTTAATATCGTTATCCACCATTCTTTTGTATATTACGCTACTATTCTTATGTGATTTCTACTGCAATCATCATTGGATATATTCCATCAGGGATGATGTTATTATCAGCATCAGTAACCCAAAATCTGATACTACTGATCTTTTCTCCCAAGATGGGGGTAGTGGGGGTATTGTTGAAGACATGTGATACGTTCTCACCAAGATCCCCCGCACCTATCGTGGAAAGCATCTGGGAAGGAGCGAATGTCTTGTATGACAACGAGTCACGTTGTTCGTCGATTAGGGTATGAAAGGAATTCACGAGGCTACAATGAAGACAAAGAACGGTAGGGGATTTCTTAAGAGTTATCGGGTGTGCTTTCTTTTTCTCTCCATCCCAAGGTAACGCCTTAGGTACCCCCAGGAAAGAGGCTAAGTTTGGACTTAGGGTCGTACCCTTCTTGGCGGTACTTACGACCCATTTCTTCTCATCATTTTCTTTCACCTTCAAGGGAAAGCTTTCTTCTCCCTCAAGGAAAGATACGAGGGTATCCATGTGATAATTCCCCTGAGGAATCCTAAGACTAACCTTTCCACTAGCAGCATACACGAGTCCTTCTTCCATAAGATCATAGAGTCCATTCTTAAACATATAACTCAACAATGTCATCTTAGTCTTCCTGCTTATGGGATACTCCAACCAAAACGTCTCATCCGGCTTCCTTAATGTCACGTAAAATCTTGTCATTTATATCTACTCCTTATCTCCTTTTATTCTTAAATTCTTCAACAACAAACACTACCACAGCCATGATCAACAACCACGCATTCTTAGCCAAAAACCCCACGGCCTCCCCCGCCGTATTGAATAGGAACGAAGCGATAGAGCCTATCATCCCAGGTAGCAGCCCCGCGACCTTCTTACCTAGATTCTTCAAGCCCCCCGTCATAACGGATAACCCTGCCTTGAGTTTGGAAAGAATGGATCCAATTACCGCGAGGGTGGCTGCTACTACAGAAGCTACAGTGATTCCCCCTCCTTTTTTGAAGATCTCTTTGATGCGCTGTTTCAGAGGAACTCTTTCTGTTATCGCTTCGTTTTCTGCATCTATTCGTTCGTTTTCTCTCTCTAGTTCTTCTATTCGTTCAGCGTTATCAGGATCGTTCTCCTCTTTCAACCTTCCGATCTCTTCTTCGTTTCGTTCTATGATTCTTTTGTTGCCTTCCACGGCCTCGTTCCATCGCTCACCCAAGGTTTCCTTCATCTTGGGGGGGAAAGTCTCGGGTTCGTCTAAGAAGTATGTCTTAGAGTTACTTTTTCCCAACTTCACCGTTACCCTACCAAATTCACCTTCTCCGACTAGTACCATCTCAGACTTACCTACTTTTTTCTTGGGGTCCCATTTTGGATAGGATTTCTCCACCTTTTCCACAGCAGCCGCCATCCTAGCTTCCTTTTCCTTAAGTTCACGCATCCTAGCTTCCCTTTCCTTAGGGTTAGTCATCTCGAACTCTTCGACAGCCCGTTTGAGTCTAGTACGATATGCACCAGTATCCTCATTCTCTAACCTCTCGTACCCCTTTAGTTCCCTATCACTCATGTCCCTCCCCCTCTTCGAAAAGAACTCCCTAAATCTCTTCATCCAACTACTCTTACCTATATCCTCACTCTCAATCAAGGGGCCTGAGTCATCATTGATATCGGCACGCCCCTCTTCCGTAAGTGGATCAAACTCCACCTTCTATCATCTTTTAAGTTACTCTAGAAATAACATATATTAAAGCCAAGATTCCCCCTATCCACAAGAAATTCGTCACGTACTTCTTTTGCTCGTTTGCTTCGTAAGCCCCTCCAAAACCACCATTACGAAGCCTATCAATATATGAGTCATCATCCTCACTAGGTAATCTCATACACCTATTTAGATCTTCTTCAGTCATCTTGATTGCCCTAGTCAAAAAGAAGTGCTTGAGTCTCTCATACTGAGATCCCTTGGTCATGTTCTTACCCCGCAATAACCATTCTCTCTCATTACTATTGATGGTAACATGTAACTCTTCTTCACGTTCTACCATTCTTTTATATTACTCTAAGAATAACGTACGTTAAAGCCAACATTACCCCACCCACGTAAATCATCTCGTACTTCTTCTGTTGCTTACTTGGTTTGTAATAATCTGAGAACTTAGGTTCCGGATATTTCTTATCAAGGGACGCGGGATCCGGATGAGTCTTAGCATAGAGAAAGAAGTCTTCATCTGTTTCTTTCATGTTCTTTTCTGCTATCTTCTTATTCTCATATCGTGCGTCTAAGTAATCTCTATACTCTTGTTTCTTCTTTTCCCACGCCCCCATATCCCTCTGATACGCTTCCAAGGCCTTATCGTGACGAATCTTTTCCTTCATTGCACCACCATTACCATCATCTGTTAATGTCTTGACCAAATAAGACCCCCCCACGAATGCCGTCGCGTTGGCTATGGCTCCACCAATCGTCATTCCAATCATTGCTGCTAATGACACCATTTTATCTTTCATTGAGAAAGATAAGTGTTTAGACATTTTTTTGGTAGTTCTTAGATGCCCACGGGTAAGATCTTCTTCTCTTCTAGGTAGTCCTTCAAGTACGTGGAACCCGCGAGCACGGCCACCCACTTACCATAATTCGTCAAGCTATTAGACGGATCGCTAATGAATGACTCTTTCATCATCTTCTTCCCTACGAAACCTATTCCCGCAGCGATTCCTACAATCACTGCGGATTCCATGATCTTTTTTATGAGGTCATTTTCTACTTTCTTTGCCATGGCTTTTATTTGATGGGTATATCATTGCTTATATGAATTTTCCTCATGGCCCTTCCATTCCTATCGTGGGCTTGGACTTCGCCCTACTTGGAGTTGGGGAAGGTATGTGAAGGCTTGGGGAAGGCATGGGAGTGTTATCCGCGGGGGTGGGAGTACTTTGGGAAGACATGGGCGTATCGGATCTCGAGGGGGAATTACTCTTCCTCCACTTAAAGTATAGATCAGTAGCCGTTAGCCCGAGTCCTATCATTGTTAATACGCTAGTAAAGTCGAGCCCAGGCATCCACGTTCCCTCCGATTCTTCTTCTTCCTCCTTAGCTTTCTTTTCCGCATTAGCATTCTTTTCCGCAGCTTCCTTTTCCGCAGCTTCCTTTTCCAGCAATGCTTTCTTAGCTTTCCTATTATATTCCACCAACTTCTTCCCGGCAGCAACCTTCTTAGGATCTTTTTCTCGAACGATCCTTTGTGGTTCTTTCGTAATTCGTTCTTCATCAGCGCCTCCACCACCACCATCTTCTTCTTTTGGGGTTTCCATCTTTATTACTTATCAATAAGTGCTTAAGTCTTGCTTTAAGTCTTGCTTAATTCTTGTCCATATTCCCTAACAAGTTGTTCCGCGGGTTCCAAAAATTCCGGAGCTGCGCCAAAAAAATCCATCTTCACGTGCTTTCCAACTTGGAAAAGAAAGTCTGCTAATGCTATGAATCTTCCTCCTTTCAGCGCGACAAATCCGATGTCGTTGGTTTAACTTTCTCTCAGAAACTTGTCGTTCTCCAAATCTTCGTTAAGTTCTTTTTTATTATCAATCGGAAGGATCCGTGAGATGACTTCTACTGCTATTCCTTGAAGTACGTTCATTAACCCGTTCGCCATCTTAGCCCCCGTGGCGGCTTGATATCTATTATAGTATTTCTTAACGTCCTTTTTAGGCAATCTTTTAACATCTCCTAGACTTAGTTTAGCCCCCGTATATTCACTAATCGTTCCTAATGTGGTAAGTATGCAAAGTTGTTCGCGCTTTTCCGCTAACTCTTCGTCATCCTCCTCCTCCTCAGGCTTTGACTTTGACTTCTTCTTTGGGGGAGTTGTTTCCTTTACTTCTTCTGTCTTTGAGGGTGTGGATTTATCATCGTATTGTTCCATGATGGATCCCATGTTACTTTATCATCATCAACATGTACTTAGATCAGACATTTCTAAATCTAGGCTTCTTCTTCTTCTTCTCCCTCCTCCATCGGGAGTACGCGTGAGATGATTTCCGCTAGAAATCTATGAGCTACCTTCATGAACCCAGTCACCATCTTATCCCCTATCGGCTGATACATCTTATGATATTCCTTAACATCCTTTGGTCGTAACTTTATGATATCTTCTATATTTAGTTCGCGTCCAACATGTTCGCTAATGGTTCCTAACAAAGCAAGTAGGCAAAGCTGTTCGCGCTTTTCCCTTAGCTCTTCCACCTTCTTCTCAGGCTTGAACTTTACTTCTTTTAGAGGGGAATCCGTAACAGCTATCATTCTTACTTTATCATCATCAAGATACGCTTAAACCGGGTACTTCTACGTAGGATTGATGTGGGTGTATCAAGCAAAAACATATTCTGGAGTACCTTTCCTTCTTTAATATTTTCATCAAGGCGTTTCTCTCTTCGATATCCATAGTCCCTCCGAATTCTTCAAAGAGTAGCTTATTCGCTGATTGACTCGGACTGTAGAAGGATATGATGCACGTAACGTTTTCGCGGAAGGGTTTCGCAATGGAGGTAATTTGCTGGGTTAAGACCCAAATGGAGATCTTATCGTGTCTTCCCGAAAATCCCATTCTAACGAAGTGATTCGACCTATTTTTTAACTCTTTTGAGAAAGCACAATCATCCAAGATAATTAGAGTGTCCTGCCCCGAGAATATCTTCTTACACATGGAAAGTAGATCACAGATCTCATTCACGTCATCTGCCTTGGGTGATACGACGATGAATCTAGGATCCTCTTTAGCGAAGCCTCGATAAGTAAGATTCTCCACGTAAGTGGGACAGATAAGTATGATGTATTCGAACACGTATCGGAAACTATTCCTTAGCGTATTCACTAGGTAGTGAGTCTTTCCGCAATTCGTAGGACCTGTTATGATACAGTGAAAGGGTGTTTTATCTTTTAGTTCCTCCATCCTTATTTATTGTATCATAACTATCTCTTAGTACCAGTTTTGCTTGAAACTCCTCCTCTCGAACTCCACCAATCCGTCCGCCACGACGAACAAGTAACACGTCATTTCCTCATCTTCCGTTCCAGCAGTTCTCTTAATGTACAACTTCACCCCTCCCTTCGTGGCGTCGGAAACGAGTCCACTACCATGAATATCCCCGTCAGGATAAGTCCGTAAGTCAATCCACAAGGCAAACTTGTCGTTGTAAAACTCCTTTGGAGTCATGTTATCCGTTATTCCATATCGCATTACGATCGACTCCCAAAAGTCCGTTGGTATCATACCATCGGAATACAACTTATGGGGCACGCTATTCACGTTGATGTCTACTTTGGTAATATTGGGGTTCGTGAACTTTTCTGAGTCCCTTTCACCGGCCGTATATGGTTCTATGAATAGGATTAGGATTCCAGACATCGATCGTAGGGGTAAGTTGATCTGTACGTTGATAACGGTGGTCTTCTTCTTGTTGATGGGGAAACTCTTATGCATCAATACGTTCTCGTAGTAAAATCCCCTACCATCTTCGTACCTGCTTAATGCTTCATTTGCTAGATATTCGCTCGTAATGGTCTCGTACTCTAGTTCTAGATTGGATAGGGTATACTTTGCGTCCTCTTGGTTTGAGGTTACGATCTTTGCGTTCGTTGAGAAGGTAACCTGAAAGAGTAGAGTATCTACTAATCCGTTGGAATAATATACTCCATGAGAGTCGAGAATGGTGTGGGAAATGGGGATCCTGTATCGTGTTCCATATACTTTCGCTAAGGCAACTTCTGCAGAATCACTCTCGGTCTTGTCTCCCGCTTTTGTTCTTAGTTTCCTCATGTTTTCTGACGAGATCCCTTCTCTTAGCCTATTCTTTCGTTCTTCTTTCCTGAGGAATAAGTCGCCGTAAGTTTGATAGAGATCATATCGAACCAAATCTTCTATTGGCCGCCCACCAAAGGTAACTCTCATCTCTTCTATGAGGTTCTTACCCAGGTTATTAACCACGGTCTTATTCTGATCCGCGGTGCCCCCATCCTTCAAAGTGAGATCTACTAAGAGTGCCACACTTCCAGGAACAATAACAACGTTCTCCGGTAACTTGGGAATATGAACATCCAACGTTCGTCCGGGATCCACTGTGGCTGGACTAAAGCTCACGCTTTGAGTCCGTAGGGCTGTTTAAAGAACCTATCTACATTAAGCTTTTCTGGAATTGCTCTTGACATCTTTCTTATTTATGTAATAACTAGTTACTCTGTTAGATACTATGGACGAAAAGAAACTTTCAAACGTTTATTACTCAACCGAAGGATATTGGAAGGGATATTCAGCGATTTCGAAACTATCCGAAGCAACAGGCATTTCCGAAGAGATCACGAGGAAGTGGCTTATTAAGCAAGCCTTGTGGCAAATATACCTCCCTGCCCCGATGTACATTCCCAGATTCCATTGGGACATTTCTAAGCCCGATCAGATCCATCAAGCAGACTTACTCTTTATGCCCCACGATACCGTGAAGAGAAAGACGTATAAGTATGCTCTCGTCGTGGTGGATGTTGCTTCTAGATACGTGGATGCGGAAGCTCTGACCGCGAAGTACTCCACGGGAGTATCTGAGGCTTTAGAAAGTATTTATTCTAGAAGATTATATTGGCCTGAGACTTTGATGGTTGATCCAGGAACAGAATTCAAGGGAGCTTTTACGAAGGTTATGAAGAAACGTGACGTAGAAATCCAAAGATCAGATCCTGGAAATCATAGAGCACAATCCCTCGTGGAGCGTGCTAATCGAACGATAGCTGAGAAGCTGTTTAGTCATCAGTATGCACAAGAGATGCTTATGGAAGTTTCTAAGACCCACGTTGGGGACACGAGGTCACGAGAATGGGTGGAACGACTTCCTAGCGTGATAAAATCTATTAACAATGAAGTCAAGAGGATTACTGGAAAGAAAGCAAAAGAGGCACAAAACTTAAAGTCCGTCGAGCTAAAAGATCCTATCTACAAAAGACCTGTGGGACCAAAAGAAAATAGGATCCCTGGAGGGGTTTTTGTTCGATACTTATATGCCGCTGGGGAAGAGGAGGGAGGTCGACAGCGCGCTACTGATCCCATTTGGTCTATAGAAGTTTATGAGATATCGCGTGCGACCATTAGTCCTAATCAACCTGTGCTTTATTATCTTTTTGAAAGTTACGTAAATCCTTTGACTGATATGGGAAGGCATGGAAGAAAGACTCCCAAGCGTTCTTTTGTTAGAGAGGAGTTACAGGTCATTCCCGAGGACACGGAACTGCCGCCTGATGGTGTCTTAGACTAAAGATTGTTCATGTAATGCCCGTGGGCTAAGGTCGTGATAGGATCTTCTAGCGAAATTACTCGTTTGTCGTCCCTTGAGGAAAGAGCGATCTTATTAACCTTTTCTGAAGTTATTTCGTGTGATCGGCTTCTGAAGACTCTCATTGTTCTCATAAGTTCTTCTCCGTTAAATAAGCAATCCTTGTAGTGGGGGAAGCGAATGCTGTTTTCTATGACGCATCTTTTGACTCCCTTGCACTTCTTTTCCTCTCTTCCTTCTTCTGTTCTGAAGCAATAGAGCTTTGCTCTTAGCGTGACGAATTCCGTGACTTGCTTTCCGGCTGTCTCGTCCTTCATCATTCCTCTTACTTTCTTGTTAACTCTGTTCTTTATTCCCGCGTGATCTTTGGGATAATTGCTTGTATCGAATAACCTCTCGATGTCTCCTTCCATGTCTTTGTAAAGATCGTGCGTATGAATTTCGTAGATTAGACTATCAGTATCAGTGTAAAGAAGGGTTACTTTGTACTTATACTTCTTCTTGACGTAGTTATAGTGGAAGTCATACATGAACTTCTTAGATAAGTCTAAGATGGACATTACTAGGTAAATGGGCTTGTTGTACTCTAAGTGTGTTCTTCTCATGTGAATCGCGGCTAACTTTTCGGAGAAGGATTTGGCTCCAATGAAGTTCGGCTTACGAGTTAGCTTATTCGCTTGCTTTTCGTTTATGACTAAGCGTATGTCTCGTCGATTACGAATGTTCTCCATGGTCTTTCCAAAGACAGAGTTGTTCATAAGCTTGAAGAAATCTTTCTCGAAATCGTTCGTCGCGTTGGTTCTTAAGTCCGTATTTAGATCAATGTACTTCTTTAACCAAGGGGATTCTTCAAAGGAAATTCCCCTGTGGATCTTCGTGATTCTTAGTCCCTGGCTTTCGTAAAATTTTAGAGTATCGTGATGAACCACATAATGTGACTTATCGTAGAAGTTCGGAATAAGCTTCATTACTCCACTTTTCGCCTTAAGGTGCTCTGGGGCAAGGGGATAGTCGTTGTGAAGATTGTGCAATTCTTGAGGATACTCTAGATCAACGTCCAAAATACAGGGAATTCTTCTCCACTTCTCCAGCTTCTTTTCGTTCATCCATTTGAAGTCTTTCGTTGGAAGGGATTGGGACATTGCCCATCCGTAGAGGTTATTTGCGTCCCAATAGGGAATGTAAGTGCTTTTTTCGTTAGGATCGTAGTTCTTCATGTACTTATTATTAGCCTTTGCGTAACGCTTACTTCCCACAGAGGAAATTCCTCCTCGGATTCCGCTTTCCATCATTAAGATCATATCTATGTCGCTGAGGAGTTCTAGTCGGATATTCGTGATTTTTAACATCGCATCCCAAGCAAGTCCAGGAGCAGTGTAATACCAAGCGGGATCTAAGTCATAGTATCTTCTACAAACGATTCTGAAGTTCTCGAACACGTCCGCTAGGAGAAGTACGTCGGTTTGGAGATATAGGTCGTGATAGTCTTTCATCGTCTTCATATCAAAGCTTTTCCATACTTTTTGCGCATGTTCGTAGTCTTCTTTTGTGATATCGTTATCATTAAGATCTGAATGAAAGGCTTCCTTTGGGGGTTAGTGGCGTTCCTCTAACTTCGTAAGGGAATCCACGTACTCGTAGGGGTACACTCCTTTTCTCATCAATAAGTTAAGATGTTCGCCTCCGTAAAAGGAACTGATGACTTTGAACTGGTCTTTCGTTAGATTGCTGGTAAGGTTACCATTGCCAGAAATATGGGACATGAGCCTGCTCATCCATGCGCAATGATGCGTTTCAGCTTACAAAATAGCCGCCGAGTCTTATAGGAAATGTATGGGGAATATAGAGCTTCCTCTATTTACGGCGAATAGGGTTTTATTTCCTCTGAGCTCCACATCGCGACAAACAACCCACCCTACAAGCTACTAAATAAGCGTAAAATGATCATTGAATCATGCGACATATTGGTTCCCGGACTACTTGCCTTCGAAAGGCTTCGAAAGCTCTAGATTCCATACATCGTCTATAAATCTGGCCACACTTGACCCCAAAATCGTCTTATTTGAGCTCGAAACAATTTAAAAGTAAAAGAGCTCCACCTCGATATCACCAAACGAGTGTTTATTAAATCCAAAACCGCTCAAAATAGACAGCATGCCTTCAGAATGTAGGTTCCCAAGAAGCTTGAAGTTAGGTTAAATTTTAAGCGATTCGACGCGTTGTTAGCTCGTAGTTTTCAGTTAAAAATGACAAGAAACCACAGAGAACTGCTCCAAACAGCTTCAAAACCCCCTAAATATCGCCATTTTGTTTTTACAAGCTCCTATTGACTGTTGAGATACAATAAGGAAGCTTAAAGTAACGATTTACGTTTGAAACTTGTTTCTTGTCCTTCATGGGCTTCCTGTGGTGAGGCTTATCAACAGAAAAATAATAGTTGTTCTTTTGATTGTCAAGTAACTATTTTTTGGCAAGAATTGTTTTACTAACATCATAGTTGAATATAAATATGTGCTTGGAAACCATGTAGTTATATTTTTCCTCTAGAAAACCACTTCATTTTCATTTATGCGTAACACCGCTGACAATGTCCAATATTTCTGGCAATGCTCAAGCTGGAGGAGATGTACTGTTCCTCGTTCTTCGCGATGCACTTAATCTTACCTTTGCTGATTCCTAAGGCTTTTACGAACAGATGGGCGTCGTATCCCGAAAGATTGTGGAAAAAGATGGGAATGAAGTCCGGAAGTTTGTAGTGAAGATTACACTTATTATGTGCCGCCCCTCGGAATTTCCCTGTGAGATGATCGTGATCTCTTACTTTGTCATTCTCCAGTTTTTCCTTACAGATATGGCAGTGTGTCGCTTCTTCGTATTCCTTTCGATCCAGGTCGGTCATTACCATCTTTTTCTTCTCGGAAAGTTTCTCGTATAAGGAAAGAACATCTTCTTCTATTGATCTCATAAAGTGTTCTCCCAAGTCTTCTTCCTCTCTTTGAGCCGTGTACTTCACGATCTTTGGAGGAAGCGCGTTCTCGTCGTACTTGATTACGTAACAGTATCCCGAGGGCTTGTGCTTTTGGTAAGCTTCCGTAGAAGATCTTTTTGGGTTTGAAGAACAAGAAGCGACTTTTTCTAGGATGCACTCAAAGTCGGCGTAGATGACGAAGGGAACTTTCATAGAATGAGGGTGGTTCTTGAAGTGAAGTAGAGTTCCTTTCTTGGGAACGGTTACTTTTACGGATTTGTGTTGACCACACCATTCGGAGTGGTCTTGGAGAACGTACTCGTTGGTAAAGGAGTTAAGACATCTTAAGCAGAAGTGTCTTTTATGTTCGTTACTCGATAGTTGGGAGGATAAGAGTCTCGATAAGTCCTTGATCCAACAATAGTGCTTCGTTTTCTCGTTGGAGATTAGTAGTAGGATTATGTTGTGCTCCCTGATCTCCCCTTCGTAAATCCTAAGAGGCTCGAATCCCCTCTTTTCGTAACCTAAGACACTAATCGCGTAGTCCTTGTTATTTTTCTCGAAGATTTTGATGTCTCGGAGCTCTAGGGGGAAGCGAAGTCCCTCCCAGTTTAACTTTTCCGCATTCTCCTTAAGCGTCCGTGTTATCCTACCAGGATCTTTTCTTGGCGTAAATCGGGCAATGGTTACCGCCCACTTGAAGCATTGATCGTCTTCGTTCTTGGGGTTAATGATGGCCTTCTTCGTTACTAATTCTTGAGGAAGGGGAACGTACGTGCTACCTCTTAGAGGTTCGTATTTCGCGAAATGAATGCTTAAGGATACTACTTTCCGTATGGCCCAGCCAGAACCCTCGTTCTGGAATTCAGCTACTCTTTCTAGAATGTCCTCGGAAAGTTTCTCGTATAGGTTTATTAAGTTCGTGCTTTTTGTCACGATTTCTGGTACCGTGTGGAAATGTCCTTCACTACTGACTTCTTGTCCATCATTTCCGATCTTATGAAACTCACAGGTTAAGTAAAACTTAATCTTCGTGGGTTTCTCAGCTATCCATATTGTCTCTAAGATGCGTTTTTCCTGCTTCTTCATAAACACGCGGGGATCCACGTCACGATTACGCCCAAGGATCCTATGTTCCTTAAGATAGGAATCGAAGGAGGATTTTTTCAGTGTATTCTTTTTTTCCGCTCTACGATAAATAGCCTTTATTCTCTTCTTCAGCTTCGCGATCTTCACCTCAGCGCGATTCCTAATCTTGGAGCGAACCAGTGGTAATAACCAGTCTGAGAAATCTTTTAACTCGTCCTGAATTTTCTCGATGATGCGTGGCTTTGGATTTGAACTTGACTTTGTCGGCCTTATTGGTGGAACTAGTGGTATCCTAGTCTCAGGAATAGGGCTGTCCAATATTTCTGACATTTTAGCTTTATCATATGCCCACATATTCTTTGGAAACAATTTTCGTTTTCCACAGATCTCAAAGTTCTCTCTTTGAGATCTTAATTACCTTAATTTTGAGAATTGGGCTTATAAGGAAAAGGCTGACTAGTATGCTCAGATTCCTTAGGACGACGATATTCGTTGTATCGTACGGAATGATATGGATTGTTATGGGGGTTGTTCCAGTGCGGATCTATGTGCGGAACAGAACACATCTTATTGATCTTACTATTTATTCCTTTTCCTTTTGGCATCTTTCTTTATGATAAGCAAGATCTTTTTTTCAACTTTATTTTACTTTAGTCATTTAGAATAAATTTTTCTTCAAGCACTTTCTTCTTTTCTTCTTCTTCTTTTCCCTTCACTTCCCTTCCTCCCCTCTTCCCCAAAAATAGCTCACCCCTTCCCTCTTCTCCCCCATCTCCGTGCTCACTTTTTGCGCACGGGGGTTCAGATCTTGGGGAAGGGGGAAGGCGAGAGTGGAATCGGTGGAGGATTAGGGAGGCTGGGCGTGATGTTTGGAGAAGGGGGAAGGCGAGAGTGGGCGTGGAAATGGCGTGGTTTGGGCGTACGTGATGTTCGGAGTAGGGGTACAGTCGAGAGTGCGCCAGAACCGGCAGTACATACCTACTAACTGAGAGAATACCGAAAAAAAAGTATTAAAAATAAAAATGAAAACAGAAAGAATACAGTAAATTAAAAGAAAGTCTACAACACCAGCTATTCCCAGGCGGTCTCCCATCCAAGTACTAGGCTGGCCCTACCGAGTTTTACTTCGGTGATCGAACGAGAACCGGTTTCTTCTCGGTGGTATGGACGTAGCTGAAGTAAGAGTCGCAATTTAATGGTTTTAGCACAAACCGAGAGTGAATCAAAATCACTAATGGAAAATAAATTGAAAAACTTTATCGGAGAAAACAAACAAACTAACAAACAAACAAACAATCCCATCTGCAATTGATGAGAACGGAGAGAATACCGAAAAAAAATTATTAAAAGTAAAAATGAAAACAGAAAGAATACAGTAAATTAAAAGAAAGTGTACAACACCAGCTATTCCCAGGCAGTCTCCCATCCAAGTACTAGGCTGTCCCTACCGAGTTTTACTTCGGTTATCGGACGAGAACCGGTTTCTTCTCGGTGGTATGGTCGTAGCTGAAGTAAGAGTCGCACTTTAATGGTTTTAGCACAAACCGAGAGTGAATCAAAATCACTAATGGAAAATAAATTGAAAAACTTTATCGGAGAAAACAAACAAACTAACAAACAAACAAACAATCCCATCTGCAATTGATGAGAACGGAGAGAATACCGAAAAAAAAGTATTAAAAGTAAAAATGAAAACAGAAAGAATACAGTAAATTAAAAGAAAGTCTACAACACCAGCTATTCCCAGGCGGTCTCCCATCCAAGTACTAGGCTGGCCCTACCGAGTTTTACTTCGGTGATCGAACGAGAACCGGTTTCTTCTCGGTGGTATGGACGTAGCTGAAGTAAGAGTAGCACTTTAATGGTTTTAGCACAAACCGAGAGTGAATCAAAATCACTAATGGAAAATAAATTGAAAAACTTTATCGGAGAAAACAAACAAACTAACAAACAAACAAACAATCCCATCTGCAATTGATGAGAACGGAGAGAATACCGAAAAAAAAGTATTAAAAATAAAAATGAAAACAGAAAGAATACAGTAAATTAAAAGAAAGTCTACAACACCAGCTATTCCCAGGCGGTCTCCCATCGAAGTACTAGGCTGGCCCTAACGCGTTTTACTTCGGTGATCGAACCAGAACCGGTTTTTTCTCGGTGGTATGGTCGTAGCTGAAGTAAGAGTAGCACTTTAATGGTTTTAGCACAAACCGAGAGTGAATCAAAATCACTAATGGAAAATAAATTGAAAAACTTTATTGGAGAAAACAAACAAACTAACAAACAAACAAACCATCCCATCTACAATTGATGAGAACGGAGAGAATACCGAAAAAAACTTATTAAAAGTAAAAATGAAAACAGAAAGAATACAGTAAATTAAAAGAAAGTCTACAACACCAACTATTCCCAGGCGGTCTCCCATCCAAGTACTAGGCTGGCCCTACCGAGTTTTACTTCGGTGATCGAACGAGAACCGGTTTCTTCTCGGTGGTATGGTCGTAGCTGAAGTAAGAGTCGCACTTTAAGGGTTTTAGCACAAACCGAGAGTGCATGAAAATCACTAATGGAAAATAAATTGAAAAACTTTATCGGAGAAAACAAACAAACAAACCATCCCATCTACAATTGATGAGAACTTAGAGAACACCGAAAAAAAAGTATTAAAAATAAAAATGAAAACAGAAAGAATACAGTAAATTAAAAGAAAGTCTACAACACCAGCTATTCCTAGGCGGTCTCCCATCGCAGTACTAGGCTGGCCCTACCGAGTTTTACTTCGGTGATCAGACGAGAACCGGTTTCTTGTCGGTGGTATGGTCGTAGCTGAAGTAAGAGTCGCACTTTAATGGTTTTAGCACAAACCGAGAGTGAATCAAAATCACTAATGGAAAATAAATAGAAAAACTTTATCGGAGAAAACAAACAAACTAACAAACAAACAAACCATCCCATTTACAATTGATGAGAACTGAGAGAATACCGAAAAAAAAGTATTAAAAATAAAAATGAAAACAGAAAGAATACAGTAAATTAAAAGAAAGTATAAAACACCAGCTATTCCCAGGCGGTCTCCCATCCAAGTACTAGGCTGGCCCTACCGAGTTTTACTTCGGTGATCGAACGAGAACCTGTTTCTTCTCGGTGGTATGGTCCTAGCTGAAGTAAGAGTAGCACTTTAATGGTTTTAGCACAAACCGAGAGTGAATCAAAATCACTAATGGAAAATAAATTGAAAAACTTTATCGGAGAAAACAAACAAACTAACAAACAAACAAACAATCCTATCTACAATTGATGAGAACGGAGAGAATACCGAAAAAAACTTATTAAAAGTAAAAATGAAAACAGAAAGAATACAGTAAATTAAAAGAAAGTCTACAACACCAGCTATTCCCAGGCGGTCTCCCATCCAAGTACTAGGCTGGCCCTACCGAGTTTTACTTCGGTGATCGGACGAGAACCGGTTTCTTCTCGGTGGTATGGACGTAGCTGAAGTAAGAGTCGCACTTTAATGGTTGTAGCACAAACCGAGAGAGAATCAAAATCACTAATGGAAAATAAATAGAAAAACTTTTACGGAGAAAACAAACAAACAAACAAACAAACAAACAAACCATCCCATCTACAATTGATGAGAACTGAGATGATGCCGAAAAAAAAAGTATTAAAAATAAAAATGAAAACAGAAAGAATACAGTAAATTAAAAGAAAGTCTACAACACCAGCTATTCCTAGGCGGTCTCCCATCCAAGTACTAGGCTGGCCCTACCGAGTTTTACTTCGGTGATCGAACGAGAACCGGTTTCTTCTCGGTGGTATGGTCGTAGCTGAAGTAAGAGTCGCACTTTAATGGTTTTAGCACAAACCGAGAGTGAATCAAAATCACTAATGGAAAATAAATTGAAAAACTTTATCGGAGAAAACAAACAAACTAACAAACAAACAAACCATCCCATGTACAATTGATGAGAACTTAGAGAATGCCGAAAAAAAAGTATTAAAAATAAAAATGAAAACAGAAAGAATACAGTAAATTAAAAGAAAGTGTACAACACCAGCTATTCCCAGGCGGTCTCCCATCCAAGTACTAGGCTGGCCCTACCGAGTTTTACTTCGGTGATCGGACGAGAACCGGTTTCTTCTCGGTGGTATGGTCGTAGCTGAAGTAAGAGTCGCACTTTAATGGTTTTAGCACAAACCGAGAGTGAATGAAAATCACTAATGGAAAATAAATAGAAAAACTTTATCGGAGAAAACAAACAAACTAACAAACAAACAAACCATCCCATCTACAATTGATGAGAACTGAGAGAATGCTGAAAAAAAAAGTATTAAAAATAAAAATGAAAACAGAAAGAATACAGTAAATTAAAAGAAAGTCTACAACACCAGCTATTCCCAGGCGGTCTCCCATCCAAGTACTAGGCTGGCCCTACCGAGTTTTACTTCGGTGATCGAACGAGAACCGGTTTCTTCTCGGTGGTATAGTCGTAGCTGAAGTAAGAGTAGCACTTTAATGGTTTTAGCACAAACCGAGAGTGAATCAAAATCACTAATGGAAAATAAATTGAAAAACTTTATTGGAGAAAACAAACAAACTAACAAACAAACAAACAATCCCATCTACAATTGATGAGAACGGAGAGAATACCGAAAAAAACTTATTAAAAGTAAAAATGAAAACAGAAAGAATACAGTAAATTAAAAGAAAGTCTACAACACCAGCTATTCCCAGGCGGTCTCCCATCCAAGTACTAGGCTGGCCCTACCGAGTTTTACTTCGGTGATCGGACGAGAACCGGTTTCTTCTCGGTGGTATGGTCGTAGCTGAAGTAAGAGTCGCACTTTAATGGTTTTAGCACAAACCGAGAGAGAATCAAAATCACTAATGGAAAATAAATTGAAAACCTTTATCGGAGAAAACAAACAAACTAACAAACAAACAAACCATCCCATCTACAATTGATGAGAACTGAGAGAATGCCGAAAAAAAAAGTATTAAAAATAAAAATGAAAACAGAAAGAATACAGTAAATTAAAAGAAAGTCTACAACACCAGCTATTCCCAGGCGGTCTCCCATCCAAGTACTAGGCTGGCCCTACCGAGTTTTACTTCGGTGATCGAACGAGAACCGGTTTCTTCTCGGTGGTATGGTCGTAGCTGAAGTAAGAGTCGCACTTTAATGCTTTTAGCACAAACCGAGAGTGAATGAAAATCACTAATGGAAAATAAATTGAAAAACTTTATCGGAGAAAACAAACAAACTAACAAACAAACAAACCATCCCATCTACAATTGATGAGAACTGAGAAAATGCCGAAAAAAAAGTATTAAAAATAAAAATGAAAACAGAAAGAATACAGTAAATTAAAAGAAAGTGTACAACACCAGCTATTCCCAGGCGGTCTCCCATTCAAGTACTAGGCGGGCCCTACCGAGTTTTACTTCGGTGATCGGACGAGAACCGGTTTCTTCTCGGTGGTATGGACGTAGCTGAAGTAAGAGTAGCACTTTAATGGTTTTAGCACAAACCGAGAGTGAATGAAAATCACTAATGGAAAATAAATTGAAAAACTTTATCGGAGAAAACAAACAAACTAACAAACAAACAAACAATCCCATCTGCAATTGATGAGAACGGAGAGAATACCGAAAAAAACTTATTAAAAGTAAAAATGAAAACAGAAAGAATACAGTAAATTAAAAGAAAGTCTACAACACCAGCTATTCCCAGGCGGTCTCCCATCCAAGTACTAGGCTGGCCCTACCGAGTTTTACTTCGGTGATCGGACGAGAACCGGTTTCTTCTCGGTGGTATGGTCGTAGCTGAAGTAAGAGTCGCACTTTAATGGTTTTAGCACAAACCGAGAGTGAATGAAAATCACTAATGGAAAATAAATAGAAAAACTTTATCGGAGAAAACAAACAAACTAACAAACAAACAAACAATCCCATTTACAATTGATGAGAACTGAGAGAATACCGAAAAAAAAGTATTAAAAATAAAAATGAAAACAGAAAGAATACAGTAAATTAAAAGAAAGTCTACAACACCAGCTATTCCTAGGCGGTCTCCCATCCAAGTACTAGGCTGGCCCTACCGAGTTTTACTTCGGTGATCGAACGAGAACCGGTTTCTTCTCGGTGGTATGGTCGTAGCTGAAGTAAGAGTCGCACTTTAATGGTTTTAGCACAAACCGAGAGTGAATCAAAATCACTAATGGAAAATAAATTGAAAAACTTTATCGGAGAAAACAAACAAACTAACAAACAAACAAACCATCCCATGTACAATTGATGAGAACTGAGAAAATGCCGAAAAAAAAGTATTAAAAATAAAAATGAAAACAGAAAGAATACAGTAAATTAAAAGAAAGTGTACAACACCAGCTATTCCCAGGCGGTCTCCCATTCAAGTACTAGGCGGGCCCTACCGAGTTTTACTTCGGTGATCAGACGAGAACCGGTTTCTTCTCGGTGGTATGGACGTAGCTGAAGTAAGAGTAGCACTTTAATGGTTTTAGCACAAACCGAGAGTGAATGAAAATCACTAATGGAAAATAAATTGAAAAACTTTATCGGAGAAAACAAACAAACTAACAAACAAACAAACAATCCTATCTACAATTGATGAGAACGGAGAGAATACCGAAAAAAACTTATTAAAAGTAAAAATGAAAACAGAAAGAATACAGTAAATTAAAAGAAAGTCTACAACACCAGCTATTCCCAGGCGGTCTCCCATCCAAGTACTAGGCTGGCCCTACCGAGTTTTACTTCGGTGATCGGACGAGAACCGGTTTCTTCTCGGTGGTATGGACGTAGCTGAAGTAAGAGTCGCACTTTAATGGTTGTAGCACAAACCGAGAGAGAATCAAAATCACTAATGGAAAATAAATAGAAAAACTTTTACGGAGAAAACAAACAAACAAACAAACAAACAAACAAACCATCCCATCTACAATTGATGAGAACTGAGATGATGCCGAAAAAAAAAGTATTAAAAATAAAAATGAAAACAGAAAGAATACAGTAAATTAAAAGAAAGTCTACAACACCAGCTATTCCCAGGCGGTCTCCCATCCAAGTACTAGGCTGGCCCTACCGAGTTTTACTTCGGTGATCGAACGAGAACCGGTTTCTTCTCGGTGGTATGGTCGTAGCTGAAGTAAGAGTAGCACTTTAATGGTTTTAGCACAAACCGAGAGTGAATCAAAATCACTAATGGAAAATAAATTGAAAAACTTTATTGGAGAAAACAAACAAACTAACAAACAAACAAACAATCCCATCTACAATTGATGAGAACGGAGAGAATACCGAAAAAAACTTATTAAAAGTAAAAATGAAAACAGAAAGAATACAGTAAATTAAAAGAAAGTCTACAACACCAGCTATTCCCAGGCGGTCTCCCATCCAAGTACTAGGCTGTCCCTACCGAGTTTTACTTCGGTGATCGGACGAGAACCGGTTTCTTCTCGGTGGTATGGTCGTAGCTGAAGTAAGAGTCGCACTTTAATGGTTTTAGCACAAACCGAGAGTGAATCAAAATCACTAATGGAAAATAAATTGAAAACCTTTATCGGAGAAAACAAACAAACTAACAAACAAACAAACCATCCCATCTACAATTGATGAGAACTGAGAGAATGCCGAAAAAAAAAGTATTAAAAATAAAAATGAAAACAGAAAGAATACAGTAAATTAAAAGAAAGTCTACAACACCAGCTATTCCCAGGCGGTCTCCCATCCAAGTACTAGGCTGGCCCTACCGAGTTTTACTTCGGTGATCGAACGAGAACCGGTTTCTTCTCGGTGGTATGGTCGTAGCTGAAGTAAGAGTCGCACTTTAATGCTTTTAGCACAAACCGAGAGTGAATGAAAATCACTAATGGAAAATAAATTGAAAAACTTTATCGGAGAAAACAAACAAACTAACAAACAAACAAACAATCCCATCTGCAATTGATGAGAACGGAGAGAATACCGAAAAAAACTTATTAAAAGTAAAAATGAAAACAGAAAGAATACAGTAAATTAAAAGAAAGTCTACAATACCAGCTATTCCCAGGCGGTCTCCCATCCAAGTACTAGGCTGGCCCTACCGAGTTTTACTTCGGTTATCGGACGAGAACCGGTTTCTTCTCGGTGGTATGGTCGTAGCTGAAGTAAGAGTCGCACTTTAATGGTTTTAGCACAAACCGAGAGTGAATGAAAATCACTAATGGAAAATAAATAGAAAAACTTTATCGGAGAAAACAAACAAACTAACAAACAAACAAACCATCCCATTTACAATTGATGAGAACTGAGAGAATACCGAAAAAAAAGTATTAAAAATAAAAATGAAAACAGAAAGAATACAGTAAATTAAAAGAAAGTCTACAACACCAGCTATTCCTAGGCGGTCTCCCATCCAAGTACTAGGCTGGCCCTACCGAGTTTTACTTCGGTGATCGAACGAGAACCGGTTTCTTCTCGGTGGTATGGTCGTAGCTGAAGTAAGAGTCGCACTTTAATGGTTTTAGCACAAACCGAGAGTGAATCAAACTCACTAATGGAAAATAAATTGAAAAACTTTATCGGAGAAAACAAACAAACTAACAAACAAACAAACCATCCCATGTACAATTGATGAGAACTTAGAGAATGCCGAAAAAAAAGTATTAAAAATAAAAATGAAAACAGAAAGAATACAGTAAATTAAAAGAAAGTGTACAACACCAGCTATTCCCAGGCGGTCTCCCATCCAAGTACTAGGCTGGCCCTACCGAGTTTTACTTCGGTGATCGGACGAGAACCGGTTTCTTCTCGGTGGTATGGTCGTAGCTGAAGTAAGAGTCGCACTTTAATGGTTTTAGCACAAACCGAGAGTGAATGAAAATCACTAATGGAAAATAAATAGAAAAACTTTATCGGAGAAAACAAACAAACTAACAAACAAACAAACCATCCCATCTACAATTGATGAGAACTGAGAGAATGCTGAAAAAAAAAGTATTAAAAATAAAAATGAAAACAGAAAGAATACAGTAAATTAAAAGAAAGTCTACAACACCAGCTATTCCCAGGCGGTCTCCCATCCAAGTACTAGGCTGGCCCTACCGACTTTTACTTCGGTGATCGAACGAGAACCGGTTTCTTCTCGGTGGTATAGTCGTAGCTGAAGTAAGAGTAGCACTTTAATGGTTTTAGCACAAACCGAGAGTGAATCAAAATCACTAATGGAAAATAAATTGAAAAACTTTATTGGAGAAAACAAACAAACTAACAAACAAACAAACAATCCCATCTACAATTGATGAGAACGGAGAGAATACCGAAAAAAACTTATTAAAAGTAAAAATGAAAACAGAAAGAATACAGTAAATTAAAAGAAAGTCTACAACACCAGCTATTCCCAGGCGGTCTCCCATCCAAGTACTAGGCTGGCCCTACCGAGTTTTACTTCGGTGATCGGACGAGAACCGGTTTCTTCTCGGTGGTATGGTCGTAGCTGAAGTAAGAGTCGCACTTTAATGGTTTTAGCACAAACCGAGAGAGAATCAAAATCACTAATGGAAAATAAATTGAAAACCTTTATCGGAGAAAACAAACAAACTAACAAACAAACAAACCATCCCATCTACAATTGATGAGAACTGAGAGAATGCCGAAAAAAAAAGTATTAAAAATAAAAATGAAAACAGAAAGAATACAGTAAATTAAAAGAAAGTCTACAACACCAGCTATTCCCAGGCGGTCTCCCATCCAAGTACTAGGCTGGCCCTACCGAGTTTTACTTCGGTGATCGAACGAGAACCGGTTTCTTCTCGGTGGTATGGTCGTAGCTGAAGTAAGAGTCGCACTTTAATGCTTTTAGCACAAACCGAGAGTGAATGAAAATCACTAATGGAAAATAAATTGAAAAACTTTATCGGAGAAAACAAACAAACTAACAAACAAACAAACCATCCCATCTACAATTGATGAGAACTGAGAAAATGCCGAAAAAAAAGTATTAAAAATAAAAATGAAAACAGAAAGAATACAGTAAATTAAAAGAAAGTGTACAACACCAGCTATTCCCAGGCGGTCTCCCATTCAAGTACTAGGCGGGCCCTACCGAGTTTTACTTCGGTGATCGGACGAGAACCGGTTTCTTCTCGGTGGTATGGACGTAGCTGAAGTAAGAGTAGCACTTTAATGGTTTTAGCACAAACCGAGAGTGAATGAAAATCACTAATGGAAAATAAATTGAAAAACTTTATCGGAGAAAACAAACAAACTAACAAACAAACAAACAATCCCATCTGCAATTGATGAGAACGGAGAGAATACCGAAAAAAACTTATTAAAAGTAAAAATGAAAACAGAAAGAATACAGTAAATTAAAAGAAAGTCTACAACACCAGCTATTCCCAGGCGGTCTCCCATCCAAGTACTAGGCTGGCCCTACCGAGTTTTACTTCGGTGATCGGACGAGAACCGGTTTCTTCTCGGTGGTATGGTCGTAGCTGAAGTAAGAGTCGCACTTTAATGGTTTTAGCACAAACCGAGAGTGAATGAAAATCACTAATGGAAAATAAATAGAAAAACTTTATCGGAGAAAACAAACAAACTAACAAACAAACAAACAATCCCATTTACAATTGATGAGAACTGAGAGAATACCGAAAAAAAAGTATTAAAAATAAAAATGAAAACAGAAAGAATACAGTAAATTAAAAGAAAGTCTACAACACCAGCTATTCCTAGGCGGTCTCCCATCCAAGTACTAGGCTGGCCCTACCGAGTTTTACTTCGGTGATCGAACGAGAACCGGTTTCTTCTCGGTGGTATGGTCGTAGCTGAAGTAAGAGTCGCACTTTAATGGTTTTAGCACAAACCGAGAGTGAATCAAAATCACTAATGGAAAATAAATTGAAAAACTTTATCGGAGAAAACAAACAAACTAACAAACAAACAAACCATCCCATGTACAATTGATGAGAACTGAGAAAATGCCGAAAAAAAAGTATTAAAAATAAAAATGAAAACAGAAAGAATACAGTAAATTAAAAGAAAGTGTACAACACCAGCTATTCCCAGGCGGTCTCCCATTCAAGTACTAGGCGGGCCCTACCGAGTTTTACTTCGGTGATCAGACGAGAACCGGTTTCTTCTCGGTGGTATGGACGTAGCTGAAGTAAGAGTCGCACTTTAATGGTTTTAGCACAAACCGAGAGTGAATGAAAATCACTAATGGAAAATAAATTGAAAAACTTTATCGGAGAAAACAAACAAACTAACAAACAAACAAACAATCCCATCTGCAATTGATGAGAACGGAGAGAATACCGAAAAAAACTTATTAAAAGTAAAAATGAAAACAGAAAGAATACAGTAAATTAAAAGAAAGTCTACAACACCAGCTATTCCCAGGCGGTCTCCCATCCAAGTACTAGGCTGGCCCTACCGAGTTTTACTTCGGTTATCGGACGAGAACCGGTTTCTTCTCGGTGGTATGGTCGTAGCTGAAGTAAGAGTCGCACTTTAATGGTTTTAGCACAAACCGAGAGTGAATGAAAATCACTAATGGAAAATAAATAGAAAAACTTTATCGGAGAAAACAAACAAACTAACAAACAAACAAACAATCCCATTTACAATTGATGAGAACTGAGAGAATACCGAAAAAAAAGTATTAAAAATAAAAATGAAAACAGAAAGAATACAGTAAATTAAAAGAAAGTCTACAACACCAGCTATTCCTAGGCGGTCTCCCATCCAAGTACTAGGCTGGCCCTACCGAGGTTTACTTCGGTGATCGAACGAGAACCGGTTTCTTCTCGGTGGTATGGTCGTAGCTGAAGTAAGAGTCGCACTTTAATGGTTTTAGCACAAACCGAGAGTGAATCAAAATCACTAATGGAAAATAAATTGAAAAACTTTATCGGAGAAAACAAACAAACTAACAAACAAACAAACCATCCCATGTACAATTGATGAGAACTGAGAAAATGCCGAAAAAAAAGTATTAAAAATAAAAATGAAAACAGAAAGAATACAGTAAATTAAAAGAAAGTGTACAACACCAGCTATTCCCAGGCGGTCTCCCATTCAAGTACTAGGCGGGCCCTACCGAGTTTTACTTCGGTGATCGGACGAGAACCGGTTTCTTCTCGGTGGTATGGACGTAGCTGAAGTAAGAGTAGCACTTTAATGGTTTTAGCACAAACCGAGAGTGAATGAAAATCACTAATGGAAAATAAATTGAAAAACTTTATCGGAGAAAACAAACAAACTAACAAACAAACAAACAATCCCATCTGCAATTGATGAGAACGGAGAGAATACCGAAAAAAACTTATTAAAAGTAAAAATGAAAACAGAAAGAATACAGTAAATTAAAAGAAAGTCTACAACACCAGCTATTCCCAGGCGGTCTCCCATCCAAGTACTAGGCTGGCCCTACCGAGTTTTACTTCGGTTATCGGACGAGAACCGGTTTCTTCTCGGTGGTATGGTCGTAGCTGAAGTAAGAGTCGCACTTTAATGGTTTTAGCACAAACCGAGAGTGAATGAAAATCACTAATGGAAAATAAATTGAAAAACTTTATCGGAGAAAACAAACAAACTAACAAACAAACAAACAATCCCATTTACAATTGATGAGAACTGAGAGAATACCGAAAAAAAAGTATTAAAAATAAAAATGAAAACAGAAAGAATACAGTAAATTAAAAGAAAGTGTACAACACCAGCTATTCCCAGGCGGTCTCCCATCCAAGTACTAGGCTGGCCCTACCGAGTTTTACTTCGGTTATCGGACGAGAACCGGTTTCTTCTCGGTGGTATGGTCGTAGCTGAAGTAAGAGTCGCACTTTAATGGTTTTAGCACAAACCGAGAGTGAATGAAAATCACTAATGGAAAATAAATAGAAAAACTTTATCGGAGAAAACAAACAAACTAACAAACAAACAAACAATCCCATTTACAATTGATGAGAACTGAGAGAATACCGAAAAAAAAGTATTAAAAATAAAAATGAAAACAGAAAGAATACAGTAAATTAAAAGAAAGTCTACAACACCAGCTATTCCTAGGCGGTCTCCCATCCAAGTACTAGGCTGGCCCTACCGAGTTTTACTTCGGTGATCGAACGAGAACCGGTTTCTTCTCGGTGGTATGGTCGTAGCTGAAGTAAGAGTCGCACTTTAATGGTTTTAGCACAAACCGAGAGTGAATCAAAATCACTAATGGAAAATAAATTGAAAAACTTTATCGGAGAAAACAAACAAACTAACAAACAAACAAACCATCCCATGTACAATTGATGAGAACTTAGAGAATGCCGAAAAAAAAGTATTAAAAATAAAAATGAAAACAGAAAGAATACAGTAAATTAAAAGAAAGTGTACAACACCAGCTATTCCCAGGCGGTCTCCCATCCAAGTACTAGGCTGGCCCTACCGAGTTTTACTTCGGTGATCGGACGAGAACCGGTTTCTTCTCGGTGGTATGGTCGTAGCTGAAGTAAGAGTCGCAGTTTAATGGTTTTAGCACAAACCGAGAGTGAATGAAAATCACTAATGGAAAATAAATAGAAAAACTTTATCGGAGAAAACAAACAAACTAACAAACAAACAAACCATCCCATGTACAATTGATGAGAACTGAGAGAATATTGAAAAAAAAGTATTAAAAATAAAAATGAAAACAGAAAGAATACAGTAAATTAAAAGAAAGTGTACAACACCAGCTATTCCCAGGCGGTCTCCCATCCAAGTACTAGGCTGGCCCTACCGAGTTTTACTTCGGTGATCGAACGAGAACCGGTTTCTTCTCGGTGGTATGGTCGTAGCTGAAGTAAGAGTAGCACTTTAATGGTTTTAGCACAAACCGAGAGTGAATCAAAATCACTAATGGAAAATAAATAGAAAAACTTTATCGGAGAAAACAAACAAACTAACAAACAATCCCATTTACAATTGATGAGAACTGAGAGAATACCGAAAAAAAAGTATTAAAAATAAAAATGAAAACAGAAAGAATACAGTAAATTAAAAGAAAGTCTACAACACCAGCTATTCCTAGGCGGTCTCCCATCGAAGTACTAGGCTGGCCCTACCGAGTTTTACTTCGGTGATCGAACGAGAACCGGTTTCTTCTCGGTGGTATGGTCGTAGCTGAAGTAAGAGTCGCACTTTAATGGTTTTAGCACAAACCGAGAGTGAATGAAAATCACTAATGGAAAATAAATTGAAAAACTTTATCGGAGAAAACAAACAAACTAACAAACAAACAAACCATCCCATCTACAATTGATGAGAACTGAGAGAATATTGAAAAAAAAGTATTAAAAATAAAAATGAAAACAGAAAGAATACAGTAAATTAAAAGAAAGTCTACAACACCAGCTATTCCCAGGCGGTCTCCCATCCAAGTACTAGGCTGGCCCTACCGAGTTTTACTTCGGTGATCGGACGAGAACCGGTTTCTTCTCGGTGGTATGGTCGTAGCTGAAGTAAGAGTCGCACTTTAATGGTTTTAGCACAAACCGAGAGTGAATAAAAATCACTAATGGAAAATAAATTGAAAATCTTTTTCGGAGAAAACAAACAAACTAACAAACCATCCCATCTACAATTGATGAGAACTGAGAGAATATTGAAAAAAACTTTTTAAAAATAAAAATGAAAACAGAAAGAATACAGTAAATTAAAAGAAAGTCTACAACACCAGCTATTCCCAGGCGGTCTCCCATCCAAGTACTAGGCTGGCCCTACCGAGTTTTACTTCGGTGATCGAACGAGAACCGGTTTCTTCTCGGTGGTATGGTCGTAGCTGAAGTAAGAGTAGCACTTTAATGGTTTTAGCACAAACCGAGAGTGAATCAAAATCACTAATGGAAAATAAATTGAAAAACTTTATCGGAGAAAACAAACAAACTAACAAACAAACAAACCATCCCATCTACAATTGATGAGAACTTAGAAAATGCCGAAAAAAAAGTATTAAAAATAAAAATGAAAACAGAAAGAATACAGTAAATTAAAAGAAAGTGTACAACACCAGTTATTCCCAGGCGGTCTCCCATCCAAGTACTAGTCTGGCCCTACCGAGTTTTACTTCGGTGATCGGACGAGAACCGGTTTCTTCTCGGTGGTATGGACGTAACTGAAGTAAGAGTAGCACTTTAATGGTTTTAGCACAAACCGAGAGTGAATGAAAATCACTAATGGAAAATAAATTGAAAAACTTTATCGGAGAAAACAAACAAACTAACAAACAAACAAACAATCCCATCTACAATTGATGAGAACGGAGAGAATACCGAAAAAAAATTATTAAAAGTAAAAATGAAAACAGAAAGAATACAGTAAATTAAAAGAAAGTCTACAACACCAGCTATTCCCAGGCGGTCTCCCATCCAAGTACTAGGCTGGCCCTACCGAGTTTTACTTCGGTTATCGGACGAGAACCGGTTTCTTTTCGGTGGTATGGTCGTAGCTGAAGTAAGAGTCGCACTTTAATGGTTTTAGCACAAACCGAGAGTGAATGAAAATCACTAATGGAAAATAAATAGAAAAACTTTATCGGAGAAAACAAACAAACTAACAAACAAACAAACCATCCTATTTACAATTGATTGGAACTGAGAGAATACCGAAAAAAAAGTATTAAAAATAAAAATGAAAACAGAAAGAATACAGTAAATTAAAAGAAAGTGTACAACACCAGCTATTCCCAGGCGGTCTCCCATCGAAGTACTAGGCTGGCCCTACCGAGTTTTACTTCGGTGATCGAGCGAGAACCGGTTTCTTCTCGGTGGTATGGTCGTAGCTGAAGTAAGAGTCGCACTTTAATGGTTTTAGCATAAACCGAGAGTGGAAAAAAAATTGAAAAACTTTATCGGAGAAAACAAACAAACTAACAAACAAACAAACCATCCCATCTACAATTGATGAGAACGGAGAGAATACCGAAAAAAACTTATTAAAAGTAAAAATGAAAACAGAAAGAATACAGTAAATTAAAAGAAAGTCTACAACACCAGCTATTCCCAGGCGGTCTCCCATCCAAGTACTAGGCTGGCCCTACCGAGTTTTACTTCGGTGATCGGACGAGAACCGGTTTCTTCTCGGTGGTATGGCCGTAGCTGAAGTAAGAGTAGCACTTTAATGGTTTTAGCACAAACCGAGAGTGAATCGAAATCACTAATGGAAAATAAAGTGAAAAACTTTATCGGAGAAAACAAACAAACAAACCATCCCATCTACAATTGATGAGAACTGAGAGAATGCCGAAAAAAAAGTATTAAAAATAAAAATGAAAACAGAAAGAATACAGTAAATTAAAAGAAAGTGTACAACACCAGCTATTCCCAGGCGGTCTCCCATCCAAGTACTAGGCATGCCCTACCGAGTTTTACTTCGGTGATCGGACGAGAACCGGTTTCTTCTCGGTGATATGGTCGTAGCTGAAGTAAGAGTCGCACTTTAATGGTTTTAGCACAAACCGAGAGTGAATCAAAATCACTAATGGAAAATAAATAGAAAAACTTTATCGGAGAAAACAAACAAACTAACAAACAAACAAACCATCCCATCTACAATTAATGAGAACTGAGAGAATGCCGAAAAAAAAGTATTAAAAATAAAAATGAAAACAGAAAGAATACAGTAAATTAAAAGAAAGTGTACAACACCAGCTATTCCCAGGCGGTCTCCCATCCAAGTACTAGGCTGGCCCTACCGAGTTTTACTGCGGTGATCGAACGAGAACCGGTTTCTTCTCGGTGATATGGTCGTAGCTGAAGTAAGAGACGCACTTTAATGGTTTTAGCACAAACCGAGAGTGCATCAAAATCACTAATGGAAAATAAATAGAAAAACTTTATCGGAGAAAACAAACAAACTAACAAACAAACAAACCATCCCATCTACAATTGATGAGAACAGAGAGAATACCGAAAAAAAATTATTAAAAGTAAAAATGAAAACAGAAAGAATACAGTAAATTAAAAGAAAGTGTACAACACCAGCTATTCCCAGGCGGTCTCCCATCCAAGTACTAGGCTGGCCCTACCGAGTTTTACTGCGGTGATCGGACGAGAACCGGTTTCTTCTTGGTGGTATGGTCGTAGCTGAAGTAAGAGTCGCACTTTAATGGTTTTAGCACAAACCGAGAGTGAATCAAAATCAGTAATGGAAAATAAATAGAAAAACTTTATCGGAGAAAACAAACAAACTAACAAACAAACTAACAATCCCATCTACAATTGATGAGAACGGAGAGAATACCGAAAAAAAATTATTAAAAGTAAAAATGAAAACAGAAAGAATACAGTAAATTAAAAGAAAGTGTACAACACCAGCTATTCCCAGGCGGTCTCCCATCCAAGTACTAGGCTGGCCCTACCGAGTTTTACTTCGGTGATCGGACGAGAACCGGTTTCTTCTCGGTGGTATGGTCGTAGCTGAAGTAAGAGTCGCACTTTAATGGTTTTAGCACAAACCGAGAGTGAATGAAAATCACTAATGGAAAATAAATAGAAAAACTTTATCGGAGAAAACAAACAAACTAACAAACAAACAAACCATCCCATCTACAATTGATGAGAACTGAGAGAATGCCGAAAAAAAAGTATTAAAAAGAAAAATGAAAACAGAAAGAATACAGTAAATTAAAAGAAAGTCTACAACACCAGCTATTCCCAGGCGGTCTCCCATCCAAGTACTAGGGTGGCCCTACCGAGTTTTACTTCGGTGATCGGACGAGAACCGGTTTCTTCTCGGTGGTATGGTCGTAGCTGAAGTAAGAGTCGCACTTTAATGGTTTTAGCACAAACCGAGAGTGAATCAAAATCACTAATTGAAAATAAATACAAAAACTTTATCAGAGAAAACAAACAAACTAACAAACAAACAAACAATCCCATCTACAATTGATGAGAACGGAAAGAATAGCGAAAAAAAAGTATTAAAAAGAAAAATGAAAACAGAAAGAATACAGTAAATTAAAAGAAAGTCTACAACACCAGCTATTCCCAGGCGGTCTCCCATCCAATTACTAGGGTGGCCCTACCGAGTTTTACTTCGGTGATCGGACGAGAACCGGTTTCTTCTCGGTGGTATGGTCGTAGCTGAAGTAAGAGTCGCACTTTAATGGTTTTAGCACAAACCGAGAGTGAATCAAAATCACTAATTGAAAATAAATAGAAAAACTTTATCAGAGAAAACAAACAAACTAACAAACAAACAAACAATCCCATCTACAATTGATGAGAACGGAAAGAATAGCGAAAAAAAAGTATTAAAAGTAAAAATTAAAACAGAAAGAATACAGTAAATTAAAAGAAAGTCTACAACACCAGCTATTCCCAGGCGGTCTCCCATCCAAGTACTAGGCTGGCCCTACCGAGTTTTACTTCGGTGATCGGACGAGAACCGGTTTCTTCTCGGTGGTATGGTCGTAGCTGAAGTAAGAGTCACACTTTAATGGTTTTAGCACAAACCGAGAGTGAATCGAAATCACTAATGGAAAATAAAATGAAAAACTTTATCGGAGAAAACAAACAAACAAACCATCCCCTCTACAATTGATGAGAACTGAGAGAATGCCGAAAAAAAAGTATTAAAAATAAAAATGAAAACAGAAAGAATACAGTAAATTAAAAGAAAGTCTACAACACCAGCTATTCCCAGTCGGTCTCCCATCCAAGTACTAGGCTGGCCCTACCGAGTTTTACTTCGGTGATCGAACGAGAACCGGTTTCTTCTCGGTGATATGGTCGTAGCTGAAGTAAGAGACGCACTTTAATGGTTTTAGCACAAACCGAGAGTGAATCAAAATCACTAATGGAAAATAAATTGAAAAACTTTATCGGAGAAAACAAACAAACTAACAAACAAACAAACCATCCCATCTACAATTGATGAGAACTGAGAGAATACCGAAAAAAAAGTATTAAAAACAAAAATGAAAACAGAAAGAATACAGTAAATTAAAAGAAAGTCTACAACACCTGCTATTTCCAGGTGGTCTCCCATCCAAGTACTAGGCTGGCCCTACCGAGTTTTACTTCGGTGATCGAACGAGAACCGGTTTCTTCTCGGTGGTATGGTCGTAGCTGAAGTAAGAGTCGCACTTTAATGGTTTTAGCACAAACCGAGAGTGCATCAAAATCACTAATGGAAAATAAATAGAAAAACTTTATCGGAGAAAACAAACAAACTAACAAACAAACAAACCATCCCATCTACAATTGATGAGAACAGAGAGAATACCGAAAAAAAATTATTAAAAGTAAAAATGAAAACAGAAAGAATACAGTAAATTAAAAGAAAGTGTACAACACCAGCTATTCCCAGGCGGTCTCCCATCCAAGTACTAGGCTGGCCCTACCGAGTTTTACTGCGGTGATCGGACGAGAACCGGTTTCTTCTTGGTGGTATGGTCGTAGCTGAAGTAAGAGTCGCACTTTAATGGTTTTAGCACAAACCGAGAGTGAATCAAAATCAGTAATGGAAAATAAATAGAAAAACTTTATCGGCGAAAACAAACAAACTAACAAACAAACTAACAATCCCATCTACAATTGATGAGAACGGAGAGAATACCGAAAAAAAATTATTAAAAGTAAAAATGAAAACAGAAAGAATACAGTAAATTAAAAGAAAGTGTACAACACCAGCTATTCCTAGGCGGTCTCCCATCCAAGTACTAGGCTGGCCCTACCGAGTTTTACTTCGGTGATCGGACGAGAACCGGTTTCTTCTCGGTGGTATGGTCGTAGCTGAAGTAAGAGTCGCACTTTAATGGTTTTAGCACAAACCGAGAGTGAATGAAAATCACTAATGGAAAATAAATAGAAAAACTTTATCGGAGAAAACAAACAAACTAACAAACAAACAAACCATCCCATCTACAATTGATGAGAACTGAGAGAATACCGAAAAAAAAGTATTAAAAACAAAAATGAAAACAGAAAGAATACAGTAAATTAAAAGAAAGTCTACAACACCTGCTATTTCCAGGTGGTCTCCCATCCAAGTACTAGGCTGGCCCTACCGAGTTTTACTTCGGTGATCGAACGAGAACCGGTTTCTTCTCGGTGGTATGGTCGTAGCTGAAGTAAGAGTCGCACTTTAATGGTTTTAGCACAAACCGAGAGTGCATCAAAATCACTAATGGAAAATAAATAGAAAAACTTTATCGGAGAAAACAAACAAACTAACAAACAAACAAACCATCCCATCTACAATTGATGAGAACAGAGAGAATACCGAAAAAAAATTATTAAAAGTAAAAATGAAAACAGAAAGAATACAGTAAATTAAAAGAAAGTGTACAACACCAGCTATTCCCAGGCGGTCTCCCATCCAAGTACTAGGCTGGCCCTACCGAGTTTTACTGCGGTGATCGGACGAGAACCGGTTTCTTCTTGGTGGTATGGTCGTAGCTGAAGTAAGAGTCGCACTTTAATGGTTTTAGCACAAACCGAGAGTGAATCAAAATCACTAATGGAAAATAAATAGAAAAACTTTATCAGAGAAAACAAACAAACTAACAAACAAACAAACAATCCCATCTACAATTGATGAGAACGGAAAGAATAGCGAAAAAAAAGTATTAAAAATAAAAATGAAAACAGAAAGAATACAGTAAATTAAAAGAAAGTCTACAACACCAGCTATTCCCAGGCGGTCTCCCATCCAAGTACTAGTCTGGCCCTACCGAGTTTTACTTCGGTGATCGAACGAGAACCGGTTTCTTCTCGGTGGTATGGACGTAGCTGAAGTAAGAGTAGCACTTTAATGGTTTTAGCACAAACCGAGAGTGAATGAAAATCATTAATGGAAAATAAATTGAAAATTTTTATCGGAGAAAACAAACAAACTAACAAACAAACAAACCATCCCATCTACAATTGATGAGAACTGAGAGAATGCCGAAAAAAAAGTATTAAAAAGAAAAATGAAAACAGAAAGAATACAGTAAATTAAAAGAAAGTCTACAACACCAGCTATTCCCAGGCGGTCTCCCATCCAAGTACTAGTCTGGCCCTACCGAGTTTTACTTCGGTGATCGAACGAGAACCGGTTTCTTCTCGGTGGTATGGACGTAGCTGAAGTAAGAGTAGCACTTTAATGGTTTTAGCACAAACCGAGAGTGAATGAAAATCACTAATGGAAAAATAAATTGAAAATTTTTATCGGAGAAAACAAACAAGCTAACCAACAAACAAACCATCCCATCTACAATTGATGAGAACTGAGAGAATGCCGAAAAAAAAGTATTAAAAAGAAAAATGAAAACAGAAAGAATACAGTAAATTAAAAGAAAGTCTACAACACCAGCTATTCCCAGGCGGTCTCCCATCCAAGTACTAGGGTGGCCCTACCGAGTTTTACTTCGGTGATCGGACGAGAACCGGTTTCTTCTCGGTGGTATGGTCGTAGCTGAAGTAAGAGTCGCACTTTAATGGTTTTAGCACAAACCGAGAGTGAATCAAAATCACTAATGGAAAATACAATGAAAAATTTTATCGGAGAAAACAAACAAACTAACAAACAAACAAACCATCACATCTACAATTGATGAGAACGGAAAGAATACCGAAAAGAAAGTATTAAAAGTAAAAATGAAAACAGAAAGAATACAGTAAATTAAAAGAAAGTCTACAACACCAGCTATTCCCAGGCGGTCTCCCATCCAAGTACTAGGCTGGCCCTACCGAGTTTTACTTCGGTGATCGGACGAGAACCGGTTTCTTCTCGGTGGTATGGTCGTAGCTGAAGTAAGAGTCGCACTTTAATGGTTTTAGCACAAACCGAGAGTGAATCAAAATCACTAATTGAAAATAAATAGAAAAACTTTATCAGAGAAAACAAACAAACTAACAAACAAACAAACAATCCCATCTACAATTGATGAGAACGGAAAGAATAGCGAAAAAAAAGTATTAAAAGTAAAAATTAAAACAGAAAGAATACAGTAAATTAAAAGAAAGTCTACAACACCAGCTATTCCCAGGCGGTCTCCCATCCAAGTACTAGGCTGGCCCTACCGAGTTTTACTTCGGTGATCGGACGAGAACCGGTTTCTTCTCGGTGGTATGGTCGTAGCTGAAGTAAGAGTCACACTTTAATGGTTTTAGCACAAACCGAGAGTGAATCGAAATCACTAATGGAAAATAAAATGAAAAACTTTATCGGAGAAAACAAACAAACAAACCATCCCCTCTACAATTGATGAGAACTGAGAGAATGCCGAAAAAAAAGTATTAAAAATAAAAATGAAAACAGAAAGAATACAGTAAATTAAAAGAAAGTCTACAACACCAGCTATTCCCAGTCGGTCTCCCATCCAAGTACTAGGCTGGCCCTACCGAGTTTTACTTCGGTGATCGAACGAGAACCGGTTTCTTCTCGGTGATATGGTCGTAGCTGAAGTAAGAGACGCACTTTAATGGTTTTAGCACAAACCGAGAGTGAATGAAAATCACTAATGGAAAATAAATTGAAAAACTTTATCGGAGAAAACAAACAAACTAACAAACAAACAAACCATCCCATCTACAATTGATGAGAACTGAGAGAATACCGAAAAAAAAGTATTAAAAACAAAAATGAAAACAGAAAGAATACAGTAAATTAAAAGAAAGTCTACAACACCTGCTATTTCCAGGTGGTCTCCCATCCAAGTACTAGGCTGGCCCTACCGAGTTTTACTTCGGTGATCGAACGAGAACCGGTTTCTTCTCGGTGGTATGGTCGTAGCTGAAGTAAGAGTCGCACTTTAATGGTTTTAGCACAAACCGAGAGTGCATCAAAATCACTAATGGAAAATAAATAGAAAAACTTTATCGGAGAAAACAAACAAACTAACAAACAAACAAACCATCCCATCTACAATTGATGAGAACAGAGAGAATACCGAAAAAAAATTATTAAAAGTAAAAATGAAAACAGAAAGAATACAGTAAATTAAAAGAAAGTCTACAACACCAGCTATTCCCAGGCGGTCTCCCATCCAAGTACTAGGCTGGCCCTACCGAGTTTTACTGCGGTGATCGGACGAGAACCGGTTTCTTCTTGGTGGTATGGTCGTAGCTGAAGTAAGAGTCGCACTTTAATGGTTTTAGCACAAACCGAGAGTGAATCAAAATCACTAATGGAAAATAAATAGAAAAACTTTATCAGAGAAAACAAACAAACTAACAAACAAACAAACAATCCCATCTACAATTGATGAGAACGGAAAGAATAGCGAAAAAAAAGTATTAAAAATAAAAATGAAAACAGAAAGAATACAGTAAATTAAAAGAAAGTCTACAACACCAGCTATTCCCAGGCGGTCTCCCATCCAAGTACTAGTCTGGCCCTACCGAGTTTTACTTCGGTGATCGAACGAGAACCGGTTTCTTCTCGGTGGTATGGACGTAGCTGAAGTAAGAGTAGCACTTTAATGGTTTTAGCACAAACCGAGAGTGAATGAAAATCATTAATGGAAAATAAATTGAAAATTTTTATCGGAGAAAACAAACAAACTAACAAACAAACAAACCATCCCATCTACAATTGATGAGAACTGAGAGAATGCCGAAAAAAAAGTATTAAAAAGAAAAATGAAAACAGAAAGAATACAGTAAATTAAAAGAAAGTCTACAACACCAGCTATTCCCAGGCGGTCTCCCATCCAAGTACTAGTCTGGCCCTACCGAGTTTTACTTCGGTGATCGAACGAGAACCGGTTTCTTCTCGGTGGTATGGACGTAGCTGAAGTAAGAGTAGCACTTTAATGGTTTTAGCACAAACCGAGAGTGAATGAAAATCACTAATGGAAAATAAATTGAAAATTTTTATCGGAGAAAACAAACAAACTAACCAACAAACAAACCATCCCATCTACAATTGATGAGAACTGAGAGAATACCGAAAAAAAAGTATTAAAAAGAAAAATGAAAACAGAAAGAATACAGTAAATTAAAAGAAAGTCTACAACACCAGCTATTCCCAGGCGGTCTCCCATCCAAGTACTAGGGTGGCCCTACCGAGTTTTACTTCGGTGATCGGACGAGAACCGGTTTCTTCTCGGTGGTATGGTCGTAGCTGAAGTAAGAGTCGCACTTTAATGGTTTTAGCACAAACCGAGAGTGAATCAAAATCACTAATGGAAAATACAATGAAAAATTTTATCGGAGAAAACAAACAAACTAACAAACAAACAAACCATCACATCTACAATTGATGAGAACGGAAAGAATACCGAAAAGAAAGTATTAAAAGTAAAAATGAAAACAGAAAGAATACAGTAAATTAAAAGAAAGTCTACAACACCAGCTATTCCCAGGCGGTCTCCCATCCAAGTACTAGGCTGGCCCTACCGAGTTTTACTTCGGTGATCGAACGAGAACCGGTTTCTTCTCGGTGGTATGGTCGTAGCTGAAGTAAGAGTCGCACTTTAATGGTTTTAGCACAAACCGAGAGTGAATCAAAATCACTAATTGAAAATAAATAGGAAAACTTTATCGGAAAAAACAAACAAACTAACAAACAAACAAACCATCCCATCTACAATTGATGAGAACGGAGAGAATACCGAAAAGAAAGTATTAAAAGTAAAAATGAAAACAGAAAGAATACAGCAAAATAAAAGAAAGTCTACAACACCAGCTATTCCCAGGCGGTCTCCCATCCAAGTACTAGGCTGGCCCTACCGAGTTTTACTTCGGTGATCGAACTAGAACCTGTTTCTTCTCGGTGGTATGGTCGTAGCTGAAGTAAGAGTCGCACTTTAATGGTTTTAGCACAAACCGAGAGTGAATCGAAATCACTAATGGAAAATAAATTGAAAATTTTTATCGGAGAAAACAAACAAACTAACCAACAAACAAACCATCCCATCTACAATTGATGAGAACTGAGAGAATACCGAAAAAAAAGTATTAAAAAGAAAAATGAAAACAGAAAGAATACAGTAAATTAAAAGAAAGTCTACAACACCAGCTATTCCCAGGCGGTCTCCCATCCAAGTACTAGGGTGGCCCTACCGAGTTTTACTTCGGTGATCGGACGAGAACCGGTTTCTTCTCGGTGGTATGGTCGTAGCTGAAGTAAGAGTCGCACTTTAATGGTTTTAGCACAAACCGAGAGTGAATCAAAATCACTAATGGAAAATACAATGAAAAATTTTATCGGAGAAAACAAACAAACTAACAAACAAACAAACCATCACATCTACAATTGATGAGAACGGAAAGAATACCGAAAAGAAAGTATTAAAAGTAAAAATGAAAACAGAAAGAATACAGTAAATTAAAAGAAAGTCTACAACACCAGCTATTCCCAGGCGGTCTCCCATCCAAGTACTAGGCTGGCCCTACCGAGTTTTACTTCGGTGATCGAACGAGAACCGGTTTCTTCTCGGTGGTATGGTCGTAGCTGAAGTAAGAGTCGCACTTTAATGGTTTTAGCACAAACCGAGAGTGAATCAAAATCACTAATTGAAAATAAATAGGAAAACTTTATCGGAAAAAACAAACAAACTAACAAACAAACAAACCATCCCATCTACAATTGATGAGAACGGAGAGAATACCGAAAAGAAAGTATTAAAAGTAAAAATGAAAACAGAAAGAATACAGCAAAATAAAAGAAAGTCTACAACACCAGCTATTCCCAGGCGGTCTCCCATCCAAGTACTAGGCTGGCCCTACCGAGTTTTACTTCGGTGATCGAACTAGAACCTGTTTCTTCTCGGTGGTATGGTCGTAGCTGAAGTAAGAGTCGCACTTTAATGGTTTTAGCACAAACCGAGAGTGAATCGAAATCACTAATGGAAAATAAAGTGAAAAACTTTATCGGAAAAAACAAACAAACTAACAAACAAACAAACAATCCCATCCACAATTGATGAGAACGGAGAGAATACCGAAAAAAAAGGATTAAAAGTAAAAATGAAAACAGAAAAAATACAGTAAAATAAAAGAAAGTCTACAACACCACCTATTCCAAGGCGGTCTCCCATCCAAGTACTAGGCTGGCCCTACCGAGTTTTACTTCGGTGATCGGACGAGAACCGGTTTCTTCTCGGTGGTATGGTCGTAGCTGAAGTAAGAGTCGCACTTTAATGGTTTTAGCACAAACCGAGAGTGAATCAAAATCACTAATGGAAAATACATTGAAAAATTTTATCGGAGAAAACAAACAAACTAACAAACAAACAAACCATCCCATCTACAATTGATGAGAACGGAGAGAATACCGAAAAGAAAGTATTAAAAGTAAAAATGAAAACAGAAAGAATACAGTAAATTAAAAGAAGGTCTACAACACCAGAAATTCCCAGGCGGTCTCCCATCCAAGTACTAGGCTGGCCCTACCGAGTTTTACTTCGGTGATCGAACGAGAACCGGTTTCTTCTCGGTGGTATGGTCGTAGCTGAAGTAAGTGTCGCACTTTAATGGTTTTAGCACAAACCGAGAGTGAATCGAAATCACTAATGGAAAATAAATTGAAAAACTTTATCGGAAAAAACAAACACACTAACAAACAAACAAACCATCCCATCTACAATTGATGAGAACTGAGAGAATACCGAAAAAAAAGTATTAAAAATAAAAATGAAAACCGAAAGAATACAGGAAATTAAAAGAAAGTCTACGACACCAGCTATTCCCAGGCGGTCTCCCATCCAAGTACTAGGCTGGCCCTACCGAGTTTTACTTCGGTGATCGAACGAGAACCGGTTTCTTCTCGGTGGTATGGTCGTAGCTGAAGTAAGAGTCGCACTTTAATGGTTTTAGCACAAACCGAGAGTGAATCAAAATCACTAATGGAAAATACATTGAAAAATTTTATCGGAGAAAACAAACAAACTAACAAACAAACAAACCATCACATCTACAATTGATGAGAACGGAAAGAATACCGAAAAGAAAGTATTAAAAGTAAAAATGAAAACAGAAAGAATACAGTAAATTAAAAGAAAGTCTACAACACCAGCTATTCCCAGGCGGTCTCCCATCCAAGTACTAGGCTGGCCCTATCGAGTTTTACTTCGGTGATCGAACGAGAACCGGTTTCTTCTCGGTGGTATGGTCGTAGCTGAAGTAAGAGTCGCACTTTAATGGTTTTAGCACAAACCGAGAGTGAATCAAAATCACTAATTGAAAATAAATAGGAAAACTTTATCGGAAAAAACAAACAAACTAACAAACAAACAAACCATCCCATCTACAATTGATGAGAACGGAGAGAATACCGAAAAGAAAGTATTAAAAGTAAAAATGAAAACAGAAAGAATACAGCAAAATAAAAGAAAGTCTACAACACCAGCTATTCCCAGGCGGTCTCCCAATCAAGTACTAGGCTGGCCCTACCGAGTTTTACTTCGGTGATCGAACGAGAACCTGTTTCTTCTCGGTGGTATGGTCGTAGCTGAAGTAAGAGTCGCACTTTAATGGTTTTAGCACAAACCGAGAGTGAATCGAAATCACTAATGGAAAATAAAGTGAAAAACTTTATCGGAAAAAACAAACAAACTAACAAACAAACAAACAATCCCATCCACAATTGATGAGAACGGAGAGAATACCGAAAAAAAAGGATTAAAAGTAAAAATGAAAACAGAAAAAATACAGTAAAATAAAAGAAAGTCTACAACACCACCTATTCCAAGGCGGTCTCCCATCCAAGTACTAGGCTGGCCCTACCGAGTTTTACTTCGGTGATCGGACGAGAACCGGTTTCTTCTCGGTGGTATGGTCGTAGCTGAAGTAAGAGTCGCACTTTAATGGTTTTAGCACAAACCGAGAGTGAATCAAAATCACTAATGGAAAATACATTGAAAAATTTTATCGGAGAAAACAAACAAACTAACAAACAAACAAACCATCCCATCTACAATTGATGAGAACGGAGAGAATACCGAAAAGAAAGTATTAAAAGTAAAAATGAAAACAGAAAGAATACAGTAAATTAAAAGAAGGTCTACAACACCAGAAATTCCCAGGCGGTCTCCCATCCAAGTACTAGGCTGGCCCTACCGAGTTTTACTTCGGTGATCGAACGAGAACCGGTTTCTTCTCGGTGGTATGGTCGTAGCTGAAGTAAGTGTCGCACTTTAATGGTTTTAGCACAAACCGAGAGTGAATCGAAATCACTAATGGAAAATAAATTGAAAAACTTTATCGGAAAAAACAAACACACTAACAAACAAACAAACCATCCCATCTACAATTGATGAGAACTGAGAGAATACCGAAAAAAAAGTATTAAAAATAAAAATGAAAACCGAAAGAATACAGGAAATTAAAAGAAAGTCTACGACACCAGCTATTCCCAGGCGGTCTCCCATCCAAGTACTAGGCTGGCCCTACCGAGTTTTACTTCGGTGATCGAACTAGAACCGGTTTCTTCTCGGTGGTATGGTCGTAGCTGAAGTAAGAGTCGCACTTTAATGGTTTTAGCACAAACCGAGAGTGAATCAAAATCACTAATGGAAAATACATTGAAAAATTTTATCGGAGAAAACAAACAAACTAACAAACAAACAAACCATCACATCTACAATTGATGAGAACGGAAAGAATACCGAAAAGAAAGTATTAAAAGTAAAAATGAAAACAGAAAGAATACAGTAAATTAAAAGAAAGTCTACAACACCAGCTATTCCCAGGCGGTCTCCCATCCAAGTACTAGGCTGGCCCTACCGAGTTTTACTTCGGTGATCGGACGAGAACCGGTTTCTTCTCGGTGGTATGGTCGTAGCTGAAGTAAGAGTCGCACTTTAATGGTTTTAGCACAAACCGAGAGTGAATCAAAATCACTAATTGAAAATAAATAGGAAAACTTTATCGGAAAAAACAAACAAACTAACAAACAAACAAACCATCCCATCTACAATTGATGAGAACGGAGAGAATACCGAAAAGAAAGTATTAAAAGTAAAAATGAAAACAGAAAGAATACAGTAAATTAAAAGAAAGTCTACAACACCAGCTATTCCCAGGCGGTCTCCCATCCAAGTACTAGGCTGGCCCTACCGAGTTTTACTTCGGTGATCGAACGAGAACCTGTTTCTTCTCGGTGGTATGGTCGTAGCTGAAGTAAGAGTCGCACTTTAATGGTTTTAGCACAAACCGAGAGTGAATCGAAATCACTAATGGAAAATAAAGTGAAAAACTTTATCGGAAAAAACAAACAAACTAACAAACAAACAAACCATCCCATCTACAATTGATGAGAACGGAGAGAATACCGAAAAAAAAGGATTAAAAGTAAAAATGAAAACAGAAAAAATACAGTAAAATAAAAGAAATTCTACAACACCACCTATTCCAAGGCGGTCTCCCATCCAAGTACTAGGCTGGCCCTATCTAGTTTTACTTCCGTGATCGGACGAGAACCGGTTTCTTCTCGGTGGTATGGTCGTAGCTGAAGTAAGAGTCGCACTTTAATGGTTTTAGCACAAACCGAGAGTGAATCAAAATCACTAATGGAAAATACATTGAAAAATTTTATCGGAGAAAACAAACAAACTAACAAACAAACAAACCATCCCATCTACAATTGATGAGAACGGAGAGAATACCGAAAAGAAAGTATTAAAAGTAAAAATGAAAACAGAAAGAATACAGTAAATTAAAAGAAGGTCTACAACACCAGAAATTCCCAGGCGGTCTCCCATCCAAGTACTAGGCTGGCCCTACCGAGTTTTACTTCGGTGATCGATCGAGAACCGGTTTCTTCTCGGTGGTATGGTCGTAGCAGAAGTAAGAGTCGCACTTTAATGGTTTTAGCACAAACCGAGAGTGAATCGAAATCACTAATGGAAAATAAATTGAAAAATTTTATCGGAGAAAACAAACAAACTAACAAACAAACAAACAATCCCATCTACAATTGATGAGAACGGAGAGAATACCGAAAAAAAAGGATTAAAAGTAAAAATGAAAACAGAAAAAATACAGTAAAATAAAAGAAAGTCTACAACACCAGCTATTCCCAGGCGGTCTCCCATCGAAGTACTAGGCTGGCCCTACCGAGTTTTACTTCGGTGATCTGACGAGAACCGGTTTCTTCTCGGTGGTATGGTCGTAGCTGAAGTAAGAGTCGCACTTTAATGGTTTTAGCACAAACCGAGAGTGAATCGAAATCACTAATGGAAAATAAATTGAAAAACTTTATCGGAAAAAACAAACAAACTAACAAACAAACAAACCATCCCATCTACAATTGATGAGAACTGAGAGAATACCGAAAAAAAAGTATTAAAAATAAAAATGAAAACAGAAAGAATACAGGAAATTAAAAGAAAGTCTACAACACCAGCTATTCCCAGGCGGTCTCCCATCCAAGTACTAGTCTGGCCCTACCGAGTTTTACTTCCGTGATCGGACGAGAACCGGTTTCTTCTCGGTGGTATGGTCGAAGCTGAAGTAAGAGTCGCACTTTAATGGTTTTAGCACAAACCGAGAGTGAATCAAAATCACTATGGGAAAATACATTGAAAAATTTTATCGGAGAAAACAAACAAACTAACAAACAAACAAACCATCCCATCTACAATTGATGAGAACGGAGAGAATACCGAAAAGAAAGTATTAAAAGTAAAAATTAAAACAGAAAGAATACAGTAAATTAAAAGAAAGTCTACAACACCAGCTATTCCCAGGCGGTCTCCCATCCAAGTACTAGGCTGGCCCTACCGAGTTTTACTTCGGTGATCGAACGAGAACCTGTTTCTTCTCGGTGGTATGGTCGTAGCTGAAGTAAGAGTCGCACTTTAATGGTTTTAGCACAAACCGAGAGTGAATCGAAATCACTAATGGAAAATAAAGTGAAAAACTTTATCGGAAAAAACAAACAAACTAACAAACAAACAAACCATCCCATCTACAATTGATGAGAACGGAGAGAATACCGAAAAGAAAGTATTAAAAGTAAAAATGAAAACAGAAAGAATACAGTAAATTAAAAGAAAGTCTACAACACCAGCTATTCCCAGGCGGTCTCCCATCCAAGTACTAGGCTGGCCCTACCGAGTTTTACTTCGGTGATCGAACGAGAACCTGTTTCTTCTCGGTGGTATGGTCGTAGCTGAAGTAAGAGTCGCACTTTAATGGTTTTAGCACAAACCGAGAGTGAATCGAAATCACTAATGGAAAATAAAGTGAAAAACTTTATCGGAAAAAACAAACAAACTAACAAACAAACAAACCATCCCATCTACAATTGATGAGAACGAAGAGAATACCGAAAAAAAAGGATTAAAAGTAAAAATGAAAACAGAAAAAATACAGTAAAATAAAAGAAAGTCTACAACACCAGCTATTCCCAGGCGGTCTCCCATCCAAGTACTAGGCTGGCCCTACCGAGTTTTACTTCGGTGATCGGACGAGAACCGGTTTCTTCTCGGTGGTATGGTCGTAGCCGAAGTAAGAGTCGCACTTTAATGATTTTAGCACAAACCGAGAGTGAATCAAAATCACTAATGGACAATAAATTGAAAAATTTTATCGGAGAAAATAAACAAACTAACAAACAAACAAACAATCCCATCTACAATTGATCAGAACTGAGAGAATACCGAAAGAAAAGGATTAAAAGTAAAAATGAAAACAGAAAGAATACAGGAAATTAAAAGAAAGTCTACAACACCAGCTATTCCCAAGCGGTCTCCCATCGAAGTACTAGGCTGGCCCTACCAAGTTTTACCTCGGTGATCGAACGAGAACCGGTTTCTTCTCGGTGGTATGGTCGAAGCTGAAGTAAGAGTCGCACTTTAATGGTTTTAGCACAAACCGAGAGTGAATCAAAATCACTAATGGAAAATAAATAGAAAAACTTTATCGGAGAAAACAAACAAACTAACAAACAAACAAACAATCCCATCTACAATTGATCAGAACTGAGAGAATAACGAAAAAAAAGTATTAAAAATAAAAATGAAAACAGAAAGAATACAGTAAATTAAAAGAAAGTCTACAACACCAGCTATTCCCAGGCGGTTTCCCATCCAAGTACTAGGCTGGCACTACCGAGGTTTACTTCGGTGATCGGACGAGAACCGGTTTCTTCTCGGTGGTATGGTCGTAGCTGAAGTAAGAGTCGCCCTTTAATGGTTTTAGCACAAACCGAGAGTGAATCAAAATTACTAATGGAAAATAAATAGAAAAACTTTATCAGAGAAAACAAACAAACTAACAAACAAACAAACAATCCCATCTACAATTGATGAGAACGGAAAGAATACCGAAAAAAAAGTATTAAAAGTAAAAATGAAAACAGAAAGAATACAGTAAATTAAAAGAAAGTGTACAACACCAGCTATTCCCAGGCGGTCTCCCATCCAAGTACTAGGCTGGCCCTACCGAGTTTTACTTCGGTGATCGGACGAGAACCGGTTTCTTCTCGGTGGTATGGTCGTAGCTGAAGTAAGAGTCGCACTTTAATGGTTTTAGCACAAACCGAGAGTGAATCGAAATCACTAATGGAAAATAAAGTGAAAAACTTTATCGGAGAAAACAAACAAACTAACAAACAAACAAACAATTCCAACTACAATTGATGAGAACTGAGAGAATACCGAAAAAAACGTTTTAAAAAATAAAAATGAAAACAGAAAGAATACAGTAAATTAAAAGAAAGTCTACAACACCAGCTATTCCCAGGCGGTCTCCCATCCAAGTACTAGGCTGGCCCTACCGAGTTTTTCTTCGGTGATCGGACGAGAACCGGTTTGTTCTCGGTGGTATGGTCGTAGCTGAAGTAAGAGTCGCACTTTAATGGTTTTAGCACAAACCGAGAGTGAATCGAAATCACTAATGGACAATAAATTGAAAAATTTTATCGGAGAAAATAAACAAACTAACAAACAAACAAACAATCCCATCTACAATTGATGAGAACTGAGAGAATGCCGAAAGAAAAGGATTAAAAGTGAAAATGAAAACAGAAAGAATACAGTAAATTAAAAGAAAGTCTACAACACCAGCTATTCCCAGGCGGTCTCCCATCCAAGTACTAGGCTGGCCCTACCGAGTTTTACTTCGGTGATCGAACGAGAACCGGTTTCTTCTCGGTGGTATGGTCGTAGCTGAAGTAAGAGTCGCACTTTAATGGTTTTAGCACAAACCGAGAGTGAATCGAAATCACTAATGGAAAATAAATTGAAAAACTTTATCGGAAAAAACAAACAAACTAACAAACAAACAAACAATCCCATCTACAATTGATGAGAACTGAGAGAATGCCGAAAGAAAAGGATTAAAAGTGAAAATGAAAACAGAAAGAATACCGTAAATTAAAAGAAAGTCTACAACACCAGCTATTCCCAGGCGGTCTCCCATCCAAGTACTAGGCTGGCCCTACCGAGTTTTACTTCGGTGATCGAACGAGAACCGGTTTCTTCTCGGTGGTATGGTCGTAGCTGAAGTAAGAGTCGCACTTTAATGGTTTTAGCACAAACCGAGAGTGAATCGAAATCACTAATGGAAAATAAATTGAAAAACTTTATCGGAAAAAACAAACAAACTAACAAACAAACAAACCATCCCATCTACAATTGATGAGAACTGAGAGAATACCGAAAAAAAAGTATTAAAAATAAAAATGAAAAACCGAAAGAATACAGGAAATTAAAAGAAAGTCTACGACACCAGCTATTCCCAGGCGGTCTCCCATCCAAGTACTAGGCTGGCCCTACCGAGTTTTACTTCTGTGATCGAACGAGAACCGGTTTCTTCTCGGTGGTATGGTCGTAGCTGAAGTAAGAGTCGCACTTTAATGGTTTTAGCACAAACCGAGAGTGAATCAAAATCACTAATGGAAAATACATTGAAAAATTTTATCGGAGAAAACAAACAAACTAACAAACAAACAAACCATCACATCTACAATTGATGAGAACGGAAAGAATACCGAAAAGAAAGTATTAAAAGTAAAAATGAAAACAGAAAGAATACAGTAAATTAAAAGAAAGTCTACAACACCAGCTATTCCCAGGCGGTCTCCCATCCAAGTACTAGGCTGGCCCTACCGAGTTTTACTTCGGTGATCGAACGAGAACCGGTTTCTTCTCGGTGGTATGGTCGTAGCTGAAGTAAGAGTCGCACTTTAATGGTTTTAGCACAAACCGAGAGTGAATCAAAATCACTAATTGAAAATAAATAGGAAAACTTTATCGGAAAAAACAAACAAACTAACAAACAAACAAACCATCCCATCTACAATTGATGAGAACGGAGAGAATACCGAAAAGAAAGTATTAAAAGTAAAAATGAAAACAGAAAGAATACAGTAAATTAAAAGAAAGTCTACAACACCAGCTATTCCCAGGCGGTCTCCCATCCAAGTACTAGGCTGGCCCTACCGAGTTTTACTTCGGTGATCGAACGAGAACCTGTTTCTTCTCGGTGGTATGGTCGTAGCTGAAGTAAGAGTCGCACTTTAATGGTTTTAGCACAAACCGAGAGTGAATCAAAATCACTAATGGAAAATAAATAGAAAAACTTTATCGGAGAAAACAAACAAACAAACAAACAAACAAACAAACAAACAAACAAACAAACAAACAAACAAACAAACAAACAATGCCATCTACAATTCATGAGAAGTGAGAGAATACCGAAAAAAAAGTATCAAAAATAAAAATGAAAACAGAAAGAATACAGTAAATTAAAAGAAAGTCTACAACACCAGCTATTCCCAGGCGGTTTCCCATCCAAGTACTAGGCTGGCCCTACCGAGTTTTACTTCGGTGATCGGACGAGAACCGGTTTCTTCTCGGTGGTATCGTCGTAGCTGAAGTAAGAGTCGCACTTTAATGGTTTTAGCACAAACCGAGAGTGAATCGAAATCACTAATGGAAAATAAAGTGAAAAACTTTATCGGAAAAAACAAACAAACTAAAAAACAAACAAACCATCCCATCTACAATTGATGAGAACTGAGAGAATACCGAAAAAAAAGTATTAAAAATAAAAATGAAAACAGAAAGAATACAGGAAATTAAAAGAAAGTCTACAACACCAGCTATTCCCAGGCGGTCTCCCATCGAAGTACTAGGCTGGCCCTATCGAGTTTTACTTCGGTGATCGGACGAGAACCGGTTTCTTCTCGGTGGTATGGTCGTAGCTGAAGTAAGAGTCGCACTTTAATGGTTTTAGCACAAACCGAGAGTGAATCAAAATCACTAATGGAAAATAAATTGAAAAACTTTATCGGAGAAAACAAACAAACAAACAAACAAACAAACAAACAATCCCATCTACAATTGATGAGAACTGAGAGAATACCGAAAAAAAAGTATTAAAGGTAAAAACGAAAACAGAAAGAATACAGTGAATTAAAAGAAAGTCTACAATACCAGCTATTCACAGGCGGTCTCCCATCGAAGTACTAGGCTGGCCCTACCGAGTTTTACTTCGGTGATCGAACGAGAACCGGTTTCTTCTCGGTGGTATGGTCGTAGCTGAAGTAAGAGTCGCACTTTAATGGTTTTAGCACAAACCGAGAGTGAATCAAAATCACTAATGGAAAATAAATAGAAAAACTTAATCGGAGAAAACAAACAAACTAACAAACAAAAAGCCATCCCATCTACAATTGATGAGAACTGAGAGATAACCGAAAAAAAAGTATTAAAAATAAAAATGAAAACAGAAAGAATACAGTAAATTAAAAGAAAGTCTACAACACCAGCTATTCCCAGGCGGTCTCCCATCCAAGTACTAGGCTTTTTTATGGAAAATAAATTGAAAAACTTTATCGGAGAAAACAAACAATTAAACAAACAAACAAACAATCCCAACTACAATTGATGAGAACTGAGAGAATACCAAAAAAAAAGTATTAAAAATAAAAATGAAAACAGAAAGAATACAGTAAATTAAAAGAAAGTCTACAACACCAGCTATTCCCAGGCGGTCTGCCATCCAAGTACTAGGCTGGCCCTACCGAGTTATACTTCGGTGATCGGACGAGAACCGGTTTCTTCTCGGTGGTATGGTCGTAGCTGAAGTAAGAGTCGCACTTTAATGGTTTGAGCACAAACCGAGAGTGAATCAAAATAACTAATGAAAAATAAATTGAAAAATTTTATCGGAAAAAACCAACAATTAAACAAACAAACAAACAATCCCATCTACAATTGATGAGAACTGAGAGAATACCGAAAAAAAAGTATTAAAAATAAAAATGAAAACAGAAAGAATACAGTAAATTAAAAGAAAGTCTACAACACCAGCTATTCCCAGGCGGTCTCCCATCCAAGTACTAGGCTGGCCCTACCGAGTTTTACTTCGGTGATCGGACGAGAACCGGTTTCTTCTCGGTGGTATGGTCGTAGCTGAAGTAAGAGTCGCACTTTAATGGTTTTAGCACAAACCGAGAGTGAAACAAAATAACTAATGAAAAATAAATTGAAAAATTTTATCGGAAAAAACCAACAATTAAACAAACAAACAAACAATCCCATCTACAATTGATGAGAACTGAGAGAATACCGAAAAAAAAGTATTAAAAATAAAAATGAAAACAGAAAGAATACAGTAAATTAAAAGAATGTCTACAACACCAGCTATTCCCAGGCGGTCTCCCATCCAAGTACTAGGCTGGCCCTATCGAGTTTTACTTCGGTGATCGGACGAGAACCGGTTTCTTCTCGGTGGTATGGTCGTAGCTGAAGTAAGAGTCGCACTTTAATGGTTTTAGCACAAACCGAGAGAGAATCAAAATCACTAATGGAAAATAAATAGAAAAACTTTATCGGAGAAAACAAAAAAACTAACAAACAAACAAACCATCCCATCTGCAATTGATGAGAACTGAGAGAATACCGAAAAAAAAGTATTAAAAATAAAAATGAAAACAGAAAGAATACAGTAAATTAAAAGAAAGTCTACAACACCAGCTATTCCCAGGCGGTCACCCATCCAAGTACTAGGCTGGCCCTACCGAGTTTTACTTCGGTGATCGAACGAGAACCGGTTTCTTGTCGGTGGTATGGTCGTAGCTGAAGTAAGAGTAGCACTTTAATGGTTTTAGCACAAACCGAGAGTGAATCAAAATCACTAATGGAAAATAAATAGAAAAACTTTATCGGAGAAAACAAACAAACTAACAAACAAACAAACAATCCCATCTGCAATTGATGAGAACGGAGAGAATACCGAAAAAAAATTATTAAAAGTAAAAATGAAAACAGAAAGAATACAGTAAATTAAAAGAAAGTCTACAACACCAGCTATTCCCAGGCGGTCTCCCATCCAAGTACTAGTCTGTCCCTACCGAGTTTTACTTCGGTTATCGGACGAGAACCGCTTTCTTCTCGGTGGTATGGTCGTAGCTGAAGTAAGAGTCGCACTTTAATGGTTTTAGCACAAACCGAGAGTGAATCAAAATCACTAATGGAAAATAAATAGAAAAACTTTATCGGAGAAAACAAACAAACTAACAAACAAACAAACCATCCCATTTACAATTGATGAGAACTGAGAGAATACCGAAAAAAAAGTATTAAAAATAAAAATGAAAACAGAAAGAATACAGTAAATTAAAAGAAAGTCTACAACACCAGCTATTCCCAGGCGGTCTCCCATCCAAGTACTAGGCTGGCCTTACCGAGTTTTACTTCGGTGATCGAACGAGAACCAGTTTCTTCTCGGTGGTATGGACGTAGCTGAAGTAAGAGTAGCACTTTAATGGTTTTAGCACAAACCGAGAGTGAATCAAAATCACTAATGGAAAATAAATAGAAAAACTTTATCGGAGAAAACAAACAAACTAACAAACAAACAAACAATCCCATCTGCAATTGATGAGAACGGAGAGAATACCGAAAAAAAATTATTAAAAGTAAAAATGAAAACAGAAAGAATACAGTAAATTAAAAGAAAGTCTACAACACCAGCTATTCCCAGGCGGTCTCCCATCCAAGTACTAGTCTGTCCCTACCGAGTTTTACTTCGGTTATCGGACGAGAACCGGTTTCTTCTCGGTGGTATGGTCGTAGCTGAAGTAAAAGTCGCACTTTAATGGTTTTAGCAAAAACCGAGAGTGAATCAAAATCACTAATGGAAAATAAATAGAAAAACTTTATCGGAGAAAACAAACAAACTAACAAACAAACAAACAATCCCATCTGCAATTGATGAGAACGGAGAGAATACCGAAAAAAAATTATTAAAAGTAAAAATGAAAACAGAAAGAATACAGTAAATTAAAAGAAAGTCTACAACACCAGCTATTCCCAGGCGGTCTCCCATCCAAGTACTAGTCTGTCCCTACCGAGTTTTACTTCGGTTATCGGACGAGAACCGGTTTCTTCTCGGTGGTATGGTCGTAGCTGAAGTAAGAGTCGCACTTTAATGGTTTTAGCACAAACCGAGAGTGAATCAAAATCACTAATGGAAAATAAATAGAAAAACTTTATCGGAGAAAACAAACAAACTAAAAAACAAACAAACAATCCCATCTGCAATTGATGAGAACGGAGAGAATACCGAAAAAAAAGTATTAAAAGTAAAAATGAAAACAGAAAGAATACAGTAAATTAAAAGAAAGTCTACAACACCAGCTATTCCCAGGCGGTCTCCCATCCAAGTACTAGGCTGTCCCTACCGAGTTTTACTTCGGTGATCGAACGAGAACCGGTTTCTTCTCGGTGGTATGGTCGTAGCTGAAGTAAGAGTAGCACTTTAATGGTTTTAGCACAAACCGAGAGTGAATCAAAATCACTAATGGAAAATAAATAGAAAAACTTTATCGGAGAAAACAAACAAACTAACAAACAAACAAACAATCCCATCTGCAATTGATGAGAACGGAGAGAATACCGAAAAAAAATTATTAAAAGTAAAAATGAAAACAGAAAGAATACAGTAAATTAAAAGAAAGTCTACAACACCAGCTATTCCCAGGCGGTCACCCATCCAAGTACTAGGCTGGCCCTACCGAGTTTTACTTCGGTGATCGAACGAGAACCGGTTTCTTGTCGGTGGTATGGTCGTAGCTGAAGTAAGAGTAGCACTTTAATGGTTTTAGCACAAACCGAGAGTGAATCAAAATCACTAATGGAAAAAAAATAGAAAAACTTTATCGGAGAAAACAAACAAACTAACAAACAAACAAACAATCCCATCTGCAATTGATGAGAACGGAGAGAATACCGAAAAAAAATTATTAAAAGTAAAAATGAAAACAGAAAGAATACAGTAAATTAAAAGAAAGTCTACAACACCAGCTATTCCCAGGCGGTCTCCCATCCAAGTACTAGTCTGTCCCTACCGAGTTTTACTTCGGTTATCGGACGAGAACCGCTTTCTTCTCGGTGGTATGGTCGTAGCTGAAGTAAGAGTCGCACTTTAATGGTTTTAGCACAAACCGAGAGTGAATCAAAATCACTAATGGAAAATAAATAGAAAAACTTTATCGGAGAAAACAAACAAACTAACAAACAAACAAACCATCCCATTTACAATTGATGAGAACTGAGAGAATACCGAAAAAAAAGTATTAAAAATAAAAATGAAAACAGAAAGAATACAGTAAATTAAAAGAAAGTCTACAACACCAGCTATTCCCAGGCGGTCTCCCATCCAAGTACTAGGCTGGCCTTACCGAGTTTTACTTCGGTGATCGAACGAGAACCAGTTTCTTCTCGGTGGTATGGACGTAGCTGAAGTAAGAGTAGCACTTTAATGGTTTTAGCACAAACCGAGAGTGAATCAAAATCACTAATGGAAAATAAATAGAAAAACTTTATCGGAGAAAACAAACAAACTAACAAACAAACAAACAATCCCATCTGCAATTGATGAGAACGGAGAGAATACCGAAAAAAAATTATTAAAAGTAAAAATGAAAACAGAAAGAATACAGTAAATTAAAAGAAAGTCTACAACACCAGCTATTCCCAGGCGGTCTCCCATCCAAGTACTAGTCTGTCCCTACCGAGTTTTACTTCGGTTATCGGACGAGAACCGGTTTCTTCTCGGTGGTATGGTCGTAGCTGAAGTAAAAGTCGCACTTTAATGGTTTTAGCAAAAACCGAGAGTGAATCAAAATCACTAATGGAAAATAAATAGAAAAACTTTATCGGAGAAAACAAACAAACTAACAAACAAACAAACAATCCCATCTGCAATTGATGAGAACGGAGAGAATACCGAAAAAAAATTATTAAAAGTAAAAATGAAAACAGAAAGAATACAGTAAATTAAAAGAAAGTCTACAACACCAGCTATTCCCAGGCGGTCTCCCATCCAAGTACTAGTCTGTCCCTACCGAGTTTTACTTCGGTTATCGGACGAGAACCGGTTTCTTCTCGGTGGTATGGTCGTAGCTGAAGTAAGAGTCGCACTTTAATGGTTTTAGCACAAACCGAGAGTGAATCAAAATCACTAATGGAAAATAAATAGAAAAACTTTATCGGAGAAAACAAACAAACTAAAAAACAAACAAACAATCCCATCTGCAATTGATGAGAACGGAGAGAATACCGAAAAAAAAGTATTAAAAGTAAAAATGAAAACAGAAAGAATACAGTAAATTAAAAGAAAGTCTACAACACCAGCTATTCCCAGGCGGTCTCCCATCCAAGTACTAGGCTGTCCCTACCGAGTTTTACTTCGGTGATCGAACGAGAACCGGTTTCTTCTCGGTGGTATGGTCGTAGCTGAAGTAAGAGTCGCACTTTAATGGTTTTAGCACAAACCGAGAGTGAATCAAAATCACTAATGGAAAATAAATAGAAAAACTTTATCGGAGAAAACAAACAAACTAACAAACAAACAAACAATCCCATTTACAATTGATGAGAACTGAGAGAATACCGAAAAAAAAGTATTAAAAATAAAAATGAAAACAGAAAGAATACAGTAAATTAAAAGAATGTCTACAACACCAGCTATTCCCAGGCGGTCTCCCATCCAAGTACTAGGCTGGCCCTACCGAGTTTTACTTCGGTGATCGAACGAGAACCGGTTTCTTCTCGGTGGTATGGTCGTAGCTGAAGTAAGAGTCGCACTTTAATGGTTTAAGCACAATCCGAGAGTGAATGAAAATCACTAATGGAAAATAAATTGAAAAACTTTATCGGAGAAAACAAACAAACTAACAAACAAACAAACAATCCCATCTACAATTGATGAGAACGGAAAGAATACCGAAAAAAAAGTATTAAAAGTAAAAATGAAAACAGAAAGAATACAGTAAATTAAAAGAAAGTGTACAACACCAGCTATTCCCAGGCGTTCCCCCAGGCAAGTACTAGGCTGGCCTTACCGAGTTTTACTTCGGTGATCGGATGAGAACCGGTTTCTTCTCGGTGGTATGGTCGTAGCTGAAGTAAGAGTAGCACTTTAATGGTTTTAGCACAAACCGAGAGTGAATCAAAATCACTAATGGAAAATAAATAGAAAAACTTTATCGGAGAAAACAAACAAACTAAAAAACAAACAAACAATCCCATCTGCAATTGATGAGAACGGAGAGAATACCGAAAAAAAATTATTAAAAGTAAAAATGAAAACAGAAAGAATACAGTAAATTAAAAGAAAGTCTACAACACCAGCTATTCCCAGGCGGTCTCCCATCCAAGTACTAGTCTGTCCCTACCGAGTTTTACTTCGGTTATCGGACGAGAACCGGTTTCTTCTCGGTGGTATGGTCGTAGCTGAAGTAAGAGTCGCACTTTAATGGTTTTAGCACAAACCGAGAGTGAATCAAAATCACTAATGGAAAATAAATAGAAAAACTTTATCGGAGAAAACAAACAAACTAAAAAACAAACAAACAATCCCATCTGCAATTGATGAGAACGGAGAGAATACCGAAAAAAAAGTATTAAAAGTAAAAATGAAAACAGAAAGAATACAGTAAATTAAAAGAAAGTCTACAACACCAGCTATTCCCAGGCGGTCTCCCATCGAAGTACTAGGCTGTCCCTACCGAGTTTTACTTCGGTGATCGAACGAGAACCGGTTTCTTCTCGGTGGTATGGTCGTAGCTGAAGTAAGAGTCGCACTTTAATGGTTTTAGCACAAACCGAGAGTGAATCAAAATCACTAATGGAAAATAAATAGAAAAACTTTATCGGAGAAAACAAACAAACTAACAAACAAACAAACAATCCCATTTACAATTGATGAGAACTGAGAGAATACCGAAAAAAAAGTATTAAAAATAAAAATGAAAACAGAAAGAATACAGTAAATTAAAAGAATGTCTACAACACCAGCTATTCCCAGGCGGTCTCCCATCCAAGTACTAGGCTGGCCCTACCGAGTTTTACTTCGGTGATCGAACGAGAACCGGTTTCTTCTCGGTGGTATGGTCGTAGCTGAAGTAAGAGTCGCACTTTAATGGTTTAAGCACAATCCGAGAGTGAATGAAAATCACTAATGGAAAATAAATTGAAAAACTTTATCGGAGAAAACAAACAAACTAACAAACAAACAAACAATCCCATCTACAATTGATGAGAACGGAAAGAATACCGAAAAAAAAGTATTAAAAGTAAAAATGAAAACAGAAAGAATACAGTAAATTAAAAGAAAGTGTACAACACCAGCTATTCCCAGGCGGTCCCCCAGGCAAGTACTAGGCTGGCCTTACCGAGTTTTACTTCGGTGATCGGAGGAGAACCGGTTTCTTCTCGGTGGTATGGTCGTAGCTGAAGTAAGAGTCGCACTTTAATGGTTTTAGCACAAACCGAGAGTGAATCAAAATCACTAATGGAAAATAAATAGAAAAACTTTATCGGAGAAAACAAACAAACTAAAAAACAAACAAACAATCCCATCTACAATTGATGAGAACGGAGAGAATACCGAAAAAAACTTATTGAAAGTAAAAATGAAAAACAGAAAGAATACAGTAAATTAAAAGGAAGTCTACAACACCAGCTATTCCCAGGCGGTCTCCCATCCAACTACTAGGCTGGCCCTACCGAGTTTTACTTCGGTGATCGGACGAGAACCGGTTTCTTCTCGGTGGTATGGTCGTAGCTGAAGTAAGAGTCGCACTTTAATGGTTTTAGCACAAACCGAGAGTGAATCAAAATCACTAATGGAAAATAAATAGAAAAACTTTATCGGAGAAAACAAACAAACTAACAAACAAACAAACCATCCCATTTACAATTGATTGGAACTGAGAGAATACCGAAAAAAAAGTATTAAAAATAAAAATGAAAACAGAAAGAATACAGTAAATTAAAAGAAAGTGTACAACACCAGCTATTCCCAGGCGGTCTCACATCCAAGTACTAGGCTGGCCCTACCGAGTTTTACTTCGGTGATCGAACGAGAACCGGTTTCTTCTCGGTGGTATGGTCGTAGCTGAAGTAAGAGTCGCACTTTAATGGTTTTAGCACAAACCGAGAGTGAATCAAAATCACTAATGGAAAATAAATAGAAAAACTTTATCGGAGAAAACAAACAAACTAACAAACAAACAAACCATCCCATTTACAATTGATGAGAACTGAGAGAATACCGAAAAAAAAGTATTAAAAATAAAAATGAAAACAGAAAGAATACAGTAAATTAAAAGAAAGTCTACAACACCAGCTATTCCCAGGCGGTCACCCATCCAAGTACTAGGCTGGCCCTACCGAGTTTTACTTCGGTGATCGAACGAGAACCGGTTTCTTGTCGGTGGTATGGACGTAGCTGAAGTAAGAGTAGCTTTTTAATGGTTTTAGCACAAACCGAGAGTGAATCAAAATCACTAATGGAAAATAAATAGAAAAACTTTATCGGAGAAAACAAACAAACTAACAAACAAACAAACAATCCCATCTGCAATTGATGAGAACGGAGAGAATACCGAAAAAAAATTATTAAAAGTAAAAATGAAAACAGAAAGAATACAGTAAATTAAAAGAAAGTCTACAACACCAGCTATTCCCAGGCGGTCTCCCATCCAAGTACTAGTCTGTCCCTACCGAGTTTTACTTCGGTTATCGGACGAGAACCGGTTTCTTCTCGGTGGTATGGTCGTAGCTGAAGTAAAAGTCGCACTTTAATGGTTTTAGCACAAACCGAGAGTGAATGAAAATCACTAATGGAAAATAAATAGAAAAACTTTATCGGAGAAAACAAACAAACTAACAAACAAACAAACCATCCCATCTACAATTGATGAGAACTGAGAGAATACCGAAAAAAAAGTATTAAAAATAAAAATGAAAACAGAAAGAATAAAATAAAAAAAAAGAATGTCTACAACACCAGCTATTCCCAGGCGGTCTCCCATCCAAGTACTAGGCTGGCCCTACCGAGTTTTACTTCGGTGATCGAACGAGAACCGGTTTCTTCTCGGTGATATGGTCGTAGCTGAAGTAAGAGTCGCACTTTAATGGTTTTAGCACAAACCGAGAGTGAATCAAAATCACTAATGGAAAATAAATAGAAAAACTTTATCGGAGAAAAGAAACAAACTAACAAACAAACAAACCATCCCATTTACAATTGATGAGAACTGAGAGAATACCGAAAAAAAAAAAATTTAAAATAAAAATGAAAACAGAAAGAATACAGCAAAATAAAAGAAAGTCTACAACACCAGCTATTCCCAGGCGGTCTCCAATCCAAGTACTAGGCTGGCCCTACCGAGTTTTTCTTCGGTGATCGGACGAGAACCGGTTTCTTCTCGGTGGTATGGTCGTAGCTGAAGTAAGAGTCGCACTTTAATGGTTTTAGCACAAACCGAGAGTGAATCGAAATCACTAATGGAAAATAAATAGAAAAACTTTATCGGAAAAAACAAACAAACAAACAAACAAACAAACCATCCCATCTACAATTGATGAGAACGGAGAGAATACCGAAAAAAACTTATTAAAAGTAAAAATGAAAACAGAAAGAATACAGTAAATTAAAAGAAAGTCTACAACACCAGCTATTCCCAGGCGGTCTCCCATCCAAGTACTAGGCTGGCCCTACCGAGTTTTACTTCGGTGATCGAACGAGAACCGGTTTCTTCTCGGTGGTATGGTCGTAGCTGAAGTAAGAGTCGCACTTTAATGGTTTTAGCACAAACCGAGAGTGAATCAAAATCACTAATGGAAAATAAATAGAAAAACTTTATGGGAGAAAACAAACAAACTAACAAACAAACAAACCATCCCATCTGCAATTGACGAGAACTGAGAGAATACCGAAAAAAAAGTATTAAAAATAAAAATGAAAACAGAAAGAATACAGTAAATTAAAAGAAAGTGTACAACACCAGCTATTCCCAGGCGGTCTCCCATCCAAGTACTAGGCTGGCCCTACCGAGTTTTACTTCGGTGATCGAACGAGAACCTGTTTCTTCTCGGTGGTATGGTCGTAGCTGAAGTAAGAGTCGCACTTTAATGATTTTAGCACAAACCGAGAGTGAATCAAAATCACTAATGGAAAATAAATAGAAAAACTTTATCAGAGAAAACAAACAAACTAACAAACAAAGAAACAATCCCATCTACAATTGATGAGAACGGAGAGAATACCGAAAAAAACTTATTGAAAGTAAAAATGAAAACAGAAAGAATACAGTAAATTAAAAGAAAGTCTACAACACCAGCTATTCCCAGGCGGTCTCCCATCGAAGTACTAGGCTGGCCCTACCGAGTTTTACTTCGGTGATCGAACGAGAACCGGTTTCTTCTCGGTGGTATGCTCGTAGCTGAAGTAAGAGTCGCACTTTAATGGTTTTAGCACAAACCAAGAGTGAATCAAAATCACTAATGGAAAATAAATAGACAAACTTTATCGGAGAAAACAAACAAACAAACAAACAAACAAACCATCCCATTTACAATTGATGAGAACAGAGAGAATACCGAAAAAAAATTATTAAAAGTAAAAATGAAAGCAGAAAGAATACAGTAAATTAAAAGAAAGTGTACAACACCAGCTATTCCAAGGCGGTCTCCCATCCAAGTACTTGGCTGGCCCTACCAAGTTTTACGTCGGTGATCGGACGAGAACCGGTTTGTTCTCGGTGGTATGGCCGTAGCTGAAGTAAGAGTCGCACTTTAATGGTTTTAGCACAAACCGAGAGTGAATCAAAATCACTAATGGAAAATAAATTGAAAAACTTTATCGGAGAAAACAAACAAACTAACAAACAAACAAACAATCCCATCTACAATTGATGAGAACGGAGAGAATACCGAAAAAAACTTATTGAAAGTAAAAATGAAAAACAGAAAGAATACAGTAAATTAAAAGGAAGTCTACAACACCAGCTATTCCCAGGCGGTCTCCCATCCAACTACTAGGCTGGCCCTACCGAGTTTTACTTCGGTGATCGGACGAGAACCGGTTTCTTCTCGGTGGTATGGTCGTAGCTGAAGTAAGAGTCGCACTTTAATGGTTTTAGCACAAACCGAGAGTGAATCGAAATCACTAATGGAAAATAAAGTGAAAAACTTTATCGGAGAAAACAAACAAACTAACAAACAAACAAACAATTCCAACTACAATTGATGAGAACTGAGAGAATACCGAAAAAAAAGTATTAAAAATAAAAATGAAAACAGAAAGAATACAGTAAATTAAAAGAAAGTCTACAACACCAGCTATTCCCAGGCGGTCTCCCATCCAAGTACTTGGCTGGCCCTACCAAGTTTTACGTCGGTGATCGGACGAGAACCGGTTTGTTCTCGGTGGTATGGCCGTAGCTGAAGTAAGAGTCGCACTTTAATGGTTTTAGCACAAACCGAGAGTGAATCAAAATCACTAATGGAAAATAAATTGAAAAACTTTATCGGAGAAAACAAACAAACTAACAAACAAACAAACAATCCCATCTACAATTGATGAGAACGGAGAGAATACCGAAAAAAACTTATTGAAAGTAAAAATGAAAAACAGAAAGAATACAGTAAATTAAAAGGAAGTCTACAACACCAGCTATTCCCAGGCGGTCTCCCATCCAACTACTAGGCTGGCCCTACCGAGTTTTACTTCGGTGATCGGACGAGAACCGGTTTCTTCTCGGTGGTATGGTCGTAGCTGAAGTAAGAGTCGCACTTTAATGGTTTTAGCACAAACCGAGAGTGAATCGAAATCACTAATGGAAAATAAAGTGAAAAACTTTATCGGAGAAAACAAACAAACTAACAAACAAACAAACAATTCCAACTACAATTGATGAGAACTGAGAGAATACCGAAAAAAAAGTATTAAAAATAAAAATGAAAACAGAAAGAATACAGTAAATTAAAAGAAAGTCTACAACACCAGCTATTCCCAGGCGATCTCCCATGCAAGTACTAGGCTGGCCCTACCGAGTTTTACTTCGGTAATCGGACGAGAACCGGTTTCTTCTCGGTGGTATGGTCGTAGCTGAAGTAAGAGTCGCACTTTAATGGTTTTAGCACAAACCGAGAGTGAATCAAAATCACTAATGGAAAATAAATAGAAAAACGTTATCGGAGAAAACAAACAAACTAACAAACAAACAAACCATCCCATCTACAATTGATGAGAACTGAGAGAATACCGAAAAAAAAGTATTAAAAATAAAAATGAAAACAGGAAGAATACAGTAAATTAAAAGAAAGTCTACAACACCAGCTATTCCCAGGCGGTCTCCCATCCAAGTACTAGGCTGGTCCTACCGAGTTTTACTTCGGTGATGGAACGAGAACCGGTTTCTTCTCGGTGGTATGGTCGTAGCTGAAGTAAGAGTAGCACTTTAATGGTTTTAGCACAAACCGAGAGTGAATCAAAATCACTAATGGAAAATAAATTGAAAAACTTTATCAGATTAAACAAACAAACTAACAAACAAACAAACAATCCCATCTACAATTGATGAGAACGGAAAGAATACCGAAAAAAAAGTATTAAAAATAAAAATGAAAACAGAAAGAATACAGTAAATTAAAAGAAAGTGTACAACACCAGATATTCCCAGGCGGTCTCCCATCCAAGTACTAGGCTGGCCCTACCGAGTTTTACTTCGGTGATCGAACGAGAACCGGTTTCTTCTCGGTGGTATGGTCGTAGCTGAAGTAAGAGTAGCACTTTAATGGTTTTAGCACAAACCGAGAGTGAATCAAAATCACTAATGGAAAATAAATAGAAAAACTTTATCGGAGAAAACAAACAAACAAACCATCCCATCTACAATTGATGAGAAGGGAGAGAATACCGAAAAAAAAGTATTAAAAATAAAAATGAAAACAGAAAGAATACAGTAAATTAAAAGAAAGTCTACAACACCAGCTATTCCCAGGCGGTCTCCCATCGAAGTACTAGGCTGGCCCTACCGAGTTTTACTTCGGTGATTGGACGAGAACCGGTTTGTTCTCGGTGGTATGGTCGTAGCTGAAGTAAGAGTAGCACTTTAATGGTTTTAGCACAAACCGAGAGTGAATCAAAATCACTAATGGAAAATAAATAGAAAAACTTTATCGGAGAAAACAAACAAACAAACCATCCCATCTACAATTGATGAGAACGGAGAGAATACCGAAAAAAAAGTATTAAAAATAAAAATGAAAACAGAAAGAATACAGTAAATTAAAAGAAAGTCTACAACACCAGCTATTCCCAGGCGGTCTCCAATCGAAGTACTAGGCTGGCCCTACCGAGTTTTACTTCGGTGATTGGACGAGAACCGGTTTGTTCTCGGTGGTATGGTCGTAGCTGAAGTAAGAGTCGCACTTTAATGGTTTTAGCACAAACCGAGAGTGAATCAAAATCACTAATGGCCAATAAATTGAAAAATTTTATCGGAGAAAATAGACAAACTAACAAACAAACAAATAATCCCATCTACAATTGATGAGAACTGAGAGAATACCGAAAGAAAAGGATTAAAAGTGAAAATGAAAACAGAAAGAATACAGTAAATTAAAAGAAAGTCTACAACACCAGCTATTCCCAGGCGGTCTCCCATCGAAGTACTAGGCTGGCCTTACCAAGTTTTACTTCGGTGATCGAACGAGAACCGGTTTCTTCTCGGTGGTATGGTCGAAGCTGAAGTAAGAGTCGCACTTTAATGGTTTTAGCACAAACCGAGAGTGAATCAAAATCACTAATGGAAAATAAATCGAAAAATTTTATCGGAGAAAACAAACAAACAAACAAACAAACAAAGAATCCCATGTACAATTGATCAGAACTGAGAGAATACCGAAAGAAAAGGATTAAAAGTAAAAATTAAAACAGAAAGAATACAGTAAATTAAAAGAAAGTCTACAACACCAGCTATTCCCAGGCGGTCTCCCATCCAAGTACTATGCTGGCCCTACCGAGTTTTACTTCGGTGATCGAACGAGAAGCGGTTTCTTCTCGGTGGTATGGTCGTAGCTGAAGTAAGAGTCGCACTTTAATGGTTTTAGCACAAACCGAGAGTGAATCAAAATCACTAATGGAAAATAAATAGAAAAACTTTATCGGAGAAAACAAACAAACAAACAAACAAACAAACAAACAAACAAACAAACAAACAAACAAACAAACAAACAAACAAACAAACAAACAAACAAACAAACAAACAAACAAACAAACAAACAAACGAACAAACAAACAAACAAACAATGCCATATACAATTCATGAGAACTGAGAGAATACCGAAAAAAAAGTATCAAAAATAAAAATGAAAACAGAAAGAATACAGTAAATTAAAAGAAAGTCTACAACACCAGCTATTCCCAGGCGGTTTCCCATCCAAGTACTAGGCTGGACCTACCGAGTTTTACTTCGGTGATCGGACGAGAACCGGTTTCTTCTCGGTGGTATCGTCGTAGCTGAAGTAAGAGTCGCACTTTAATGGTTTTAGCACAAACCGAGAGTGAATCGAAATCACTAATGGAAAATAAAGTGAAAAACGTTATCGGAAAAAACAAACAAACAAACTATCCCATCTACAATTGATGAGAACTGAGAGAATACCGAAAAAAAAGTATTAAAAATAAAAATGAAAACAGAAAGAATACAGGAAATTAAAAGAAAGTCTACAACACCAGCTATTCCCAGGCGGTCTCCCATCCAAGTACTATGCTGGCCCTACCGAGTTTTACTTCGGTGATCGAACGAGAACCGGTTTCTTGTCGGTGGTATGGACGTAGCTGAAGTAAGATTAGCACTTTAATGGTTTTAGCACAAACCGAGAGTGAATCAAAATCACTAATGGAAAATAAATAGAAAAACTTTATCGGAGAAAACAAACAAACAAAGAAACAAACAAACAAACAAACAAACAAACAAACAAACAAACAAACAAACAAACAAACAAACAAACAAACAAACGAACAAACAAACAAACAAACAATGCCATATACAATTCATGAGAACTGAGAGAATACCGAAAAAAAAGTATCAAAAATAAAAATGAAAACAGAAAGAATACAGTAAATTAAAAGAAAGTCTACAACACCAGCTATCCCCAGGCGGTTTCCCATCCAAGTACTAGGCTGGCCCTACCGAGTTTTACTTCGGTGATCGGACGATCGTCGTAGCTGAAGTAATAGTCGCACTTTAATGGTTTTAGCACAAACCGAGAGTGAATCAAAATCACTAATGGAAAATAAATTGAAAAATTTTAACGGAAAAAACCAACAATTAAACAAACAAACAAACAATCCCATCTACAATTGATGAGAACTGAGAGAATACCGAAAAAAAAGTATCAAAAATAAAAATGAAAACAGAAAGAATACAGTAAATTAAAAGAAAGTCTACAACACCAGCTATTCCCAGGCGGTTTCCCATCCAAGTACTAAGCTGGCCCTACCGAGTTTTACTTCGGTGATCGGACGAGAACCGGTTTCTTCTCGGTGGTATCGTCGTAGCTGAAGTAAGAGTCGCACTTTAATGGTTTTAGCACAAACCGAGAGTGAATCGAAATCACTAATGGAAAATAAAGTGAAAAACTTTATCGGAAAAAACAAACAAACTAACAAACAAACAAACAATCCCATCTACAATTGATGAGAACTGAGAGAATACCGAAAAAAAAGTATTAAAAATAAAAATGAAAACAGAAAGAATACAGTAAAATAAAAGAAAGTCTACAACACCAGCTATTCCCAGGCGGTCTCCCATCCAAGTACTAGGCTGGCCCTACCGAGTTTTACTTCGGTGATCGAACGAGAACCGGTTTCTTCTCGGTGGTATGGTCGTAGCTGAGGAAAGAGTCGCACTTTAATGGTTTTAGCACAAACCGAGAGTGCATCAAAATCACTAATGGATAATAAATTGAAAAACTTTATCGGAGAAAACAAACAAACTAACAAGCAAACAAACAATCCCATCTACAATTGATGAGAACTGAGAGAATACCGAAAAAAAAGTATTAAAAATAAAAATGAAAACAGAAAGAATACAGGAAATTAAAAGAAAGTCTACAACACCAGCTATTCCCAGGCGGTCTCCCATCCAAGTACTATGCTGGCCCTACCGAATTTTACTTCGGTGATCGAACGAGAAGCGGTTTCTTCTCGGTGGTATGGTCGTAGCTGAAGTAAGAGTCGCACTTTAATGGTTTTAGCACAAACCGAGAGTGAATCAAAATCACTAATGGAAAATAAATAGAAAAACTTTATCGGAGAAAACAAACAAACAAAGAAACAAACAAACAAACAAACAAACAAACAAACAAACAAACAAACAAACAAACAAACGAACAAACAAACAAACAAACAATGCCATATACAATTCATGAGAACTGAGAGAATACCGAAAAAAAAGTATCAAAAATAAAAATGAAAACAGAAAGAATACAGTAAATTAAAAGAAAGTCTACAACACCAGCTATTCCCAGGCGGTTTCCCATCCAAGTACTAGGCTGGCCCTACCGAGTTTTACTTCGGTGATCGGACGAGAACCGGTTTCTTCTCGGTGGTATCGTCGTAGCTGAAGTAAGAGTCGCACTTTAATGGTTTTAGCACAAACCGAGAGTGAATCGAAATCACTAATGGAAAATAAAGTGAAAAACTTTATCGGAAAAAACAAACAAACTAACAAACAAACAAACCATCCCATCTACAATTGATGAGAACTGAGAGAATACCGAAAAAAAAGTATTAAAAATAAAAATGAAAACAGAAAGAATACAGGAAATTAAAAGAAAGTCTACAACACCAGCTATTCCCAGGCGGTCTCCCATCGAAGTACTAGGCTGGCCCTATCGAGTTTTACTTCGGTGATCGGACGAGAACCGGTTTCTTCTCGGTGGTATGGTCGTAGCTGAAGTAAGAGTCGCACTTTAATGGTTTTAGCACAAACCGAGAGTGAATCAAAATCACTAATGGAAAATAAATTGAAAAATTTTATCGGAAAAAACCAACCAACAAACAAACAAACAAACCATCCCATCTAATATTGATGAGAACTGAGAGAATACCGAAAAAAAAGTATTAAAAATAAAAATGAAAACAGAAAGAATACAGTAAATTAAAAGAAAGTCTACAACACCAGCTATTCCCAGGCGGTTTCCCATCCAAGTACTAGGCTGGCCCTACCGAGTTTTACTTCGGTGATCGGACGAGAACCGGTTTCTTCTCGGTGGTATGGTCGTAGCTGAAGTAAGAGTCGCACTTTAATGGTTTTAGCACAAACCGAGAGTGAATCGAAATCACTAATGGAAAATAAAGTGAAAAACTTTATCGGAAAAAACAAACAAACTAACAAACAAACAAACAATCCCATCTACAATTGATGAGAACTGAGAGAATACCGAAAAAAAAGTATTAAAAATAAAAATGAAAACAGAAAGAATACAGGAAATTAAAAGAAAGTCTACCACCCCAGCTATTCCCAGGCGGTCTCCCATCCAAGTACTAGGCTTTTTTATGGAAAATAAATAGAAAAACTTTATCGGAGAAAACAAACAATTAAACAAACAAACAAACAATCCCATCTACAATTGATGAGAACTGAGAGAATACCGAAAAAAAAGTATTAAAAATAAAAATGAAAACAGAAAGAATACAGGAAATTAAAAGAAAGTCTACAACACCAGCTATTCCCAGGCGGTCTCCCATCCAAGTACTGTGCTGGCCCTACCGAGTTTTACTTCGGTGATCGAACGAGAAGCGGTTTCTTCTCGGTGGTATGGTCGTACCTGAAGTAAGAGTCGCACTTTAATGGTTTTAGCACAAACCGAGAGTGAATCAAAATCACTAATGGAAAATAAATAGAAAAACTTTATCGGAGAAAACAAACAAACAAGGAAACAAACAAACAAACAAACAAACAAACAAACAAACAAACAAACAAACGAACAAACAAACAAACAAACAAACAATGCCATATACAATTCATGAGAACTGAGAGAATACCGAAAAAAAAGTATCAAAAATAAAAATGAAAACAGAAAGAATACAGTAAATTAAAAGAAAGTCTACAACACCAGCTATTCCCAGGCGGTTTCCCATCCAAGTACTAGGCTGGCCCTACCGAGTTTTACTTCGGTGATCGGACGAGAACCGGTTTCTTCTCGGTGGTATGGTCGTAGCTGAAGTAAGAGTCGCACTTTAATGGTTTTAGCACAAACCGAGAGTGAATCAAAATCACTAATGGAAAATAAATAGAAAAACTTTATCGGAGAAAACAAACAAACAAGGAAACAAACAAACAAACAAACAAACAAACAAACAAACAAACAAACAAACAAACGAACAAACAAACAAACAAACAATGCCATATACAATTCATGAGAACTGAGAGAATACCGAAAAAAAAAGTATCAAAAATAAAAATGAAAACAGAAAGAATACAGTAAATTAAAAGAAAGTCTACAACACCAGCTATTCCCAGGCGGTTTCCCATCCAAGTACTAGGCTGGCCCTACCGAGTTTTACTTCGGTGATCGGACGAGAACCGGTTTCTTCTCGGTGGTATGGTCGTAGCTGAAGTAAGAGTCGCACTTTAATGGTTTTAGCACAAACCGAGAGTGAATCGAAATCACTAATGGAAAATAAAGTGAAAAACTTTATCGGAAAAAACAAACAAACTAACAAACAAACAAACCATCCCATCTACAATTGATGAGAACTGAGAGAATACCGAAAAAAAAGTATTAAAAATAAAAATGAAAACAGAAAGAATACAGGAAATTAAAAGAAAGTCTACAACACCAGCTATTCCCAGGCGGTCTCCCATCGAAGTACTAGGCTGGCCCTATCGAGTTTTACTTCGGTTATCGGACGAGAACCGGTTTCTTCTCGGTGGTATGGTCGTAGCTGAAGTAAGAGTCGCACTTTAATGGTTTTAGCACAAACCGAGAGTGAATCAAAATCACTAATGGAAAATAAATTGAAAAATTTTATCGGAAAAAACCAACCAACAAACAAACAAACAAACCATCCCAACTAATATTGATGAGAACTGAGAGAATACCGAAAAAAAAGTATCAAAAATAAAAATGAAAACAGAAAGAATACAGTAAATTAAAAGAAAGTCTACAACACCAGCTATTCCCAGGCGGTTTCCCATCCAAGTACTAGGCTGGCCCTACCGAGTTTTACTTCGGTGATCGGACGAGAACCGGTTTCTTCTCGGTGGTATCGTCGTAGCTGAAGTAAGAGTCGCACTTTAATGGTTTTAGCACAAACCGAGAGTGAATCGAAATGACTAATGGAAAATAAAGTGAAAAACTTTATCGGAAAAAACAAACAAACTAACAAACAAACAAACAATCCCATCTACAATTGATGAGAACTGAGAGAATACCGAAAAAAAAGTATTAAAAATAAAAATGAAAACAGAAAGAATACAGTAAAAAAAAAAGAAAGTCTACAACACCAGCTATTCCCAGGCGGTCTCCCATCCAAGTACTAGGCTGGCCCTACCGAGTTTTACTTCGGTGATCGGACGAGAACCGGTTTCTTCTCGGTGGTATGGTCGTAGCTGAGGTAAGAGTCGCACTTTAATGGTTTTAGCACAAACCGAGAGTGAATCAAAATAACTAATAAAAAATAAATTGAAAAATTTTATCGGAAAAAACCAACAATTAAACAAACAAACAAACCATCCCATCTACAATTGATGAGAACTGAGAGAATACCGAAAAAAAAGTATTAAAAATAAAAATGAAAACAGAAAGAATACAGTAAATTAAAAGAAAGTGTACAACACCAGCTATTCCCAGGCGGTCTCCCATCCAAGTACTAGGCTGGCCCTACCGAGTTTTACTTCGGTGATCGGACGAGAACCGGTTTCTTCTCGGTGGTATGGTCGTAGCTGAAGTAAGAGTCGCACTTTAATGGTTTTAGCACAAACCGAGAGTGAATCAAAATCACTAATGGAAAATAAATAGAAAAACTTTATCGGAGAAAAAAAACAAACTAACTAACAAACAAACAAACCATCCCATTTACAATTGATGAGAACTGAGAGAATACCGAAAAAAAAGTATTAAAAATAAGAATGAAAACAGATTGAATACAGTAAAATAAAAGAAAGTCTACAACACCAGCTATTCCCAGGCGGTCTTCCATCCAAGTACTAGGCTGGCCCTACCGAGTTTTACTTCGGTGATCGGACGAGAACCGGTTTCTTCTCGGTGGTATGGTCGTAGCTGAAGTAAGAGTCGCACTTTAATGGTTTTAGCACAAACCGAGAGTGAATCAAAATCACTAATGGAAAATAAATTTAAAAACTTAATCGGAGAAAACAAACAAACTAACAAACAAAAAGCCATCCCATCTACAATTGATGAGAACTGAGAGATAACCGAAAAAAAAGTAATAAAAATAAAAATGAAAACAGAAAGAATAAAATAAAAAAAAAGAATGTCTACAACACCAGCTATTCCCAGGCGGTCTCCCATCCAAGTACTAGGCTAGCCCTACCGAGTTTTACTTCGGTGGTCGGACGAGAACCGGTTTGTTCTCGGTGGTATGGTCGTAGCTGAAGTAAGAATCGCACTTTAATGGTTTTAGCACAAACCGAGAGAGAATCAAAATCACTAATGGAAAATAAATAGAAAAACTTTATCGGAGAAAACAAACAAACTAACAAACAAACAAACCATCCCATCTACAATTGATGAGAACTGAGAGAATACCGAAAAAAAAGTATTAAAATAAAAATGAAAACAGAAAGAATACAGTAAAATAAAAGAAAGTCTACAACACCAGCTATTCCCAGGCGGTCTCCCATCCAAGTACTAGGCTGGCCCTACCGAGTTTTACTTCGGTGATCGAACGAGAACCGGTTTCTTCTCGGTGGTATGGTCGTAGCTGAGGAAAGAGTCGCACTTTAATGGTTTTAGCACAAACCGAGAGTGCATCAAAATCACTAATGGATAATAAATTGAAAAACTTTATCGGAGAAAACAAACAAACTAACAAGCAAACAAACAATCCCATCTACAATTGATGAGAACAGAGAGAATACCGAAAAAAAATTATTAAAAGTAAAAATGAAAACAGAAAGAATACAGCAAAATAAAAGAAAGTCTACAACACCAGCTATTCCCAGGCGGTCACCCATCCAAGTACTAGTCTGTCCCTACCGAGTTTAACTTCGGTTATCGGACGAGAACCGGTTTCTTCTCGGTGGTATGGTCGTAGCTGAAGTAAGAGTCGCACTAATGGTTTTAGCACAAACCGAGAGTGAATCAAAATCACTAATGGAAAATAAATTGAAAAACTTTATCGGAGAAAACAAACAAACTAACAAACAAACATACCATCCCATTTACAATTGATGAGAAGTGAGAGAATACCGAAAAAAAAGTATTAAAAATAAAAATGAAAACAGAAAGAATACAGTAAATTAAAAGAAAGTCTACAACACCAGCTATTCCCAGGCGGTCTCCCATCCAAGTACTAGGCTGGCCCTACCGAGTTTTACTTCGGTGATCGGACGAGAACCGGTTTCTTCTCGGTGGTATGGTCGTAGCTGAAGTAAGAGTCGCACTTTAATGGTTTTAGCACAAACCGAGAGTGAATCGAAATCACTAATGGAAAATAAAGTGAAAAACTTTATCGGAAAAAACAAACAAACTAACAAACAAACAAACAATCCCATCTACAATTGATGAGAACTGAGAGAATACCGAAAAAAAAGTATTAAAAATAAAAATGAAAACAGAAAGAATACAGGAAATTAAAAGAAAGTCTACCACCCCAGCTATTCCCAGGCGGTCTCCCATCCAAGTACTAGGCTTTTTTATGGAAAATAAATAGAAAAACTTTATCGGAGAAAACAAACAATTAAACAAACAAACAAACAATCCCATCTACAATTGATGAGAACTGAGAGAATACCGAAAAAAAAGTATTAAAAATAAAAATGAAAACAGAAAGAATACAGGAAATTAAAAGAAAGTCTACAACACCAGCTATTCCCAGGCGGTCTCCCATCCAAGTACTATGCTGGCCCTACCGAGTTTTACTTCGGTGATCGAACGAGAAGCGGTTTCTTCTCGGTGGTATGGTCGTACCTGAAGTAAGAGTCGCACTTTAATGGTTTTAGCACAAACCGAGAGTGAATCAAAATCACTAATGGAAAATAAATAGAAAAACTTTATCGGAGAAAACAAACAAACAAGGAAACAAACAAACAAACAAACAAACAAACAAACAAACAAACAAACAAACGAACAAACAAACAAACAAACAATGCCATATACAATTCATGAGAACTGAGAGAATACCGAAAAAAAAGTATCAAAAATAAAAATGAAAACAGAAAGAATACAGTAAATTAAAAGAAAGTCTACAACACCAGCTATTCCCAGGCGGTTTCCCATCCAAGTACTAGGCTGGCCCTACCGAGTTTTACTTCGGTGATCGGACGAGAACCGGTTTCTTCTCGGTGGTATGGTCGTAGCTGAAGTAAGAGTCGCACTTTAATGGTTTTAGCACAAACCGAGAGTGAATCAAAATCACTAATGGAAAATAAATAGAAAAACTTTATCGGAGAAAACAAACAAACAAGGAAACAAACAAACAAACAAACAAACAAACAAACAAACAAACAAACAAACAAACGAACAAACAAACAAACAAACAATGCCATATACAATTCATGAGAACTGAGAGAATACCGAAAAAAAAAGTATCAAAAATAAAAATGAAAACAGAAAGAATACAGTAAATTAAAAGAAAGTCTACAACACCAGCTATTCCCAGGCGGTTTCCCATCCAAGTACTAGGCTGGCCCTACCGAGTTTTACTTCGGTGATCGGACGAGAACCGGTTTCTTCTCGGTGGTATCGTCGTAGCTGAAGTAAGAGTCGCACTTTAATGGTTTTAGCACAAACCGAGAGTGAATCGAAATCACTAATGGAAAATAAAGTGAAAAACTTTATCGGAAAAAACAAACAAACTAACAAACAAACAAACCATCCCATCTACAATTGATGAGAACTGAGAGAATACCGAAAAAAAAGTATTAAAAATAAAAATGAAAACAGAAAGAATACAGGAAATTAAAAGAAAGTCTACAACACCAGCTATTCCCAGGCGGTCTCCCATCGAAGTACTAGGCTGGCCCTATCGAGTTTTACTTCGGTTATCGGACGAGAACCGGTTTCTTCTCGGTGGTATGGTCGTAGCTGAAGTAAGAGTCGCACTTTAATGGTTTTAGCACAAACCGAGAGTGAATCAAAATCACTAATGGAAAATAAATTGAAAAATTTTATCGGAAAAAACCAACCAACAAACAAACAAACAAACCATCCCAACTAATATTGATGAGAACTGAGAGAATACCGAAAAAAAAGTATCAAAAATAAAAATGAAAACAGAAAGAATACAGTAAATTAAAAGAAAGTCTACAACACCAGCTATTCCCAGGCGGTTTCCCATCCAAGTACTAGGCTGGCCCTACCGAGTTTTACTTCGGTGATCGGACGAGAACCGGTTTCTTCACGGTGGTATCGTCGTAGCTGAAGTAAGAGTCGCACTTTAATAGTTTTAGCACAAACCGAGAGTGAATCGAAATGACTAATGGAAAATAAAGTGAAAAACTTTATCGGAAAAAACAAACAAACTAACAAACAAACAAACAATCCCATCTACAATTGATGAGAACTGAGAGAATACCGAAAAAAAAGTATTAAAAATAAAAATGAAAACAGAAAGAATACAGTAAAAAAAAAAGAAAGTCTACAACACCAGCTATTCCCAGGCGGTCTCCCATCCAAGTACTAGGCTGGCCCTACCGAGTTTTACTTCGGTGATCGGACGAGAACCGGTTTCTTCTCGGTGGTATGGTCGTAGCTGAGGTAAGAGTCGCACTTTAATGGTTTTAGCACAAACCGAGAGTGAATCAAAATAACTAATAAAAAATAAATTGAAAAATTTTATCGGAAAAAACCAACAATTAAACAAACAAACAAACCATCCCATCTACAATTGATGAGAACTGAGAGAATACCGAAAAAAAAGTATTAAAAATAAAAATGAAAACAGAAAGAATACAGTAAATTAAAAGAAAGTGTACAACACCAGCTATTCCCAGGCGGTCTCCCATCCAAGTACTAGGCTGGCCCTACCGAGTTTTACTTCGGTGATCGGACGAGAACGGGTTTCTTCTCGGTGGTATGGTCGTAGCTGAAGTAAGAGTCGCACTTTAATGGTTTTAGCACAAACCGAGAGTGAATCAAAATCACTAATGGAAAATAAATAGAAAAACTTTATCGGAGAAAAAAAACAAACTAACTAACAAACAAACAAACCATCCCATTTACAATTGATGAGAACTGAGAGAATACCGAAAAAAAAGTATTAAAAATAAGAATGAAAACAGATTGAATACAGTAAAATAAAAGAAAGTCTACAACACCAGCTATTCCCAGGCGGTCTCCCATCCAAGTACTAGGCTGGCCCTACCGAGTTTTACTTCGGTGATCGGACGAGAACCGGTTTCTTCTCGGTGGTATGGTCGTAGCTGAAGTAAGAGTCGCACTTTAATGGTTTTAGCACAAACCGAGAGTGAATCAAAATCACTAATGGAAAATAAATTTAAAAACTTAATCGGAGAAAACAAACAAACTAACAAACAAAAAGCCATCCCATCTACAATTGATGAGAACTGAGAGATAACCGAAAAAAAAGTAATAAAAATAAAAATGAAAACAGAAAGAATAAAATAAAAAAAAAGAATGTCTACAACACCAGCTATTCCCAGGCGGTCTCCCATCCAAGTACTAGGCTAGCCCTACCGAGTTTTACTTCGGTGGTCGGACGAGAACCGGTTTGTTCTCGGTGGTATGGTCGTAGCTGAAGTAAGAGTCGCACTTTAATGGTTTTAGCACAAACCGAGAGAGAATCAAAATCACTAATGGAAAATAAATAGAAAAACTTTATCGGAGAAAACAAACAAACTAACAAACAAACAAACCATCCCATCTACAATTGATGAGAACTGAGAGAATACCGAAAAAAAAGTATTAAAAATAAAAATGAAAACAGAAAGAATACAGTAAAATAAAAGAAAGTCTACAACACCAGCTATTCCCAGGCGGTCTCCCATCCAAGTACTAGGCTGGCCCTACCGAGTTTTACTTCGGTGATCGAACGAGAACCGGTTTCTTCTCGGTGGTATGGTCGTAGCTGAGGAAAGAGTCGCACTTTAATGGTTTTAGCACAAACCGAGAGTGCATCAAAATCACTAATGGATAATAAATTGAAAAACTTTATCGGAGAAAACAAACAAACTAACAAGCAAACAAACAATCCCATCTACAATTGATGAGAACAGAGAGAATACCGAAAAAAAATTATTAAAAGTAAAAATGAAAACAGAAAGAATACAGCAAAATAAAAGAAAGTCTACAACACCAGCTATTCCCAGGCGGTCACCCATCCAAGTACTAGTCTGTCCCTACCGAGTTTAACTTCGGTTATCGGACGAGAACCGGTTTCTTCTCGGTGGTATGGTCGTAGCTGAAGTAAGAGTCGCACTTTAATGGTTTTAGCACAAACCGAGAGTGAATCAAAATCACTAATGGAAAATAAATTGAAAAACTTTATCGGAGAAAACAAACAAACTAACAAACAAACATACCATCCCATTTACAATTGATGAGAACTGAGAGAATACCGAAAAAAAAGTATTAAAAATAAAAATGAAAACAGAAAGAATACAGTAAATTAAAAGAAAGTCTACAACACCAGCTATTCCCAGGCGGTCTCCCATCCAAGTACTAGGCTGGCCCTACCGAGTTTTACTTTGGTGATCGAACGAGAACCGGTTTCTTGTCGGTGGTATGGACGTAGCTGAAGTAAGAGTAGCACTTTAATGGTTTTAGCACAAACCGAGAGTGAATGAAAATCACTAATGGAAAATAAATTGAAAAACTTTATCGGAGAAAACAAACAAACTAAGAAACAAACAAACAATCCCATGTGCAATTGATGAGAACGGAGAGAATACCGAAAAAAAATTATTAAAAGTAAAAATGAAAACAGAAAGAATACAGTAAATTAAAAGAAAGTGTACAACACCAGCTATTCCCAGGCGGTCTCCCATCCAAGTACTAGGCTGTCCCTACCGAGTTTTACTTCGGTTATCCGACGAGAACCGGTTTCTTCTCGGTGGTATGGTCGTAGCTAAGGAAAGAGTCGCACTTTAATGGTTTTAGCACAAACCGAGAGTGAATCAAAATCACTAATGGAAAATAAATTGAAAAATTTTATCGGAGAAAAGAAACAAACTAACAAACAAACAAACAATCCCATCTACAATTGATGAGAACGGAGAGAATACCGAAAGAAAAGGATTAAAAGTAAAAATGAAAACAGAAAGAATACAGTAAAATAAAAGAAAGTCTATAACACCAGCCAAGTACTAGGCTGGCCGTACCGAGTTTTTCTTCGGTGATCGGAAAAGAACCGGTTTCTTCTCGGTGGTATGGTCGAAGCTGAAGTAAGAGTCGCACTTTAATGGTTTTAGCACAAACCGAGAGTGAATCAAAATCACTAATGGAAAATACATTGAAAAATTTTAACGGAAAAAACCAACAATTAAACAAACAAACAAACAATCCCATCTACAATTGATGAGAACTGAGAGAATACCGAAAAAAAAGTATTAAAAATAAAAATGAAAACAGAAAGAATACAGTAAATTAAAAGAAAGTGTACAACACCAGCTATTCCCAGGCGGTCTCCCATCCAAGTACTAGGCTGGCCCTACCGAGTTTTACTTCGGTGATCGAACGAGAACCGGTTTCTTCTCGGTGGTATGGTCGTAGCTAAGGAAAGAGTCGCACTTTAATGGTTTTAGCACAAACCGAGAGTGAATCAAAATCACTAATGGAAAATAAATAGAAAAAGTTTATCGGAGAAAACAAACCAACTAACAAACAAACAAACCATCCCATCTACAATTGATGAGAACGGAGAGAATTCGAAAGAAAAGGATTAAAAGTAAAAATGAAAACAGAAAAAATACAGTCAATTAAAAGAAAGTCTACAACACCAGCCAAGTACTACGCTGGCCCTACCGAATTTTACTTCGGTGATCGGACGAGAACCGGTTTCTTCTCGGTGGTATGGTCGTAGCTGAGGAAAGATTCGCACTTTAATGGTTTTAGCACAAACCGAGAGTGAATCAAAATCACTAATGGAAAATAAATTGAAAAATTTTATCGGAGAAAACAAACAAACTAACAAACAAACAAACAATCCCATCTACAATTGATGAGAACGGAGAGAATACCGAAAGAAAAGGATTAAAAGTAAAAATGAAAACAGAAAGAATACAGTAAAATAAAAGAAAGTCTACAACACCAGCTATTCCCAGGCGGTCTCCCATCCAAGTACTAGGCTGGCCCTACCGAGTTTTACTTCGGTGATCTGACGAGAACCGGTTTGTTCTCGGTGGTATGGTCGTAGCTGAAATAAGAGTCGCACTTTAATGGTTTTAGCACAAACCGAGAGTGAATCAAAATCACTAATGGAAAATACATTGAAAAATTTTATCGGAGAAAAGAAACAAACTAACAAACAAACAAACAATCCCATCTACAATTGATGAGAACTGAGAGAATACCGAAAAAAAAGTATTAAAAATAAAAATGAAAACAGAAAGAATACAGTAAATTAAAAGAAAGTCTACAACACCAGCTATTCCCAGGCGGTCTCCCATCCAAGTACTAGGCTGGCCCTACCGAGTTTTACTTCGGTGATTGGACGAGAACCGGTTTCTTCTCGGTGGTATGGTCGTAGCTGAAGTAAGAGTCGCACTTTAATGGTTTTAGCACAAACCGAGAGTGAATCAAAATCACTAATGGAAAATACATTGAAAAATTTTATCGGAGAAAACAAACAAACTAACAAACAAACAATTAATCCCATCTACAATTGATGAGAACGGAGAGAATACCGAAAGAAAAGGATTAAAAGTAAAAATGAAAACAGAAAGAATACAGTAAAATAAAAGAAAGTCTACAACACCAGCTATTGCCAGGCGGTCTCCCATCCAAGTACTAGGCTGGCCCTACCGAGTTTTACTTCGGTGATCGGACGAGAACCGGTTTGTTCTCGGTGGTATGGTCGTAGCTAAGGAAAGAGTCGCACTTTAATGGTTTTAGCACAAACCGAGAGTGAATCAAAATCACTAATGGAAAATAAATTGAAAAATTTTATCGGAGAAAACAAACAAACTAACAAACAAACAAACAATCCCATCTACAATTGATGAGAACGGAGAGAATACCGAAAGAAAAGGATTAAAAGTAAAAATGAAAACAGAAAGAATACAGTAAAATAAAAGAAAGTCTATAACACCAGCCAAGTACTAGGCTGGCCGTACCGAGTTTTACTTCGGTGATCGGAAAAGAACCGGTTTCTTCTCGGTGGTATGGTCGAAGCTGAAGTAAGAGTCGCACTTTAATGGTTTTAGCACAAACCGAGAGTGAATCAAAATCACTAATAAAAAATACATTGAAAAATTTTAACGGAAAAAACCAACAATTAAACAAACAAACAAACAATCCCATCTACAATTGATGAGAACTGAGAGAATACCGAAAGAAAAGGATTAAAAGTAAAAATGAAAACAGAAAGAATACAGTAAAATAAAAGAAAGTCTACAACACCAGCTATTGGCAGGCGGTCTCCCATCCAAGTAGTAGGCTGGCCCTACCGAGTTTTTCTTCGGTGATCGGACGAGAACCGGTTTCTTCTCGGTGGTATGGTCGTAGCTGAGGAAAGAGTCGCACTTTAATGGTTTTAGCACAAACCGAGAGTGAATCAAAATCACTAATGGAAAATAAATAGAAAAAGTTTATCGGAGAAAACAAACCAACTAACAAACAAACAAACCATCCCATCTACAATTGATGAGAACGGAGAGAATTCGAAAGAAAAGGATTAAAAGTAAAAATGAAAACAGAAAAAATACAGTAAATTAAAAGAAAGTCTACAACACCAGCCAAGTACTAGGCTGGCCCTACCGAGTTTTACTTCGGTGATCGAACGAGAACCGGTTTCTTCTCGGTGGTATGGTCGTAGCTGAAGTAAGAGTCGCACTTTAATGGTTTTAGCACAAACCGAGAGTGAATGGAAATCACTAATGGAAAATAAAGTGAAAAACTTTATCGGAAAAAACAAACAAACTAACAAACAAACAAAGAATCCCATCTACAATTGATGAGAACGGAGAGAATACCGAAAGAAAAGGATTAAAAGTAAAAATGAAAACAGAAAAAATACAGTAAAATAAAAGAAAGTCTACAACACCAGCTATTCCCAGGCGGTCTCCCATCCAAGTACTAGGCTGGCCCTACCGAGTTTTACTTCGGTGATCGGACGAGAACCGGTTTCTTCTCGGTGGTATGGTCGTAGCTGAGGAAAGATTCGCACTTTAATGGTTTTAGCACAAACCGAGAGTGAATCAAAATCACTAATGGGAAATAAATTGAAAAATTTTATCGGAGAAAACAAACAAACTAACAAACAAACAAACCATCCCATCTACAATTGATGAGAACGGAGAGAATTCGAAAGAAAAGGATTAAAAGTAAAAATGAAAACAGAAAAAATACAGTAAATTAAAAGAAAGTCTACAACACCAGCCAAGTACTAGGCTGGCCCTACCGAGTTTTACTTCGGTGATCGAACGAGAACCGGTTTCTTCTCGGTGGTATGGTCGTAGCTGAAGTAAGAGTCGCACTTTAATGGTTTTAGCACAAACCGAGAGTGAATGGAAATCACTAATGGAAAATAAAGTGAAAAACTTTATCGGAAAAAACAAACAAACTAACAAACAAACAAAGAATCCCATCTACAATTGATGAGAACGGAGAGAATACCGAAAGAAAAGGATTAAAAGTAAAAATGAAAACAGAAAAAATACAGTAAAATAAAAGAAAGTCTACAACACCAGCTATTCCCAGGCGGTCTCCCATCCAAGTACTAGGCTGGCCCTACCGAGTTTTACTTCGGTGATCGGACGAGAACCGGTTTCTTCTCGGTGGTATGGTCGTAGCTGAGGAAAGATTCGCACTTTAATGGTTTTAGCACAAACCGAGAGTGAATCAAAATCACTAATGGGAAATAAATTGAAAAATTTTATCGGAGAAAACAAACAAACTAACAAACAAACAAACAATCCCATCTACAATTGATGAGAACGGAGAGAATACCGAAAGAAAAGGATTAAAAGTAAAAATGAAAACAGAAAGAATACAGTAAAATAAAATAAAGTCTACAACACCAGCTATTCCCAGGCGGTCTCCCATCCAAGTACTAGGCTGGCCCTACCGAGTTTTTCTTCGGTGATCGGACGAGAACCGGTTTCTTCTCGGTGGTATGGTCGTAGCTGAGGAAAGAGTCGCACTTTAATGGTTTTAGCACAAACCGAGAGTGAATCAAAATCACTAATGGAAAATAAATTGAAAAACTTTATCGGAGAAAACAAACAAACTAAAAAACAAACAAATCATCCCATCTACAATTGATGAGAACGGAGAGAATACCGAAAAAAAAGTATTAAAAGTAAAAATGAAAACAGAAAGAATACAGTAAATTAAAAGAAAGTCTACAACACCAGCTATTCCCAGGCGGTCTCCCATCGAAGTACTAGGCTGGCCCTACCGAGTTTTACTTCGGTGATCGGACGAGAACCGGTTTCTTTTCGGTGGTATGGCCGTAGCTGAAGTAAGAGTCGCACTTTAATGGTTTTAGCACAAACCGAGAGTGAATCGAAATCACTAATGGAAAATAAATAGAGAAACTTTATCGGAGAAAACAAACAAACTAACAAACAAACAAACCATCCCATCTACAATTGATGAGAACGGAGAGAATACCGAAAAAAAAGTATTAAAAGTAAAAATGAAAACAGAAAGAATACAGTAAATTAAAAGAAAGTCTACAACACCAGCTATTCCCAGGCGGTCTCCCATCCAAGTACTAGGCTGGCCCTACCGAGTTTTACTTCAGTGATCGGACGAGAACTGGTTTCTTCTCGGTGGTATGGTCGAAGCTGAAGTAAGAGTCGCACTTTAATGGTTTTAGCACAAACCGAGAGTGAATCGAAATCACTAATGGAAAATAAAGTGACAAACTTTATCGGAAAAAACAAACAAACTAACAAACAAACAAACAATCCCATCTACAATTGATGAGAACTGAGAGAATACCGAAAGAAAAGGATTAAAAGTAAAAATGAAAACAGAAAGAATACAGTAAAATAAAAGAAAGTCTACAACACCAGCTATTGCCAGGCGGTCACCCATCCAAGTACTAGGCTGGCCCTACCGAGTTTTACTTCGGTGATCGGACGAGAACCGGTTTCTTCTCGGTGGTATGGTCGTAGCTGAAGTAAGAGTCGCACTTTAATGGTTTTAGCACAAACCGAGAGTGAATCGAAATCACTAATGGAAAATAAAGTGAAAAACTTTATCGGAAAAAACAAACAAACAAACAATCCCATCTACAATTGATGAGAACGGAGAGAATACCGAAAGAAAAGGATTAAAAGTGAAAATGAAAACAGAAAAAATACAGTAAAATAAAAGAAAGTCTACAAGACCAGCTATTCCCAAGCGGTCTCCCATCCAAGTACTAGGCTGGCCCTACCGAGTTTTACTTCGGTGATCGGACGAGAACCAGTTTCTTCTCGGTGGTATGGTCGTAGCTGAGGAAAGAGTCGCACTTTAATGGTTTTAGCACAAACCGAGAGTGAATCAAAATCACTAATGGAAAATAAATTAAAAAAAAAAGTTTATCGGAGAAAACAAACAAACTAACAAACAAACAAACCATCCCATCTACAATTGATGAGAACTGAGAGAATACCGAAAAAAAAGTATTAAAAATAAAAATGAAAACAGAAAGAATACAGTAAATTAAAAGAAAGTCTACAACACCAGCTATTCCCAGGCGGTCTCCCATCCAAGTACTAGGCTGGCCCTACCGAGTTTTACTTCGGTGATCGAACGAGAACCGGTTTCTTCTCGGTGGTATGGTCGTAACTGAAGTAAGAGTCGCACTTTAATGGTTTTAGCACAAACCGAGAGTGAATCAAAATCACTAATGGACAATAAATTGAAAAATTTTATCGGAGAAAATAAACAAACTAAGAAACAAACAAACAATCCCATCTACAATTGATGAGAACTGAGAGAATACCGAAAGAAAAGGATTAAAATTGAAAATGAAAACAGAAAGAATACCGGAAATTAAAAGAAAGTCTACAACACCAGCTATTCCCAGGCGGTCTCCCATCGAAGTACTAGGCTGGCCCTACCGAGTTTTACTTCGGTGATCGGACGAGAACCGGTTTCTTTTCGGTGGTATGGCCGTAGCTGAAGTAAGAGTCGCACTTTAATGGTTTTAGCACAAACCGAGAGTGAATCGAAATCACTAATGGAAAATAAATAGAGAAACTTTATCGGAGAAAACAAACAAACTAACAAACAAACAAACCATCCCATCTACAATTGATGAGAACGGAGAGAATACCGAAAAAAAAGTATTAAAAGTAAAAATGAAAACAGAAAGAATACAGTAAATTAAAAGAAAGTCTACAACACCAGCTATTCCCAGGCGGTCTCCCATCCAAGTACTAGGCTGGCCCTACCGAGTTTTACTTCAGTGATCGGACGAGAACTGGTTTCTTCTCGGTGGTATGGTCGAAGCTGAAGTAAGAGTCGCACTTTAATGGTTTTAGCACAAACCGAGAGTGAATCGAAATCACTAATGGAAAATAAAGTGACAAACTTTATCGGAAAAAACAAACAAACTAACAAACAAACAAACAATCCCATCTACAATTGATGAGAACTGAGAGAATACCGAAAGAAAAGGATTAAAAGTAAAAATGAAAACAGAAAGAATACAGTAAAATAAAAGAAAGTCTACAACACCAGCTATTGCCAGGCGGTCACCCATCCAAGTACTAGGCTGGCCCTACCGAGTTTTACTTCGGTGATCGGACGAGAACCGGTTTCTTCTCGGTGGTATGGTCGTAGCTGAAGTAAGAGTCGCACTTTAATGGTTTTAGCACAAACCGAGAGTGAATCGAAATCACTAATGGAAAATAAAGTGAAAAACTTTATCGGAAAAAACAAACAAACAAACAATCCCATCTACAATTGATGAGAACGGAGAGAATACCGAAAGAAAAGGATTAAAAGTGAAAATGAAAACAGAAAAAATACAGTAAAATAAAAGAAAGTCTACAAGACCAGCTATTCCCAAGCGGTCTCCCATCCAAGTACTAGGCTGGCCCTACCGAGTTTTACTTCGGTGATCGGACGAGAACCAGTTTCTTCTCGGTGGTATGGTCGTAGCTGAGGAAAGAGTCGCACTTTAATGGTTTTAGCACAAACCGAGAGTGAATCAAAATCACTAATGGAAAATAAATTAAAAAAAAAAGTTTATCGGAGAAAACAAACAAACTAACAAACAAACAAACCATCCCATCTACAATTGATGAGAACTGAGAGAATACCGAAAAAAAAGTATTAAAAATAAAAATGAAAACAGAAAGAATACAGTAAATTAAAAGAAAGTCTACAACACCAGCTATTCCCAGGCGGTCTCCCATCCAAGTACTAGGCTGGCCCTACCGAGTTTTACTTCGGTGATCGAACGAGAACCGGTTTCTTCTCGGTGGTATGGTCGTAACTGAAGTAAGAGTCGCACTTTAATGGTTTTAGCACAAACCGAGAGTGAATCAAAATCACTAATGGACAATAAATTGAAAAATTTTATCGGAGAAAATAAACAAACTAAGAAACAAACAAACAATCCCATCTACAATTGATGAGAACTGAGAGAATACCGAAAGAAAAGGATTAAAATTGAAAATGAAAACAGAAAGAATACCGGAAATTAAAAGAAAGTCTACAACACCAGCTATTCCCAGGCGGTCTCCCATCGAAGTACTAGGCTGGCCTTACCAAGTTTTACTTCGGTGATCCAACGAGAACCGGTTTCTTCTCGGTGGTATGGTCGAAGCTGAAGTAAGAGTCGCACTTTAATGGTTTTAGCACAAACGGAGAGTGAATCAAAATCACTAATGGAAAATAAATTGAAAAATTTTATCGGAGAAAACAAACAAACAAAGAAACAAACAAAGAATCCCATCTACAATTGATGAGAACGGAGAGAATACCGAAAGAAAAGGATTAAAAGTAAAAATTAAAACAGAAAGAATATAGTAAATTAAAAGAAAGTCTACAACACCAGCTATTCCCAGGCGGTCTCCCATCCAAGTACTAGGGTGGCCCTACCGAGTTTTACTTCGGTGATCGAACGAGAAGCGGTTTCTTCTCGGTGGTATGGTCGTAGCTGAAGTAAGAGTCGCACTTTAATGGTTTTAGCACAAACCGAGAGTGAATCAAAATCACTAATGGAAAATAAATAGAAAAACTTTATCGGAGAAAACAAACAAACAAACAAACAAACAAACAAACAAACAAACAAACAAACAAACAAACAAACAAACAAACAAACAATGCCATCTACAATTCATGAGAACTGAGAGATTACCGAAAAAAAAGTATTAAAAATAAAAATGAAAACAGAAAGAATACAGTAAAAAAAAAAGAAAGTCTACAACACCAGCTATTCCCAGGCGGTCTCCCATCCAAGTACTAGGGTGGCCCTACCGAGTTTTACTTCGGTGATCGGACGAGAACCGGTTTGTTCTCGGTGGTATTGTCGTAGCTGAAGTAAGAGTCGCACTTTAATGGTTTTAGCACAAACCGAGAGTGAATCGAAATCACTAATGGAAAATAAAGTGAAAAACTTTATCGGAAAAAACCAACAATTAAAGAAACAAACAAACAATCCCATCTACAAGTGATGAGAACTGAGAGAATACCGAAAAAAAAGTATTAAAAATAAAAATGAAAACAGAAAGAATACAGTAAATTAAAAGAAAGTCTACAACACCAGCTATTCCCACGCGGTCTCCCATCCAAGTACTAGGCTTTTTTATGGAAAATAAATTGAAAAACTTTATCGGAGAAAACAAACAATTAAACAAACAAACAAAGAATCCCAACTACAATTGATGAGAACTGAGAGAATACAGAAAAAAAAGTATTAAAAATAAAAATGAAAACAAAAAGAATACAGTAATTTAAAAGAAAGTCTACAACACCAGCTATTGCCAGGCGGTCTCCCATCCAAGTACTAGGCTGGCCCTACCGAGTTTTACTTCGGTTATCGGACGAGAACTGGTTTCTTCTCGGTGGTATGGTCGTAGCTGAAGTAAGAGTCGTACTTTAATGGTTTTAGCACAAACCGAGAGTGAATCAAAATAACTAATGAAAAATAAATTGAAAAATTTTATCGGAAAAAACCAACAAACAAACAAACAAACAAACCATCCCATCTAATATTGATGAGAACTGAGAGAATACCGAAAAAAAAGTATTAAAAATAAAAATGAAAACAGAAAGAATACAGTAAATTAAAAGAAAGTCTACAATACCAGCTATTCCCAGGTCTCCCATCGAAGTACTAGGCTGGCCCTACCGAGTTTTACTTCGGTGATCGGACGAGAACCGGTTTCTTCTCGGTGGTATGGTCGTAGCTGAAGTAAGAGTCGCACTTTAATGGTTTTAGCACAAACCGAGAGTGAATCAAAATAACTAATGAAAAATAAATTGAAAAATTTTATCTGAAAAAACTAACCAACAAACAAACAAACAAACCATCCCATCTACAATTGATCAGAACTAAGAGAATACCGAAAGAAAAGGATTAAAAGTAAAAATTAAAACAGAAAGAATATAGTAAATTAAAAGAAAGTCTACAACACCAGCTATTCCCAGGCGGTCTCCCATCCAAGTACTAGGGTGGCCCTACCGAGTTTTACTTCGGTGATCGAACGAGAAGCGGTTTCTTCTCGGTGGTATGGTCGTAGCTGAAGTAAGAGTCGCACTTTAATGGTTTTAGCACAAACCGAGAGTGAATCAAAATCACTAATGGAAAATAAATAGAAAAACTTTATCGGAGAAAACAAACAAACAAACAAACAAACAAACAAACAAACAAACAAACAAACAAACAAACAAACAAACAAACAAACAAACAATGCCATCTACAATTCATGAGAACTGAGAGATTACCGAAAAAAAAGTATTAAAAATAAAAATGAAAACAGAAAGAATACAGTAAAAAAAAAAGAAAGTCTACAACACCAGCTATTCCCAGGCGGTCTCCCATCCAAGTACTAGGGTGGCCCTACCGAGTTTTACTTCGGTGATCGGACGAGAACCGGTTTGTTCTCGGTGGTATTGTCGTAGCTGAAGTAAGAGTCGCACTTTAATGGTTTTAGCACAAACCGAGAGTGAATCGAAATCACTAATGGAAAATAAAGTGAAAAACTTTATCGGAAAAAACCAACAATTAAAGAAACAAACAAACAATCCCATCTACAATTGATGAGAACTGAGAGAATACCGAAAAAAAAGTATTAAAAATAAAAATGAAAACAGAAAGAATACAGTAAATTAAAAGAAAGTCTACAACACCAGCTATTCCCACGCGGTCTCCCATCCAAGTACTAGGCTTTTTTATGGAAAATAAATTGAAAAACTTTATCGGAGAAAACAAACAATTAAACAAACAAACAAAGAATCCCAACTACAATTGATGAGAACTGAGAGAATACAGAAAAAAAAGTATTAAAAATAAAAATGAAAACAAAAAGAATACAGTAATTTAAAAGAAAGTCTACAACACCAGCTATTGCCAGGCGGTCTCCCATCCAAGTACTAGGCTGGCCCTACCGAGTTTTACTTCGGTTATCGGACGAGAACTGGTTTCTTCTCGGTGGTATGGTCGTAGCTGAAGTAAGAGTCGTACTTTAATGGTTTTAGCACAAACCGAGAGTGAATCAAAATAACTAATGAAAAATAAATTGAAAAATTTTATCGGAAAAAACCAACAAACAAACAAACAAACAAACCATCCCATCTAATATTGATGAGAACTGAGAGAATACCGAAAAAAAAGTATTAAAAATAAAAATGAAAACAGAAAGAATACAGTAAATTAAAAGAAAGTCTACAATACCAGCTATTCCCAGGTCTCCCATCGAAGTACTAGGCTGGCCCTACCGAGTTTTACTTCGGTGATCGGACGAGAACCGGTTTCTTCTCGGTGGTATGGTCGTAGCTGAAGTAAGAGTCGCACTTTAATGGTTTTAGCACAAACCGAGAGTGAATCAAAATAACTAATGAAAAATAAATTGAAAAATTTTATCTGAAAAAACTAACCAACAAACAAACAAACAAACCATCCCATCTACAATTGATGAGAACTGAGAGAATACCGAAAAAAAAGTATTAAAAATAAAAATGAAAACAGAAAGAATACCGTAAATTAAAAGAAAGTCTACAACACCAGCTATTGCCAGGCGGTCTCCCATCCAAGTACTAGGCTGGCCCTACGAGTTTTACTTCGGTGATCGGACGAGAACCGGTTTCTTCTCGGTGGTATGGTCGTAGCTGAAGTTAGAGACGCACTTTATTGGTTTTAGAACAAACCGAGAGTGAATCAAAATCACTAATGGAAAATAAATTGAAAAACTTTATCGGAGAAAACAAACAATTAAACAAACAAACAAACAATCCCATCTACAATTGATGAGAACTGAGAGAATACCGAAAAAAAAGTATTAAAAATAAAAATGAGAACAGAAAGAATACAGTAAAAAAAAAGGAAGTCTACAACACCAGTTATTCCCAGGCGGTCTCCCATCCAAGTACTAGGCTGGCCCTACCGAGTTTTACTTCGGTGATCGGACGAGAACCGGTTTCTTCTCGGTGGTATGGTCGTAGCTGAAGTAAGAGTCGCACTTTATTGGTTTTAGCACAAACCGAGAGTGAATCAAAATAACTAATGAACAATAAATTGAAAAATTTTATCGGAAAAAACCAACAAACAAACAAACAAACAAACCATCCCATCTAATATTGATGAGAACTGAGAGAATACCGAAAAAAAAGTATTAAAAATAAAAATGAAAACAGAAAGAATACAGTAAATTAAAAGAAAGTCTACAATACCAGCTATTCCCAGGTCTCCCATCGAAGTACTAGGCTGGCCCTACCGAGTTTTACTTCGGTGATCGGACGAGAACCGGTTTCTTCTCGGTGGTATGGTCGTAGCTGAAGTAAGAGTCGCACTTTAATGGTTTTAGCACAAACCGAGAGTGAATCAAAATAACTAATGAAAAATAAATTGAAAAATTTTATCTGAAAAAACTAACCAACAAACAAACAAACAAACAATCCCATCTACAATTGATGAGAACTGAGAGAATACCGAAAAAAAAGTATTAAAAATAAAAATGAAAACAGAAAGAATACCGTAAATTAAAAGAAAGTCTACAACACCAGCTATTGCCAGGCGGTCTCCCATCCAAGTACTAGGCTGGCCCTACGAGTTTTACTTCGGTGATCGGACGAGAACCGGTTTCTTCTCGGTGGTATGGTCGTAGCTGAAGTTAGAGACGCACTTTATTGGTTTTAGAACAAACCGAGAGTGAATCAAAATCACTAATGGAAAATAAATTGAAAAACTTTATCGGAGAAAACAAACAATTAAACAAACAAACAAACAATCCCATCTACAATTGATGAGAACTGAGAGAATACCGAAAAAAAAGTATTAAAAATAAAAATGAGAACAGAAAGAATACAGTAAAAAAAAAGGAAGTCTACAACACCAGTTATTCCCAGGCGGTCTCCCATCCAAGTACTAGGCTGGCCCTACCGAGTTTTACTTCGGTGATCGGACGAGAACCGGTTTCTTCTCGGTGGTATGGTCGTAGCTGAAGTAAGAGTCGCACTTTATTGGTTTTAGCACAAACCGAGAGTGAATCAAAATAACTAATGAACAATAAATTGAAAAATTTTATCGGAAAAAACCAACAAACAAACAAACAAACAAACCATCCCATCTAATATTGATGAGAACTGAGAGAATACCGAAAAAAAAGTATTAAAAATAAAAATGAAAACAGAAAGAATACAGTAAATTAAAAGAAAGTCTACAATACCAGCTATTCCCAGGTCTCCCATCGAAGTACTAGGCTGGCCCTACCGAGTTTTACTTCGGTGATCGGACGAGAACCGGTTTCTTCTCGGTGGTATGGTCGTAGCTGAAGTTAGAGACGCACTTTATTGGTTTTAGCACAAACCGAGAGTGAATCAAAATCACTAATGGAAAATAAATTGAAAAACTTTATCGGAGAAAACAAACAATTAAACAAACAAACAAACAATCCCATCTACAATTGATGAGAACTGAGAGAATACCGAAAAAAAAGTATTAAAAATAAAAATGAGAACAGAAAGAATACAGTAAAAAAAAAGAAAGTCTACAACACCAGTTATTCCCAGGCGGTCTCCCATCCAAGTACTAGGCTGGCCCTACCGAGTTTTACTTCGGTGATCGGACGAGAACCGGTTTCTTCTCGGTGGTATGGTCGTAGCTGAAGTAAGAGTCGCACTTTATTGGTTTTAGCACAAACCGAGAGTGAATCAAAATAACTAATGAAAAATAAATTGAAAAATTTTATCGGAAAAAACCAACAAACAAACAAACAAACAAACCATCCCATCTACAATTGATGAGAACTGAGAGAATACCGAAAAAAAAGTATTAAAAATAAAAATGAAAACAGAAAGAATACCGTAAATTAAAAGAAAGTCTACAACACCAGCTATTGCCAGGCGGTCTCCCATCCAAGTACTAGGCTGGCCCTACGAGTTTTACTTCGGTGATCGGACGAGAACCGGTTTCTTCTCGGTGGTATGGTCGTAGCTGAAGCTAGAGACGCACTTTATTGGTTTTAGCACAAACCGAGAGTGAATCAAAATCACTAATGGAAAATAAATTGAAAAACTTTATCGGAGAAAACAAAGAATCCCATCTACAATTGATGAGAACTGAGAGAATACCGAAAAAAAAGTATTAAAAATAAAAATGAGAACAGAAAGAATACAGTAAAAAAAAAGAAAGTCTACAACACCAGCTATTGCCAGGCGGTCTCCCATCCAAGTACTAGGCTGGCCCTACTGAGTTTTACTTCGGTGATCGGACGAGAACCGGTTTCTTCTCGGCGGTATGGTCGTAGCTGAAGTAAGAGTCGCACTTTAATGGTTTTAGCACAAACCGAGAGTGAATCAAAATAACTAATGAAAAATAAATTGAAAAATTTTATCGGAAAAAAACAAACAAACAAACAATTAAACAAACCATCCCATCTACAATTGATGAGAACTAAGAGAATACCGAAAAAAAAGTATTAAAAATAAAAATGAAAACAGAAGTAGTGTGAGTGTAGCGGTTCTGCATCAATATTTTGAGGTACGAGTGAGGTACGAGTGAGGTACGATTGAGGTACATGTTCCATTTTGAGGTACGCGCATTCTGAGATGCTGGGGGAGGGAAGGGTAGTCGGTCATGTCTATTTTTAGATTTGAGGATTGCACCACGCGATGCAATGAAGGATGAAGTTTTTATTCATTTAATATTTCTCAAAAATATAAACTCCTTTACGGGGATTCGAACCCCGGTCACTTGCTCGACAGGCAAGTATACTAACCACTGTACTATCAAGGATTTTGATGTTTTTTCTCTATCATAAAATATAGTAGTCTCACGAGTCGGGGATCGAACCAACGACCAACAGATGGCTGTTTTTTTTACACTACAGTCTGTCGCTCTACCAACTGAGCTATCATGAGATGTATACTTTTACTCTTCATTAAAACCCTATATTAGAGTTTATTGAAATAATATAGACTGACTGATTATGCATCATGAGTAAGGATACTGTTTTGAATCATATTTTTCTTTATCTTGTGGGATTAGCCTTGGAATCATACCCCTATTCACTCCCCATATTTTGAATAAAATATGATGACCTTAATGGGATTCGAACCCATAACTTCTGATCTGGATTCAGAGATGCTAACCATTACACTATAAGGTCCTTTTTGGTTCTAAACAGCTAAAATTCATAATTATGTTACTAGCCTGGATGGAAAGACAATATTCTGCAGGTGGTATTTGTAATTCGATTGTACAAATTAATCTTTGAGATACTGATTTATTGTTCATTGTGTGAATTCCACATTGTACATTGTTTAAGCAAGCGAGGGAGAGACGGTTTTTTACTAACTAGAAAAACAATATATTGGAATAATGATTAGGAATTCAAGCGCCAAAATAATCCATTTTCGAAATGGATCACGTTTTGAACAAGTTTCTAAAGTTTGTTGTCCATAGTTTATGGGTTTTCGTTTTTGCTTATTTGTTTTAAAAGCATAGTTAGTAACACAGCGATGGTTTTGAGCTCTTGTTTTTTTTTTTAATAAATCAATTTCTTGTTAATCACATTTTTAACTTGTTTCATAACACATAACAAAGTATTCATCTCCATGGAACTCCTTATTCTTCTTACAAGAATTAAAAATGAGGATCAAGGTTGACACTTCAATCTTGCTGAGGTTTTGATTCTTTTTGTTTTGTTTTCAAGATCACCGGTTCACACCGGTTTTTGGCGGGCCGAGTAATACTCAGCTAGAGTAGGGTAGAACAGTTATGATCCAGTACATGACTTTGTTGCTATTAGTTTATACCTCCATACTTTGATTTAAGACACGCCATATAAAGATTTCTTTCAAGATCTTTTTATTACCATAACTAAACAAACTCGATGTACAAATTCAATGATGTTGTTCTTTCAATGTCAGCATTTGTGGTTTTGAACAAAAGAAATGGTTTCTGTATAATTAAGAAAACCACTCATCCAAATGATTCAACTTTATCCAAATCTAAGAGCTTTCACCTAATCATGAAATAGATCGAGTAATATGAATAGAAGGGAACGGAATTATGACTTTTAGCTAACAGAATTATGAGCGAAAGGACAATTTTTATAAACATGAAAATGTCCCTGTAATATCGAATTGTCCCGGCTTTTATCCTAAAATTGTGATAACAAGGACAATTTCTATTCAAAAATGTCCCGGTTGCCGTTTTGTCCCGGCTTTCAGTGCTCAATATATGGAGGTAAGGACAACCGCATACAAGAAACCATGAAAAATGTTCCGATTATCGAAATGTCCCGGTTTAGCTCTAAGAAATATGTTTATTTTCTGCGTAATTATGGAGTTCATCCAAGAATACGCATTCGAATATGTGATTATGTCATGAGACTCTTGAGTGGCTATAAAAATATCGAGTTATGGGACTGTAGATCGTATTACCATGGCAACTTTCTCCGCTGCTGCTTTTTGTACGGGCAACTAATTTGGGAAACAATTTCCGCGCGCTGATACTACCGGGTTCGAAAGAATAATACGACATTTTTTTTTATTTATTTTATTGAGTGACTTATACTCTTCATAAGATATGTGCATGGAATGAATCATGCAATGTTCTAGTTTCTCTAAATTCCCCGTGCATCTCATGTCCAATAGGATCTGACACCAGATATAATGTTCGTTTTCATCCTTGCTACATAACAATGGCGAGACAGGAAAAGGGAACCCATAGGATTCCATGATGTAGGTGTATAAGAGACGACCCATTCTACCATTCCCATCTCCAAAGGGATGTAATTCTAAGAACTTGTAGACGATCCACGCAGTCAGGTGAACTAAGTCTTCTAAAGCTTTCCTACTATCTACAGTTCGAAGGTAGTTTACAGCAAACCAGCGGTGGTTATACTCATCAATCAACATCTGCATAGTTTCTTCCATATCCCAGGGATTGGGATAAAAATGGAGCTTTCCTTCAAACTCTACCACCCTATCTCTCGTACTGTACTTCCCAACCGTACATAGATTACTACGATGACCCATGAGAATCCTATGAACTTCCAATATTACATTGTTGTCTAGCAACCCAGCATCATCGCACTGACACAGTTCGTGAAGATACTGATAGGCCTTCACGAACCCCAGGGCGTCTCGATACTCTAAAGTTTCACAGTCTCTAGATTTGCCTTGAAGTATTTGCTCAACCGCCAACGCATCGACCGTTCCCAAATGTTCTTGACTTATCGAACGACACACGTAACGCTTGAACAGTTCCTGATGTAGTTGTGGTTTGGTACGAGTTCACTGTCTCCAAAAGAGATGCAATTCATCCATCTTAAGACTTGGTATATCTCATTCAATTTGTTCGGAGAAGTGGTCTCCAATATTCTTATTAAAAGTGGTTTTAGACTTTCTTTTCTTAAATATGTTTTGGGTTACAAGTTGAGCTTTGATTCGTTTTCTTTTGATATCTATAAATTTCGGTCTTTTCTTGCTCTTGTTCTTTTTCTCAATGCTAAGTGTGGTGCAGTGGCAACAGGTGCAGCAATAAGAGAAGATATCTACCCCCTGCGGTTTAAGCCCCTTTTTAAAAGGCAGATGGTATTTCAACTTTTGACTCGGTTTCTGGTTTTTCTTTTTCTTTAAAGTCAGTTTACGAACATTCTCATTTACCACAATTTTTTCTCGTCTATTGAATGTTACACAAGGTGTGAGATGTTGTTCCTTTAAAAGAGTCATGATATAATCAAATCCACTTTGAACATACACACTTTTATACGTTACATGATCACAAAAATTTGGCATATGAATTGTTTACAAAAAGAGAGAAAATGTTTGACTTAAGAAAAAAAAACCATTTTATTTACGATAAAGAATATACGAATAGAAACGAGAAAGGAAAGAAGAAAAAAAAAAGAGAAAAATTTGGCATATGAATTTTTTACAAAAAGTAAAAGTAAAAGTATTTTATGATTACGAATAATTACTTATTTTTCTTGCAGTATAAAAAATGTTATCTAATTAATCTTGATCATGGTGGGAGGGCTACTTGGGCCATTTTGTAATCTTTCCTAGTTACAAAACTAAAGAATCAGGGCCAGTAGGGCCACTTTTAGTACAACTAAGAACGAACAGAAACAGGGCCACTAGGGCCACTTTTTTGATATTTGAAATATTTCTTCTAGCCATGAAACGAATACCCCCCTCCTCACTCTGTCCCAACCCAGAAAGAAGACAGAGTTTGTACAAACCATTTTAATGTACTTGAGTAAGTAATATTTACATATGAATGTATACTATTTCTCTGAATTTATTTACACTATTCCAATCTCATGATGTCCGTGTGTTAAGGTGGTAATCCCATCTTCCAAAATGTACCGTTTATCATCGTAGGTTGAAAGACTGGTTTTATTCAGTGTAACTGTGTATAACTGATGGTTCTCACTACGTATTTGGTTCATCCGTGCCATCTATGGTTGTAATTTGTAAACAATGTATACCGCCTTGTAATTTGTAAACAATGTATACCGCCGATTCCGGATGTTCATTCCGTAGAGCGTAAAGGAAAGAAACAAAAACTAGTGCTAGCAGAAGACGGTACTGTGTATAAAGTTAAAAGATCCAAGTTGGAAAAAACTGTACAAGCAGGACAATTTATTTAAAAACATACGCTCGTGTAAATCATTTAATAAACTGTCAATATGCATACTGCAATTCGTTTCTACCTATAAGATAAATAAACTATACAAAGAACTATTATGATCTAGTCGTATCTCTTTGTTTACCCGTTAACTAACAAGCGGAACAGTAATTTTGACTTCTTAATAGATTTCTCGCTTCACTGCACTTTGCTTCGGTTTCATCAGCAAAAACGTCATAGTTAGAGCCAAAATAACCTTTTTTCAGCAAAAATAGCTTTTTTCTCACCAAAACTGTCTTTTTGTCAGTGAAAACGTAGTGTTATAAGGGAAAAAAAATTCTCAGCAAAATCAAGATTTTCTCAGGAAAAAACACGTTTTTTCCCCAAAAACTCATTTTCTCACCAAAAAGCTCATTTTTTCAGCCAAAGCGTCGTGTTTTCAGCAAATACGTTATTTTCATCAGCAAATATGTGGCGTTCTGGGCAAAAAAGTCATCCCAGCAGCAAAAACGTCATAGTTACAACTAAAATGACCTTTTCTGAGCAAAAAAGCTTTTTTCTCCGCAAAATAGTCTTTTTCTTACCCATACTTTGCTTTTAGCAGTGAAAACGTCCTTTTAGGCGTGAAAAAGTGGTGTTATAAGTGAAAAAAATTTCTTATAAAAATCAAGATTTTCTCAGCAAAAAAACACGTTTTTTAACAAAAAAATTTCGTTTTCTTACCAAAAAGCTTATTTTTGCAGCCAAAGCGTCGTGTTTTCAGGAAATGCGTGGTTTTCATCAGCAATAATGTGGCGTTCTGGGCAAAAAAGTCATCCCATCAGCAAAAACGTCATAGTTAGAGCTAAAATGACCTTTTCTCAGCAAAAGAGCTTTTTTCTCACCAAAACTGTCTTTTTGTTACCCAAAATGTCCTTTTAACAGTGAAAACGTGGTGTTATCAGCGAAAAAAAATTCTCCTAAAAATCAAGATTTTCTCAGCAAAAAACACCTTTTTTAACCAAAAAATCTCATTTTCTCACCAAAAAGCTTATTTTTTCAGCCAAAGCGTCGTGTTTACAGGAAATACGTGGTTTTCATCAGCAATAATGTGGCGTTCTGGGAAAAAAAGTCATCCCATCAGGAAAAAACGTCATAGTTAGAGCTAAACTGACCTTTTTTCAACAAAAAAGCTTTTTTCTCCGCCAAATAGTCTTTTTCTCACCCATACTGTGCTTTTAGCAGTGAAAACATCCTTCTAGGGGTGAAAACGTGGTGTAATAAGCGAAAAAAAAATTCTCAGCAAAATCAAGATTTTCTCATCAAAAAACCCGTTTTTTCACCAAAAATCACATTTTCTCACCAAAAACCTCATTTTTTCTGCCAAAACGTCGTGTTTTCAGCAAATACGTTCTTTTCATCATGAATAATGTGGCTTTCTGGGCAAAAAAGTCCTCCCATCAGCAAAAACGTCATAGTTAGAGCTAAAATGACCTTTTCTGAGCAAAAAAGCTTTTTTCTCCGCCAAAGAGTCTTTTCCTCACCCATACTGTGCTTTTAGCAGTGAAAACGTCCTTTTAGGCGTGAAAACGTGGTGTTATAAGCGAAAAGAATTTCTCAGCAAAATCAAGATTTTCTTAGCAAAAAACACGTTTTTTCACTAAAGATCTCATTTTCTCACCAAAAACCTCAATTTTTTCTGCCAAAACGTCGTGTTTTCAGCAAATACGTTGTTTTCATCAGCAATAATGTGGCGTTCTGGGCAAAAAAGTCATCCCATCTGCAAAAAACGTGATAGTTAGAGCTAAAATGACCTTTTCTGAGCAAAAAAAGCTTTTTTTCTCCGCAAAATAGTCTTTTCCTCACCTATACTGTGCTTTTAGCAGTGAAAACGTCCTTTTAGGCGTGAAAACGTGGTGTTATAAGTGAAAAGAATTTCTCAGCAAAATCAAGATTTTCTTAGCAAAAAACACGTTTTTTCACTAACAAATTTCATTTTCTTACCAAAAAGCTTATTTTTGCAGCCAAAGCGTCGTGTTTTCAGGAAATGCGTGGTTTTCATCAGCAATAATGTGGCGTTCTGGGCAAAAAAGTCATCCCATCAGCAAAAACGTCATAGTTAGAGCTAAAATGACCTTTTCTCAGCAAAAGAGCTTTTTTCTCACCAAAACTGTCTTTTTGTCACCCAAAATGTCCTTTTAACAGTGAAAACGTGGTGTTATCAGCGAAAAAAAATTCTCCTAAAAATCAAGATTTTCTCAGCAAAAAACACCTTTTTTAACCAAAAAATCTCATTTTCTCACCAAAAAGCTTATTTTTTCAGCCAAAGCGTCGTGTTTACAGGAAATACGTGGTTTTCATCAGCAATAATGTGGCGTTCTGGGAAAAAAAGTCATCCCATCAGGAAAAAACGTAATAGTTAGAGCTAAAATGACCTTTTCTGAGCAAAAAAGCTTTTTTCTCCGCAAAATAGTCTTTTTCTCACGCACACTGTGGTTTTAGCAGTGAAAACGTTCTTTTAGGAGAAAAAACATGGTGTTATCGGAAAACAAAATTCGCAGCAAAATCAAGATTTTCTCAGAAAAAAACACGTTTTTTCACCAAAAATCTCATTTTTTTACGAAAAACCTCATTTTTTCAGGCAAAACGTCGTGTTTTCAGCAAATACGTTGTTTTCATCAGCAACAATGTGGCGTTCTGGGCAAAAAAGTCATCTCATCAGCAAAAACGTCATAGTTAGTGCTAAAATGACCTTTTCTCAGCAAAAAAGCTTTTTTCTCACCAAAACAGTCTTTTTGTCTCCCAAAATGTGCTTTCCTCGCCGAAAATGTGGTTTTAGCTGTGAAAACGTCGTGTTATCAGGAAAAAAAAATTCTCAGGAAGAAAACTTTTTTTTCTCAAGAAAAAAAAACCTTTTTTGATCAAAAAGACAGCATTATGTAACAAGCATAATGACATTTTGACATCGCGATATCTTAATTTCTTACATAAGCACGGGCCGGTTTCCCTGGGACCTAGGTAACCACGTGGGTAGTACACTTCACTTAATCGGTTGCAGAAACTAATTCGTCCTCCTTCAGCTTTGCACACCAGTGGGAACATACCTGATCTTCATAAAATTTTAAGGCAAGTCAACCCTCTTATATTTTGCTTTCATTCTGGTTGGCTTTATACTTGTTATGGACCAGCCCTGCGTTCTTATTCTGGGACATTTCTTTATTCGCCGTCTTCGCGAATTTATTGCAAGGAATGCTTCTGAAAATGACCTTCAGTTTAATATCTGCGACACCGTTAACATACGTTGGCACGGAGTGGGGGGTCGTACGGTCTCCAAGCTTAAAGAATTTGATTTGTCTGTGGTGTCACAGTTTCGACCAGACATAATTTTTCTACAAATTGGGACTAACGATCTCACACTATGAGGCATGTCACCAGTTAAATTGGGGTCGGAGATAGAAGACTTTGTTCGTCTCCTACACGATGAACACGGGGTGTGGTTTATATGTGTCGGCCAAACCATCAGAAGGGAACCTAGAGGGAATTTTAATGCTAATGTCTCGATTCTCGCTCAGTACCTTAAAGCTGTACTTGAGCCGCTCCCGTATGCCGTTTATTGGACCCACAAAGGTTTTTGACGCCCATGTCGCCCGTATCTGTCCTATGATGGTGTGCATCTTAATAGGGAGGGGCAGCACAAATTGTATAAAAGCATCCGAGGGGCAGTTTTACATTGCTTGTTTCGTGTTAAACGTGCTATTAGATGATTGTTAACCCGTCCTTGGTATTTGTTTGCGTTCAGTCGGCCCTCTGAGTCATTGTTTTACTGACTATGCATATATTTGTTGCCTTCGGGCTGTTAAATACTGTCTTTCTTTACGATGCTTGGAATTCCAACTTGACAGGTTTTTCTTGACATAGTCTTTGATTTCCTGTGGCGTTATCAGTTGCCAATGAGTGTACAACCCTTATCGGCCGCTACGTGTGGTGCGCCCTATCACTAGGCGCTGAACGCCTTTATTAATATACATTTTATAGACTCTGTTTATGTTGGCCACTCTACTGTCGCATTTTTTTTCGATCTTACACCAAGTTACGGGCTTTTTCGTTTGATAAATAATTTCATCTTCTCGCAGCAAGCTCTCTGCCCCACAAGTATCTTAATTTTAATCTCTTATACGTAATGATAAGTTCAATTTAACTATCAAAGCTCTGTTAGGAAGTTTAGCATGCCACCCAGAGCGAAACGAAACAGAAAAACCGAGTCCGATATGACTGAAGTCCCACCAGGGCAAGCCATAGCTGGGCTAGACGCGGAAAAATTGGCGGCGACCATCGTGGAAGCTGTCCGCAGTGCCATATCTTCCAGCGTTAGCGAAACTAGAAGGACGACAGAAGACGCTGTCGTGGTGGACGATATCGTACAAGGCGATGTGGACAACTGGTGCAGGTACCAAAGGCGGTGCACTCATGGAACCTTGTTCCCCGGTGTTTAGCAGTATTACTGTTCCCTAACAATGAGGTTTTTTGCTGATGGGATGACTTTTTTGCCAAAAACACGACATTATTGCTGATGAAAAAAACGCATTGGCTGATAAAATGAAGTTTTTGGTGAGAAAATGAGATTTTTGGTGAAAAAAGGTGTTTTTGGCTGAACATTATTTTTTGGCTGAGAATTTTCTTTTGCCGATAACACGACGTTTTCACTGCTAAAAGCACATTTTGGGCGCGAACAGCACATTTTTGGTGAGAAAAAGAGTGTTTCGCTGAGAAAAAAGCATTTTTGCTGAAAAAAGGTCATTTTAACCCTAACAATGAGGTTTTTTGCTGATGGGATGACTTTTTTGCCAAAAACACGACATTATTGCTGATGAAAAAAACGTATTGGCTGAAAACACGACGTTTTGGCTGATAAAATGAAGTTTTTGGTGAGAAAATGAGATTTTTGGTGAAAAAAGGTGTTTTTGGCTGAACATTTTTTTTTGGCTGAGAATTTTCTTTTGCCGATAACACGACGTTTTCACTACTAAAAGCACATTTTGGGCGCGAACAGCACATTTTTGGTGAGAAAAAGAGTGTTTTGCTGAGAAAAAAGCATTTTTGCTGAAAAAAGGTCATTTTAACCCTAACAATGAGGTTTTTTGCTGATGGCATGACTTTTTTGCCAAAAACACGACATTATTGCTGATGAAAAAAACGTATTGGCTGAAAACACGACGTTTTGGCTGATAAAATGAAGTTTTTGGTGAGAAAATGAGATTTTTGGTGAAAAAAGGTGTTTTTGGCTGAACATTTTTTTTTGGCTGAGAATTTTCTTTTGCCGATAACACGACGTTTTCACTGCTAAAAGCACATTTTGGGCGCGAACAGCACATTTTTGGTGAGAAAAAGAGTGTTTTGCTGAGAAAAAAGCATTTTTGCTGAAAAAAGGTCATTTTAACCCTAACAATGAGGTTTTTTGCTGATGGGATGACTCTTTTGCCAAAAACACGACATTATTGCTGATGAAAAAAACGTATTGGCTGAAAACCCGACGTTTTGGCTGATAAAATGAAGTTTTTGGTGAGAAAATGAGATTTTTGGTGAAAAAAGGTGTTTTTGGCTGAACATTTTTTTTTGGCTGAGAATTTTCTTTTGCCGATAACACGACGTTTTCACTGCTAAAAGCACATTTTGGGCGCGAACAGCACATTTTTGGTGAGAAAAAGAGTGTTTTGCTGAGAAAAAAGCATTTTTTGCTGAAAAAAGTCATTTTAACCCTAACAATGAGGTTTTTTGCTGATGGGATGACTTTTTTGCCAAAAACACGACATTATTGCTGATGAAAAAAACGTATTGGCTGAAAACACGACGTTTTGGCTGATAAAATGAAGTTTTTGGTGAGAAAATGAGATTTTTGGTGAAAAAAGGTGTTTTTGGCTGAACATTTTTTTTTGGCTGAGAATTTTCTTTTGCCGATAACACGACGTTTTCACTGCTAAAAGCACATTTTGGGCGCGAACAGCACATTTTTGGTGAGAAAAAGAGTGTTTTGCTGAGAAAAAAGCATTTTTGCTGAAAAAAGGTCATTTTAACCCTAACAATGAGGTTTTTTGCTGATGGCATGACTTTTTTGCCAAAAACACGACATTATTGCTGATGAAAAAAACGTATTGGCTGAAAACACGACGTTTTGGCTGATAAAATGAAGTTTTTGGTGAGAAAATGAGATTTTTGGTGAAAAAAGGTGTTTTTGGCTGAACATTTTTTTTTGGCTGAGAATTTTCTTTTGCCGATAACACGACGTTTTCACTGCTAAAAGCACATTTTGGGCGCGAACAGCACATTTTTGGTGAGAAAAAGAGTGTTTTGCTGAGAAAAAAGCATTTTTGCTGAAAAAAGGTCATTTTAACCCTAAATAGGTACCAAAGGCCGATTCTGGAACGCCCCCACCCTTCCCCCTCCCCCCAACATCACGTACAGCCAAATCACGCCTAAGCTTTCGCACACGCCCCCACGTGACCGTACCCCTTCTCCGAACATCACCTCCGCCCAAGCCACGCTTCCGCACACGCCCGCTCTCGCCTTCCCCCTTCTCCAAACATCACGCCCGGCCCCCCTAATCCTCCACCGATTCCACCCCCGCCTTCCCCCTTCCCCAAGATGTGACCAAGCGTGCGCAAGAAGTGAGCACGGAGATGGGGGAGAAGAGGGAAGGGGTGAGCTATTTTGGGGGAGATGGGGAGGAAGGGAAGTGAAGAAGAAGGAGAAGAAGAAAGAAGGAGTGAGCACTGGGATGGGGGAGAAGAGGGGAGAGGGTGGAGGAAGGGAAGTGAAGAAGGAGAAGAAGAAGAAGAAGATTTTTCTAAATAACTAAAGTAAAATAAAGTTGAAAAAAAAGATCTTGCTTATTATAAAGAAAGATGCCAAAAGGAAAAGGAATAAATAGTAAGATCAACAAGATGTGTTCTGTTCCACACATAGATCCGCACTGGAACAACCCCCATAACAATCCATATCATTCCGGAAGATACAACGAATATCGTCGACCTAAGGAATCTAAGGATCCTCAACCTCAGCCTCCTCCTAACGAGCCCAATCCTCAGAATTAAGGTGATTAAGATCTCAAAGACAAACTTTGAGATCTGTGGAAAACGGAAATTGTTTCCAAAGAATATATGGGCATATGATAAAGCTAAAATGTCAGAAATTATGGACAGCCCTATTCCTGAGACTAGGATACCACTAGTCCCACCAATAAGGCCGACAAAGTCAACTTCAAATCCAAGACCACGCATCATCGAGAAGATTCAGGACGAGTTAAAAGATTTTTCAGACTGGTTATTACCACTGGTTCGTTCCAAGATTAGGAATCGCGCTGAGGTGAAGATCGCGAAGCTGAAGAAGAGAATAAAGGCTATTTATCGTAGAGCGGAAAAAAAGAATACACTGAAAAAATCCTCGTTCGATTCCTATCTCAAGGAACATAGGATCGTGACGTGGATCCCCGCGTGTTTATGAAGAAGCAGGAAAAACGCATCTTAGAGACAATATGGATAGCTGAGAAACCCACGAAGATTAAGTTTTACTTAACCTGTGAATTTCATAAGATCGGAAATGACGGACAAGAAGTCAGTAGTGAAGGACGTTTCCACACGGTACCAGAAATCGTGACAAAAAGCACTAACTTAATAAACCTATACGAGAAACTTTCCGAGGATATCCTAGAAAGAGTAGCTGAATTCCAGAACGAGGGTTCTGGCTGGGCCATACGGAAAGTAGTATCCTTAAGCATTCATTTCGCGAAATACGAACCCCTAAGAGGTAGCACATACGTTCCCCTTCCTCAAGAATTAGTAAGAAGAAAGGCCATCATTAACCCCAAGAACGAGGACGATCAATGCTTTAAGTGGGCGGTAACCGCGGCCCGATTTACACCAAAAAACAATCCTGAGAGGATAACACGAACACTTAAGGAGAATGCAGGAAAGCTAAACTGGGAGGGACTTCACTTCCCCTTAGAGCTACGAGACATTAAAATCTTCGAGAAAAATAACAAGGACTACGCGATTAGTGTCTTAGGTTACGAAAAGAGGGGATTCGAGCCCCTTAGGATTTACGAAGGGGAAATCAGGGAGCACAACATCATTCTACTACTAATCTCCAACGAGAAAACGAAGCACTATTGTTGGATTAAGAACTTATCGAGACTCTTATCCTCCCAACTATCGAATCATCAACATAAGAAACACTTGTGCTTAAGATGCCTTAACTCCTTTAGCGCCAAGAACGTTCTCCAAGACCATTCCGAATGGTGTGGACAACACAAATCCGTAAAAGTAACCGTTCCCAAGAAAGGAACTCTACTTCACTTCAAGAACCACCCTCATTCTATGAAAGTTCCCTTCGTCATCTACGCCGACTTCGAGTGCATTCTGGAAAAAGTCGCTTCTTGTTCTTCGAACCCAAAAAGATCTTCTACGGAAGCTTACCAAAAGCACGAGCCATCGGGATACTGTTACGTGATCAAGTACGATGAGAACGCGCTTCCTCCAAAAATCGTGAAGTACACGGCTCAAAGAGAGGAAGAAGACTTGGGAGAACACTTTTTGAGATCAATAGAAGAAGATGTTCTTTCCTTATACGAAAAACTTTCCGAGAAGAAAAAGATGGTAATGAGCGACCTGGATCGAAAGGAATACGAAGAAGCAACACACTGCCATATCTGTAAGGAAGAATTGGAGAATGACAAAGTAAGAGATCACGATCATCTCACAGGAAAATTCCGAGGGGCGGCACATAATAAGTGTAATCTTCATTACAAGCTTCCGGACTTCATCCCCATCTTTTTCCACAATCTTTCGGGATACGACGCCCATCTGTTCGTAAAAGCCTTAGGAATTAGCAAAGGTAAGATTAAGTGCATCGCGAAGAACGAGGAACAATATATCTCTTTTAGTAAAAGAATCATCGTAGATCACTACGCGGATAAAGAGGGGAAAATCCATGATCTTTACTTAGAAGCGAGATTCCTTGACAGCTACAAGTTCATGTCCTCCAGCTTGAGTAACCTTACCAACAATCTAACGAAAGACCAGTTCGAAGTCATCAGTTCCTTTTACGGAGGCGAACATCTTAACTTATTGATGAGAAAAGGAGTGTACCCCTACGAGTACGTGGATTCCCTTACGAAGTTAGAGGAACGCCACTAACCCCCAAAGGAAGCCTTTCATTCAGATCTTAATGATAACGATATCACAAAAGAAGACTACGAACACGCGTGGAAAGTATGGAAAACCTTTGATATGAAGACGATGAAAGACTATCACGATCTATATCTCCAAACGGACGTACTTCTCCTAGCGGACGTATTCGAGAACTTCAGAATCGTTTGTACAAGATACTATGACTTAGATCCCGCTTGGTATTACACTGCTCCTGGACTGGCTTGGGACGCCATGTTAAAAATAACGAACATCCGATTAGAACTCCTCAGCGACATAGATATGATCTTAATGATGGAAAGCGGAATCCGAGGAGGAATTTCCTCTGTGGGAAGTAAGCGCTACGCAAAGGCTAATAATAAGTACATGAAGAACTACGATCCTAACGAAAAAAGCACTTACATTCCCTATTGGGACGCGAATAACCTCTACGGATGGGCAATGTCCCAATCCCTTCCAACGAAGGGCTTCAAATGGATGAACGAAAAGAAGCTGGAGAAGTGGAGAAGAATTCCCTGTATTTTGGATGTTGATCTAAAGTATCCTCAAGAATTACACAATCTCCATAACGACTATCCCCTTGCCCCAGAGCACCTTAAGGCGAAAAGTGGAGTAATGAAGCTTATTCCGAACTTCTACGATAAGTCACACTACGTCGTACATCACGATACCTTAAAATTTTACGAAAGCCAGGGATTAAGAATCGCGAAGATCCATAGGGGAATTTCCTTTGAAGAATCCCCTTGGTTAAAGAAGTACATTGATCTAAATACGGACTTAAGAACCAACGCGACGAACGATTTCGAGAAAGATTTCTTCAAGCTTATGAACAACTCTGTCTTCGGAAAGACCATGGAGAACATTCGTAATCGACGAGACATACGCTTAGTGATAAACGAAAAGCAAGCGAATAAGCTAACTCGTAAGCCGAACTTCATTGGAGCCAAATCCTTCTCCGAAAAGTTAGCCGCCATTCACATGAGAAGAACGCACTTAGAGTACAACAAGCCCATTTACCTAGGAATGTCCATCTTAGACTTATCTAAGAAGTTCATGTATGACTTCCACTATAACTACGTTAAGAAGAAGTACAAGTACAAAGTAACCCTTCTTTACACTGATACTGATAGTCTAATCTACGAAATCCAGACGCACGATCTTTACAAAGACATGGAAGAAGACATCGAGAGGTTATTCGATACGAGTAATTATCCCAAAGATCACGCGGGAATAAAGAAGAGAGTGAACAAGAAAGTAAGAGGAATGATGAAGGACGAGACAGCTGGAAAGCAAGTCACGGAATTCGTTACGCTAAGAGCAAAGCTCTATTGCTTCAGAACAGAAGAAGGAAGAGAGGAAAAGAAGTGCAAGGGAGTCAAAAGATGTGTCGTAGAAAACAGCCTTCGCTTCCCCCACTACAAAGATTGCTTATTTAATGGAGAAGAACTTATGAGAACAATGAGAGTTTTCAGAAGCCGATCACATGAAATAACTTCAGAAAAGGTTAATAAGATCGCTCTTTCCTCAAGGGACGCAAACGAGTAATTTCACGAGAAGATCCCATCACGACCTTAGCCCATGGGCACTACATGAATGCCCTGACTTAATGCGCCAACAGCATTACTTCAACGATCTTTAGCCTAAAACACCATCAGGCGGTAGTTCCGTATCCTCGGGAATAACCTGTAACTCCTCTCTAACAAAAGAACGCTTGGGAGCTTCCCCAGAAAGATAGTAGAGCACAGGCTGATTAGGACTAATGGTCGCGCGCGATATCTCATAAACTTCTATAGACCAAATGGGGTCAGTAGCCCGTTGTTGTCCCCCCTCCTCTTCCCCAGCGGCATATAAGTATCGAACAAAAACCCCTCCAGGGATCCTATTTTGTTTTGGTCCCACGGGTCTTTTGTAGATAGGATCTTTTAGCTCAACGGACTTTAAGTTTAGTGCCTCTTTTGCTGTCTTTCCAGTAATCCTCTTGACTTCGTTGTTTATAGCCCCTATCACGGCAAGAAGTCGCTTAACCCATTCTCGTGATCTTCCCTCTCTGAGCATCTCTTGTGCATACTGATGACTAAACAGCTTCTCAGCTATCGTTCGATTAGCGCGCTCGACAAGGGATTGTGCTCTATGATTTCCAGGATCTGATCTTTGGATTTCTACATCGCGTTTCTTCATAACCTTCGTAAAAGCTCCCTTGAATTCTGTTCCTGGATCAACCATCAAAGTTTCAGGCCAATATAATCTTCTAGAATAAATACTATCCAAAGCCTCAGATACTCCCGTGGAGTACTTCGCAGTCAGAGGTTCCGCATCCACGTATCTAGAAGCAACATCCACCACAACGAGAGCATACTTATACGTCTTTCTCTTTACGGTATCGTGGGGCATAAAGAGTAAGTCTGCTTGATGGATCTTATCGGGCTTAGAAATGTCCCAATGGAATCTGGGAATGTACGTGGGGGCAGGGAGGTATATTTGCCACAAGGCTTGCTTAATAAGCCACTTCCTTGTAATCTCTTCGGAAATGCCGGTAGCTTCGGATAGCTTCGAAATCGCCGAATATCCCTTCCAATATCCTTCGGTTGAGTAATAAACGTTTGAAAGTTTCTTTTCGTCCATAGTATCTAAGAGAGTAACTAGTTATTACATAAATAAGAAAGATGTCAAGAGCAATTCCAGAAAAGCTTGATGTAGATAGGTTCTTTAAACAGCCCTACGGACTCAAAGCAGAGAAGAACATTCATCGCGTGAGCTTTAGTCCAGCCACAGTGGATCCCGGACGAACGTTGGATGTTCATATTCCCAAGTTACCGGAGAACGTTGTTATTGTTCCTGGAAGCGTGGCACTCTTGGTGGATCTCACTTTGAAGGATGGAGCTACCGCAGATCAGAATAAGACCGTGGTTAATAACCTGGGTAAGAACCTTATCGAAGAGATGAGAGTTACGTTTGGTGGAAGACCAATAGAAGATTTGGTCCGATATGATCTTTATCAAACTTACGGTGACTTATTCCTCAGGAAAGAAGAACGAAAGAATAGGTTAAGAGAAGGGATCTCGTCAGAAAACATGCGGAAACTAAGAACGGAAGCTGGAAATAAGACCGAGTCTGATTCTGCAGAAGTTGCCTTAGCGAAAGTATACGGAACACGATACAGGATCCCTATATCCCACACCATTCTCGACTCTCATGGAGTATATTATTCCAACGGATTAGTAGATACTCTACTCTTCCAGGTTACCTTTTCAACGAACGGAAAGATCGTAACCTCAACCCAAGAGGACGCAAAGTATACCTTATCCAATCTAGAACTAGAGTACGAGACCATTACGTAGAATAGAATAGGTTTATTGATCACTTTGTAAATTCGTGTGAATTTAAAAAACGTGATTTTACAACATATTATAAGAGATAATATTGAAGGATAACTATTATATACAAGTTGTAAATATGAGACATTAATCTATTGCGGTTTATCCCAGATGCTAACGCATTTAGGAATAAAACTGTTCTTATAACGTTCAGTCCTGCATTTGTACAACGGGAATTTTCGTGGATTTCTTAGACTGTAGTTGTGGGATGTGGCCAATGGAAGAAGTTTTCCAATCTTGTTATCTGGGTGTTGGTGAGATTTTTTATAAAGGATTAGGCACTGATCTTCTCTTCGTTGGTACAGTGTAGGCAGGTCAACGTGCTTCAGTGTAGCAGTATATGACGTCTGAGGAAAGGCAATCTTCAATGCACGTTTTTGAATGTGCTCGATTTGGTCAGAGAGAGTTTGTGAAAGAGAGAAGTGCCATACGGGACAAGCGTATTCTAAAATAGGGCGAATAAATGAACAAAAAACTGTTATCAGATCTTTGGCTGGGGCACCAGACCGCTTGAGAATTCTCAGAGCGTACAGCCGTTTACTTGCTTTGGTACATATGTAGTTAACGTGTGCGTTCCAGGTGAGGTTTGATGAGATTACTACTCCCAAGAGTTTAAAATCTTCTACAATCTCAATTTCGGCACTAGTGGAAGAAAGGTTGTCAAATGCCAGGGGGTCTTTAAGGAAGGATACACGTAATTCTTTAGTTTTAGAGACATTCAAACGCATGTTATTGCGGTCAGTCCAGTCGGTAATAGAGTCAATGTTAGCTTGAAGCGTTGAGTTCGGAGAAGATCTTGAAACGATTTCATAAACCGTACAGTCGTCGACATATTTGTATAATGGAAGATTAGTTTGCAGGTCATTGATCATCACGAGAAAGAAAAGGGGGCCAAGTTTTGTACCTTGTGGGACACCAGCGTTGATTGATCGCCAAGATGATTTATTCCGGCCAAGCTTAACACGCAAATACCGGTCATGTAAGAAATCAGCACACCAGTTCAACAAATTAGGAGGAGTATCAAGCATTTGTAACTTCCGAAGTAGAATGTTATGGTCAATGCGATCGAAGGCCTTGGAGAAATCAATCATGCAGCATCTGATAGTTGAGCCAGGGTCGTCCAATGCTGCTAGCCATTGATGGATCAGATGGATAAGAGCATGTGTAGTAGAACAATTCTTGATATTTCCAAACTGGAAAGGGTCGATTGATGATTTGATGTGGTTAAAAAGCCAACGGAAAACAAAACCTTCTAGTAGTTTACTCAGAACAGGTGTGAGAGAGATAGGTCTGAGGTCACTGTCAACAGATTTTGGATTAGATATCTTGGGTAGAGGGAGAACATCAGCAGATTTCCAGAGTACTGGAACGCGGCTTTGTGCAATGCTAGCGTTAAAGATCGAGCATATTGGACCAGATTGGAGGCGCAGAAGTCTTCAGTACCCAGTTAGGGATGTCATCGGGACCGGTTGCTTTCTGAAGATTAATTTTTTCCAATTCCAATTCAACTTGACGAGGTGATATTATATATTCATCGGGAACAGAAGTGATGGGAAGCTTGTTGAACTGAAGTGGAGGCAAGCTGTTTGAGACGTTGCAAAAGGATTCTGCAATCAGATCAGCAAGTTCAGAACCTCTTTTGAACTCACCGTTATGGAAGATGCTTGAAAGAGGTTCCGATTTGGACATGCCAGAAATAGTCTTGATGTTGTTCCACCATTTTTTCGGGTTTGGTTCTCGGGTATTGAGGATTTTTTCATCGTAAAAGGACTTGCGGGCAGAATTACATAATTTTCTTACTTTGTTGCGGTAGAAGTTGTACTTAAGAGTATTACCAGTCGACCAAGCCTTTTGTCTTTTAGAGATAAGATTCTTGATATCTGCGGTAATCCAGGGTTTGTCTTTAGGATGGAACTTTATCGTGCGCAGAGGAAGATGGGTGTCAATAGCAGAGGATGTTATATTTGAGAAGAGAGCGAACTGGTCCTCTACTGCAGCTGTGTGGTAAAGGGGAGTCCAGTTGACTTTGGACAAAGTGGTAGATAGAGCTTGTCTGTTTGCAGGTCGGCAGTCTCTCTTAGTAGTGTAGACAGGAGTACACGGCGTAGGATTCTGCGTTGCAGGGCTGAGGAAAACACTTGAATGATCAGACTGACCAATACATGGGAGAATCGTGGCATCGATGTAGTGATTTGAAAGAGTAGTGTAGATTTTATCAAGGATATTACTACCACGAGTAGGTTTCTTTACCACTTGTTTAAGGTTGAAGGATGAGGTTAGGGATCCAGGGTTAAACTTGTTGAAGTCTCCCAACAAGACAATTCCTGAATTAGGGAATTTAGCGAGAGCAATGTCTAGGGACTGGGATAGATGTTTCCTCAATTCAAGGTCGTTGTTTTGTGGAGGATGATAAACACTTGTCATTATGATTGAGTTGATTCCTCTTGGAAGTCTTTTAGGTTTTAATAAGAACCATTGTGTTTCAAATGCAGGGTCAGAGAGATCTTTTAAGTCCAGGAAGTCCAATGTATCTTTGATATAGGTACAAAGTCCACCACCACGTTGGTCGTCTGGTCGATCTTTACGAACAGAAAGAAACCCAGGAATCTTGATGAGGTCATTCGTGATATTTGATGATAGCCACGATTCTGTGATAACCGCAACATCGCAGTTATTATTAACAATGGTCGCATTGATCTCATCTATCTTGTTAACCATTGAACGAGTGTTGCTCAAGAAAAATGTAGGAAAGTCATATGATTGTCGTGTTGTTGAAATCTTAGTTAATGACCGAGTATTTGAGAGTTGATCAGTATAGTTCCTGTGGACTTGAGATTCTGAGTCGAGTGAAGTGTAATCTTGAGTGTTTGATGAGCCAGAACGAAGATTATGCAAATAAGATGTTGTTGTTGCTACGTTGGATTTCAAAGTTGAAGATTGAGATAAAGAAGTCAAATAAGACGGAGTACTTTTAGATTGGAGACTGGTTGTAGATCGACATCCACGTCGTCCTCGAAATCGACGTAGAATTCCGAGATCTTTAATAGAGTTGAAGACTTGTGAGGTTAGCGGTCCAGTCGTTCGTGAACTGGTGACATGGCGGGTAATTTGAAGTCCAAGCTGATCGGGAACTTTCCACCAAAGACACATTGAAAATAGAACGTTTCTTGAGTATTGTATCATATTTCATCACACTAGGTTCTTATAAGTAATTAACTCGTAAAATAGAGTTAACTAGTCACTTGAACACGAATAAAACATTAATCTAACGGAGAGCGAAAATAAGCAGCCGATCAGTCAAGCGGCGCGAATATCTAGCAAACGAAGCATTAAGCAGCTACGAGAATGGTAGGGGATTCTACTACGAGAACGTATTGATGCACAAGAGTTTCCCCATCAACAAGAAGAACACCACCGTGATCAACGAACAGATCAACTTACCCTTACGATCGATGTCTGGGATCCTAATCCTATTCATAGAACCATATACGGCCGGCGAAAGGGACTCAGAAAAGTTCACGAACCCCAATATTACCAAAGTAGACATCAACGTGAATAGCGTGCCCCATAAGTTGTATTCCGATGGTATGATACCAACAGACTTTTGGGAGTCGATCGTGATGCGATATGGAATAACGGATAACATGACTCCAAAGGAGTTTTACGCGGACAAGTTTGCCCTGTGGATTGATTTGAGGACTTATCCTGACGGGGATATTCATGGTAGTGGGCTTGTTTCGGACGCCACGAAGGGAGGGGTGAAGTTGTACATCAAAAGAACTGCTGGAACGGAAGATGATGAAATGACGTGTTACTTGTTCGTCGTGGCGGACGGATTGGTGGAGTTCGAGAGGAGGAGTTTCAAGCAAAACTGGTACTAAGACTTATCTCAAAGAACTTCAAGCGAATAGGTACTAAAAGATAGTTATGATACAATAAATAAGGATGGAGGAACTAAAAGATAAAACACCCTTTCACTGTATCATAACAGGTCCTACGAATTGCGGAAAGACTCACTACCTAGTGAATACGCTAAGGAATAGTTTCCGATACGTGTTCGAATACATCATACTTATCTGTCCCACTTACGTTGAGAATCTTACTTATCGAGGCTTCGCTAAAGAGGATCCTAGATTCATCGTCGTATCACCTAAGGCAGATGACGTGAATGAGATCTGTGATCTACTTTCCATGTGTAAGAAGATATTCTCGGGGCAGGACACTCTAATTATCTTGGATGATTGTGCTTTCTCAAAAGAGTTAAAAAATAGGTCGAATAACTTCGTTAGAATGGGATTTTCGGGAAGACACGATAAGATCTCCATTTGGGTCTTAACCCAGCAAATTACCTCCATTGCGAAACCCTTCCGCGAAAACGTTACGTGCATCATATCCTTCTACAGTCCGAGTCAATCAGCGAATAAGCTACTCTTTGAAGAATTCGGAGGGACTATGGATATCGAAGAGAGGAACGCCTTGATGAAAATATTAAAGAAGGAAAGGTACTCCAGAATATGTTTTTGCTTAATACACCCACATCAATCCTACGTAGAAGTACCTGGTTTAAGTGTATCTTGATTATGATAAAGTAAGAATGATGCCTGTTAGGGATTCCCCTCTAAAAGAAGTAAAGCCTAAGGCGGAAGACTTAAGGGAAAAGCGCGAACAACTTTGCCTACTTGCTTTGTTAGGAACCATTAGCGAACATGTTGGATGCGAACTAAATATAGAAGATATCATAAAGTTAGCACCAAAGGACGTTGAGAAATATCATAAGACGTATCAACCGATAGGGGATAAGATGGTGACTGGGTTCATGAACGTAGCTCATAGATTCCTAGCGGAAATCATCTCACGCGTACTCCCGATGGAGGAGGGAGAAGAAGAAGAAGAAGAAGCCTAGACTTAGAAATGCCTGATCTAAGCATATGTTGACGATGATAAAGTAACATGGGATCCATCATGGAACAATACGATGATAAATCCACGCCCTCAAAGACAGAAGAAGTAAAGGAAACAACTCCCCCAAAGAAGAAGTCAAAGTCAAAGCCCGAGGAGGAGGAGGATGACGAAGAGTTAGCGGAAAAGCGCGAACAACTTTGCATACTTACCACATTAGGAACGATTAGCGAATACACGGGGGCCAAGCTAAGTCTAGGAGATGTTAAAAGATTGTCCAAAAAGGATGTTAAGAAATACTATAACAGATATCAAGCCTCCACGGGGGCTAAGATGGCGAGCGGGTTAATGGACATACTTCAGGGAATAGCAGTAGAAATCATCTCGCGCGTTCTCCCGATTGATGATAAAAAAGAACTTAACAAAGATTTGGAGAAGGATAAGTTCCTGAGAGAAAGTTTAACCAACGACATCGGATTTGTCGCGTTGAAAGGAGGAAGATTCATAGCATTAGCAGACTTTCTTTTCCAAGTTGGAAAGCACGTGAAGATGGATTTTTTTGGAGCAGCTCCGGAATTTTTGGAACCCGCGGAACAACTTGTTAGGGAATACGGGCAAGAATTAAGCAAGACTTAAGCAAGAGTTAAGCAAGACTTAAGCATTTGTTGATAACTAATAAAGATGGAAACGCTAAAAGAAGAAGATGGTGGAAAGGATCGTTCGAGAAAAAGATCCTAAGAAGGTTGCTGCTGGAAAAAAGTTGGTGGAATATAATAGGAAAGCTAAGAAAGCATTGCTAGAAAAGGAAGCTGCGGAAAAGAAAGCTGCGGAAAAGAATGCTAATGCGGAAGAAGAAGAATCGGAGGGAACGTGGATGCCTGGACTCGACTTCACTAGCGTATTAACCATGATAGGACTCGGGCTAACGGCTACTGATCTATACTTTAAGTGGAGAAAGAGTAATCCCGCTCCTTCCCAACATTCGACATCCATGCCTTCCCAGTCCAATCAAAGCGTTCCCACTCCAGCGGATAACACTCCTCTGCCTTCTCCAACTCCAAATAGGGCGAAGTCCAAGCCCACAATAGGAATGGAAGGTCCTTAAGGAAAATTCATATAAGCAATGATATACCCATCAAATAAAAGCTATGGCAAAGAAAGTAGAAAATGACCTCGTGAAAAAGATCATGGAATCCGCAGTGATCGTAGGAATCGCTGCGGGAATAGGATTCGTAGGGAAGAAGATGATGAAAGAGTCATTCATTAGCGATCCATCCAATAGCTTGACGAATTATGGTAAGTGGGTGGCCGTGCTCGCGGGTTCCACGTACTTGAAGGACTACCTAGAAGAGAAGAAGATCTTACCCGTGGGCGTCTAAGAACTACCAAAAAAATGTCTAAACACTTATCTTTCTCAATGAAAGATAAAATGGTGTCATTGGCAGCAGTAGGATTGACGATTGGTGGAGCGTTAGTTAATGCAACAGCATTCGTGGGAGGGTCTTACTTTGCTAAGTGGTTAGCAGGTGATGGTGGATCGATGAAGGAAAAGATTCGTCATGATAAGGCCTTGGAAGCGTATCAGAGGGATATGGGGGCGTGGGAAAAGAAGAAACAAGAGTATAGAGAGTACTTAGACGCACGATACGAGAATAAGAAGATAGCAGAAAAGAACATGAAAAAAACAGATGAAGACTTTTTTCTCTATGCTAAGACTCATCCGGATCCCGCGTCCCTTGATAAGAAATATCCGGAACCTAAGTTCTCAGATTATTACAGGCCAAGCAAGAAGCAGAAGCAGTACGAGATGCTTTACGTGGGTGGGGGAATGTTGGCTTTAACGTACGTTATTCTTAGAGTAATATAAAAGCATGGCAGAACGTGAAGAAGAGTTACATCTTAGCATCAATGGTAATGAGAGAGAATGGTTATTGCGGGGTAAGAGCATGAGCAAGGGGTCTCAGTATGAGAGGCTTAAGAACTTCTTCATAAATAGGGCAATCAAGATGACTGAAGAAGATCTAAATAGGTGTATGAGATTACCTAGTGAGGATGATGACTCATATATTGATAGGCTTCGTAATGGTGGTTTTGGAGGGGCTTACGAAGCAAACGAGCAAAAGAAGTACGTGACTAATTTCTTGTGGATAGGGGGAATCTTGGCTTTAATATATGTTATTTCTAGAGTAAAATAAAAAGCATGATAGAAGGAGGAGAAATAGACTTTGATCCACTCACGGAAGAGGGGCGTACCGATATCAATGATGACCTAGACCCCTTATTGGGGATATAGGTGAGAGTAGTTGGATTAAGAGATTTAGGGAGTTCTTTTCGAAGAGGGGGAGGGATATGAGTGATGATGAATTAAAGGGGTATGAGAGGTTAGGGGGTGAGGATAATGATGCATATCGTAGTAGACTCAAACAGAAGGTCGAAGAGTTTGAGATGAGTAATCTCAAGGGAAGGGAAGATAGAATGGAGTCTGCCGCAGGAGAGGTGAAGAAGCTGTATCCAAAATGGGATCCCAAGAAAAAAGTGGGCATGTCTAAGATGGTACTAGTCGGAGAAGACGAATATGGTAGGGTGACGCTGAAGTTGGGAAAAAAGGGCTCTAAGGAATACTTCTTAGACGAACCCGAGGCTTTTCCTGATACGATGAAGAAAACTTTGGGTGAGCGATGGAACGAGGTTGTGAAAGACAACGAAAGAATCATAGAACGAAACGAAGAAGAGATCAAAAGGTTAAAAGAGGAGAACAATCCTGATAACGCGGAACGAATAGAAGAATTAGAGAGAGAAAACGAACGAATAAATGGAGAAAACGAAGCGATAACAGAAAAAGTTCCTCTGAAACAGCGCATCAAAGAGATCTTCAAAAAAGCAGGGGGAATCACCGCAGCTTCTGTAGTAGCAGCCACCCTCGCGGTAGTTGGATTCATCCTTTCCAAACTCAAGGCAGGGTTATCCGTCATGGCGGGGGGCTTGAAGGATCTAGCTAAGAAGGTCGCGGGGCTGCTACCTGGGTTGATAGGCGCTATCGTTTCGTTCCTATTAAAGACGGCGGGAGAGGTCGTGGGTTTTTTGGGTAAGAATGCGTGGTTGTTGATCGTAGCTGTGGTGGTGTATGTTGTCGAAGAATACAAGAATAAAAGGAGATAAGGATATAAGAGATAAGGATAAAGAACATAAATGACAAGATTTTACGTGACACTAAGGAAGCCGGATGAGACGTTTTGGTTGGAGTATCCCATAAGCAGGAAGAGTAAGATGACGTTGTTGAGTTACATCTTCAAGAATGGGCTCTATGATCTCATGGAAGAAGGACTCGTGTATGCTGCTAGTGGAAAGGTTAGTCTTAGGATTCCTCGGGGGAATTATCACGTGGATACCCTCGTATCTTTCCTTGAGGGAGAACAAAGCTTTCCCTTGAAGGTGAAAGAAGATGATGAGAAGAAATGGGTCGTAAGTACCTCCAAAAAGAACACGACCCTATATCCAAACTTAGCCTCTTTCCTGGGGGTACCTAAGGATCTACCTTGGGATGGAGAGAAAAAGAAAGCACACCCGATAACTCTCAAGAAATCCCCTACCGTTCTTTGTCTTCATTGTAGCCTCGTGAACTCCTTTCATACCCTAATCGACGAACAACGTGACTCGTTATCATACAAGACATTCGCTCCTTCCCAGATGCTTTCCACGATAGGTGCGGGGGATCTTGGTGAGAACGTATCACATGTCTTCAACAATACCCCCACTACCCCCATTTTGGGAGAAAAGATCAGTAGTATCAGATTTTGGGTTACTGATGCTGATAATAACATCATCCCTGATGGAATATATCCAATGATGATTGCAGTAGAAATCACATAAGAATAGTAGCGTAATATACAAAAGAATGGTGGATAACGATATTAAAAAGACAACAAGACTCTATCCAACAGCTCCAGAATTCACTGATGGTGAGGATTTTAGACTACATAAGGTAGACGGCGTACTCACGAAATTAGAAAGTGAGCGCGATCGTTATGAAAAAGTGCGAAAGAAATATTCGCGATGGAGGTTGTTTTTCCATACTTTCTCAATGACCTCGGGAAGTCTTTCTGTCTTGTTTACGATGGGAGGCATTGGTACTTCACTCACGGGCCCCGGATTGGCAATTGGAATACCACTGTCTGCGCTGGGGGGTTTTATGGGGGTTGTTTCTGCTTTGTGTGGAATAACTGTTAAGAAGCTCACTGTGAAAGTAAGCAAGCACGAGAAGACGGTTCAGCTCATTCGTTCTAAGCTTAATAGTATTAACGATCTTGTCTCGAAAGCTTTGAAGGATAACAGGATTAGTGAGGAAGAATTTACTCTTATTCTTGGTGAAATGAAGAAGTACGAGAAACTCAGGGGAGAGATTAGGATGAAGAAGAACGAAGAATTCTCGCAAAAAAAAGTATTCGACATCGAGGGTTTAAGGAAGGAGGTGAAAGAGGAATTTATTCAACAACTCACACAACCAAGGAAGTAGTGTTCCGACTGGGAGGTTTCGAGTATAGAATTCATCGCGAGGATAGAATAGAGGTCTAATGGGAAAGAAATACATCATATAAAAGAAGAAAGATGTTCGATGCATTTGGTAACTATATGGGAAGTGATTACTCAACCTCCCCCCATTGTCCAACACATCCTAAATACCTCCCTAAGCCCAAACCTAAGCCTAAGCCTAATCCTAAACCTAAGCCTAGACCTAAAAAACCAAAGTCCAACTTTCCCCCAGAGTACCTGTTAAAACCCGTAACCTACCCCCCTCACGAGGATTTTAAGAAAGACCTTTCCGTAGGAGACTTTACGAAGCTAAGGATATACGTCTCGAAGGAGTACTTTGACATAACGGTCAGAAACTTATTCGTAAACATAGGCATTAAGCATAGGAAAGAAGATGCCTACAGATGGATTGACGGCCCAAGCATTGCTTTTTGGCCTCAGAGACTAAACTTCGTCCTATGGTGCGCAACGTCGGGTTGTGGTGTGGCAAAGAACATGCTAAGGGATAACCAGGTAGGTAGCTTCTTACGGTTTCACGTTGCCTTTACCATTCGTAGGTTGCTCTACGAGCTCAAGAGCCCACTGCCTGGGGATAGCATCTTTGATCCCGTGAATTTAAGTCATGATAAGGTAGCGTATGAAAGGATAGTGAATGAGTTCAATGCTCCAAAGGACTTTCGCTTTACTGAGGGCTCAAATGGTGGTATAGGAGACATTTACATGGAGGAAGGAAAGAAAAAGTTCGGCAAGGATCTTGACCCCGGCTTTGTCTTCCGGATGAACATATGGCCGGGTGGTATTTACCAATTCGGAGGTGTCGTACCTCACCTACCCTTCGATTATCTTTACAACCCCAAGAGCGAGGATCAATGGAAGTACTTCATACCACGGGAAGGCAAGGGTCTAACGTCACCGGGGTTAGCCAGGATAAACAGGAGCATAGAAGCATTCGTTTATTGCGTTCTTGGTTCTCAGGTTAATACCAGGAGCAGCATCGTAGGTTCCTCTGGGTCAGCCCAACAAACTAGACAGGAATTCTTAGTGCTTTTCGAGTCATCCGTGATAGAAAATAGCATCTCAAGAAGCATCCAAAGTTACCAGCGTGCCGTGCAAGATGCTCGGGTCAGGTTAGACTTTGCCATATCCCCGGGGTGTTGGTTATTTCCTTCTAATCTCGTAATAAACACAGGGTCAATACCAGGCTACAACAACAAGCTCCAGCAGGCCACCAAGGAGATGACCTTTGGTGTTAATGCTGTGAACACTGAGATGGTTGGTGGATCAGATCACACACCCCCGAAGGAGAAGGAAGACGACGTGACTAAGACGGGGAAGACCGATAGCGTCGTTAAGAGTCCTAAGAGGAATCTTAAGCCCACTGGTGATAGTTCGCATGAAGTGAACTTAGCGGTAATTGCTGTGGTATCCGTGGGAGTAGGTTGGATGTTGTTTAGGTAGAGGGATATTCTTCATCTGAATCTGAATCTGACTCCTCTATTTCTGGTATTGGCTTTAGTAGTCTCTCGTACTCCTTAGGATCTTTGGTGTTTGCTTCCCATACTCTTATGACTAAGGTTACTTTACCTGAAGATCCTACGTATATGTTACTGATGTGTAACGCAACGTCTACATCCATTTTCTTATCAATGAGTTCTTCTGGATCTATTCTTTTTCCGGACGCGTCGTAAAATCTTCCTCCTAGCTTACCCGTAGCCCTGTTCGTTGGTATTTTTGGGTATAACGTAGGCCCTCTTCCCTCTACTTTTTCTAACCTAACGTTCCCATCTTCTCCTGTTACCGGTTCTAGTTTCCAGTATAAGGGATTTAGTCCGCCTTTGATCTTCTTTAGGTCCGATCTAGTTAGTTCTATTAGTCCTAGTTCTTCCTTGTAGTGTATTACAGCTTCGATGCACATATCTACGACCTTTTCGAAGGATGTTATCCACTTTTCCTGGTCTTCGGTTGGTCCTTCGCGATTCCACATACATAATGGTAGGCTATAGTCCTTCTTTGATCCTTCGAATAAGCTTTCTGAAGGTCCGAAGGAGAATACCCACCCAGATGGTACTATTAGCTTTCCTGTTGTTTCCTTGTCGTCGTACTTCGTATTTATCTCGATTATCTTGTACTTTATCTTCTTTCCTAGCACTTCTTTTTGTATTGGTTTAGAGAATCGTAGGTTACTCGCATTATAATCTATCATAGTCGTTAGCCTTGGTCCTGTTAGTGACATTTTTCCTTCTTTGTTCTCTTTATGATAGGCTAGATATTTTTAAGCCATCTTTTTTCTTAGTATTAGATGTCAAAGTTCTTCTTTGACATCTCACGCTACTTAGCCTTTAATAACACACACCCCTCGGGTAACTCCTCTTCTTTAAAGTAAGCGAACTTATATTTTTGGTCATCGATCTTTGACTTTCCGGTCTTTGCAGAAGGTTTTCCCTCACAACAACCGATTATGAGGCCTGGGTTTATTCCTAAGCGCTTACCCGTTGCGTACATGCTCCTAAAGTAGCTCTTTTCTTTGGTAAGTAGGTTCGTGGCCACGACGCATTTCCTATTCTCCCAGTTGTTCCTTAGGAAGGAATAGTCTATTTTCTTTGGTGGTGGCGTGGGGGGTTCTTCTTTCGGAGGGGTTTCGATCGCTTGGGGATAATTTCGTGGTGGTGGCGTCGGAGGTTCTTTTTTTGGAGGGGGTTCGATCACTTGGGGCGATGTGGTCATGGACTTGCGGTACGCTCTCATGACCTGTTCAAGCGCTTTTTCAGTGATGTGAATCTCTTCTTCCTTCTTGACTTCTCTCTGACGACTTTTCTTATTCTTCTTTCCCATCTTTCCTTTATCATGTATCTGCATCTTTCTTAAAGCACTTTTATTTAGAAAAATCTTCTTCTTCTCCTTCTCCCTTCACTTCCCTTCCTCCCCATCTCCCCCAAAATAGCTCACCCCTTCCCTCTTCTCCCCCATCTCCGTGCTCACTTCTTGCGCACGCTTGGTCACATCTTGGGGAAGGGGGAAGGCGAGGGTGGAATCGGTGGAGGATTACGGGGGCCGGGCGTGATGTTTGGAGAAGGGGGAAGGCGAGAGCGGGCGTGTGCGGAAGCGTGGCTTGGGCGGAGGTGATGTTCGGAGAAGGGGTACGGTCGCGTGGGGGCGTGTGTGGAAGCTTAAGCGTGATTTGGCTGTACGTGATGTTGGGGGGAGGGGGAAGGGTGGGGGCGTTCAAGAATCGGCCTTTGGTACCTACTCCCTAACAATGAGGTTTTTTGCTGATGGGATGACTTTTTTGCCAAAAACACGACATTATTGCTGATGAAAAAAACGTATTGGCTCAAAACACGACGTTTTGGCTGATAAAATGAAGTTTTTGGTGAGAAAATGAGATTTTTGGTGAAAAAAGGTGTTTTTGGCTGAACATTTTTTTTTGGCTGAGAATTTTCTTTTGCCGATAACACGACGTTTTCACTGCTAAAAGCACATTTTGGGCGCGAACAGCACATTTTTGGTGAGAAAAAGAGTGTTTTGCTGAGAAAAAAGCATTTTTGCTGAAAAAAGGTCATTTTAACCCTAACCATGAGGTTTTTTGCTGATGGGATGACTTTTTTGCCAAAAACACGACATTATTGCTGATGAAAAAAACGTATTGGCTGAAAACACGACGTTTTGGCTGATAAAATGAAGTTTTTGGTGAGAAAATGAGATTTTTGGTGAAAAAAGGTGTTTTTGGCTGACATTTTTTTTTTGGCTGAGAATTTTCTTTTGCCGATAACACGACGTTTTCACTGCTTAAAGCACATTTTGGGCGCGAACAGCACATTTTTGGTGAGAAAAAGAGTGTTTTGCTGAGAAAAAAGCATTTTTGCTGAAAAAAGGTCATTTTAACCCTAACAATGAGGTTTTTTGCTGATGGGATGACTTTTTATCCAAAAACACGACATTATTGCTGATGAAAAAAACGTATTGGCTGAAAACACGACGTTTTGGCTGATAAAATGAAGTTTTTGGTGAGAAAATGAGATTTTTGGTGAAAAAAGGTGTTTTTGGCTGAACATTTTTTTTTGGCTGAGAATTTTCTTTTGCCGATAACACGACGTTTTCACTGCTAAAAGCACATTTTGGGCGCGAATAGCACATTTTTGGTGAGAAAAAGAGTGTTTTGCTGAGAAAAAAGCATTTTTGCTGAAAAAAGGTCATTTTAACCCTAACAATGAGGTTTTTTGCTGATGGGATGACTTTTTTGCCAAAAACACGACATTATTGCTGATGAAAAAAACGTATTGGCTGAAAACCCGACGTTTTGGCTGATAAAATGAAGTTTTTGGTGAGAAAATGAGATTTTTGGTGTAAAAAGGTGTTTTTGGCTGAACATTTTTTTTTGGCTGAGAATTTTCTTTTGCCGATAACACGACGTTTTCACTGCTAAAAGCACATTTTGGGCGCGAACAGCACATTTTTGGTGAGAAAAAGAGTGTTTTGCTGAGAAAAAAGCATTTTTGCTGAAAAAAGGTCATTTTAACCCTAACAATGAGGTTTTTTGCTGATGGCATGACTTTTTTGCCAAAAACACGACATCATTGCTGATGAAAAAAACCTATTGGCTGAAAACACGACGTTTTGGCTGATAAAATGAAGTTTTTGGTGAGAAAATGAGATTTTTGGTGAAAAAAGGTGTTTTTGGCTGAACATTTTTTTTTGGCTGAGAATTTTCTTTTGCCGATAACACGACGTTTTCACTGCTAAAAGCACATTTTGGGCGCGAACAGCACATTTTTGGTGAGAAAAAGAGTGTTTTGCTGAGAAAAAAGCATTTTTGCTGAAAAAAGGTCATTTTAACCCTAACAATGAGGTTTTTTGCTGATGGGATGACTTTTTTGCCAAAAACACGACATTATTGCTGATGAAAAAAACGTATTGGCTCAAAACACGACGTTTTGGCTGATAAAATGAAGTTTTTGGTGAGAAAATGAGATTTTTGGTGAAAAAGGTGTTTTTGGCTGAACATTTTTTTTTGGCTGAGAATTTTCTTTTGCCGATAACACGACGTTTTCACTGCTAAAAGCACATTTTGGGCGCGAACAGCACATTTTTGGTGAGAAAAAGAGTGTTTTGCTGAGAAAAAAGCATTTTTGCTGAAAAAAGGTCATTTTAACCCTAACAATGAGGTTTTTTGCTGATGGCATGACTTTTTTGCCAAAAACACGACATTATTGCTGATGAAAAAAACGTATTGGCTGAAAACACGACGTTTTGGCTGATAAAATGAAGTTTTTGGTGAGAAAATGAGATTTTTGGTGAAAAAAGGTGTTTTTGGCTGAACATTTTTTTTTGGCTGAGAATTTTCTTTTGCCGATAACACGACGTTTTCACTGCTAAAAGCACATTTTGGGCGCGAACAGCACATTTTTGGTGAGAAAAAGAGTGTTTTGCTGAGAAAAAAGCATTTTTGCTGAAAAAAGGTCATTTTAACCCTAACAATGAGGTTTTTTGCTGATGGGATGACTTTTTTGTCAAAAACACGGCAATATTGCTGATGAAAAAAACGTATTGGCTGAAAACACGACGTTTTGGCTTATAAAATGAAGTTTTTGGTGAGAAAATGAGATTTTTGGTGAAAAAAGGTGTTTTTGGCTGAACATTTTTTTTTGGCTGAGAATTTTCTTTTGCCGATAACACGACGTTTTCACTGCTAAAAGCACATTTTGGGCGCGAACAGCACATTTTTGGTGAGAAAAAGAGTGTTTTGCTGAGAAAAAAGCATTTTTGCTGAAAAAAGGTCATTTTAACCCTAACAATGAGGTTTTTTGCTGATGGCATGACTTTTTTGCCAAAAACACGACATTATTGCTGATGAAAAAAACGTATTGGCTGAAAACACGACGTTTTGGCTGATAAAATGAAGTTTTTGGTGAGAAAATGAGATTTTTGGTGAAAAAAGGTGTTTTTGGCTGAACATTTTTTTTTGGCTGAGAATTTTCTTTTGCCGATAACACGACGTTTTCACTGCTAAAAGCACATTTTGGGCGCGAACAGCACATTTTTGGTGAGAAAAAGAGTGTTTTGCTGAGAAAAAAGCATTTTTGCTGAAAAAAGGTCATTTTAACCCTAACAATGAGGTTTTTTGCTGATGGGATGACTTTTTTGCCAAAAACACGGCAATATTGCTGATGAAAAAAACGTATTGGCTGAAAACACGACGTTTTGGCTGATAAAATGAAGTTTTTGGTGAGAAAATGAGATTTTTGGTGAAAAAAGGTGTTTTTGGCTGAACATTTTTTTTTGGCTGAGAATTTTCTTTTGCCGATAACACGACGTTTTCACTGCTAAAAGCACATTTTGGGCGCGAACAGCACATTTTTGGTGAGAAAAAGAGTGTTTTGCTGAGAAAAAAGCATTTTTGCTGAAAAAAGGTCATTTTAACCCTAACAATGAGGTTTTTTGCTGATGGCATGACTTTTTTGCCAAAAACACGACATTATTGCTGATGAAAAAAACGTATTGGCTGAAAACACGACGTTTTGGCTGATAAAATGAAGTTTTTGGTGAGAAAATGAGATTTTTGGTGAAAAAAGGTGTTTTTGGCTGAACATTTTTTTTTGGCTGAGAATTTTCTTTTGCCGATAACACGACGTTTTCACTGCTAAAAGCACATTTTGGGCGCGAACAGCACATTTTTGGTGAGAAAAAGAGTGTTTTGCTGAGAAAAAAGCATTTTTGCTGAAAAAAGGTCATTTTAACCCTAACAATGAGGTTTTTTGCTGATGGCATGACTTTTTTGCCAAAAACACGACATTATTGCTGATGAAAAAAACGTATTGGCTGAAAACACGACGTTTTGGCTGATAAAATGAAGTTTTTGGTGAGAAAATGAGATTTTTGGTGAAAAAAGGTGTTTTTGGCTGAACATTTTTTTTTGGCTGAGAATTTTCTTTTGCCGATAACACGACGTTTTCACTGCTAAAAGCACATTTTGGGCGCGAACAGCACATTTTTGGTGAGAAAAAGAGTGTTTTGCTGAGAAAAAAGCATTTTTGCTGAAAAAAGGTCATTTTAACCCTAACAATGAGGTTTTTTGCTGATGGGATGACTTTTTTGTCAAAAACACGGCAATATTGCTGATGAAAAAAACGTATTGGCTGAAAACACGACGTTTTGGCTTATAAAATGAAGTTTTTGGTGAGAAAATGAGATTTTTGGTGAAAAAAGGTGTTTTTGGCTGAACATTTTTTTTTGGCTGAGAATTTTCTTTTGCCGATAACACGACGTTTTCACTGCTAAAAGCACATTTTGGGCGCGAACAGCACATTTTTGGTGAGAAAAAGAGTGTTTTGCTGAGAAAAAAGCATTTTTGCTGAAAAAAGGTCATTTTAACCCTAACAATGAGGTTTTTTGCTGATGGCATGACTTTTTTGCCAAAAACACGACATTATTGCTGATGAAAAAAACGTATTGGCTGAAAACACGACGTTTTGGCTGATAAAATGAAGTTTTTGGTGAGAAAATGAGATTTTTGGTGAAAAAAGGTGTTTTTGGCTGAACATTTTTTTTTGGCTGAGAATTTTCTTTTGCCGATAACACGACGTTTTCACTGCTAAAAGCACATTTTGGGCGCGAACAGCACATTTTTGGTGAGAAAAAGAGTGTTTTGCTGAGAAAAAAGCATTTTTGCTGAAAAAAGGTCATTTTAACCCTAACAATGAGGTTTTTTGCTGATGGGATGACTTTTTTGCCAAAAACACGGCAATATTGCTGATGAAAAAAACGTATTGGCTGAAAACACGACGTTTTGGCTGATAAAATGAAGTTTTTGGTGAGAAAATGAGATTTTTGGTGAAAAAAGGTGTTTTTGGCTGAACATTTTTTTTTGGCTGAGAATTTTCTTTTGCCGATAACACGACGTTTTCACTGCTAAAAGCACATTTTGGGCGCGAACAGCACATTTTTGGTGAGAAAAAGAGTGTTTTGCTGAGAAAAAAGCATTTTTGCTGAAAAAAGGTCATTTTAACCCTAACAATGAGGTTTTTTGCTGATGGCATGACTTTTTTGCCAAAAACACGACATTATTGCTGATGAAAAAAACGTATTGGCTGAAAACACGACGTTTTGGCTGATAAAATGAAGTTTTTGGTGAGAAAATGAGATTTTTGGTGAAAAAAGGTGTTTTTGGCTGAACATTTTTTTTTGGCTGAGAATTTTCTTTTGCCGATAACACGACGTTTTCACTGCTAAAAGCACATTTTGGGCGCGAACAGCACATTTTTGGTGAGAAAAAGAGTGTTTTGCTGAGAAAAAAGCATTTTTGCTGAAAAAAGGTCATTTTAACCCTAACAATGAGGTTTTTTGCTGATGGCATGACTTTTTTGCCAAAAACACGACATTATTGCTGATGAAAAAAACGTATTGGCTGAAAACACGACGTTTTGGCTGATAAAATGAAGTTTTTGGTGAGAAAATGAGATTTTTGGTGAAAAAAGGTGTTTTTGGCTGAACATTTTTTTTTGGCTGAGAATTTTCTTTTGCCGATAACACGACGTTTTCACTGCTAAAAGCACATGTTGGGCGCGAACAGCACATTTTTGGTGAGAAAAAGAGTGTTTTGCTGAGAAAAAAGCATTTTTGCTGAAAAAAGGTCATTTTAACCCTAACAATGAGGTTTTTTGCTGATGGGATGACTTTTTTGCCAAAAACACGACATTATTGCTGATGAAAAAAACCTATTGGCTGAAAACACGACGTTTTGGCTGATAAAATGAAGTTTTTGGTGAGAAAATGAGATTTTTGGTGTAAAAAGGTGTTTTTGGCTGAACATTTTTTTTTGGCTGAGAATTTTCTTTTGCCGATAACACGACGTTTTCACTGCTAAAAGCACATTTTGGGCGCGAACAGCACATTTTTGGTGAGAAAAAGAGTGTTTTGCTGAGAAAAAAGCATTTTTGCTGAAAAAAGGTCATTTTAACCCTAACAATGAGGTTTTTTGCTGATGGGATGACTTTTTTGCCAAAAACACGACATTATTGCTGATGAAAAAAACGTATTGGCTCAAAACCCGACGTTTTGGCTGATAAAATGAAGTTTTTGGTGAGAAAATGAGATTTTTGGTGAAAAAAGGTGTTTTTGGCTGAACATTTTTTTTTGGCTGAGAATTTTCTTTTGCCGATAACACGACGTTTTCACTGCTAAAAGCACATTTTGGGCGCGAACAGCACATTTTTGGTGAGAAAAAGAGTGTTTTGCTGAGAAAAAAGCATTTTTGCTGAAAAAAGGTCATTTTAACCCTAACAATGAGGTTTTTTGCTGATGGGATGACTTTTTTGCCAAAAACACGACATTATTGCTGATGAAAAAAACGTATTGGCTGAAAACACGACGTTTTGGCTGATAAAATGAAGTTTTTGGTGAGAAAATGAGATTTTTGGTGAAAAAAGGTGTTTTTGGCTGAACATTTTTTTTTGGCTGAGAATTTTCTTTTGCCGATAACACGACGTTTTCACTGCTAAAAGCACATTTTGGGCGCGAACAGCACATTTTTGGTGAGAAAAAGAGTGTTTTGCTGAGAAAAAAGCATTTTTGCTGAAAAAAGGTCATTTTAACCCTAACAATGAGGTTTTTTGCTGATGGGATGACTTTTTTGCCAAAAACACGACATTATTGCTGATGAAAAAAACGTATTGGCTCAAAACCCGACGTTTTGGCTGATAAAATGAAGTTTTTGGTGAGAAAATGAGATTTTTGGTGAAAAAAGGTGTTTTTGGCTGAACATTTTTTTTTGGCTGAGAATTTTCTTTTGCCGATAACACGACGTTTTCACTGCTAAAAGCACATTTTGGGCGCGAACAGCACATTTTTGGTGAGAAAAAGAGTGTTTTGCTGAGAAAAAAGCATTTTTGCTGAAAAAAGGTCATTTTAACCCTAACAATGAGGTTTTTTGCTGATGGGATGACTTTTTTTGCCAAAAACACGAAATTATTGCTGATGAAAAAAACGTATTGGCTGAAAACACGACGTTTTGGCTGATAAAATGAAGTTTTTGGTGAGAAAATGAGATTTTTGGTGAAAAAAGGTGTTTTTGGCTGAACATTTTCTTTTGGCTGAGAATTTTCTTTTGCCGATAACACGACGTTTTCACTGCTAAAAGGACATTTTGGGCACGAAGAGCACATTTTTGGTGAGAAAAAGAGTGTTTTGCTGAGAAAAAAGCATTTTTGCTGAAAAAAGGTCATTTTAACCCTAACAATGAGGTTTTTTGCTGATGGGATGACTTTTTTGCCAAAAACACGACATTATTGCTGATGAAAAAAACGTATTGGCTGAAAACACGACGTTTTGGCTGATAAAATGAAGTTTTTGGTGAGAAAATGAGATTTTTGGTGAAAAAAGGTGTTTTTGGCTGAACATTTTTTTTTGGCTGAGAATTTTCTTTTGCCGATAACACGACGTTTTCACTGCTAAAAGCACATTTTGGGCGCGAACAGCACATTTTTGGTGAGAAAAAGAGTGTTTTGCTGAGAAAAAAGCATTTTTGCTGAAAAAAGGTCATTTTAACCCTAACAATGAGGTTTTTTGCTGATGGGATGACTTTTTTTGCCAAAAACACGACATTATTGCTGATGAAAAAAACGTATTGGCTGAAAACACGACGTTTTGGCTGATAAAATGAAGTTTTTGGTGAGAAAATGAGATTTTTGGTGAAAAAAGGTGTTTTTGGCTGAACATTTTTTTTTGGCTGAGAATTTTCTTTTGCCGATAACACGACGTTTTCACTGCTAAAAGCACATTTTGGGCACGAACAGCACATTTTTGGTGAGAAAAAAGTGTTTTGCTGAGAAAAAAGCATTTTTGCTGAAAAAAGGTCATTTTAACCCTAACAATGAGGTTTTTTGCTGATGGGATGACTTTTTTGCCAAAAACACGGCAATATTGCTGATGAAAAAAACGTATTGGCTGAAAACACGACGTTTTGGCTGATAAAATGAAGTTTTTGGTGAGAAAATGAGATTTTTGGTGAAAAAAGGTGTTTTTGGCTGAACATTTTTTTTTGGCTGAGAATTTTCTTTTGCCGATAACACGACGTTTTCACTGCTAAAAGCACATTTTGGGCGCAAACAGCACATTTTTGGTGAGAAAAAGAGTGTTTTGCTAAGAAAAAAGCATTTTTGCTGAAAAAAGGTCATTTTATCCCTAACAATGAGGTTTTTTGCTGATGGGATGACTTTTTTGCCAAAAACACGACATTATTGCTGATGAAAAAAACGTATTGGCTGAAAACACGACGTTTTGGCTTATAAAATGAAGTTTTTGGTGAGAAAATGAGATTTTTGGTGAAAAAAGGTGTTTTTGGCTGAACATTTTTTTTTGGCTGAGAATTTTCTTTTGCCGATAACACGACGTTTTCACTGCTAAAAGCACATTTTGGGCGCGAACAGCACATTTTTGGTGAGAAAAAGAGTGTTTTGCTGAGAAAAAAGCATTTTTGCTGAAAAAAGGTCATTTTAACCCTAACAATGAGGTTTTTTGCTGATGGCATGACTTTTTTGCCAAAAACACGACATTATTGCTGATGAAAAAAACGTATTGGCTGAAAACACGACGTTTTGGCTGATAAAATGAAGTTTTTGGTGAGAAAATGAGATTTTTGGTGAAAAAAGGTGTTTTTGGCTGAACATTTTTTTTTGGCTGAGAATTTTCTTTTGCCGATAACACGACGTTTTCACTGCTAAAAGCACATTTTGGGCGCGAACAGCACATTTTTGGTGAGAAAAAGAGTGTTTTGCTGAGAAAAAAGCATTTTTGCTGAAAAAAGGTCATTTTAACCCTAACAATGAGGTTTTTTGCTGATGGGATGACTTTTTTGCCAAAAACACGGCAATATTGCTGATGAAAAAAACGTATTGGCTGAAAACACGACGTTTTGGCTGATAAAATGAAGTTTTTGGTGAGAAAATGAGATTTTTGGTGAAAAAAGGTGTTTTTGGCTGAACATTTTTTTTTGGCTGAGAATTTTCTTTTGCCGATAACACGACGTTTTCACTGCTAAAAGCACATTTTGGGCGCGAACAGCACATTTTTGGTGAGAAAAAGAGTGTTTTGCTGAGAAAAAAGCATTTTTGCTGAAAAAAGGTCATTTTAACCCTAACAATGAGGTTTTTTGCTGATGGCATGACTTTTTTGCCAAAAACACGACATTATTGCTGATGAAAAAAACGTATTGGCTGAAAACACGACGTTTTGGCTGATAAAATGAAGTTTTTGGTGAGAAAATGAGATTTTTGGTGAAAAAAGGTGTTTTTGGCTGAACATTTTTTTTTGGCTGAGAATTTTCTTTTGCCGATAACACGACGTTTTCACTGCTAAAAGCACATTTTGGGCGCGAACAGCACATTTTTGGTGAGAAAAAGAGTGTTTTGCTGAGAAAAAAGCATTTTTGCTGAAAAAAGGTCATTTTAACCCTAACAATGAGGTTTTTTGCTGATGGCATGACTTTTTTGCCAAAAACACGACATTATTGCTGATGAAAAAAACGTATTGGCTGAAAACACGACGTTTTGGCTGATAAAATGAAGTTTTTGGTGAGAAAATGAGATTTTTGGTGAAAAAAGGTGTTTTTGGCTGAACATTTTTTTTTGGCTGAGAATTTTCTTTTGCCGATAACACGACGTTTTCACTGCTAAAAGCACATGTTGGGCGCGAACAGCACATTTTTGGTGAGAAAAAGAGTGTTTTGCTGAGAAAAAAGCATTTTTGCTGAAAAAAGGTCATTTTAACCCTAACAATGAGGTTTTTTGCTGATGGGATGACTTTTTTGCCAAAAACACGACATTATTGCTGATGAAAAAAACCTATTGGCTGAAAACACGACGTTTTGGCTGATAAAATGAAGTTTTTGGTGAGAAAATGAGATTTTTGGTGTAAAAAGGTGTTTTTGGCTGAACATTTTTTTTTGGCTGAGAATTTTCTTTTGCCGATAACACGACGTTTTCACTGCTAAAAGCACATTTTGGGCGCGAACAGCACATTTTTGGTGAGAAAAAGAGTGTTTTGCTGAGAAAAAAGCATTTTTGCTGAAAAAAGGTCATTTTAACCCTAACAATGAGGTTTTTTGCTGATGGGATGACTTTTTTGCCAAAAACACGACATTATTGCTGATGAAAAAAACGTATTGGCTCAAAACCCGACGTTTTGGCTGATAAAATGAAGTTTTTGGTGAGAAAATGAGATTTTTGGTGAAAAAAGGTGTTTTTGGCTGAACATTTTTTTTTGGCTGAGAATTTTCTTTTGCCGATAACACGACGTTTTCACTGCTAAAAGCACATTTTGGGCGCGAACAGCACATTTTTGGTGAGAAAAAGAGTGTTTTGCTGAGAAAAAAGCATTTTTGCTGAAAAAAGGTCATTTTAACCCTAACAATGAGGTTTTTTGCTGATGGGATGACTTTTTTGCCAAAAACACGACATTATTGCTGATGAAAAAAACGTATTGGCTGAAAACACGACGTTTTGGCTGATAAAATGAAGTTTTTGGTGAGAAAATGAGATTTTTGGTGAAAAAAGGTGTTTTTGGCTGAACATTTTTTTTTGGCTGAGAATTTTCTTTTGCCGATAACACGACGTTTTCACTGCTAAAAGCACATTTTGGGCGCGAACAGCACATTTTTGGTGAGAAAAAGAGTGTTTTGCTGAGAAAAAAGCATTTTTGCTGAAAAAAGGTCATTTTAACCCTAACAATGAGGTTTTTTGCTGATGGGATGACTTTTTTGCCAAAAACACGACATTATTGCTGATGAAAAAAACGTATTGGCTCAAAACCCGACGTTTTGGCTGATAAAATGAAGTTTTTGGTGAGAAAATGAGATTTTTGGTGAAAAAAGGTGTTTTTGGCTGAACATTTTTTTTTGGCTGAGAATTTTCTTTTGCCGATAACACGACGTTTTCACTGCTAAAAGCACATTTTGGGCGCGAACAGCACATTTTTGGTGAGAAAAAGAGTGTTTTGCTGAGAAAAAAGCATTTTTGCTGAAAAAAGGTCATTTTAACCCTAACAATGAGGTTTTTTGCTGATGGGATGACTTTTTTTGCCAAAAACACGAAATTATTGCTGATGAAAAAAACGTATTGGCTGAAAACACGACGTTTTGGCTGATAAAATGAAGTTTTTGGTGAGAAAATGAGATTTTTGGTGAAAAAAGGTGTTTTTGGCTGAACATTTTCTTTTGGCTGAGAATTTTCTTTTGCCGATAACACGACGTTTTCACTGCTAAAAGGACATTTTGGGCACGAAGAGCACATTTTTGGTGAGAAAAAGAGTGTTTTGCTGAGAAAAAAGCATTTTTGCTGAAAAAAGGTCATTTTAACCCTAACAATGAGGTTTTTTGCTGATGGGATGACTTTTTTGCCAAAAACACGACATTATTGCTGATGAAAAAAACGTATTGGCTGAAAACACGACGTTTTGGCTGATAAAATGAAGTTTTTGGTGAGAAAATGAGATTTTTGGTGAAAAAAGGTGTTTTTGGCTGAACATTTTTTTTTGGCTGAGAATTTTCTTTTGCCGATAACACGACGTTTTCACTGCTAAAAGCACATTTTGGGCGCGAACAGCACATTTTTGGTGAGAAAAAGAGTGTTTTGCTGAGAAAAAAGCATTTTTGCTGAAAAAAGGTCATTTTAACCCTAACAATGAGGTTTTTTGCTGATGGGATGACTTTTTTGCCAAAAACATGACATTACTGCTGATGAAAAAAACGTATTGGCTGAAAACACGACGTTTTGGCTGATAAAATGAAGTTTTTGGTGAGAAAATGAGATTTTTGGTGAAAAAAGGTGTTTTTGGCTGAACATTTTTTTTGGCTGAGAATTTTCTTTTTCCGATAACACGACGTTTTCACTGCTAAAAGCACATTTTGGGCGAGAACAGCACATTTTTGGTGAGAAAAAGAGTGTTTTGCTGAGAAAAAAGCATTTTTGCTGAAAAAAGGTCATTTTAACCCTAACAATGAGGTTTTTTGCTGATGGGATGACTTTTTTTGCCAAAAACACGACATTATTGCTGATGAAAAAAACGTATTGGCTGAAAACACGACGTTTTGGCTGATAAAATGAAGTTTTTGGTGAGAAAATGAGATTTTTGGTGAAAAAAGGTGTTTTTGGCTGAACATTTTTTTTTGGCTGAGAATTTTCTTTTGCCGATAACACGACGTTTTCACTGCTAAAAGCACATTTTGGGCACGAACAGCACATTTTTGGTGAGAAAAAAGTGTTTTGCTGAGAAAAAAGCATTTTTGCTGAAAAAAGGTCATTTTAACCCTAACAATGAGGTTTTTTGCTGATGGGATGACTTTTTTGCCAAAAACACGGCAATATTGCTGATGAAAAAAACGTATTGGCTGAAAACACGACGTTTTGGCTGATAAAATGAAGTTTTTGGTGAGAAAATGAGATTTTTGGTGAAAAAAGGTGTTTTTGGCTGAACATTTTTTTTTGGCTGAGAATTTTCTTTTGCCGATAACACGACGTTTTCACTGCTAAAAGCACATTTTGGGCGCAAACAGCACATTTTTGGTGAGAAAAAGAGTGTTTTGCTAAGAAAAAAGCATTTTTGCTGAAAAAAGGTCATTTTATCCCTAACAATGAGGTTTTTTGCTGATGGGATGACTTTTTTGCCAAAAACACGACATTATTGCTGATGAAAAAAACGTATTGGCTGAAAACACGACGTTTTGGCTGATAAAGTGAAGTTTTTGGTGAGAAAATGAGATTTTTGGTGAAAAAAGGTGTTTTTGGCTGAACATTTTTTTTTGGCTGAGAATTTTCTTTTGCCGATAACACGACGTTTTCACTGCTAAAAGCACATTTTGGGCGCGAACAGCACATTTTTGGTGAGAAAAAGAGTGTTTTGCTGAGAAAAAAGCACTTTTGCTGAAAAAAGGTCATTTTAACCCTAACAATGGGGTTTTTTGCTGATGGCATGACTTTTTTGCCAAAAACACGACATTATTGCTGATGAAAATAACGTATTGGCTGAAAACACGACGTTTTGGCTGATAAAGTGAAGTTTTTGGAAAGAAAATGAGATTTTTGGTGAAAAAAGGTGTTTTTGGCTGAACATTTTTTTTTGGCTGAGAATTTTCTTTTGCCGATAACACGACGTTTTCACTGCTAAAAGCACATTTTGGGCGCGAACAGCACATTTTTGGTGAGAAAAAGAGTGTTTTGCTGAGAAAAATGCATTTTTGCTGAAAAAAGGTCATTTTAACCCTAACAATGAGGTTTTTTGCTGATGGGATGACTTTTTTTGCCAAAAACACGACATTATTGCTGATGAAAAAAACGTATTGGCTGAAAACACGACGTTTTGGCTGATAAAATGAAGTTTTTGGTGAGAAAATGAGATTTTTGGTGAAAAAAGGTGTTTTTGGCTGAACATTTTTTTTTGGCTGAGAATTTTCTTTTGCCGATAACACGACGTTTTCACTGCTAAAAGCACATTTTGGGCACGAACAGCACATTTTTGGTGAGAAAAAAGTGTTTTGCTGAGAAAAAAGCATTTTTGCTGAAAAAAGGTCATTTTAACCCTAACAATGAGGTTTTTTGCTGATGGGATGACTTTTTTGCCAAAAACACGGCAATATTGCTGATGAAAAAAACGTATTGGCTGAAAACACGACGTTTTGGCTGATAAAATGAAGTTTTTGGTGAGAAAATGAGATTTTTGGTGAAAAAAGGTGTTTTTGGCTGAACATTTTTTTTTGGCTGAGAATTTTCTTTTGCCGATAACACGACGTTTTCACTGCTAAAAGCACATTTTGGGCGCAAACAGCACATTTTTGGTGAGAAAAAGAGTGTTTTGCTAAGAAAAAAGCATTTTTGCTGAAAAAAGGTCATTTTATCCCTAACAATGAGGTTTTTTGCTGATGGGATGACTTTTTTGCCAAAAACACGACATTATTGCTGATGAAAAAAACGTATTGGCTGAAAACACGACGTTTTGGCTGATAAAGTGAAGTTTTTGGTGAGAAAATGAGATTTTTGGTGAAAAAAGGTGTTTTTGGCTGAACATTTTTTTTTGGCTGAGAATTTTCTTTTGCCGATAACACGACGTTTTCACTGCTAAAAGCACATTTTGGGCGCGAACAGCACATTTTTGGTGAGAAAAAGAGTGTTTTGCTGAGAAAAAAGCACTTTTGCTGAAAAAAGGTCATTTTAACCCTAACAATGGGGTTTTTTGCTGATGGCATGACTTTTTTGCCAAAAACACGACATTATTGCTGATGAAAATAACGTATTGGCTGAAAACACGACGTTTTGGCTGATAAAGTGAAGTTTTTGGAAAGAAAATGAGATTTTTGGTGAAAAAAGGTGTTTTTGGCTGAACATTTTTTTTTGGCTGAGAATTTTCTTTTGCCGATAACACGACGTTTTCACTGCTAAAAGCACATTTTGGGCGCGAACAGCACATTTTTGGTGAGAAAAAGAGTGTTTTGCTGAGAAAAAAGCACTTTTGCTGAAAAAAGGTCATTTTAACCCTAACAATGGGGTTTTTTGCTGATGGCATGACTTTTTTGCCAAAAACACGACATTATTGCTGATGAAAATAACGTATTGGCTGAAAACACGACGTTTTGGCTGATAAAGTGAAGTTTTTGGAAAGAAAATGAGATTTTTGGTGAAAAAAGGTGTTTTTGGCTGAACATTTTTTTTTGGCTGAGAATTTTCTTTTGCCGATAACACGACGTTTTCACTGCTAAAAGCTCATTTTGGGCGCGAATAGCACATTTTTGGTGAGAAAAAGAGTGTTTTGCTGAGAAAAATGCATTTTTGCTGAAAAAAGGTCATTTAATCCCTAACAATGAGGTTTTTTGCTGATGGGATGACTTTTTTGCCAAAAACACGACATTATTGCTGATGAAAAAAACGTATTGGCTGAAAACACGACGTTTTGGCTGATAAAATAAAGTTTTTGGTGAGAAAATGAGATTTTTGGTAAAAAAAGGTGTTTTTGGCTGAACATTTTTTTTTTGGTGAGAATTTTCTTTTGCCGATAACACGACGTTTTCACTGCTAAAAGCACATTTTGGGCGCGAACAGCACATTTTTGGTGAGAAAAAGAGTGTTTTGCTGAGAAAAAAGCATTTTTGCTGAAAAAAGGTCATTTAATCCCTAACAATGAGGTTTTTTGCTGATGGGATGACTTTTTTGCCAAAAACACGACATTATTGCTGATGAAAAAAACGTATTGGCTGAAAACACGACGTTTTGGCTGATAAAGTGAAGTTTTTGGTGAGAAAATGAGATTTTTGGTGAAAAAAGGTGTTTTTGGCTGAACATTTTTTTTTGGCTGAGAATTTTCTTTTGCCGATAACACGACGTTTTCACTGCTAAAAGCACATTTTGGGCGCGAACAGCACATTTTTGGTGAGAAAAAGAGTGTTTTGCTGAGAAAAATGCATTTTTGCTGAAAAAAGGTCATTTAATCCCTAACAATGAGGTTTTTTGCTGATGGGATGACTTTTTTGCCAAAAACACGACATTATTGCTGATGAAAAAAACGTATTGGCTGAAAACACGACGTTTTGGCTGATAAAATGAAGTTTTTGGTGAGAAAATGAGATTTTTGGTAAAAAAAGGTGTTTTTGGCTGAACATTTTTTTTTGGCTGAGAATTTTCTTTTGCCGATAACACGACGTTTTCACTGCTAAAAGCACATTTTGGGCGCGAACAGCACATTTTTGGTGAGAAAAAGAGTGTTTTGCTGAAAAAAAAACATTTTTGCTGAAAAAAGGTCATTTAATCCCTAACAATGAGGTTTTTTGCTGATGGGATGACTTTTTTGCCAAAAACACGACATTATTGCTGATGAAAAAAACGTATTGGCTGAAAACACGACGTTTTGGCTGATAAAATGAAGTTTTTGGTGAGAAAATGAGATTTTTGGTGAAAAAAAGTGTTTTTGGCTGAGAATTTTCTTTTGCCGATAACACGACGTTTTCACTGCTAAAAGCACATTTTGGGCGCGAACAGCACATTTTTGGTGAGAAAAAGAGTGTTTTGCTGAGAAAAAAGCATTTTTGCTGAAAAAAGGTCATTTAATCCCTAACAATGAGGTTTTTTGCTGATGGGATGACTTTTTTGCCAAAAACACGACATTATTGCTGATGAAAAAAACGTATTGGCTGAAAACACGACGTTTTGGCTGATAAAATGAAGTTTTTGGTGAGAAAATGAGATTTTTGGTAAAAAAAGGTGTTTTTGGCTGAACATTTTTTTTTGGCTGAGAATTTTCTTTTGCCGATAACACGACGTTTTCACTGCTAAAAGCACATTTTGGGCGCGAACAGCACATTTTTGGTGAGAAAAAGAGTGTTTTGCTGAAAAAAAAACATTTTTGCTGAAAAAAGGTCATTTAATCCCTAACAATGAGGTTTTTTGCTGATGGGATGACTTTTTTGCCAAAAACACGACATTATTGCTGATGAAAAAAACGTATTGGCTGAAAACACGACGTTTTGGCTGATAAAATGAAGTTTTTGGTGAGAAAATGAGATTTTTGGTGAAAAAAAGTGTTTTTGGCTGAGAATTTTCTTTTGCCGATAACACGACGTTTTCACTGCTAAAAGCACATTTTGGGCGCGAACAGCACATTTTTGGTGAGAAAAAGAGTGTTTTGCTGAGAAAAAAGCATTTTTGCTGAAAAAAGGTCATTTAATCCCTAACAATGAGGTTTTTTGCTGATGGGATGACTTTTTTGCCAAAAACACGACATTATTGCTGATGAAAAAAACGTATTGGCTGAAAACACGACGTTTTGGCTGATAAAATGAAGTTTTTGGTGAGAAAATGAGATTTTTGGTGAAAAAAAGTGTTTTTGGCTGAGAATTTTCTTTTGCCGATAACACGACGTTTTCACTGCTAAAAGCACATTTTGGGCGCGAACAGCACATTTTTGGTGAGAAAAAGAGTGTTTTGCTGAGAAAAAAGCATTTTTGCTGAAAAAAGGTCATTTAATCCCTAACAATGAGGTTTTTTGCTGATGGGATGACTTTTTTGCCAAAAACACGACATTATTGCTGATGAAAAAAACGTATTGGCTGAAAACACGACGTTTTGGCTGATAAAATGAAGTTTTTGGTGAGAAAATGAGATTTTTGGTGAAAAAAAGTGTTTTTGGCTGAGAATTTTCTTTTGCCGATAACACGACGTTTTCACTGCTAAAAGCACATTTTGGGCGCGAACAGCACATTTTTGGTGAGAAAAAGAGTGTTTTGCTGAGAAAAAAGCATTTTTGCTGAAAAAAGGTCATTTTAACCCTAACAATGAGGTTTTTTGCTGATGGCATGACTTTTTTGCCAAAAACACGACATTATTGCTGATGAAAAAAACGTATTGGCTGAAAACACGACGTTTTGGCTGATAAAGTGAAGTTTTTGGTGAGAAAATGAGATTTTTGGTGAAAAAAGGTGTTTTTGGCTGAACATTTTTTTTTGGCTGAGAATTTTCTTTTGCCGATAACACGACGTTTTCACTGCTAAAAGCACATTTTGGGCGCGAACAGCACATTTTTGGTGAGAAAAAGAGTGTTTTGCTGAGAAAAATGCATTTTTGCTGAAAAAAGGTCATTTAATCCCTAACAATGAGGTTTTTTGCTGATGGGATGACTTTTTTGCCAAAAACACGACATTATTGCTGATGAAAAAAACGTATTGGCTGAAAACACGACGTTTTGGCTGATAAAGTGAAGTTTTTGGTGAGAAAATGAGATTTTTTGTGAAAAAAGGTGTTTTTGGCTGAACATTTTTTTTTGGCTGAGAATTTTCTTTTGCCGATAACACGACGTTTTCACTGCTAAAAGCACATTTCGGGCGCGAATAGCACATTTTTGGTGAGAAAAAGAGTGTTTTGCTGAGAAAAAAGCATTTTTGCTGAAAGAAGGTCATTTTATCCCTAACAATGAGGTTTTTTGCTGATGGGATGACTTTTTTGCCAAAAACACGACATTATTGCTGATGAAAAAAACGTATTGGCTGAAAACACGACGTTTTGGCTGATAAAATGAAGTTTTTGGTGAGAAAATGAGATTTTTGGTGAAAAAAAGGTGTTTTGGCTGAACATTTTTTTTTGGCTGAGAATTTTCTTTTGCCGATAACACGACGTTTTCACTGCTAAAAGCACATTTTGGGCGCGAACAGCACATTTTTGGTGAGAAAAAGAGTGTTTTGCTGAGAAAAAAGCATTTTTGCTGAAAAAAGGTCATTTTAACCCTAACAATGAGGTTTTTTGCTGATGGGATGACTTTTTTGCCAAAAACACGACATTATTGCTGATGAAAAAAACCTATTGGCTGAAAACACGACGTTTTGGCTGATAAAATGAAGTTTTTGGTGAGAAAATGAGATTTTTGGTGAAAAAAGGTGTTTTTGGCTGAACATTTTTTTTTGGCTGAGAATTTTCTTTTGCCGATAACACGACGTTTTCACTGCTAAAAGCACATTTTGGGCGCGAACAGCACATTTTTGGTGAGAAAAAGAGTGTTTTGCTGAGAAAAATGCATTTTTGCTGAAAAAAGGTCATTTAATCCCTAACAATGAGGTTTTTTGCTGATGGGATGACTTTTTTGCCAAAAACACGACATTATTGCTGATGAAAAAAACGTATTGGCTGAAAACACGACGTTTTGGCTGATAAAGTGAAGTTTTTGGTGAGAAAATGAGATTTTTGGTAAAAAAAGGTGTTTTTGGCTGAACATTTTTTTTTGGCTGAGAATTTGCTTTTGCCGATAACACGACGTTTTCACTGCTAAAAGCACATTTTGGGCGCGAACAGCACATTTTTGGTGAGAAAAAGAGTGTTTTGCTGAGAAAAAAACATTTTTGCTGAAAAAAGGTCATTTTATCCCTAACAATGAGGTTTTTTGCTGATGGCATGACTTTTTTGCCAAAAACACGACATTATTGCTGATGAAAAAAACGTATTGGCTCAAAACACGACGTTTTGGCTGATAAAATGAAGTTTTTGGTGAGAAAATGAGATTTTTGGTGAAAAAAGGTGTTTTTGGCTGAACATTTTTTTTTGGCTGAGAATTTTCTTTTGCCGATAACACGACGTTTTCACTGCTAAAAGCACATTTTGGGGGCGAACAGCACATTTTTGGTGAGAAAAAGAGTGTTTTGCTGAGAAAAAAGCATTTTTGCTGAAAAAAGGTCATTTTATCCCTAACAATGAGGTTTTTTGCTGATGGCATGACTTTTTTGCCAAAAACACGACATTATTGCTGATGAAAAAAACGTATTGGCTGAAAACACGACGTTTTGGCTGATAAAATGAAGTTTTTGGTGAGAAAATGAGATTTTTGGTGAAAAAAGGTGTTTTTGGCTGAACATTTTTTTTTGGCTGAGAATTTTCTTTTGCCGATAACACGACGTTTTCACTGCTAAAAGCACATTTTGGGCGCGAACAGCACATTTTTGGTGAGAAAAAGAGTGTTTTGCTGAGAAAAAAGCATTTTTGCTGAAAAAAGGTCATTTTATCCCTAACAATGAGGTTTTTTGCTGATGGGATGACTTTTTTGCCAAAAACACGACATTATTGCTGATGAAAAAAACGTATTGGCTGAAAACACGACGTTTTGGCTTATAAAATGAAGTTTTTGGTGAGAAAATGAGATTTTTGGTGAAAAAAGGTGTTTTTGGCTGAACATTTTTTTTTGGCTGAGAATTTGCTTTTGCCGATAACACGACGTTTTCACTGCTAAAAGCACATTTTGGGCGCGAACAGCACATTTTTGGTGAGAAAAAGAGTGTTTTGCTGAAAAAAAAACATTTTTGCTGAAAAAAGGTCATTTTATCCCTAACAATGAGGTTTTTTGCTGATGGCATGACTTTTTTGCCAAAAACACGACATTATTGCTGATGAAAAAAACGTATTGGCTGAAAACACGACGTTTTGGCTGATAAAATGAAGTTTTTGGTGAGAAAATGAGATTTTTGGTGAAAAAAGGTGTTTTTGGCTGAACATTTTTTTTTGGCTGAGAATTTTCTTTTGCCGATAACACGACGTTTTCACTGCTAAAAGCACATTTTGGGCGCGAACAGCACATTTTTGGTGAGAAAAAGAGTGTTTTGCTGAAAAAAAAGCATTTTTGCTGAAAAAAGGTCATTTTAACCCTAACAATGAGGTTTTTTGCTGATGGGATGACTTTTTTGCCAAAAACACGACATTATTGCTGATGAAAAAAACGTATTGGCTGAAAACACGACGTTTTGGCTGATAAAATGAAGTTTTTGGTGAGAAAATGAGATTTTTGGTGAAAAAAGGTGTTTTTGGCTGAACATTTTTTTTTGGCTGAGAATTTGCTTTTGCCGATAACACGACGTTTTCACTGCTAAAAGCACATTTTGGGCGCGAACAGCACATTTTTGGTGAGAAAAAGAGTGTTTTGCTGAAAAAAAAACATTTTTGCTGAAAAAAGGTCATTTTATCCCTAACAATGAGGTTTTTTGCTGATGGGATGACTTTTTTGCCAAAAACACGACATTATTGCTGATGAAAAAAACGTATTGGCTGAAAACACGACGTTTTGGCTGATAAAATGAAGTTTTTGGTGAGAAAATGAGATTTTTGGTGAAAAAAGGTGTTTTTGGCTGAACATTTTTTTTTGGCTGAGAATTTTCTTTTGCCGATAACACGACGTTTTCACTGCTAAAAGCACATTTTGGGCGCGAACAGCACATTTTTGGTGAGAAAAAGAGTGTTTTGCTGAAAAAAAAGCATTTTTGCTGAAAAAAGGTCATTTTAACCCTAACAATGAGGTTTTTTGCTGATGGGATGACTTTTTTGCCAAAAACACGACATTATTGCTGATGAAAAAAACGTATTGGCTGAAAACACGACGTTTTGGCTGATAAAATGAAGTTTTTGGTGAGAAAATGAGATTTTTGGTGAAAAAAGGTGTTTTTGGCTGAACATTTTTTTTTGGCTGAGAATTTTCTTTTGCCGATAACACGACGTTTTCACTGCTAAAAGCACATTTTGGGCGCGAACTGCACATTTTTGGTGAGAAAAAAGTGTTTTGCTGAGAAAAAAGCATTTTTGCTGAAAAAAGGTCATTTTAACCCTAACAATGAGGTTTTTTGCTGATGGGATGACTTTTTTGCCAAAAACACGACATTATTGCTGATGAAAAAAACGTATTGGCTGAAAACACGACGTTTTGGCTGATAAAATGAAGTTTTTGGTGAGAAAATGAGATTTTTGGTGAAAAAAGGTGTTTTTGGCTGAACATTTTTTTTTGGCTGAGAATTTTCTTTTGCCGATAACACGACGTTTTCACTGCTAAAAGCACATTTTGGGCGCGAACTGCACATTTTTGGTGAGAAAAAGAGTGTTTTGCTGAGAAAAAAGCATTTTTGCTGAAAAAAGGTCATTTTAACCCTAACAATGAGGTTTTTTGCTGATGGGATGACTTTTTTGCCAAAAACACGACATTATTGCTGATGAAAAAAACGTATTGGCTGAAAACACGACGTTTTGGCTGATAAAATGAAGTTTTTGGTGAGAAAATGAGATTTTTGGTGAAAAAAGGTGTTTTTGGCTGAACATTTTTTTTTGGCTGAGAATTTTCTTTTGCCGATAACACGACGTTTTCACTGCTAAAAGCACATTTTGGGCGCGAACAGCACATTTTTGGTGAGAAAAAGAGTGTTTTGCTGAGAAAAAAGCATTTTTGCTGAAAAAAGGTCATTTTAACCCTAACAATGAGGTTTTTTGCTGATGGCATGACTTTTTTGCCAAAAACACGACATTATTGCTGATGAAAAAAACGTATTGGCTGAAAACACGACGTTTTGGCTGATAAAATGAAGTTTTTGGTGAGAAAATGAGATTTTTGGTGAAAAAAGGTGTTTTTGGCTGAACATTTTTTTTTGGCTGAGAATTTTCTTTTGCCGATAACACGACGTTTTCACTGCTAAAAGCACATTTTGGGCGCGAACAGCACATTTTTGGTGAGAAAAAGAGTGTTTTGCTGAGAAAAAAGCATTTTTGCTGAAAAAAGGTCATTTTATCCCTAACAATGAGGTTTTTTGCTGATGGGATGACTTTTTTGCCAAAAACACGACATTATTGCTGATGAAAAAAACCTATTGGCTGAAAACACGACGTTTTGGCTGATAAAATGAAGTTTTTGGTGAGAAAATGAGATTTTTGGTGAAAAAAGGTGTTTTTGGCTGAACATTTTTTTTTGGCTGAGAATTTTCTTTTGCCGATAACACGACGTTTTCACTGCTAAAAGCACATTTTGGGCGCGAACAGCACATTTTTGGTGAGAAAAAGAGTGTTTTGCTGAGAAAAAAGCATTTTTGCTGAAAAAAGGTCATTTTAACCCTAACAATGAGGTTTTTTGCTGATGGCATGACTTTTTTGCCAAAAACACGACATTATTGCTGATGAAAAAAACGTATTGGCTGAAAACACGACGTTTTGGCTGATAAAATGAAGTTTTTGGTGAGAAAATGAGATTTTTGGTGAAAAAAGGTGTTTTTGGCTGAACATTTTTTTTTGGCTGAGAATTTGCTTTTGCCGATAACACGACGTTTTCACTGCTAAAAGCACATTTTGGGCGCGAACAGCACATTTTTGGTGAGAAAAAGAGTGTTTTGCTGAGAAAAAAGCATTTTTGCTGAAAAAAGGTCATTTTAACCCTAACAATGAGGTTTTTTGCTGATGGCATGACTTTTTTGCCAAAAACACGACATTATTGCTGATGAAAAAAACCTATTGGCTGAAAACACGACGTTTTGGCTGATAAAATGAAGTTTTTGGTGAGAAAATGAGATTTTTGGTGAAAAAAGGTGTTTTTGGCTGAAACTTTTTTTTTTGGCTGAGAATTTGCTTTTGCCGATAACACGACGTTTTCACTGCTAAAAGCACATTTTGGGCGCGAACAGCACATTTTTGGTGAGAAAAAGAGTGTTTTGCTGAGAAAAAAGCATTTTTGCTGAAAAAAGGTCATTTTAACCCTAACAATGAGGTTTTTTGCTGATGGGATGACTTTTTTGCCAAAAACACGACATTATTGCTGATGAAAAAAACCTATTGGCTGAAAACACGACGTTTTGGCTGATAAAATGAAGATTTTGGTGAGAAAATGAGATTTTTGGTGAAAAAAGGTGTTTTTGGCTGAACATTTTTTTTTGGCTGAGAATTTTCTTTTGCCGATAACACGACGTTTTCACTGCTAAAAGCACATTTAGGGCGCGAACAGCACATTTTTGGTGAGAAAAAGAGTGTTTTGCTGAGAAAAAAGCATTTTTGCTGAAAAAAGGTCATTTTAACCCTAACAATGAGGTTTTTTGCTGATGGGATGACTTTTTTGCCAAAAACACGACATTATTGCTGATGAAAAAAACGTATTGGCTGAAAACACGACGTTTTGGCTGATAAAATGAAGTTTTTGGTGAGAAAATGAGATTTTTGGTGAAAAAAGGTGTTTTTGGCTGAACATTTTTTTTGCTGAGAATTTTCTTTTGCCGATAACACGACGTTTTCACTGCTAAAAGCACATTTTGGGCGCGAACTGCACATTTTTGGTGAGAAAAAGAGTGTTTTGCTGAGAAAAAAGCATTTTTGCTGAAAAAAGGTCATTTTAACCCTAACAATGAGGTTTTTTGCTGATGGGATGACTTTTTTGCCAAAAACACGACATTATTGCTGATGAAAAAAACGTATTGGCTGAAAACACGACGTTTTGGCTGATAAAATGAAGTTTTTGGTGAGAAAATGAGATTTTTGGTGAAAAAAGGTGTTTTTGGCTGAACATTTTTTTTTGGCTGAGAATTTTCTTTTGCCGATAACACGACGTTTTCACTGCTAAATGCACATTTTGGGCGCGAACAGCACATTTTTGGTGAGAAAAAGAGTGTTTTGCTGAGAAAAAAGCATTTTTGCTGAAAAAAGGTCATTTTAACCCTAACAATGAGGTTTTTTGCTGATGGCATGACTTTTTTGCCAAAAACACGACATTATTGCTGATGAAAAAAACGTATTGGCTGAAAATACGACGTTTTGGCTGATAAAATGAAGTTTTTGGTGAGAAAATGAGATTTTTGGTGAAAAAAGGTGTTTTTGGCTGAACATTTTTTTTTGGCTGAGAATTTGCTTTTGCCGATAACACGACGTTTTCACTGCTAAAAGCACATTTTGGGCGCGAACAGCACATTTTTGGTGAGAAAAAGAGTGTTTTGCTGAGAAAAAAGCATTTTTGCTGAAAAAAGGTCATTTTAACCCTAACAATGAGGTTTTTTGCTGATGGGATGACTTTTTTGCCAAAAACACGACATTATTGCTGATGAAAAAAACGTATTGGCTGAAAACACGACGTTTTGGCTGATAAAATGAAGTTTTTGGTGAGAAAATGAGATTTTTGGTGAAAAAAGGTGTTTTTGGCTGAACATTTTTTTTTGGCTGAGAATTTTCTTTTGCCGATAACACGACGTTTTCACTGCTAAAAGCACATTTTGGGCGCGAACAGCACATTTTTGGTGAGAAAAAGAGTGTTTTGCTGAGAAAAAAGCATTTTTGCTGAAAAAAGGTCATTTTAACCCTAACAATGAGGTTTTTTGCTGATGGCATGACTTTTTTGCCAAAAACACGACATTATTGCTGATGAAAAAAACGTATTGGCTGAAAACACGACGTTTTGGCTGATAAAATGAAGTTTTTGGTGAGAAAATGAGATTTTTGGTGAAAAAAGGTGTTTTTGGCTGAACATTTTTTTTTGGCTGAGAATTTTGTTTTGCCGATAACACGACGTTTTCACTGCTAAAAGCACATTTTGGGCGCGAACAGCACATTTTTGGTGAGAAAAAGAGTGTTTTGCTGAGAAAAAAGTATTTTTGCTGAAAAAAGGTCATTTTAACCCTAACAATGAGGTTTTTTGCTGATGGGATGACTTTTTTGCCAAAAACACGACATTATTGCTGATGAAAAAAACGTATTGGCTGAAAACACGACGTTTTGGCTGATAAAATGAAGTTTTTGGTGAGAAAATGAGATTTTTGGTGAAAAAAGGTGTTTTTGGCTGAACATTTTTTTTTGGCTGAGAATTTTCTTTTGCCGATAACACGACGTTTTCACTGCTAAAAGCACATTTTGGGCGCGAACAGCACATTTTTGGTGAGAAAAAGAGTGTTTTGCTTAGAAAAAAGCATTTTTGCTGAAAAAAGGTCATTTTAACCCTAACAATGAGGTTTTTTGCTGATGGCATGACTTTTTTGCCAAAAACACGACATTATTGCTGATGAAAAAAACGTATTGGCTGAAAACACGACGTTTTGGCTGATAAAATGAAGTTTTTGGTGAGAAAATGAGATTTTTGGTGAAAAAAGGTGTTTTTGGCTGAACATTTTTTTTTGGCTGAGAATTTTGTTTTGCCGATAACACGACGTTTTCACTGCTAAAAGCACATTTTGGGCGCGAACAGCACATTTTTGGTGAGAAAAAGAGTGTTTTGCTGAGAAAAAAGTATTTTTGCTGAAAAAAGGTCATTTTAACCCTAACAATGAGGTTTTTTGCTGATGGGATGACTTTTTTGCCAAAAACACGACATTATTGCTGATGAAAAAAACGTATTGGCTGAAAACACGACGTTTTGGCTGATAAAATGAAGTTTTTGGTGAGAAAATGAGATTTTTGGTGAAAAAAGGTGTTTTTGGCTGAACATTTTTTTTTGGCTGAGAATTTTCTTTTGCCGATAACACGACGTTTTCACTGCTAAAAGCACATTTTGGGCGCGAACAGCACATTTTTGGTGAGAAAAAGAGTGTTTTGCTTAGAAAAAAGCATTTTTGCTGAAAAAAGGTCATTTTAACCCTAACAATGAGGTTTTTTGCTGATGGCATGACTTTTTTTGCCAAAAACACGACATTATTGCTGATGAAAAAAACGTATTGGCTGAAAACACGACGTTTTGGCTGATAAAGTGAAGTTTTTGGTGAGAAAATGAGATTTTTGGTGAAAAAAGGTGTTTTTGGCTGAACATTTTTTTTTGGCTGAGAATTTTCTTTTGCCGATAACACGACGTTTTCACTGCTAAAAGCACATTTTGGGCGCGAACAGCACATTTTTGGTGAGAAAAAGAGTGTTTTGCTGAGAAAAAAGCATTTTTGCTGAAAAAAGGTCATTTTAACCCTAACAATGAGGTTTTTTGCTGATGGGATGCCTTTTTTGCCAAAAACACGACATTATTGCTGATGAAAAAAACGTATTGGCTGAAAACACGACGTTTTGGCTGATAAAATGAAGTTTTTGGTGAGAAAATGAGATTTTTGGTGAAAAAAGGTGTTTTTGGCTGAACATTTTTTTTTGGCTGAGAATTTTCTTTTGCCGATAACACGACGTTTTCACTGCTAAAAGCACATTTTGGGCGCGAACAGCACATTTTTGGTGAGAAAAAGAGTGTTTTGCTGAGAAAAAAGCATTTTTGCTGAAAAAAGGTCATTTTATCCCTAACAATGAGGTTTTTTGCTGATGGCATGACTTTTTTGCCAAAAACACGACATTATTGCTGATGAAAAAAACGTATTGGCTGAAAACACGACGTTTTGGCTGATAAAATGAAGTTTTTGGTGAGAAAATGAGATTTTTGGTGAAAAAAGGTGTTTTTGGCTGAACATTTTTTTTTGGCTGAGAATTTTCTTTTGCCGATAACACGACGTTTTCACTGCTAAAAGCACATTTTGGGCGCGAACAGCACATTTTTGGTGAGAAAAAGAGTGTTTTGCTGAGAAAAAAGCATTTTTGCTGAAAAAAGGTCATTTTAACCCTAACAATGAGGTTTTTTGCTGATGGGATGACTTTTTTGCCAAAAACACGACATTATTGCTGATGAAAAAAACGTATTGGCTGAAAACACGACGTTTTGGCTGATAAAATGAAGTTTTTGGTGAGAAAATGAGATTTTTGGTGAAAAAAGGTGTTTTTGGCTGAACATTTTTTTTTGGCTGAGAATTTTCTTTTGCCGATAACACGACGTTTTCACTGCTAAATGCACATTTTGGGCGCGAACAGCACATTTTTGGTGAGAAAAAGAGTGTTTTGCTGAGAAAAAAGCATTTTTGCTGAAAAAAGGTCATTTTAACCCTAACAATGAGGTTTTTTGCTGATGGCATGACTTTTTTGCCAAAAACACGACATTATTGCTGATGAAAAAAACGTATTGGCTGAAAATACGACGTTTTGGCTGATAAAATGAAGTTTTTGGTGAGAAAATGAGATTTTTGGTGAAAAAAGGTGTTTTTGGCTGAACATTTTTTTTTGGCTGAGAATTTGCTTTTGCCGATAACACGACGTTTTCACTGCTAAAAGCACATTTTGGGCGCGAACAGCACATTTTTGGTGAGAAAAAGAGTGTTTTGCTGAGAAAAAAGCATTTTTGCTGAAAAAAGGTCATTTTAACCCTAACAATGAGGTTTTTTGCTGATGGGATGACTTTTTTGCCAAAAACACGACATTATTGCTGATGAAAAAAACGTATTGGCTGAAAACACGACGTTTTGGCTGATAAAATGAAGTTTTTGGTGAGAAAATGAGATTTTTGGTGAAAAAAGGTGTTTTTGGCTGAACATTTTTTTTTGGCTGAGAATTTTCTTTTGCCGATACCACGACGTTTTCACTGCTAAAAGCACATTTTGGGCGCGAACAGCACATTTTTGGTGAGAAAAAGAGTGTTTTGCTGAGAAAAAAGCATTTTTGCTGAAAAAAGGTCATTTTAACCCTAACAATGAGGTTTTTTGCTGATGGGATGACTTTTTTGCCAAAAACACGACATTATTGCTGATGAAAAAAACGTATTGGCTGAAAACACGACGTTTTGGCTGATAAAATGAAGTTTTTGGTGAGAAAATGAGATTTTTGGTGAAAAAAGGTGTTTTTGGCTGAACATTTTTTTTTGGCTGAGAATTTTGTTTTGCCGATAACACGACGTTTTCACTGCTAAAAGCACATTTTGGGCGCGAACAGCACATTTTTGGTGAGAAAAAGAGTGTTTTGCTGAGAAAAAAGTATTTTTGCTGAAAAAAGGTCATTTTAACCCTAACAATGAGGTTTTTTGCTGATGGGATGACTTTTTTGCCAAAAACACGACATTATTGCTGATGAAAAAAACGTATTGGCTGAAAACACGACGTTTTGGCTGATAAAATGAAGTTTTTGGTGAGAAAATGAGATTTTTGGTGAAAAAAGGTGTTTTTGGCTGAACATTTTTTTTTGGCTGAGAATTTTCTTTTGCCGATAACACGACGTTTTCACTGCTAAAAGCACATTTTGGGCGCGAACAGCACATTTTTGGTGAGAAAAAGAGTGTTTTGCTTAGAAAAAAGCATTTTTGCTGAAAAAAGGTCATTTTAACCCTAACAATGAGGTTTTTTGCTGATGGCATGACTTTTTTTGCCAAAAACACGACATTATTGCTGATGAAAAAAACGTATTGGCTGAAAACACGACGTTTTGGCTGATAAAGTGAAGTTTTTGGTGAGAAAATGAGATTTTTGGTGAAAAAAGGTGTTTTTGGCTGAACATTTTTTTTTGGCTGAGAATTTTCTTTTGCCGATAACACGACGTTTTCACTGCTAAAAGCACATTTTGGGCGCGAACAGCACATTTTTGGTGAGAAAAAGAGTGTTTTGCTGAGAAAAAAGCATTTTTGCTGAAAAAAGGTCATTTTAACCCTAACAATGAGGTTTTTTGCTGATGGGATGCCTTTTTTGCCAAAAACACGACATTATTGCTGATGAAAAAAACGTATTGGCTGAAAACACGACGTTTTGGCTGATAAAATGAAGTTTTTGGTGAGAAAATGAGATTTTTGGTGAAAAAAGGTGTTTTTGGCTGAACATTTTTTTTTGGCTGAGAATTTTCTTTTGCCGATAACACGACGTTTTCACTGCTAAAAGCACATTTTGGGCGCGAACAGCACATTTTTGGTGAGAAAAAGAGTGTTTTGCTGAGAAAAAAGCATTTTTGCTGAAAAAAGGTCATTTTATCCCTAACAATGAGGTTTTTTGCTGATGGCATGACTTTTTTGCCAAAAACACGACATTATTGCTGATGAAAAAAACGTATTGGCTGAAAACACGACGTTTTGGCTGATAAAATGAAGTTTTTGGTGAGAAAATGAGATTTTTGGTGAAAAAAGGTGTTTTTGGCTGAACATTTTTTTTTGGCTGAGAATTTTCTTTTGCCGATAACACGACGTTTTCACTGCTAAAAGCACATTTTGGGCGCGAACAGCACATTTTTGGTGAGAAAAAGAGTGTTTTGCTGAGAAAAAAGCATTTTTGCTGAAAAAAGGTCATTTTAACCCTAACAATGAGGTTTTTTGCTGATGGGATGACTTTTTTGCCAAAAACACGACATTATTGCTGATGAAAAAAACGTATTGGCTGAAAACACGACGTTTTGGCTGATAAAATGAAGTTTTTGGTGAGAAAATGAGATTTTTGGTGAAAAAAGGTGTTTTTGGCTGAACATTCTTTTTTGGCTGAGAATTTTCTTTTGCCGATAACACGACGTTTTCACTGCTAAAAGCACATTTTGGGCGCGAACAGCACATTTTTGGTGAGAAAAAGAGTGTTTTGCTGAGAAAAAAGCATTTTTGCTGAAAAAAGGTCATTTTAACCCTAACAATGAGGTTTTTTGCTGATGGCATGACTTTTTTGCCAAAAACACGACATTATTGCTGATGAAAAAAACGTATTGGCTGAAAATACGACGTTTTGGCTGATAAAATGAAGTTTTTGGTGAGAAAATGAGATTTTTGGTGAAAAAAGGTGTTTTTGGCTGAACATTTTTTTTTGGCTGAGAATTTGCTTTTGCCGATAACACGACGTTTTCACTGCTAAAAGCACATTTTGGGCGCGAACAGCACATTTTTGGTGAGAAAAAGAGTGTTTTGCTGAGAAAAAAGCATTTTTGCTGAAAAAAGGTCATTTTAACCCTAACAATGAGGTTTTTTGCTGATGGGATGACTTTTTTGCCAAAAACACGACATTATTGCTGATGAAAAAAACGTATTGGCTGAAAACACGACGTTTTGGCTGATAAAATGAAGTTTTTGGTGAGAAAATGAGATTTTTGGTGAAAAAAGGTGTTTTTGGCTGAACATTTTTTTTTGGCTGAGAATTTTCTTTTGCCGATAACACGACGTTTTCACTGCTAAAAGCACATTTTGGGCGCGAACAGCACATTTTTGGTGAGAAAAAGAGTGTTTTGCTGAGAAAAAAGCATTTTTGCTGAAAAAAGGTCATTTTAACCCTAACAATGAGGTTTTTTGCTGATGGCATGACTTTTTTGCCAAAAACACGACATTATTGCTGATGAAAAAAACGTATTGGCTGAAAACACGACGTTTTGGCTGATAAAATGAAGTTTTTGGTGAGAAAATGAGATTTTTGGTGAAAAAAGGTGTTTTTGGCTGAACATTTTTTTTTGGCTGAGAATTTTGTTTTGCCGATAACACGACGTTTTCACTGCTAAAAGCACATTTTGGGCGCGAACAGCACATTTTTGGTGAGAAAAAGAGTGTTTTGCTGAGAAAAAAGTATTTTTGCTGAAAAAAGGTCATTTTAACCCTAACAATGAGGTTTTTTGCTGATGGGATGACTTTTTTGCCAAAAACACGACATTATTGCTGATGAAAAAAACGTATTGGCTGAAAACACGACGTTTTGGCTGATAAAATGAAGTTTTTGGTGAGAAAATGAGATTTTTGGTGAAAAAAGGTGTTTTTGGCTGAACATTTTTTTTTGGCTGAGAATTTTCTTTTGCCGATAACACGACGTTTTCACTGCTAAAAGCACATTTTGGGCGCGAACAGCACATTTTTGGTGAGAAAAAGAGTGTTTTGCTTAGAAAAAAGCATTTTTGCTGAAAAAAGGTCATTTTAACCCTAACAATGAGGTTTTTTGCTGATGGCATGACTTTTTTTGCCAAAAACACGGCATTATTGCTGATGAAAAAAACGTATTGGCTGAAAACACGACGTTTTGGCTGATAAAGTGAAGTTTTTGGTGAGAAAATGAGATTTTTGGTGAAAAAAGGTGTTTTTGGCTGAACATTTTTTTTTGGCTGAGAATTTTCTTTTGCCGATAACACGACGTTTTCACTGCTAAAAGCACATTTTGGGCGCGAACAGCACATTTTTGGTGAGAAAAAGAGTGTTTTGCTGAGAAAAAAGCATTTTTGCTGAAAAAAGGTCATTTTAACCCTAACAATGAGGTTTTTTGCTGATGGGATGCCTTTTTTGCCAAAAACACGACATTATTGCTGATGAAAAAAACGTATTGGCTGAAAACACGACGTTTTGGCTGATAAAATGAAGTTTTTGGTGAGAAAATGAGATTTTTGGTGAAAAAAGGTGTTTTTGGCTGAACATTTTTTTTTGGCTGAGAATTTTCTTTTGCCGATAACACGACGTTTTCACTGCTAAAAGCACATTTTGGGCGCGAACAGCACATTTTTGGTGAGAAAAAGAGTGTTTTGCTGAGAAAAAAGCATTTTTGCTGAAAAAAGGTCATTTTATCCCTAACAATGAGGTTTTTTGCTGATGGCATGACTTTTTTGCCAAAAACACGACATTATTGCTGATGAAAAAAACGTATTGGCTGAAAACACGACGTTTTGGCTGATAAAATGAAGTTTTTGGTGAGAAAATGAGATTTTTGGTGAAAAAAGGTGTTTTTGGCTGAACATTTTTTTTTGGCTGAGAATTTTCTTTTGCCGATAACACGACGTTTTCACTGCTAAAAGCACATTTTGGGCGCGAACAGCACATTTTTGGTGAGAAAAAGAGTGTTTTGCTGAGAAAAAAGCATTTTTGCTGAAAAAAGGTCATTTTAACCCTAACAATGAGGTTTTTTGCTGATGGGATGACTTTTTTGCCAAAAACACGACATTATTGCTGATGAAAAAAACGTATTGGCTGAAAACACGACGTTTTGGCTGATAAAATGAAGTTTTTGGTGAGAAAATGAGATTTTTGGTGAAAAAAGGTGTTTTTGGCTGAACATTTTTTTTTGGCTGAGAATTTTCTTTTGCCGATAACACGACGTTTTCACTGCTAAAAGCACATTTTGGGCGCGAACAGCACATTTTTGGTGAGAAAAAGAGTGTTTTGCTGAGAAAAAAGCATTTTTGCTGAAAAAAGGTCATTTTAACCCTAACAATGAGGTTTTTTGCTGATGGCATGACTTTTTTGCCAAAAACACGACATTATTGCTGATGAAAAAAACGTATTGGCTGAAAACACGACGTTTTGGCTGATAAAATGAAGTTTTTGGTGAGAAAATGAGATTTTTGGTGAAAAAAGGTGTTTTTGGCTGAACATTTTTTTTTGGCTGAGAATTTTCTTTTGCCGATAACACGACGTTTTCACTGCTAAAAGCACATTTTGGGCGCGAACAGCACATTTTTGGTGAGAAAAAGAGTGTTTTGCTGAGAAAAAAGCATTTTTGCTGAAAAAAGGTCATTTTAACCCTAACAATGAGGTTTTTTGCTGATGGCATGACTTTTTTGCTAAAAACACGACATTATTGCTGATGAAAAAAACGTATTGGCTGAAAACACGACGTTTTGGCTGATAAAATGAAGTTTTTGGTGAGAAAATGAGATTTTTGGTGAAAAAAGGTGTTTTTGGCTGAACATTTTTTTTTGGCTGAGAATTTTCTTTTGCCGATAACACGACGTTTTCACTGCTAAAAGCACATTTTGGGCGCGAACAGCACATTTTTGGTGAGAAAAAGAGTGTTTTGCTGAGAAAAAAGCATTTTTGCTGAAAAAAGGTCATTTTAACCCTAACAATGAGGTTTTTTGCTGATGGGATGACTTTTTTGCCAAAAACACGACATTATTGCTGATGAAAAAAACGTATTGGCTGAAAACACGACGTTTTGGCTGATAAAGTGAAGTTTTTGGTGAGAAAATGAGATTTTTGATGAAAAAAGGTGTTTTTGGCTGAACATTTTTTTTTGGCTGAGAATTTTCTTTTGCCGATAACACGACGTTTTCACTGCTAAAAGCACATTTTGGGCGCGAACAGCACATTTTTGGTGAGAAAAAGAGTGTTTTGCTGAGAAAAAAGCATTTTTGCTAAAAAAAAATTCATTTTAACCCTAACAATGAGGTTTTTTGCTGATGGGATGACTTTTTTGCCAAAAACACGACATTATTGCTGATGAAAAAAACGTATTGGCTGAAAACACGACGTTTTGGCTGATAAAATGAAGGTTTTGGTGAGAAAATGAGATTTTTGGTGAAAAAAGGTGTTTTTGGCTGAACATTTTTTTTTGGCTGAGAATTTTCTTTTGCCGATAACACGACGTTTTCACTGCTAAAAGCACATTTTCGGCGCGAACAGCACATTTTTGGTGAGAAAAAGAGTGTTTTGCTGAGAAAAAAGCATTTTTGCTGAAAAAAGGTCATTTTAACCCTAACAATGAGGTTTTTTGCTGATGGCATGACTTTTTTGCCAAAAACACGACATTATTGCTGATGAAAAAAACGTATTGGCTGAAAACACGACGTTTTGGCTGATAAAATGAAGTTTTTGGTGAGAAAATGAGATTTTTGGTGAAAAAAGGTGTTTTTGGCTGAACATTTTTTTTTGGCTGAGAATTTTCTTTTGCCGATAACACGACGTTTTCACTGCTAAAAGCACATTTTGGGCGCGAACAGCACATTTTTGGTGAGAAAAAGAGTGTTTTGCTGAGAAAAAAGCATTTTTGCTGAAAAAAGGTCATTTTAACCCTAACAATGAGGTTTTTTGCTGATGGCATGACTTTTTTGCCAAAAACACGACATTATTGCTGATGAAAAAAACCTATTGGCTGAAAACACGACGTTTTGGCTGATAAAATGAAGTTTTTGGTGAGAAAATGAGATTTTTGGTGAAAAAAGGTGTTTTTGGCTGAACATTTTTTTTTGGCTGAGAATTTTCTTTTGCCGATAACACGACGTTTTCACTGCTAAAAGCACATTTTGGGCGCGAACAGCACATTTTTGGTGAGAAAAAGAGTGTTTTGCTGAGAAAAAAGCATTTTTGCTAAAAAAAAATTCATTTTAACCCTAACAATGAGGTTTTTTGCTGATGGGATGACTTTTTTGCCAAAAACACGACATTATTGCTGATGAAAAAAACGTATTGGCTGAAAACACGACGTTTTGGCTGATAAAATGAAGGTTTTGGTGAGAAAATGAGATTTTTGGTGAAAAAAGGTGTTTTTGGCTGAACATTTTTTTTTGGCTGAGAATTTTCTTTTGCCGATAACACGACGTTTTCACTGCTAAAAGCACATTTTCGGCGCGAACAGCACATTTTTGGTGAGAAAAAGAGTGTTTTGCTGAGAAAAAAGCATTTTTGCTGAAAAAAGGTCATTTTAACCCTAACAATGAGGTTTTTTGCTGATGGCATGACTTTTTTGCCAAAAACACGACATTATTGCTGATGAAAAAAACGTATTGGCTGAAAACACGACGTTTTGGCTGATAAAATGAAGTTTTTGGTGAGAAAATGAGATTTTTGGTGAAAAAAGGTGTTTTTGGCTGAACATTTTTTTTTGGCTGAGAATTTTCTTTTGCCGATAACACGACGTTTTCACTGCTAAAAGCACATTTTGGGCGCGAACAGCACATTTTTGGTGAGAAAAAGAGTGTTTTGCTGAGAAAAAAGCATTTTTGCTGAAAAAAGGTCATTTTAACCCTAACAATGAGGTTTTTTGCTGATGGCATGACTTTTTTTGCCAAAAACACGACATTATTGCTGATGAAAAAAACGTATTGGCTGAAAACACGACGTTTTGGCTGATAAAATGAAGTTTTTGGTGAGAAAATGAGATTTTTGGTAAAAAAAGGTGTTTTTGGCTGAACATTTTTTTTTGGCTGAGAATTTTCTTTTGCCGATAACACGACGTTTTCACTGCTAAAAGCACATTTTGGGCGCGAACAGCACATTTTTGGTGAGAAAAAGAGTGTTTTGCTGAAAAAAAAGCATTTTTGCTGAAAAAAGGTCATTTTAACCCTAACAATGAGGTTTTTTGCTGATGGGATGACTTTTTTGCCAAAAACACGACATTATTGCTGATGAAAAAAACGTATTGGCTGAAAACACGACGTTTTGGCTGATAAAATGAAGTTTTTGGTGAGAAAATGAGATTTTTGGTGAAAAAAGGTGTTTTTGGCTGAACATTTTTTTTTGGCTGAGAATTTTCTTTTGCCGATAACACGACGTTTTCACTGCTAAAAGCACATTTTGGGCGCGAACAGCACATTTTTGGTGAGAAAAAGAGTGTTTTGCTGAGAAAAAAGCATTTTTGCTGAAAAAAGGTCATTTTAACCCTAACAATGAGGTTTTTTGCTGATGGCATGACTTTTTTTGCCAAAAACACGACATTATTGCTGATGAAAAAAACGTATTGGCTGAAAACACGACGTTTTGGCTGATAAAATGAAGTTTTTGGTGAGAAAATGAGATTTTTGGTGAAAAAAGGTGTTTTTGGCTGAACATTTTTTTTTGGCTGAGAATTTTCTTTTGCCGATAACACGACGTTTTCACTGCTAAAAGCACATTTTGGGCGCGAACTGCACATTTTTGGTGAGAAAAAGAGTGTTTTGCTGAGAAAAAAGCATTTTTGCTGAAAAAAGGTCATTTTAACCCTAACAATGAGGTTTTTTGCTGATGGGATGACTTTTTTGCCAAAAACACGACATTATTGCTGATAAAAAAAACGTATTGGCTGAAAACACGAAGTTTTGGCTGATAAAATGAAGTTTTTGGTGAGAAAATGAGATTTTTGGTGAAAAAAGGTGTTTTTGGCTGAACATTTTTTTTTGGCTGAGAATTTTCTTTTGCCGATAACACGACGTTTTCACTGCTAAAAGCACATTTTGGGCGCGAACAGCACATTTTTGGTGAGAAAAAGAGTGTTTTGCTGAGAAAAAAGCATTTTTGCTGAAAAAAGGTCATTTTAACCCTAACAATGAGGTTTTTTGCTGATGGGATGCCTTTTTTGCCAAAAACACGACATTATTGCTGATGAAAAAAACGTATTGGCTGAAAACACGACGTTTTGGCTGATAAAGTGAAGTTTTTGGTGAGAAAATGAGATTTTTTGGTGAAAAAAGGTGTTTTTGGCTGAACATTTTTTTTTGGCTGAGAATTTTCTTTTGCCGATAACACGACGTTTTCACTGCTAAAAGCACATTTTGGGCGCGAACAGCACATTTTTGGTGAGAAAAAGAGTGTTTTGCTGAGAAAAAAGCATTTTTGCTGAAAAAAGGTCATTTTAACCCTAACAATGAGGTTTTTTGCTGATGGGATGACTATTTTGCCAAAAACACGACATTATTGCTGATGAAAAAAACGTATTGGCTGAAAACACGACGTTTTGGCTGATAAAATGAAGTTTTTGGTGAGAAAATGAGATTTTTGGTGAAAAAAGGTGTTTTTGGCTGAACATTTTTTTTTGGCTGAGAATTTTCTTTTGCCGATAACACGACGTTTTCACTGCTAAAAGCACATTTTGGGCGCGAACAGCACATTTTTGGTGAGAAAAAGAGTGTTTTGCTGAGAAAAAAGCATTTTTGCTGAAAAAAGGTCATTTTAACCCTAACAATGAGGTTTTTTGCTGATGGGATGACTTTTTTGCCAAAAACACGACATTATTGCTGATGAAAAAAACGTATTGGCTGAAAACACGACGTTTTGGCTGATAAAGTGAAGTTTTTGGTGAGAAAATGAGATTTTTTGGTGAAAAAAGGTGTTTTTGGCTGAACATTTTTTTTTGGCTGAGAATTTTCTTTTGCCGATAACACGACGTTTTCACTGCTAAAAGCACATTTTGGGCGCGAACAGCACATTTTTGGTGAGAAAAAGAGTGTTTTGCTGAGAAAAAAGCATTTTTGCTGAAAAAAGGTCATTTTAACCCTAACAATGAGGTTTTTTGCTGATGGGATGACTTTTTTGCCAAAAACACGACATTATTGCTGATGAAAAAAACGTATTGGCTGAAAACACGACGTTTTGGCTGATAAAATGAAGTTTTTGGTGAGAAAATGAGATTTTTGGTGAAAAAAGGTGTTTTTGGCTGAACATTTTTTTTTGGCTGAGAATTTTCTTTTGCCGATAACACGACGTTTTCACTGCTAAAAGCACATTTTGGGCGCGAACAGCACATTTTTGGTGAGAAAAAGAGTGTTTTGCTGAGAAAAAAGCATTTTTGCTGAAAAAAGGTCATTTTAACCCTAACAATGAGGTTTTTTGCTGATGGGATGCCTTTTTTGCCAAAAACACGACATTATTGCTGATGAAAAAAACGTATTGGCTGAAAACACGACGTTTTGGCTGATAAAATGAAGTTTTTGGTGAGAAAATGAGATTTTTGGTGAAAAAAGGTGTTTTTGGCTGAACATTTTTTTTTGGCTGAGAATTTTGTTTTGCCGATAACACGACGTTTTCACTGCTAAAAGCACATTTTGGGCGCGAACAGCACATTTTTGGTGAGAAAAAGAGTATTTTGCTGAGAAAAAAGTATTTTTGCTGAAAAAAGGTCATTTTAACCCTAACAATGAGGTTTTTTGCTGATGGGATGACTTTTTTGCCAAAAACACGACATTATTGCTGATAAAAAAAACGTATTGGCTGAAAACACGAAGTTTTGGCTGATAAAATGAAGTTTTTGGTGAGAAAATGAGATTTTTGGTGAAAAAAGGTGTTTTTGGCTGAACATTTTTTTTTGGCTGAGAATTTTCTTTTGCCGATAACACGACGTTTTCACTGCTAAAAGCACATTTTGGGCGCGAACAGCACATTTTTGGTGAGAAAAAGAGTGTTTTGCTGAGAAAAAAGCATTTTTGCTGAAAAAAGGTCATTTTAACCCTAACAATGAGGTTTTTTGCTGATGGGATGCCTTTTTTGCCAAAAACACGACATTATTGCTGATGAAAAAAACGTATTGGCTGAAAACACGACGTTTTGGCTGATAAAGTGAAGTTTTTGGTGAGAAAATGAGATTTTTTGGTGAAAAAAGGTGTTTTTGGCTGAACATTTTTTTTTGGCTGAGAATTTTCTTTTGCCGATAACACGACGTTTTCACTGCTAAAAGCACATTTTGGGCGCGAACAGCACATTTTTGGTGAGAAAAAGAGTGTTTTGCTGAGAAAAAAGCATTTTTGCTGAAAAAAGGTCATTTTAACCCTAACAATGAGGTTTTTTGCTGATGGGATGACTATTTTGCCAAAAACACGACATTATTGCTGATGAAAAAAACGTATTGGCTGAAAACACGACGTTTTGGCTGATAAAATGAAGTTTTTGGTGAGAAAATGAGATTTTTGGTGAAAAAAGGTGTTTTTGGCTGAACATTTTTTTTTGGCTGAGAATTTTCTTTTGCCGATAACACGACGTTTTCACTGCTAAAAGCACATTTTGGGCGCGAACAGCACATTTTTGGTGAGAAAAAGAGTGTTTTGCTGAGAAAAAAGCATTTTTGCTGAAAAAAGGTCATTTTAACCCTAACAATGAGGTTTTTTGCTGATGGGATGACTTTTTTGCCAAAAACACGACATTATTGCTGATGAAAAAAACGTATTGGCTGAAAACACGACGTTTTGGCTGATAAAGTGAAGTTTTTGGTGAGAAAATGAGATTTTTTGGTGAAAAAAGGTGTTTTTGGCTGAACATTTTTTTTTGGCTGAGAATTTTCTTTTGCCGATAACACGACGTTTTCACTGCTAAAAGCACATTTTGGGCGCGAACAGCACATTTTTGGTGAGAAAAAGAGTGTTTTGCTGAGAAAAAAGCATTTTTGCTGAAAAAAGGTCATTTTAACCCTAACAATGAGGTTTTTTGCTGATGGGATGACTTTTTTGCCAAAAACACGACATTATTGCTGATGAAAAAAACGTATTGGCTGAAAACACGACGTTTTGGCTGATAAAATGAAGTTTTTGGTGAGAAAATGAGATTTTTGGTGAAAAAAGGTGTTTTTGGCTGAACATTTTTTTTTGGCTGAGAATTTTCTTTTGCCGATAACACGACGTTTTCACTGCTAAAAGCACATTTTGGGCGCGAACAGCACATTTTTGGTGAGAAAAAGAGTGTTTTGCTGAGAAAAAAGCATTTTTGCTGAAAAAAGGTCATTTTAACCCTAACAATGAGGTTTTTTGCTGATGGGATGCCTTTTTTGCCAAAAACACGACATTATTGCTGATGAAAAAAACGTATTGGCTGAAAACACGACGTTTTGGCTGATAAAATGAAGTTTTTGGTGAGAAAGTGAGATTTTTGGTGAAAAAAGGTGTTATTGGCTGAACATTTTTTTTTGGCTGAGAATTTTCTTTCGCCGATAACACGACGTTTTCACTGCTAAAAGCACATTTTGGGCGCGAACAGCACATTTTTGGTGAGAAAAAGAGTGTTTTGCTGAGAAAAAAGCATTTTTGCTGAAAAAAGGTCATTTTAACCCTAACAATGAGGTTTTTTGCTGATGGGATGACTTTTTTGCCAAAAACACGACATTATTGCTGATGAAAAAACGTATTGGCTGAAAACACGACGTTTTGGCTGATAAAATGAAGTTTTTGGTGAGAAAATGAGATTTTTGGTGAAAAAAGGTGTTTTTGGCTGAACATTTTTTTTTGGCTGAGAATTTTCTTTTGCCGATAACACGACGTTTTCACTGCTAAAAGCACATTTTGGGCGCGAACAGCACATTTTTGGTGAGAAAAAGAGTGTTTTGCTGAGAAAAAAGCATTTTTGCTGAAAAAAGGTCATTTTAACCCTAACAATGAGGTTTTTTGCTGATGGGATGACTTTTTTGCCAAAAACACGACATTATTGCTGATGAAAAAAACGTATTGGCTGAAAACACGACGTTTTGGCTGATAAAATGAAGTTTTTGGTGAGAAAATGAGATTTTTGGTGAAAAAAGGTGTTTTTGGCTGAACATTTTTTTTTGGCTGAGAATTTTCTTTTGCCGATAACACGACGTTTTCACTGCTAAAAGCACATTTTGGGCGCGAACAGCACATTTTTGGTGAGAAAAAGAGTGTTTTGCTGAGAAAAAAGCATTTTTGCTGAAAAAAGGTCATTTTAACCCTAACAATGAGGTTTTTTGCTGATGGCATGACTTTTTTGCCAAAAACACGACATTATTGCTGATGAAAAAAAGGTATTGGCTGAAAACACGACGTTTTGGCTGATAAAATGAAGTTTTTGGTGAGAAAATGAGATTTTTGGTGAAAAAAGGTGTTTTTGGCTGAACATTTTTTTTTGGCTGAGAATTTTCTTTTGCCAATAACACGACGTTTTCACTGCTAAAAGCACATTTTCGGCGCGAACAGCACATTTTTGGTGAGAAAAAGAGTGTTTTGCTGAGAAAAAAGCATTTTTGCTGAAAAAAGGTCATTTTAACCCTAACAATGAGGTTTTTTGCTGATGGCATGACTTTTTTGCCCAAAATACGACATTATTGCTGATGAAAAAAACGTATTGGCTGAAAACACGACGTTTTGGCTGATAAAGTGAAGTTTTTGGTGAGAAAATGAGATTTTTTGGTGAAAAAAGGTGTTTTTGGCTGAACATTTTTTTTTGGCTGAGAATTTTCTTTTGCCGATAACACAACGTTTTCACTGCTAAAAGCACATTTTGGGCGCGAACAGCACATTTTTGGTGAGAAAAAGAGTGTTTTGCTGAGAAAAAAGCATTTTTGCTGAAAAAAGGTCATTTTAACCCTAACAATGAGGTTTTTTGCTGATGGGATGACTTTTTTGCCAAAAACACGACATTATTGCTGATGAAAAAAACGTATTGGCTGAAAACACGACGTTTTGGCTGATAAAATGAAGTTTTTGGTGAGAAAATGAGATTTTTGGTGAAAAAAGGTGTTTTTGGCTGAACATTTTTTTTTGGCTGAGAATTTTCTTTTGCCGATAACACGACGTTTTCACTGCTAAAAGCACATTTTGGGCGCGAACAGCAAAGTTTTGGTGAGAAAAAGAGTGTTTTGCTGGGAAAAAAGCATTTTTGCTGAAAAAAGGTCATTTTAACCCTAACAATGAGGTTTTTTGCTGATGGGATGACTTTTTTGCCAAAAACACGACATTATTGCTGATGAAAAAAACGTATTGGCAGAAAACACGACGTTTTGGCTGATAAAATGAAGTTTTTGGTGAGAAAATGAGATTTTTGGTGAAAAAAGGTGTTTTTGGCTGAACATTTTTTTTTGGCTGAGAATTTTCTTTTGCCGATAACACGACGTTTTCACTGCTAAAAGCACATTTTGGGTGCGAACAGCACATTTTTAATGAGAAAAAGAGTGTTTTGCTGAGAAAAAAGTATTTTTGCTGAAAAAAGGTCATTTTAACCCTAACAATGAGGTTTTTTGCTGATGGCATGACTTTTTTGCCAAAAACACGACATTATTGCTGATGAAAAAAACGTATTGGCTGAAAACACGACGTTTTGTCTGATAAAATGAAGTTTTTGGTGAGAAAATGAGATTTTTGGTGAAAAAAGGTGTTTTTGGCTGAACATTTTTTTTTGGCTGAGAATTTTCTTTTGACGATAACACGACGTTTTCACTGCTAAAAGCACATTTTGGGCGCGAAGAGCACATTTTTGGTGAGAAAAAGAGTGTTTTGCTGAGAAAAAAGCATTTTTGCTGAAAAAAGGTCATTTTAACCCTAACAATGAGGTTTTTTGCTGATGGGATGACTTTTTTGCCAAAAACACGACATTATTGCTGATGAAAAAAACGTATTGGCTGAAAACACGTAGTTTTGGCTGATAAAATAAAGTTTTTGGTGAGAAAATGAGATTTTTGGTGAAAAAAGGTGTTTTTGGCTGAGAATTTTCTTTTGCCGATAACACGACGTTTTCACTGCTAAAAGCACATTTTGGGCGGGAACAGCACATTTTTGGTGAGAAAAAGAGTGTTTTGCTGAGAAAAAAGCATTTTTGCTGAAAAAAGGTCATTTTAACCCTAACAATGAGGTTTTTTGCTGATGGGATGACTTTTTTGCCAAAAACACGACATTATTGCTGATGAAAAAAAGGTATTGGCTGAAAACACGACGTTTTGGCTGATAAAATGAAGTTTTTGGTGAGAGAATGAGATTTTTGGTGAAAAAAGGTGTTTTTGGCTGAAAATTTTTTTTTGGCTGAGAATTTTCTTTTTCCGATAACACGACGTTTTCACTGCTAAAAGCACATTTTCGGCGCGAACAGCACATTTTTGGTGAGAAAAAGAGTGTTTTGCTGAGAAAAAAGCATTTTTGCTGAAAAAAGGTCATTTTAACCCTAACAATGAGGTTTTTTGCTGATGGGATGACTTTTTTGCCAAAAACACGACATTATTGCTGATGAAAAAAAGGTATTGGCTGAAAACACGACGTTTTGGCTGATAAAATGAAGTTTTTGGTGAGAAAATGAGATTTTTGGTGAAAAAAGGTGTTTTTGGCTGAACATTTTTTTTTGGCTGAGAATTTTCTTTTGCCGATAACACGACGTTTTCACTGCTAAAAGCACATTTTGGGCGCGAACAGCACATTTTTGGTGAGAAAAAGAGTGTTTTGCTGAGAAAAAAGCATTTTTGCTGAAAAAAGGTCATTTTAACCCTAACAATGAGGTTTTTTGCTGATGGCATGACTTTTTTGCCAAAAACACGACATTATTGCTGATGAAAAAAAGGTATTGGCTGAAAACACGACGTTTTGGCTGATAAAATGAAGTTTTTGGTGAGAGAATGAGATTTTTGGTAAAAAAAGGGGTTTTTGGCTGAAAATTTTTTTTTGGCTGAGAATTTTCTTTTGCCGATAACACGACGTTTTCACTGCTAAAAGCACATTTTCGGCGCGAACAGCACATTTTTGGTGAGAAAAAGAGTGTTTTGCTGAGAAAAAAGCATTTTTGCTGAAAAAAGGTCATTTTAACCCTAACAATGAGGTTTTTTGCTGATGGGATGACTTTTTTGCCAAAAACACGACATTATTGCTGATGAAAAAAAGGTATTGGCTGAAAACACGACGTTTTGGCTGATAAAATGAAGTTTTTGGTGAGAAAATGAGATTTTTGGTGAAAAAAGGTGTTTTTGGCTGAACATTTTTTTTTGGCTGAGAATTTTCTTTTGCCGATAACACGACGTTTTCACTGCTAAAAGCACATTTTGGGCGCGAACAGCACATTTTTGGTGAGAAAAAGAGTGTTTTGCTGAGAAAAAAGCATTTTTGCTGAAAAAAGGTCATTTTAACCCTAACAATGAGGTTTTTTGCTGATGGCATGACTTTTTTGCCAAAAACACGACATTATTGCTGATGAAAAAAACGTATTGGCTGAAAACACGACGTTTTGTCTGATAAAATGAAGTTTTTGGTGAGAAAATGAGATTTTTGGTGAAAAAAGGTGTTTTTGGCTGAACATTTTTTTTTGGCTGAGAATTTTCTTTTGACGATAACACGACGTTTTCACTGCTAAAAGCACATTTTGGGCGCGAAGAGCACATTTTTGGTGAGAAAAAGAGTGTTTTGCTGAGAAAAAAGCATTTTTGCTGAAAAAAGGTCATTTTAACCCTAACAATGAGGTTTTTTGCTGATGGGATGACTTTTTTGCCAAAAACACGACATTATTGCTGATGAAAAAAACGTATTGGCTGAAAACACGTAGTTTTGGCTGATAAAATAAAGTTTTTGGTGAGAAAATGAGATTTTTGGTGAAAAAAGGTGTTTTTGGCTGAGAATTTTCTTTTGCCGATAACACGACGTTTTCACTGCTAAAAGCACATTTTGGGCGGGAACAGCACATTTTTGGTGAGAAAAAGAGTGTTTTGCTGAGAAAAAAGCATTTTTGCTGAAAAAAGGTCATTTTAACCCTAACAATGAGGTTTTTTGCTGATGGGATGACTTTTTTGCCAAAAACACGACATTATTGCTGATGAAAAAAAGGTATTGGCTGAAAACACGACGTTTTGGCTGATAAAATGAAGTTTTTGGTGAGAGAATGAGATTTTTGGTGAAAAAAGGTGTTTTTGGCTGAAAATTTTTTTTTGGCTGAGAATTTTCTTTTTCCGATAACACGACGTTTTCACTGCTAAAAGCACATTTTCGGCGCGAACAGCACATTTTTGGTGAGAAAAAGAGTGTTTTGCTGAGAAAAAAGCATTTTTGCTGAAAAAAGGTCATTTTAACCCTAACAATGAGGTTTTTTGCTGATGGGATGACTTTTTTGCCAAAAACACGACATTATTGCTGATGAAAAAAAGGTATTGGCTGAAAACACGACGTTTTGGCTGATAAAATGAAGTTTTTGGTGAGAAAATGAGATTTTTGGTGAAAAAAGGTGTTTTTGGCTGAACATTTTTTTTTGGCTGAGAATTTTCTTTTGCCGATAACACGACGTTTTCACTGCTAAAAGCACATTTTGGGCGCGAACAGCACATTTTTGGTGAGAAAAAGAGTGTTTTGCTGAGAAAAAAGCATTTTTGCTGAAAAAAGGTCATTTTAACCCTAACAATGAGGTTTTTTGCTGATGGCATGACTTTTTTGCCAAAAACACGACATTATTGCTGATGAAAAAAAGGTATTGGCTGAAAACACGACGTTTTGGCTGATAAAATGAAGTTTTTGGTGAGAGAATGAGATTTTTGGTAAAAAAAGGGGTTTTTGGCTGAAAATTTTTTTTTGGCTGAGAATTTTCTTTTGCCGATAACACGACGTTTTCACTGCTAAAAGCACATTTTCGGCGCGAACAGCACATTTTTGGTGAGAAAAAGAGTGTTTTGCTGAGAAAAAAGCATTTTTGCTGAAAAAAGGTCATTTTAACCCTAACAATGAGGTTTTTTGCTGATGGGATGACTTTTTTGCCAAAAACACGACATTATTGCTGATGAAAAAAAGGTATTGGCTGAAAACACGACGTTTTGGCTGATAAAATGAAGTTTTTGGTGAGAAAATGAGATTTTTGGTGAAAAAAGGTGTTTTTGGCTGAACATTTTTTTTTGGCTGAGAATTTTCTTTTGCCGATAACACGACGTTTTCACTGCTAAAAGCACATTTTGGGCGCGAACAGCACATTTTTGGTGAGAAAAAGAGTGTTTTGCTGAGAAAAAAGCATTTTTGCTGAAAAAAGGTCATTTTAACCCTAACAATGAGGTTTTTTGCTGATGGCATGACTTTTTTGCCAAAAACACGACATTATTGCTGATGAAAAAAAGGTATTGGCTGAAAACACGACGTTTTGGCTGATAAAATGAAGTTTTTGGTGAGAAAATGAGATTTTTGGTGAAAAAAGGTGTTTTTGGCTGAACATTTTTTTTTGGCTGAGAATTTTCTTTTGCCGATAACACGACGTTTTCACTGCTAAAAGCACATTTTGGGCGCGAACAGCACATTTTTGGTGAGAAAAAGAGTGTTTTGCTGAGAAAAAAGCATTTTTGCTGAAAAAAGGTCATTTTAACCCTAACAATGAGGTTTTTTGCTGATGGGATGACTTTTTTGCCAAAAACACGACATTATTGCGATGAAAAAAAGGTATTGGCTGAAAACACGACGTTTTGGCTGATAAAATGAAGGTTTTGGTGAGAAAATGAGATTTTTGGTGAAAAAAGGTGTTTTTGGCTGAACATTTTTTTTTGGCTGAAAATTTTCTTTTGCCGATAACACGACGTTTTCACTGCTAAAAGCACATTTTCGGCGCGAACAGCACATTTTTGGTGAGAAAAAGAGTGTTTTGCTGAGAAAAAAGCATTTTTGCTGAAAAAAGGTCATTTTAACCCTAACAATGAGGTTTTTTGCTGATGGGATGACTTTTTTGCCAAAAACACGACATTATTGCTGATAAAAAACGTATTGGCTGAAAACACGACGTTTTGGCTGATAAAATGAAGTTTTTGGTGAGAAAATGAGATTTTTGGTGAAAAAAGGTGTTTTTGGCTGAACATTCTTTTTTGGCTGAGAATTTTCTTTTGCCGATAACACGACGTTTTCACTGCTAAAAGCACATTTTGGGCGCGAACAGCACATTTTTGGTGAGAAAAAGAGTGTTTTGCTGAGAAAAAAGCATTTTTGCTGAAAAAAGGTCATTTTAACCCTAACAATGAGGTTTTTTGCTGATGGGATGACTTTTTTGCCAAAAACACGACATTATTGCTGATGAAAAAAACGTATTGGCTGAAAACACGACGTTTTGGCTGATAAAATGAAGTTTTTGGTGAGAAAATGAGATTTTTGGTGAAAAAAGGTGTTTTTGGCTGAACATTTTTTTTTGGCTGAGAATTTTCTTTTGCCGATAACACGACGTTTTCACTGCTAAAAGCACATTTTGGGCGCGAACAGCACATTTTTGGTGAGAAAAAGAGTGTTTTGCTGAGAAAAAAGCATTTTTGCTGAAAAAAGGTCATTTTAACCCTAACAATGAGGTTTTTTGCTGATGGGATGCCTTTTTTGCCAAAAACACGACATTATTGCTGATGAAAAAAACGTATTGGCTGAAAACACGACGTTTTGGCTGATAAAATGAAGTTTTTGGTGAGAAAATGAGATTTTTGGTGAAAAAAGGTGTTTTTGGCTGAACATTTTTTTTTGGCTGAGAATTTTCTTTTGCCGATAACACGACGTTTTCACTGCTAAAAGCACATTTTCGGCGCGAACAGCACATTTTTGGTGAGAAAAAGAGTGTTTTGCTGAGAAAAAAGCATTTTTGCTGAAAAAAGGTCATTTTAACCCTAACAATGAGGTTTTTTGCTGATGGCATGACTTTTTTGCCAAAAACACGACATTATTGCTGATGAAAAAAACGTATTGGCTGAAAACACGACGTTTTGGCTGATAAAATGAAGTTTTTGGTGAGAAAATGAGATTTTTGGTGAAAAAAGGTGTTTTTGGCTGAACATTTTTTTTTGGCTGAGAATTTTCTTTTGCCGATAACACGACGTTTTCACTGCTAAAAGCACATTTTGGGCGCGAACAGCACATTTTTGGTGAGAAAAAGAGTGTTTTGCTGAGAAAAAAGCATTTTTGCTGAAAAAAGGTCATTTTAACCCTAACAATGAGGTTTTTTGCTGATGGGATGACTTTTTTGCCAAAAACACGACATTATTGCTGATGAAAAAACGTATTGGCTGAAAACACGACGTTTTGGCTGATAAAATGAAGTTTTTGGTGAGAAAATGAGATTTTTTGTGAAAAAAGGTGTTTTTGGCTGAACATTTTTTTTTGGCTGAGAATTTTCTTTTGCCGATAACACGACGTTTTCACTGCTAAAAGCACATTTTGGGCGCGAACAGCACATTTTTGGTGAGAAAAAGAGTGTTTTGCTGAGAAAAAAGCATTTTTGCTGAAAAAAGGTCATTTTAACCCTAACAATGAGGTTTTTTGCTGATGGGATGACTTTTTTGCCAAAAACACGACATTATTGCTGATGAAAAAAACGTATTGGCTGAAAACACGACGTTTTGGCTGATAAAATGAAGTTTTTGGTGAGAAAATGAGATTTTTGGTGAAAAAAGGTGTTTTTGGCTGAACATTTTTTTTTGGCTGAGAATTTTCTTTTGCCGATAACACGACGTTTTCACTGCTAAAAGCACATTTTGGGCGCGAACAGCACATTTTTGGTGAGAAAAAGAGTGTTTTGCTGAGAAAAAAGCATTTTTGCTGAAAAAAGGTCATTTTAACCCTAACAATGAGGTTTTTTGCTGATGGCATGACTTTTTTGCCAAAAACACGACATTATTGCTGATGAAAAAAACGTATTGGCTGAAAACACGACGTTTTGGCTGATAAAATGAAGTTTTTGGTGAGAAAATGAGATTTTTGGTGAAAAAAGGTGTTTTTGGCTGAGAAGTTTCTTTTGACGATAACACGACGTTTAAACTGCTAAAAGCACATTTTGGGCGCGAACAGCACATTTTTGGTGAGAAAAAGAGTGTTTTGCTGAGAAAAAAGCATTTTTGCTGAAAAAAGGTCATTTTAACCCTAACAATGAGGTTTTTTGCTGATGGCATGACTTTTTTGCCAAAAACACGACATTATTGCTGATGAAAAAAACGTATTGGCTGAAAACACGACGTTTTGGCTAATAAAATGAAGTTTTTGGTGAGAAAATGAGATTTTTGGTGAAAAAAGGTGTTTTTGGCTGAACATTTTTTTTTGGCTGAGAATTTTCTTTTGCCGATAACACGACGTTTTCACTGCTAAAAGCACATTTTGGGCGCGAACAGCACATTTTTGGTGAGAAAAAGAGTGTTTTGCTGAGAAAAAAGCATTTTTGCTGAAAAAAGGTCATTTTAACCCTAACAATGAGGTTTTTTGCTGATGGGATGCCTTTTTTGCCAAAAACACGACATTATTGCTGATGAAAAAAACGTATTGGCTGAAAACACGACGTTTTGGCTGATAAAATGAAGTTTTTGGTGAGAAAATGAGATTTTTGGTGAAAAAAGGTGTTTTTGGCTGAACATTTTTTTTTGGCTGAGAATTTTCTTTTGCCGATAACACGACGTTTTCACTGCTAAAAGCACATTTTCGGCGCGAACAGCACATTTTTGGTGAGAAAAAGAGTGTTTTGCTGAGAAAAAAGCATTTTTGCTGAAAAAAGGTCATTTTAACCCTAACAATGAGGTTTTTTGCTGATGGCATGACTTTTTTGCCAAAAACACGACATTATTGCTGATGAAAAAAACGTATTGGCTGAAAACACGACGTTTTGGCTGATAAAATGAAGTTTTTGGTGAGAAAATGAGATTTTTGGTGAAAAAAGGTGTTTTTGGCTGAACATTTTTTTTTGGCTGAGAATTTTCTTTTGCCGATAACACGACGTTTTCACTGCTAAAAGCACATTTTGGGCGCGAACAGCACATTTTTGGTGAGAAAAAGAGTGTTTTGCTGAGAAAAAAGCATTTTTGCTGAAAAAAGGTCATTTTAACCCTAACAATGAGGTTTTTTGCTGATGGCATGACTTTTTTGCCAAAAACACGACATTATTGCTGATGAAAAAAACGTATTGGCTGAAAACACGACGTTTTGGCTGATAAAATGAAGTTTTTGGTGAGAAAATGAGATTTTTGGTGAAAAAAGGTGTTTTTGGCTGAACATTTTTTTTTGGCTGAGAATTTTCTTTTGCCGATAACACGACGTTTTCACTGCTAAAAGCACATTTTGGGCGCGAACAGCACATTTTTGGTGAGAAAAAGAGTGTTTTGCTGAGAAAAAAGCATTTTTGCTGAAAAAAGGTCATTTTAACCCTAACAATGAGGTTTTTTGCTGATGGCATGACTTTTTTGCCAAAAACACGACATTATTGCTGATGAAAAAAACGTATTGGCTGAAAACACGACGTTTTGGCTGATAAAATGAAGTTTTTGGTGAGAAAATGAGATTTTTGGTGAAAAAAGGTGTTTTTGGCTGAGAAGTTTCTTTTGACGATAACACGACGTTTAAACTGCTAAAAGCACATTTTGGGCGCGAACAGCACATTTTTGGTGAGAAAAAGAGTGTTTTGCTGAGAAAAAAGCATTTTTGCTGAAAAAAGGTCATTTTAACCCTAACAATGAGGTTTTTTGCTGATGGCATGACTTTTTTGCCAAAAACACGACATTATTGCTGATGAAAAAAACGTATTGGCTGAAAACACGACGTTTTGGCTGATAAAATGAAGTTTTTGGTGAGAAAATGAGATTTTTGGTGAAAAAAGGTGTTTTTGGCTGAACATTTTTTTTTGGCTGAGAATTTTCTTTTGCCGATAACACGACGTTTTCACTGCTAAAAGCACATTTTGGGCGCGAACAGCACATTTTTGGTGAGAAAAAGAGTGTTTTGCTGAGAAAAAAGCATTTTTGCTGAAAAAAGGTCATTTTAACCCTAACAATGAGGTTTTTTGCTGATGGGATGCCTTTTTTGCCAAAAACACGACATTATTGCTGATGAAAAAAACCTATTGGCTGAAAACACGACGTTTTGGCTGATAAAATGAAGTTTTTGGTGAGAAAATGAGATTTTTGGTGAAAAAAGGTGTTTTTGGCTGAACATTTTTTTTTGGCTGAGAATTTTCTTTTGCCGATAACACGACGTTTTCACTGCTAAAAGCACATTTTGGGCGCGAACAGCACATTTTTGGTGAGAAAAAGAGTGTTTTGCTGAGAAAAAAGCATTTTTGCTGAAAAAAGGTCATTTTAACCCTAACAATGAGGTTTTTTGCTGATGGGATGCCTTTTTTGCCAAAAACACGACATTATTGCTGATGAAAAAAACGTATTCGCTGAAAACACGACGTTTTGGCTGATAAAATGAAGTTTTTGGTGAGAAAATGAGATTTTTGGTGAAAAAAGGTGTTTTTGGCTGAACATTTTTTTTTGGCTGAGAATTTTCTTTTGCCGATAACACGACGTTTTCACTGCTAAAAGCACATTTTGGGCGCGAACAGCACATTTTTGGTGAGAAAAAGAGTGTTTTGCTGAGAAAAAAGCATTTTTGCTGAAAAAAGGTCATTTTAACCCTAACAATGAGGTTTTTTGCTGATGGGATGACTTTTTTGCCAAAAACAAGACATTATTGCTGATGAAAAAACGTATTGGCTGAAAACACGACGTTTTGGCTGATAAAATGAAGTTTTTGGTGAGAAAATGAGATTTTTGGTGAAAAAAGGTGTTTTTGGCTGAACATTATTTTTTGGCTGAGAATTTTCTTTTGCCGATAACACGACGTTTTCACTGCTAAAAGCACATTTTGGGCGCGAACAGCACATTTTTGGTGAGAAAAAGAGTGTTTTGCTGAGAAAAAAGCATTTTTGCTGAAAAAAGGTCATTTTAACCCTAACAATGAGGTTTTTTGCTGATGGGATGACTTTTTTGCCAAAAACACGACATTATTGCTGATGAAAAAACGTATTGGCTGAAAACACGACGTTTTGGCAGATAAAATGAAGTTTTTGGTGAGAAAATGAGATTTTTGGTGAAAAAAAGGTGTTTTTGGCTGAACATTTTTTTTTGGCTGAGAATTTTCTTTTGCCGATAACACGACGTTTTCACTGCTAAAAGCACATTTTGGGCGCGAACAGCACATTTTTGGTGAGAAAAAGAGTGTTTTGCTGAGAAAAAAGCATTTTTGCTGAAAAAAGGTCATTTTAACCCTAACAATGAGGTTTTTTGCTGATGGCATGACTTTTTTGCCAAAAACACGACATTATTGCTGATGAAAAAAACCTATTGGCTGAAAACACGACGTTTTGGCTGATAAAATGAAGTTTTTGGTGAGAAAATGAGATTTTTGGTGAAAAAAGGTGTTTTTGGCTGAACATTTTTTTTTGGCTGGGAATTTTCTTTTGCCGATAACACGACGTTTTCACTGCTAAAAGCACATTTTGGGCGCGAACAGCACATTTTTGGTGAGAAACAGAGTGTTTTGCTGAGAAAAAAGCATTTTTGCTGAAAAAAGGTCATTTTAACCCTAACAATGAGGTTTTTTGCTGATGGGATGCCTTTTTTGCCAAAAACACGACATTATTGCTGATGAAAAAAACGTATTGGCTGAAAACACGACGTTTTGGCTGATAAAATGAAGTTTTTGGTGAGAAAATGAGATTTTTGGTGAAAAAAGGTGTTTTTGGCTGAACATTTTTTTTTGGCTGAGAATTTTCTTTTGCCGATAACACGACGTTTTCACTGCTAAAAGCACATTTTGGGCGCGAACAGCACATTTTTGGTGAGAAAAAGAGTGTTTTGCTGAGAAAAAAGCATTTTTGCTGAAAAAAGGTCATTTTAACCCTAACAATGAGGTTTTTTGCTGATGGGATGCCTTTTTTGCCAAAAACACGACATTATTGCTGATGAAAAAAACGTATTGGCTGAAAACACGACGTTTTGGCTGATAAAATGAAGTTTTTGGTGAGAAAATGAGATTTTTGGTGAAAAAAGGTGTTTTTGGCTGAACATTTTTTTTTGGCTGAGAATTTTCTTTTGCCGATAACACGACGTTTTCACTGCTAAAAGCACATTTTGGGCGCGAACAGCACATTTTTGGTGAGAAAAAGAGTGTTTTGCTGAGAAAAAAGCATTTTTGCTGAAAAAAGGTCATTTTAACCCTAACAATGAGGTTTTTTGCTGATGGGATGACTTTTTTGCCAAAAACAAGACATTATTGCTGATGAAAAAACGTATTGGCTGAAAACACGACGTTTTGGCTGATAAAATGAAGTTTTTGGTGAGAAAATGAGATTTTTGGTGAAAAAAGGTGTTTTTGGCTGAACATTATTTTTTGGCTGAGAATTTTCTTTTGCCGATAACACGACGTTTTCACTGCTAAAAGCACATTATGGGCGCGAACAGCACATTTTTGGTGAGAAAAAGAGTGTTTTGCTGAGAAAAAAGCATTTTTGCTGAAAAAAGGTCATTTTAACCCTAACAATGAGGTTTTTTGCTGATGGGATGACTTTTTTGCCAAAAACACGACATTATTGCTGATGAAAAAACGTATTGGCTGAAAATACGACGTTTTGGCAGATAAAATGAAGTTTTTGGTGAGAAAATGAGATTTTTGGTGAAAAAAAGGTGTTTTTGGCTGAACATTTTTTTTTGGCTGAGAATTTTCTTTTGCCGATAACACGACGTTTTCACTGCTAAAAGCACATTTTGGGCGCGAACAGCACATTTTTGGTGAGAAAAAGAGTGTTTTGCTGAGAAAAAAGCATTTTTGCTGAAAAAAGGTCATTTTAACCCTAACAATGAGGTTTTTTGCTGATGGGATGCCTTTTTTGCCAAAAACACTACATTATTGCTGATGAAAAAAACGTATTGGCCGAAAACACGACGTTTTGGCTGATAAAATGAAGTTTTTGGTGAGAAAATGAGATTTTTGGTGAAAAAAGGTGTTTTTGGCTGAACATTTTTTTTTGGCTGAGAATTTTCTTTTGCCGATAACACGACGTTTTCACTGCTAAAAGCACATTTTGGGCGCGAACAGCACATTTTTGGTGAGAAAAAGAGTGTTTTGCTGAGAAAAAAGCATTTTTGCTGAAAAAAGGTCATTTTAACCCTAACAATGAGGTTTTTTGCTGATGGGATGCCTTTTTTGCCAAAAACACGACATTATTGCTGATGAAAAAAACGTATTGGCTGAAAACACGACGTTTTGGCTGATAAAATGAAGTTTTTGGTGAGAAAATGAGATTTTTGGTGAAAAAAGGTGTTTTTGGCTGAGAAGTTTCTTTTGACGATAACACGACGTTTAAACTGCTAAAAGCACATTTTGGGCGCGAACAGCACATTTTTGGTGAGAAAAAGAGTGTTTTGCTGAGAAAAAAGCATTTTTGCTGAAAAAAGGTCATTTTAACCCTAACAATGAGGTTTTTTGCTGATGGCATGACTTTTTTGCCAAAAACACGACATTATTGCTGATGAAAAAAACGTATTGGCTGAAAACACGACGTTTTGGCTGATAAAATGAAGTTTTTGGTGAGAAAATGAGATTTTTTGTGAAAAAAGGTGTTTTTGGCTGAACATTTTTTTTTGGCTGAGAATTTTCTTTTGCCGATAACTCGACGTTTTCACTGCTAAAAGCACATTTTGGGCGCGAATAGCACATTTTTGGTGAGAAAAAGAGTGTTTTGCTGAGAAAAAAGCATTTTTGCTGAAAGAAGGTCATTTTATCCCTAACAATGAGGTTTTTTGCTGATGGGATGACTTTTTTGCCAAAAACACGACATTATTGCTGATGAAAAAAACGTATTGGCTGAAAACACGACGTTTTGGCTGATAAAATGAAGTTTTTGGTGAGAAAATGAGATTTTTGGTGAAAAAAGGTGTTTTTGGCTGAACATTTTTTTTTGGCTGAGAATTTTCTTTTGCCGATAACACGACGTTTTCACTGCTAAAAGCACATTTTGGGCGCGAACAGCACATTTTTGGTGAGAAAAAGAGTGTTTTGCTGAGAAAAAAGCATTTTTGCTGAAAAAAGGTCATTTTAACCCTAACAATGAGGTTTTTTGCTGATGGGATGCCTTTTTTGCCAAAAACACGACATTATTGCTGATGAAAAAAACGTATTGGCTGAAAACACGACGTTTTGGCTGATAAAATGAAGTTTTTGGTGAGAAAATGAGATTTTTGGTGAAAAAAGGTGTTTTTGGCTGAGAAGTTTCTTTTGACGATAACACGACGTTTAAACTGCTAAAAGCACATTTTGGGCGCGAACAGCACATTTTTGGTGAGAAAAAGAGTGTTTTGCTGAGAAAAAAGCATTTTTGCTGAAAAAAGGTCATTTTAACCCTAACAATGAGGTTTTTTGCTGATGGGATGCCTTTTTTGCCAGAAACACTACATTATTGCTGATGAAAAAAACGTATTGGCTGAAAACACGACGTTTTGGCTGATAAAATGAAGTTTTTGGTGAGAAAATGAGATTTTTGGTGAAAAAAGGTGTTTTTGGCTGAACATTTTTTTTTGGCTGAGATATTTCTTTTGCCGATAACACGACGTTTTCACTGCTAAAAGCACATTTTGGGCGCGAACAGCACATTTTTGGTGAGAAAAAGAGTGTTTTGCTGAGAAAAAAGCATTTTTGCTGAAAAAAGGTCATTTTAACCCTAACAATGAGGTTTTTTGCTGATGGCATGACTTTTTTGCCAAAAACACGACATTATTGCTGATGAAAAAAACGTATTGGCTCAAAACCCGACGTTTTGGCTGATAAAATGAAGTTTTTGGTGAGAAAATGAGATTTTTGGTGAAAAAAGGTGTTTTTGGCTGAACATTTTTTTTTGGCTGAGAATTTTCTTTTGCCGATAACACGACGTTTTCACTGCTAAAAGCACATTTTGGGCGCGAACAGCACATTTTTGGTGAGAAAAAGAGTGTTTTGCTGAGAAAAAAGCATTTTTGCTGAAAAAAGGTCATTTTAACCCTAACAATGAGGTTTTTTGCTGATGGGATGCCTTTTTTGCCAGAAACACTACATTATTGCTGATGAAAAAAACGTATTGGCTGAAAACACGACGTTTTGGCTGATAAAATGAAGTTTTTGGTGAGAAAATGAGATTTTTGGTGAAAAAAGGTGTTTTTGGCTGAACATTTTTTTTTGGCTGAGATATTTCTTTTGCCGATAACACGACGTTTTCACTGCTAAAAGCACATTTTGGGCGTGAACAGCACATTTTTGGTGAGAAAAAGAGTGTTTTGCTGAGAAAAAAGCATTTTTGCTGAAAAAAGGTCATTTTAACCCTAACAATGAGGTTTTTTGCTGATGGGATGCCTTTTTTGCCAAAAACACGACATTATTGCTGATGAAAAAAACGTATTGGCTGAAAACACGACGTTTTGGCTGATAAAATGAAGTTTTTGGTGAGAAAATGAGGTTTTTGGTGAAAAAAGGTGTTTTTAGCTGAACATTTTTTTTTGGCTGAGAATTTTCTTTTGCCGATAACACGACGTTTTCACTGCTAAAAGCACATTTTGGGCGCGAACAGCACATTTTTGGTGAGAAAAAGAGTGTTTTGCTGAGAAAAAAGCATTTTTGCTGAAAAAAGGTCATTTTAACCCTAACAATGAGGTTTTTTGCTGATGGGATGCCTTTTTTGCCAAAAACACGACATTATTGCTGATGAAAAAAACGTATTGGCTGAAAACACGACGTTTTGGCTGATAAAATGAAGTTTTTGGTGAGAAAATGAGATTTTTGGTGAAAAAAGGTGTTTTTGGCTGAGAAGTTTCTTTTGACGATAACACGACGTTTTCACTGCTAAAAGCACATTTTGGGCGCGAACAGCACATTTTTAGTGAGAAAAAGAGTGTTTTGCTGAGAAAAAAGCATTTTTGCTGAAAAAAGGTCATTTTAACCCTAACAATGAGGTTTTTTGCTGATGGCATGACTTTTTTGCCAAAAACACGACATTATTGCTGATGAAAAAAACGTATTGGCTGAAAACACGACGTTTTGGCTGATAAAATGAAGTTTTTGGTGAGAAAATGAGATTTTTGGTGAAAAAAGGTGTTTTTGGCTGAACATTTTTTTTTGGCTGAGAATTTTCTTTTGACGATAACACGACGTTTTCACTGCTAAAAGCACATTTTGGGCGCGAACAGCACATTTTTAGTGAGAAAAAGAGTGTTTTGCTGAGAAAAAAGCATTTTTGCTGAAAAAAGGTCATTTTAACCCTAACAATGAGGTTTTTTGCTGATGGGATGCCTTTTTTGCCAAAAACACGACATTATTGCTGATGAAAAAAACGTATTGGCTGAAAACACGACGTTTTGGCTGATAAAATGAAGTTTTTGGAGAGAAAATGAGATTTTTGGTGAAAAAAGGTGTTTTTGGCTGAGAATTTTCTTTTGCCGATAACACGACGTTTTCACTGCTAAAAGCACATTTTGGGCGCGAACAGCACATTTTTGGTGAGAAAAAGAGTGTTTTGCTGAGAAAAAAGCATTTTTGCTGAAAAAAGGTCATTTTAACCCTAACAATGAGGTTTTTTGCTGATGGGATGCCTTTTTTGCCAAAAACACGACATTATTGCTGATGAAAAAAACGTATTGGCTGAAAACACGACGTTTTGGCGGATAAAATGAAGTTTTTGGTGAGAAAATAAGATTTTTGGTGAAAAAAGGTGTTTTTGGCTGAACATTCTTTTTTGGCTGAGAATTTTCTTTTGCCGATAACACGACGTTTTCACTGCTAAAAGCACATTTTGGGCGCGAACAGCACATTTTTGGTGAGAAACAGAGTGTTTTGCTGAGAAAAAAGCATTTTTGTTGAAAAAAGGTCATTTTAACCCTAACAATGAGGTTTTTTGCTGATGGGATGACTTTTTTGCCAAAAACACGACATTATTGCTGATGAAAAAAACGTATTGGCTGAAAACACGACGTTTTGGCTGATAAAATGAAGTTTTTGGTGAGAAAATGAGATTTTTGGTGAAAAAAGGTGTTTTTGGCTGAACATTCTTTTTTGGCTGAGAATTTTCCTTTGCCGATAACACGACGTTTTCACTGCTGAAAGCACATTTTGGGCACGAACAGCACATTTTTGGTGAGAAAAAGAGTGTTTTGCTGAGAAAAAAGCATTTTTGCTGAAAAAAAAGGTCATTTTAACCCTAACAATGAGGTTTTTTGCTGATGGGATGCCTTTTTTGCCAAAAACACGACATTATTGCTGATGAAAAAAACGTATTGGCTGAAAACACGACGTTTTGCCTGATAAAATGAAGTTTTTGGTGAGAAAATGAGATTTTTGGTGAAAAAAGGTGTTTTTGGCTGAGAATTTTCTTTTGCCGATAACACGACGTTTTCACTGCTAAAAGCACATTTTTGGCGCGAACAGCACATTTTTGGTGAGAAAAAGAGTGTTTTGCTGAGAAAAAAGCATTTTTGCTGAAAAAAGGTCATTTTAACCCTAACAATGAGGTTTTTTGCTGATGGCATGACTTTTTTGCCAAAAACACGACATTATTGCTGATGAAAAAAACGTATTGGCTAAAAACACGACGTTTTGGCTGATAAAATGAAGTTTTTGGTGAGAAAATGAGATTTTTGGTGAAAAAAGGAGTTTTTGGCTGAACATTTTTTTTTGGCTTAGAATTTTCCTTTGCCGATAACACGATGTTTTCACTGCTAAAAGCACATTTTGGGCACGAACAGCACATTTTTGGTGAGAAACAGAGTGTTTTGCTGAGAAAAAAGCATTTTTGCTGAAAAAAGGTCATTTTAACCCTAACAATGAGGTTTTTTGCTGATGGGATGTCTTTTTGGCCAAAAACACGACATTATTGCTGATGAAAAAAACGTATTGGCTGAAAACACGACGTTTTGGCTGATAAAATGAAAATTTTGGTGAGAAAATGAGATTTTTGGTGAAAAAAGGTGTTTTTGGCTGAACATTCTTTTTTGGCTGAGAATTTTCTTTTGCCGATAACACGACGTTTTCACTGCTAAAAGCACATTTTTGGCACGAACAGCACATTTTTGGTGAGAAACAGAGTGTTTTGCTGAGAAAAAAGCATTTTTACTGAAAAAAGGTCATTTTAACACTAACAATGAGGTTTTTTGCTGATGGGATGACTTTTTTGCCAAAAACACGACATTATTGCTGATGAAAAAAACGTATTGGCTGAAAACACGACGTTTTGGCTGATAAAATGAAGTTTTTGGTGAGAAAATGAGATTTTTGGTGAAAAAAGGTGTTTTTGGCTGAACATTCTTTTTTGGCTGAGAATTTTCTTTTGCCGATAACACGACGTTTTCACTGCTAAAAGCACATTTTGGGCGCGAACAGCACATTTTTGGTGAGAAAAAGAGTGTTTTGCTGAGAAAATAGCATTTTTGCTGAAAAAAGGTCATTTTAACCCTAACAATGAGGTTTTTTGCTGATGGGATGACTTTTTTGCCAAAAACACGACATTATTGCTGATGAAAAAAACGTATTGGCTGAAAACACGACGTTTTGGCTGATAAAATGAAGTTTTTGGTGAGAAAATGAGATTTTTGGTGAAAAAAGGTGTTTTTGGCTGAACATTTTTTTTTGCTGAGAATTTTCTTTTGCCGATAACACGACGTTTTCACTGCTAAAAGCACATTTTGGGCGCGAACAGAACATTTTTGGTGAGAAAAAGAGTGTTTTGCTGAGAAAAAAGCATTTTTGCTGAAAAAAGGTCATTTTAACCCTAACAATGAGGTTTTTTGCTGATGGGATGCCTTTTTGGCCAAAAACACGACATTATTGCTGATGAAAAAAACGTATTGGCTGAAAACACGACGTTTTGGCTGATGAAATGAAGTTTTTGGTGAGAAAATAAGATTTTTGGTGAAAAAAGGTGTTTTTGGCTGAACATTCTTTTTTGGCTGAGAATTTTCTTTTGCCGACAACACGACGTTTTCACTGCTAAAAGCACATTTTGGGCGCGAACAGCACATTTTTGGTGAGAAACAGAGTGTTTTGCTGAGAAAAAAGCATTTTTGTTGAAAAAAGGTCATTTTAACCCTAACAATGAGGTTTTTTGCTGATGGGATGACTTTTTTGCCAAAAACACGACATTATTGCTGATGAAAAAAACGTATTGGCTGAAAACACGACGTTTTGGATGATAAAATGAAGTTTTTGGTGAGAAAATGAGATTTTTGGTGAAAAAGGTGTTTTTGGCTGAACATTCTTTTTTGGCTGAGAATTTTCCTTTGCCGATAACACGACGTTTTCACTGCTGAAAGCACATTTTGGGCACGAACAGCACATTTTTGGTGAGAAAAAGAGTGTTTTGCTGAGAAAAAAGCATTTTTGCTGAAAAAAAAGGTCATTTTAACCCTAACAATGAGGTTTTTTGCTGATGGGATGCCTTTTTTGCCAAAAACACGACATTATTGCTGATGAAAAAAACGTATTGGCTAAAAACACGACGTTTTGGCTGATAAAATGAAGTTTTTGGTGAGAAAATGAGATTTTTGGTGAAAAAAGGTGTTTTTGGCTGAACATTTTTTTTTGGCTTAGAATTTTCCTTTGCCGATAACACGATGTTTTCACTGCTAAAAGCACATTTTGGGCACGAACAGCACATTTTTGGTGAGAAACAGAGTGTTTTGCTGAGAAAAAAGCATTTTTGCTGAAAAAAGGTCATTTTAACCCTAACAATGAGGTTTTTTGCTGATGGGATGTCTTTTTGGCCAAAAACACGACATTATTGCTGATGAAAAAAACGTATTGGCTGAAAACACGACGTTTTGGCTGATAAAATGAAAATTTTGGTGAGAAAATGAGATTTTTGGTGAAAAAAGGTGTTTTTGGCTGAACATTCTTTTTTGGCTGAGAATTTTCTTTTGCCGATAACACGACGTTTTCACTGCTAAAAGCACATTTTGGGCACGAACAGCACATTTTTGGTGAGAAAAAGAGTGTTTTGCTGAGAAAAAAGCATTTTTGCTGAAAAAAGGTCATTTTAACACTAACAATGAGGTTTTTTGCTGATGGGATGACTTTTTTGCCAAAAACACGACATTATTGCTGATGAAAAAAACGTATTGGCTGAAAACACGACGTTTTGGCTGATAAAATGAAGTTTTTGGTGAGAAAATGAGATTTTTGGTGAAAAAAGGTGTTTTTGGCTGAACATTCTTTTTTGGCTGAGAATTTTCCTTTGCCGATAACACGACGTTTTCACTGCTGAAAGCACATTTTGGGCACGAACAGCACATTTTTGGTGAGAAAAAGAGTGTTTTGCTGAGAAAAAAGCATTTTTGCTGAAAAAAAAGGTCATTTTAACCCTAACAATGAGGTTTTTTGCTGATGGGATGACTTTTTTGCCAAAAACACGACATTATTGCTGATGAAAAAAAACGTATTGGCTGAAAACACGACGTTTTGGCTGATAAAATGAAGTTTTTGGTGAGAAAATGAGATTTTTGGTGAAAAAAGGTGTTTTTGGCTGAACATTATTTTTTAGCTGAGAATTTTCTTTTGCCCATAACACGACGTTTTCACTGCTAAAAGCACATTTTGGGCGCGAACAGCACATTTTTGGTGAGAAAAAGAGTGTTTTGCTGAGAAAAAAGCATTTTTACTGAAAAAAGGTCATTTTAACACTAACAATGAGGTTTTTTGCTGATGGGATGACTTTTTTGCCAAAAACACGACATTATTGCTGATGAAAAAAACGTATTGGCTGAAAACACGACGTTTTGGCTGATAAAATGAAGTTTTTGGTGAGAAAATGAGATTTTTGGTGAAAAAAGGTGTTTTTGGCTGAACATTCTTTTTTGGCTGAGAATTTTCCTTTGCCGATAACACGACGTTTTCACTGCTGAAAGCACATTTTGGGCACGAACAGCACATTTTTGGTGAGAAAAAGAGTGTTTTGCTGAGAAAAAAGCATTTTTGCTGAAAAAAAAGGTCATTTTAACCCTAACAATGAGGTTTTTTGCTGATGGGATGACTTTTTTGCCAAAAACACGACATTATTGCTGATGAAAAAAAACGTATTGGCTGAAAACACGACGTTTTGGCTGATGAAATGAAGTTTTTGGTGAGAAAATGAGATTTTTGGTGAAAAAAGGTGTTTTTGGCTGAACATTATTTTTTAGCTGAGAATTTTCTTTTGCCCATAACACGACGTTTTCACTGCTAAAAGCACATTTTGGGCGCGAACAGCACATTTTTGGTGAGAAAAAGAGTGTTTTGCTGAGAAAAAAGCATTTTTGCTGAAAAAAAAGGTCATTTTAACCCTAACAATGAGGTTTTTTGCTGATGGGATGACTTTTTTGCCAAAAACACGACATTATTGCTGATGAAAAAAAACGTATTGGCTGAAAACACGACGTTTTGGCTGATAAAATGAAGTTTTTGGTGAGAAAATGAGATTTTTGGTGAAAAAAGGTGTTTTTGGCTGAACATTATTTTTGAGCTGAGAATTTTCTTTTGCCCATAACACGACGTTTTCACTGCTAAAAGCACATTTTGGGTGCGAACAGCACATTTTTGGTGAGAAAAAGAGTGTTTTGCTGAGAAAAAAGCATTTTTGCTGAAAAAAGGTCATTTTAACCCTAACAATGAGGTTTTTTGCTGATGGGATGACTTTTTTGCCAAAAACACGACATTATTGCTGATGAAAAAAACGTATTGGCTGAAAACACGACGTTTTGGCTGATAAAATGAAGTTTTTGGTGAGAAAATGAGATTTTTGGTGAAAAAAGGTGTTTTTGGCTGAACATTCTTTTTTGGCTGAGAATTTTCCTTTGCCGATAACACGACGTTTTCACTGCTGAAAGCACATTTTGGGCACAAACAGCACATTTTTGGTGAGAAAAAGAGTGTTTTGCTGAGAAAAAAGCATTTTTGCTGAAAAAAAAGGTCATTTTAACCCTAACAATGAGGTTTTTTGCTGATGGGATGACTTTTTTGCCAAAAACACGACATTATTGCTGATGAAAAAAAACGTATTGGCTGAAAACACGACGTTTTGGCTGATAAAATGAAGTTTTTGGTGAGAAAATGAGATTTTTGGTGAAAAAAGGTGTTTTTGGCTAAACATTATTTTTTAGCTGAGAATTTTCTTTTGCCCATAACACGACGTTTTCACTGCTAAAAGCACATTTTGGGCGCGAACAGCACATTTTTGGTGAGAAAAAGAGTGTTTTGCTGAGAAAAAAGCATTTTTGCTGAAAAAAGGTCATTTTAACCCTAACAATGAGGTTTTTTGCTGATGGCATGACTTTTTTGCCAAAAACACGACATTATTGCTGATGAAAAAAACGTATTGGCTGAAAACACGACGTTTTGGCTGATAAAATGAAGTTTTTGGTGAGAAAATGAGATTTTTGGTGAAAAAAGGTGTTTTTGGCTGAACATTTTTTTTTGGCTGAGAATTTTCTTTTGCCGATAACACGACGTTTTCACTGCTAAAAGCACATTTTGGGCGCGAACAGCACATTTTTGGTGAGAAACAGAGTGTTTTGCTGAGAAAAAAGCATTTTTGCTGAAAAAAGGTCATTTTAACCCTAACAATGAGGTTTTTTGCTGATGGGATGTCTTTTTGGCCAAAAACACGACATTATTGCTGATGAAAAAAACGTATTGGCTGAAAACACGACGTTTTGGCTGATAAAATGAAAATTTTGGTGAGAAAATGAGATTTTTGGTGAAAAAAGGTGTTTTTGGCTGAACATTCTTTTTTGGCTGAGAATTTTCTTTTGCCGATAACACGAAGTTTTCACTGCTAAAAGCACATTTTGGGCGCGAACAGCACATTTTTGGTGAGAAACAGAGTGTTTTGCTGAGAAAAAAGCATTTTTACTGAAAAAAGGTCATTTTAACACTAACAATGAGGTTTTTTGCTGATGGGATGACTTTTTTGCCAAAAACACGACATTATTGCTGATGCAAAAAACCTATTGGCTGAAAACACGACGTTTTGGCTGATAAAATGAAGTTTTTGGTGAGAAAATGAGATTTTTGGTGAAAAAAGGTGTTTTTGGCTGAACATTCTTTTTTGGCTGAGAATTTTCCTTTGCCGATAACACGACGTTTTCACTGCTGAAAGCACATTTTGGGCGCGAACAGCACATTTTTGGTGAGAAAAAGAGTGTTTTGCTGAGAAAAAAGCATTTTTGCTGAAAAAAGGTCATTTTAACCCTAACAATGAGGTTTTTTGCTGATGGCATGACTTTTTTGCCAAAAACACGACATTATTGCTGATGAAAAAAACGTATTGGCTGAAAACACGACGTTTTGGCTGATAAAATGAAGTTTTTGGTGAGAAAATGAGATTTTTGGTGAAAAAAGGTGTTTTTGGCTGAACATTATTTTTTAGCTGAGAATTTTCTTTTGCCGATAACACGACGTTTTCACTGCTAAAAGCACATTTTGGGCGCGAACAGCACATTTTTGGTGAGAAACAGAGTGTTTTTTCTGAGAAAAAAATATTTTTGCTGAAAAAAGGTCATTTTAACCCTAACAATGAGGTTTTTTGCTGATGGGATGACTTCTTTGCCAAAAACACGACATTATTGCTGATGCAAAAAACCTATTGGCTGAAAACACGACGTTTTGGCTGATAAAATGAAGTTTTTGGTGAGAAAATGAGATTTTTGGTGAAAAAAGGTGTTTTTGGCTGAACATTCTTTTTTGGCTGAGAATTTTCCTTTGTCGATAACACGACGTTTTCACTGCTGAAAGCACATTTTGGGCGCGAACAGCACATTTTTGGTGAGAAAAAGAGTGTTTTGCTGAGAAAAAAGCATTTTTGCTGAAAAAAGGTCATTTTAACCCTAACAATGAGGTTTTTTGCTGATGGCATGACTTTTTTGCCAAAAACACGACATTATTGCTGATGAAAAAAACGTATTGGCTGAAAACACGACGTTTTGGCTGATAAAATGAAGTTTTTGGTGAGAAAATGAGATTTTTGGTGAAAAAAGGTGTTTTTGGCTGAACATTATTTTTTAGCTGAGAATTTTCTTTTGCCGATAACACGACGTTTTCACTGCTAAAAGCACATTTTGGGCGCGAACAGCACATTTTTGGTGAGAAACAGAGTGTTTTGCTGAGAAAAAAGCATTTTTGCTGAAAAAAGGTCATTTTAACCCTAACAATGAGGTTTTTTGCTGATGGGATGTCTTTTTGGCCAAAAACACGACATTATTGCTGATGAAAAAAACGTATTGGCTGAAAACACGACGTTTTGGCTGATAAAATGAAAATTTTGGTGAGAAAATGAGATTTTTGGTGAAAAAAGGTGTTTTTGGCTGAACATTTTTTTTTGGCTGAGAATTTTCTTTTGCCGATAACACGAAGTTTTCACTGCTAAAAGCACATTTTGGGCGCGAACAGCACATTTTTGGTGAGAAACAGAGTGTTTTGCTGAGAAAAAAGCATTTTTACTGAAAAAAGGTCATTTTAACACTAACAATGAGGTTTTTTGCTGATGGGATGACTTTTTTGCCAAAAACACGACATTATTGCTGATGCAAAAAACCTATTGGCTGAAAACACGACGTTTTGGCTGATAAAATGAAGTTTTTGGTGAGAAAATGAGATTTTTGGTGAAAAAAGGTGTTTTTGGCTGAACATTCTTTTTTGGCTGAGAATTTTCCTTTGCCGATAACACGACGTTTTCACTGCTAAAAGCACATTTTGGGCACGAACAGCACATTTTTGGTGAGAAAAAGAGTGTTTTGCTGAGAAAAAAGCATTTTTGCTGAAAAAAAAGGTCATTTTAACCCTAACAATGAGGTTTTTTGCTGATGGGATGACTTTTTTGCCAAAAACACGACATTATTGCTGATGAAAAAAAACGTATTGGCTGAAAACACGACGTTTTGGCTGATAAAATGAAGTTTTTGGTGAGAAAATGAGATTTTTGGTGAAAAAAGGTGTTTTTGGCTGAACATTATTTTTTAGCTGAGAATTTTCTTTTGCCCATAACACGACGTTTTCACTGCTAAAAGCACATTTTGGGCGCGAACAGCACATTTTTGGTGAGAAACAGAGTGTTTTGCTGAGAAAAAAGCATTTTTGCTGAGAAAAAAGCATTTTTGCTGAAAAAAAAGGTCATTTTAACCCTAACAATGAGGTTTTTTGCTGATGGGATGACTTTTTTGCAAAAAACACGACATTATTGCTGATGAAAAAAAACGTATTGGCTGAAAACACGACGTTTTGGCTGATAAAATGAAGTTTTTGGTGAGAAAATGAGATTTTTGGTGAAAAAAGGTGTTTTTGGCTGAACATTATTTTTTAGCTGAGAATTTTCTTTTGCCCATAACACGACGTTTTCACTGCTAAAAGCACATTTTGGGCGCGAACAGCACATTTTTGGTGAGAAAAAGAGTGTTTTGCTGAGAAAAAAGCATTTTTGCTGAAAAAAGGTCATTTTAACCCTAACAATGAGGTTTTTTGCTGATGGGATGACTTTTTTGCCAAAAACACGACATTATTGCTGATGAAAAAAACGTATTGGCTGAAAACACGACGTTTTGGCTGATAAAATGAAAATTTTGGTGAGAAAATGAGATTTTTGGTGAAAAAAGGTGTTTTTGGCTGAACATTCTTTTTTGGCTGAGAATTTTCTTTTGCCGATAACACGACGTTTTCACTGCTAAAAGCACATTTTGGGCGCGAACAGCACATTTTTGGTGAGAAACAGAGTGTTTTGCTGAGAAAAAAGCATTTTTGCTGAAAAAAGGTCATTTTAACCCTAACAATGAGGTTTTTTGCTGATGGGATGACTTTTTGGCCAAAAACACGACATTATTGCTGATGAAAAAAACGTATTGGCTGAAAACACGACGTTTTGGCTGATAAAATGAAAATTTTGGTGAGAAAATGAGATTTTTGGTGAAAAAAGGTGTTTTTGGCTGAACATTCTTTTTTGGCTGAGAATTTTCTTTTGCCGATAACACGACGTTTTCACTGCTAAAAGCACATTTTGGGCGCGAACAGCACATTTTTGGTGAGAAAAAGAGTGTTTTGCTGAGAAAAAAGCATTTTTGCTGAAAAAAGGTCATTTTAACCCTAACAATGAGGTTTTTTGCTGATGGGATGACTTTTTTGCCAAAAACACGACATTATTGCTGATGAAAAAAACGTATTGGCTGAAAACACGACGTTTTGGCTGATAAAATGAAAATTTTGGTGAGAAAATGAGATTTTTGGTGAAAAAAGGTGTTTTTGGCTGAACATTCTTTTTTGGCTGAGAATTTTCTTTTGCCGATAACACGACGTTTTCACTGCTAAAAGCACATTTTGGGCGCGAACAGCACATTTTTGGTGAGAAACAGAGTGTTTTGCTGAGAAAAAAGCATTTTTGCTGAAAAAAGGTCATTTTAACCCTAACAATGAGGTTTTTTGCTGATGGGATGACTTTTTGGCCAAAAACACGACATTATTGCTGATGAAAAAAACGTATTGGCTGAAAACACGACGTTTTGGCTGATAAAATGAAAATTTTGGTGAGAAAATGAGATTTTTGGTGAAAAAAGGTGTTTTTGGCTGAACATTCTTTTTTGGCTGAGAATTTTCTTTTGCCGATAACACGACGTTTTCACTGCTGAAAGCACATTTTGGGCGCGAACAGCACATTTTTGGTGAGAAACAGAGTGTTTTGCTGAGAAAAAAGCATTTTTACTGAAAAAAGGTCATTTTAACACTAACAATGAGGTTTTTTGCTGATGGGATGACTTTTTTGCCAAAAACACGACATTATTGCTGATGAAAAAAACGTATTGGCTGAAAACACGACGTTTTGGCTGATAAAATGAAGTTTTTGGTGAGAAAATGAGATTTTTGGTGAAAAAAGGTGTTTTTGGCTGAACATTCTTTTTTGGCTGAGAATTTTCCTTTGCCGATAACACGACGTTTTCACTGCTGAAAGCACATTTTGGGCACGAACAGCACATTTTTGGTGAGAAAAAGAGTGTTTTGCTGAGAAAAAAGCATTTTTGCTGAAAAAAAAGGTCATTTTAACCCTAACAATGAGGTTTTTTGCTGATGGGATGACTTTTTTGCCAAAAACACGACATTATTGCTGATGAAAAAAAACGTATTGGCTGAAAACACGACGTTTTGGCTGATAAAATGAAGTTTTTGGTGAGAAAATGAGATTTTTGGTGAAAAAAGGTGTTTTTGGCTGAACATTCTTTTTTGGCTGAGAATTTTCCTTTGCCGATAACACGACGTTTTCACTGCTGAAAGCACATTTTGGGCACAAACAGCACATTTTTGGTGAGAAAAAGAGTGTTTTGCTGAGAAAAAAGCATTTTTGCTGAAAAAAAAGGTCATTTTAACCCTAACAATGAGGTTTTTTGCTGATGGCATGACTTTTTTGCCAAAAACACGACATTATTGCTGATGAAAAAAACGTATTGGCTGAAAACACGACGTTTTGGCTGATAAAATGAAGTTTTTGGTGAGAAAATGAGATTTTTGGTGAAAAAAGGTGTTTTTGGCTGAACATTCTTTTTTGGCTGAGAATTTTCTTTTGCCGATAACACGACGTTTTCACTGCTAAAAGCACATTTTGGGCGCGAACAGCACATTTTTGGTGAGAAACAGAGTGTTTTGCTGAGAAAAAAGCATTTTTGCTGAAAAAAGGTCATTTTAACCCTAACAATGAGGTTTTTTGCTGATGGGATGACTTTTTTGCCAAAAACACGACATTATTGCTGATGAAAAAAACGTATTGGCTGAAAACACGACGTTTTGGCTGATAAAATGAAGTTTTTGGTGAGAAAATGAGATTTTTGGTGAAAAAAGGTGTTTTTGGCTGAACATTCTTTTTTGGCTGAGAATTTTCCTTTGCCGATAACACGACGTTTTCACTGCTGAAAGCACATTTTGGGCACAAACAGCACATTTTTGGTGAGAAAAAGAGTGTTTTGCTGAGAAAAAAGCATTTTTGCTGAAAAAAAAGGTCATTTTAACCCTAACAATGAGGTTTTTTGCTGATGGGATGACTTTTTTGCCAAAAACACGACATTATTGCTGATCAAAAAAAAGGTAATGGCTGAAAACACGACGTTTTGGCTGATAAAATGAAGTTTTTGGTGAGAAAATGAGATTTTTGGTGAAAAAAAGTGTTTTTGGCTGAACATTTTTGTTTGGCTGAGAATTTTCTTTTGCCGATAACACGACGTTTTCACTGCTAAAAGCACATTTTGGGCGCAAACAGCACATTTTTGGTGAGAAAAAGAGTGTTTTGCTGAGAAAAAAGCATTTTTGCTGAAAAAAGGTCATTTTAACCCTAACAATGAGGTTTTTTGCTGATGGCATGACTTTTTTGCCAAAAACACGACATTATTGCTGATGAAAAAAACGTATTGGCTGAAAATACGACGTTTTGGCTGATAAAATGAAGTTTTTGGTGAGAAAATGAGATTTTTGGTGAAAAAAGGTGTTTTTGGCTGAATATTTTTTTTTGGCTGAGAATTTTCTTTTGCCGATAACACGACGTTTTCACTGCTAAAAGCACATTTTGGGCGCGAACAGCACATTTTTGGTGAGAAAAAGAGTGTTTTGCTGAGAAAAAAGCATTTTTGCTGAAAAAAGGTCATTTTAACCCTAACAATGAGGTTTTTTGCTGATGGGATGACTTTTTTGCCAAAAACACGACATTATTGCTGATGAAAAAAAACGTATTGGCTGAAAACACGACGTTTTGGCTGATAAAATGAAGTTTTTGGTGAGAAAATGAGATTTTTGGTGAAAAAAGGTGTTTTTGGCTGAACATTTTTTTTTGGCTGAGAATTTTCTTTTGCCGATAACACGACGTTTTCACTGCTAAAAGCACATTTTGGGCGCGAACAGCACATTTTTGGTGAGAAAAAGAGTGTTTTGCTGAGAAAAAAGCATTTTTGCTGAAAAAAGGTCATTTTAACCCTAACAATGAGGTTTTTTGCTGATGGGATGACTTCTTTGCCAAAAACACGACATTATTGCTGATGAAAAAAACGTATTGGCTGAAAACACGACGTTTTGGCTGATAAAATGAAGTTTTTGGTGAGAAAAATGAGATTTTTGGTGAAAAAAGGTGTTTTTGGCTGAACATTTTTTTTTGGCTGAGAATTTTCTTTTGCCGATAACACGACGTTTTCACTGCTAAAAGCACATTTTGGGCGCGAACAGCACATTTTTGGTGAGAAAAAGAGTGTTTTGCTGAGAAAAAAGCATTTTTGCTGAAAAAAGGTCATTTTAACCCTAACAATGAGGTTTTTTGCTGATGGGATGACTTTTTTGCCAAAAACACGACATTATTGCTGATGAAAAAAACGTATTGGCTGAAAACACGACGTTTTGGCTGATAAAATGAAGTTTTTGGTGAGAAAATGAGATTTTTGGTGAAAAAAGGTGTTTTTGGCTGAACATTTTTTTTTGGCTGAGAATTTTCTTTTGCCGATAACACGACGTTTTCACTGCTAAAAGCACATTTTGGGCACGAACAGCACATTTTTGGTGAGAAAAAGAGTGTTTTGCTGAGAAAAAAGCATTTTTGCTGAAAAAAGGTCATTTTAACCCTAACAATGAGGTTTTTTGCTGATGGCATGACTTTTTTGCCAAAAACACGACATTATTGCTGATGAAAAAAACGTATTGGCTGAAAACACGACGTTTTGGCTGATAAAATGAAGTTTTTGGTGAGAAAATGAGATTTTTGGTGAAAAAAGGTGTTTTTGGCTGAACATTTTTATTTGGCTGAGAATTTTCTTTTGCCGATAACACGACGTTTTCACTGCTAAAAGCACATTTTGGGCACGAACAGCACATTTTTGGTGAGGAAAAGAGTGTTTTGCTGAGAAAAAAGCATTTTTGCTGAAAAAAGGTCATTTTAACCCTAACAATGAGGTTTTTTGCTGATGGCATGACTTTTTTGCCAAAAACACGACATTATTGCTGATGAAAAAAAGGTATTGGCTGAAAACACGACGTTTTGGCTGATAAAATGAAGTTTTTGGTGAGAAAATGAGATTTTTGGTGAAAAAAGGTGTTTTTGGCTGAACATTTTTTTTTGGCTGAGAATTTTCTTTTGCCGATAACACGACGTTTTCACTGCTAAAAGCACATTTTGGGCACGAACAGCACATTTTTGGTGAGCAAAAGAGTGTTTTGCTGAGAAAAAAGCATTTTTGCTGAAAAAAGGTCATTTTAACCCTAACAATGAGGTTTTTTGCTGATGGGATGACTTTTTTGCCAAAAACACGACATTATTGCTGATGAAAAAAACGTATTGGCTGAAAACACGACGTTTTGGCTGATAAAATGAAGCTTTTGGTGAGAAAATGAGATTTTTGGTGAAAAAAGGTGTTTTTGGCTGAACATTTTTTTTTGGCTGAGAATTTTCTTTTGCCGATAACACGACGTTTTCACTGCTAAAAGCACATTTTGGGCACGAACAGCACATTTTTGGTGAGAAAAAGAGTGTTTTGCTGAGAAAAAAGCATTTTTGCTGAAAAAAGGTCATTTTAACCCTAACAATGAGGTTTTTTGCTGATGGCATGACTTTTTTGCCAAAAACACGACATTATTGCTGATGAAAAAAACGTATTGGCTGAAAACACGACGTTTTGGCTGATAAAATGAAGTTTTTGGTGAGAAAATGAGATTTTTGGTGAAAAAAGGTGTTTTTGGCTGAACATTTTTTTTTGGCTGAGAATTTTCTTTTGCCGATAACACGACGTTTTCACTGCTAAAAGCACATTTTGGGCACGAACAGCACATTTTTGGTGAGCAAAAGAGTGTTTTGCTGAGAAAAAAGCATTTTTGCTGAAAAAAGGTCATTTTAACCCTAACAATGAGGTTTTTTGCTGATGGGATGACTTTTTTGCCAAAAACACGACATTATTGCTGATGAAAAAAACGTATTGGCTGAAAACACGACGTTTTGGCTGATAAAATGAAGCTTTTGGTGAGAAAATGAGATTTTTGGTGAAAAAAGGTGTTTTTGGCTGAACATTTTTTTTTGGCTGAGAATTTTCTTTTGCCGATAACACGACGTTTTCACTGCTAAAAGCACATTTTGGGCACGAACAGCACATTTTTGGTGAGAAAAAGAGTGTTTTGCTGAGAAAAAAGCATTTTTGCTGAAAAAAGGTCATTTTAACCCTAACAATGAGGTTTTTTGCTGATGGCATGACTTTTTTGCCAAAAACACGACATTATTGCTGATGAAAAAAACGTATTGGCTGAAAACACGACGTTTTGGCTGATAAAATGAAGTTTTTGGTGAGAAAATGAGATTTTTGGTGAAAAAAGGTGTTTTTGGCTGAACATTTTTTTTTGGCTGAGAATTTTCTTTTGCCGATAACACGACGTTTTCACTGCTAAAAGCACATTTTGGGCACGAACAGCACATTTTTGGTGAGAAAAAGAGTGTTTTGCTGAGAAAAAAGCATTTTTGCTGAAAAAAGGTCATTTTAACCCTAACAATGAGGTTTTTTGCTGATGGCATGACTTTTTTGCCAAAAACACGACATTATTGCTGATGAAAAAAACGTATTGGCTGAAAACACGACGTTTTGGCTGATAAAATGAAGTTTTTGGTGAGAAAATGAGATTTTTGGTGAAAAAAGGTGTTTTTGGCTGAACATTTTTTTTTGGCTGAGAATTTTCTTTTGCCGATAACACGACGTTTTCACTGCTAAAAGCACATTTTGGGCACGAACAGCACATTTTTGGTGAGAAAAAGAGTGTTTTGCTGAGAAAAAAGCATTTTTGCTGAAAAAAGGTCATTTTAACCCTAACAATGAGGTTTTTTGCTGATGGCATGACTTTTTTGCCAAAAACACGACATTATTGCTGATGAAAAAAACGTATTGGCTGAAAACACGACGTTTTGGCTGATAAATTGAAGTTTTTGGTGAGAAAATGAGATTTTTGGTGAAAAAAGGTGTTTTTGGCTGAACATTTTTTTTTGGCTGAGAATTTTCTTTTGCCGATAACACGACGTTTTCACTGCTAAAAGCACATTTTGGGCGCGAACAGCACATTTTTGGTGAGCAAAAGAGTGTTTTGCTGAGAAAAAAGCATTTTTGCTGAAAAAAGGTCATTTTAACCCTAACAATGAGGTTTTTTGCTGATGGCATGACTTTTTTGCCAAAAACACGACATTATTGCTGATGAAAAAAACGTATTGGCTGAAAACACGACGTTTTGGCTGATAAAATGAAGTTTTTGGTGAGAAAATGAGATTTTTGGTGAAAAAAGGTGTTTTTGGCTGAACATTTTTTTTTGGCTGAGAATTTTCTTTTGCCGATAACACGACGTTTTCACTGCTAAAAGCACATTTTGGGCACGAACAGCACATTTTTGGTGAGAAAAAGAGTGTTTTGCTGAGAAAAAAGCATTTTTGCTGAAAAAAGGTCATTTTAACCCTAACAATGAGGTTTTTTGCTGATGGCATGACTTTTTTGCCAAAAACACGACATTATTGCTGATGAAAAAAACGTATTGGCTGAAAACACGACGTTTTGGCTGATAAAATGAAGTTTTTGGTGAGAAAATGAGATTTTTGGTGAAAAAAGGTGTTTTTGGCTGAACATTTTTTTTTGGCTGAGAATTTTCTTTTGCCGATAACACGACGTTTTCACTGCTAAAAGCACATTTTGGGCACGAACAGCACATTTTTGGTGAGAAAAAGAGTGTTTTGCTGAGAAAAAAGCATTTTTGCTGAAAAAAGGTCATTTTAACCCTAACAATGAGGTTTTTTGCTGATGGCATGACTTTTTTGCCAAAAACACGACATTATTGCTGATGAAAAAAACGTATTGGCTGAAAACACGACGTTTTGGCTGATAAAATGAAGTTTTTGGTGAGAAAATGAGATTTTTGGTGAAAAAAGGTGTTTTTGGCTGAACATTTTTTTTTGGCTGAGAATTTTCTTTTGCCGATAACACGACGTTTTCACTGCTAAAAGCACATTTTGGGCACGAACAGCACATTTTTGGTGAGAAAAAGAGTGTTTTGCTGAGAAAAAAGCATTTTTGCTGAAAAAAGGTCATTTTAACCCTAACAATGAGGTTTTTTGCTGATGGCATGACTTTTTTGCCAAAAACACGACATTATTGCTGATGAAAAAAACGTATTGGCTGAAAACACGACGTTTTGGCTGATAAAATGAAGTTTTTGGTGAGAAAATGAGATTTTTGGTGAAAAAAGGTGTTTTTGGCTGAACATTTTTTTTTGGCTGAGAATTTTCTTTTGCCGATAACACGACGTTTTCACTGCTAAAAGCACATTTTGGGCGCGAACAGCACATTTTTGGTGAGAAAAAGAGTGTTTTGCTGAGAAAAAAGCATTTTTGCTGAAAAAAGGTCATTTTAACCCTAACAATGAGGTTTTTTGCTGATGGCATGACTTTTTTGCCAAAAACACGACATTATTGCTGATGAAAAAAACGTATTGGCTGAAAACACGACGTTTTGGCTGATAAATTGAAGTTTTTGGTGAGAAAATGAGATTTTTGGTGAAAAAAGGTGTTTTTGGCTGAACATTTTTTTTTGGCTGAGAATTTTCTTTTGCCGATAACACGACGTTTTCACTGCTAAAAGCACATTTTGGGCGCGAACAGCACATTTTTGGTGAGCAAAAGAGTGTTTTGCTGAGAAAAAAGCATTTTTGCTGAAAAAAGGTCATTTTAACCCTAACAATGAGGTTTTTTGCTGATGGCATGACTTTTTTGCCAAAAACACGACATTATTGCTGATGAAAAAAACGTATTGGCTGAAAACACGACGTTTTGGCTGATAAAATGAAGTTTTTGGTGAGAAAATGAGATTTTTGGTGAAAAAAGGTGTTTTTGGCTGAACATTTTTTTTTGGCTGAGAATTTTCTTTTGCCGATAACACGACGTTTTCACTGCTAAAAGCACATTTTGGGCGCGAACAGCACATTTTTGGTGAGAAAAAGAGTGTTTTGCTGAGAAAAAAGCATTTTTGCTGAAAAAAGGTCATTTTAACCCTAACAATGAGGTTTTTTGCTGATGGGATGACTTTTTTGCCAAAAACACGACATTATTGCTGATGAAAAAAACGTATTGGCTGAAAACACGACGTTTTGGCTGATAAAATGAAGTTTTTGGTGAGAAAATGAGATTTTTGGTGAAAAAAGGTGTTTTTGGCTGAACATTTTTTTTTGGCTGAGAATTTTCTTTTGCCGATAACACGACGTTTTCACTGCTAAAAGCACATTTTGGGCGCGAACAGCACATTTTTGGTGAGCAAAAGAGTGTTTTGCTGAGAAAAAAGCATTTTTGCTGAAAAAAGGTCATTTTAACCCTAACAATGAGGTTTTTTGCTGATGGGATGACTTTTTTGCCAAAAACACGACATTATTGCTGATGAAAAATACGTATTGGCTGAAAACACGACGTTTTGGCTGATAAAATGAAGTTTTTGGTGAGAAAATGAGATTTTTGGTGAAAAAAGGTGTTTTTGGCTGAACATTTTTTTTTGGCTGAGAATTTCCTTTTGCCGATAACACGACGTTTTCACTGCTAAAAGGACATTTTTGGTGAGAAAAAGAGTGTTTTGCTGAGAAAAAAGCATTTTTGCTGAAAAAAGGTCATTTTAACCCTAACAATGAGGTTTTTTGCTGATGGGATGACTTTTTTTGCCAAAAACACGACATTATTGCTGATGAAAAAAACGTATTGGCTGAAAACACGACGTTTTGGCTGATAAAATGAAGTTTTTGGTGAGAAAATGAGATTTTTGGTGAAAAAAGGTGTTTTTGGCTGAACATTTTTTTTTGGCTGAGAATTTTCTTTTGCCGATAACACGACGTTTTCACTGCTAAAAGCACATTTTGGGCGCGAACAGCACATTTTTGGTGAGAAAAAGAGTGTTTTGCTGAGAGAAAAGCATTTTTGCTGAAAAAAGGTCATTTTAACCCTAACAATGAGGTTTTTTGCTGATGGCATGACTTTTTTGCCAAAAACACGACATTATTGCTGATGAAAAATACGTATTGGCTGAAAACACGACGTTTTGGCTGATAAAATGAAGTTTTTGGTGAGAAAATGAGATTTTTGGTGAAAAAAGGTGTTTTTGGCTGAACATTTTTTTTTGGCTGAGAATTTTCTTTTGCCGATAACACGACGTTTTCACTGCTAAAAGCACATTTTGGGCGCGAACAGCACATTTTTGGTGAGAAAAAGAGTGTTTTGCTGAGAAAAAAGCATTTTTGCTGAAAAAAGGTCATTTTAACCCTAACAATGAGGTTTTTTGCTGATGGGATGACTTTTTTGCCAAAAACACGACATTATTGCTGATGAAAAAAACGTATTGGCTGAAAACACGACGTTTTGGCTGATAAAATGAAGTTTTTGGTGAGAAAATGAGATTTTTGGTGAAAAAAGGTGTTTTTGGCTGAACATTTTTTTTTGGCTGAGAATTTTCTTTTGCCGATAACACGACGTTTTCACTGCTAAAAGCACATTTTGGGCACGAACAGCACATTTTTGGTGAGAAAAAGAGTGTTTTGCTGAGAAAAAAGCATTTTTGCTGAAAAAAAAGGTCATTTTAACCCTAACAATGAGGTTTTTTGCTGATGGGATGACTTTTTTTGCCAAAAACACGACATAATTGCTGATGAAAAAAACGTATTGGCTGAAAACACGACGTTTTGGCTGATAAAATGAAGTTTTTGGTGAGAAAATGAGATTTTTGGTGAAAAAAGGTGTTTTTGGCTGAACATTTTTTTTTGGCTGAGAATTTCCTTTTGCCGTTAACACGACGTTTTCACTGCTAAAAGCACATTTTGGGCGCGAACAGCACATTTTTGGTGAGAAAAAGAGTGTTTTGCTGAGAAAAAAGCATTTTTGCTGAAAAAAGGTCATTTTAACCCTAACAATGAGGTTTTTTGCTGATGGGATGACTTTTTTGCCAAAAACACGACATTATTGCTGATGAAAAATACGTATTGGCTGAAAACACGACGTTTTGGCTGATAAAATGAAGTTTTTGGTGAGAAAATGAGATTTTTGGTGAAAAAAGGTGTTTTTGGCTGAACATTTTTTTTTGGCTGAGAATTTCCTTTTGCCGATAACACGACGTTTTCACTGCTAAAAGCACATTTTGGGCGCGAACAGCACATTTTTGGTGAGAAAAAGAGTGTTTTGCTGAGAAAAAAGCATTTTTGCTGAAAAAAGGTCATTTTAACCCTAACAATGAGGTTTTTTGCTGATGGGATGACTTTTTTTGCCAAAAACACGACATTATTGCTGATGAAAAAAACGTATTGGCTGAAAACACGACGTTTTGGCTGATAAAATGAAGTTTTTGGTGAGAAAATGAGATTTTTGGTGAAAAAAGGTGTTTTTGGCTGAACATTTTTTTTTGGCTGAGAATTTTCTTTTGCCGATAACACGACATTTTCACTGCTAAAAGCACATTTTGGGCGCGAACAGCACATTTTTGGTGAGCAAAAGAGTGTTTTGCTGAGAAAAAAGCATTTTTGCTGAAAAAAGGTCATTTTAACCCTAACAATGAGGTTTTTTGCTGATGGCATGACTTTTTTGCCAAAAACACGACATTATTGCTGATGAAAAAAACGTATTGGCTGAAAACACGACGTTTTGGCTGATAAAATGAAGTTTTTGGTGAGAAAATGAGATTTTTGGTGAAAAAAGGTGTTTTTGGCTGAACATTTTTTTTTGGCTGAGAATTTTCTTTTGCCGATAACACGACGTTTTCACTGCTAAAAGCACATTTTGGGCGCGAACAGCACATTTTTGGTGAGAAAAAGAGTGTTTTGCTGAGAAAAAAGCATTTTTGCTGAAAAAAGGTCATTTTAACCCTAACAATGAGGTTTTTTGCTGATGGGATGACTTTTTTGCCAAAAACACGACATTATTGCTGATGAAAAATACGTATTGGCTGTAAACACGACGTTTTGGTTGATAAAATGAAGTTTTTGGTGAGAAAAATGAGATTTTTGGTGAAAAAAGGTGTTTTTGGCTGAACATTTTTTTTTGGCTGAGAATTTTCTTTTGCCGAAAACACGACGTTTTCACTGCTAAAAGCACATTTTGGGCGCGAACAGCACATTTTTGGTGAGAAAAAGAGTGTTTTGCTGAGAAAAAAGCATTTTTGCTGATAAAAGGTCATTTTAACCCTAACAATGAGGTTTTTTGCTGATGGGATGACTTTTTTGTCAAAAACACGACATTATTGCTGATGAAAAAAACGTATTGGCTGAAAACACGACGTTTTGGCTGATAAAATGAAGTTTTTGGTGAGAAAATGAGATTTTTGGTGAAAAAAGGTGTTTTTGGCTGAACATTTTTTTTTGGCTGAGAATTTTCTTTTGCCGATAACACGACATTTTCACTGCTAAAAGCACATTTTGGGCGCGAACAGCACATTTTTGGTGAGCAAAAGAGTGTTTTGCTGAGAAAAAAGCATTTTTGCTGAAAAAAGGTCATTTTAACCCTAACAATGAGGTTTTTTGCTGATGGGATGACTTTTTTGCCAAAAACACGACATTATTGCTGATGAAAAAAACGTATTGGCTGAAAACACGACGTTTTGGCTGATAAAATGAAGTTTTTGGTGAGAAAATGAGATTTTTGGTGAAAAAAGGTGTTTTTGGCTGAACATTTTTTTTTGGCTGAGAATTTTCTTTTGCCGATAACACGACGTTTTCACTGCTAAAAGCACATTTTGGGCGCGAACAGCACATTTTTGGTGAGAAAAAGAGTGTTTTGCTGAGAAAAAAGCATTTTTGCTGATAAAAGGTCATTTTAACCCTAACAATGAGGTTTTTTGCTGATGGGATGACTTTTTTGCCAAAAACACGACATTATTGCTGATGAAAAAAACGTATTGGCTGAAAACACGACGTTTTGGCTGATAAAATGAAGTTTTTGGTGAGAAAATGAGATTTTTGGTGAAAAAAGGTGTTTTTGGCTGAACATTTTTTTTTGGCTGAGAATTTTCTTTTGCCGATAACACGACGTTTTCACTGCTAAAAGCACATTTTGGGCGCGAACAGCACATTTTTGGTGAGAAAAAGAGTGTTTTGCTGAGAAAAAAGCATTTTTGCTGATAAAAGGTCATTTTAACCCTAACAATGAGGTTTTTTGCTGATGGGATGACTTTTTTGCCAAAAACACGACATTATTGCTGATGAAAAAAACGTATTGGCTGAAAACACGACGTTTTGGCTGATAAAATGAAGTTTTTGGTGAGAAAATGAGATTTTTGGTGAAAAAAGGTGATTTTGGCTGAACATTTTTTTTTGGCTGAGAATTTTCTTTTGCCGATAACACGACGTTTTCACTGCTAAAAGCACATTTTGGGCGCGAACAGCACATTTTTGGTGAGAAAAAGAGTGTTTTGCTGAGAAAAAAGCATTTTTGCTGATAAAAGGTCATTTTAACCCTAACAATGAGGTTTTTTGCTGATGGGATGACTTTTTTCCCAAAAACACGACATTATTGCTGATGAAAAAAAGGTATTGGCTGAAAACACGACGTTTTGGCTGATAAAATGAAGTTTTTGGTGAGAAAATGAGATTTTTGGTGAAAAAAGGTGTTTTTGGCTGAACATTTTTTTTTGGCTGAGAATTTTCTTTTGCCGAAAACACGACGTTTTCACTGCTAAAAGCACATTTTGGGCGCGAACAGCACATTTTTGGTGAGAAAAAGAGTGTTTTGCTGAGAAAAAAGCATTTTTGCTGAAAAAAGGTCATTTTAACCCTAACAATGAGGTTTTTTGCTGATGGGATGACTTTTTTGCCAAAAACACGACATTATTGCTGATGAAAAAAACGTATTGGCTGAAAACACGACGTTTTGGCTGATAAAATGAAGTTTTTGGTGAGAAAATGAGATTTTTGGTGAAAAAAGGTGTTTTTGGCTGAACATTTTTTTTTGGCTGAGAATTTTCTTTTGCCGATAACACGACGTTTTCACTGCTAAAAGCACATTTTGGGCGCGAACAGCACATTTTTGGTGAGAAAAAGAGTGTTTTGCTGAGAAAAAAGCATTTTTGCTGATAAAAGGTCATTTTAACCCTAACAATGAGGTTTTTTGCTGATGGGATGACTTTTTTGCCAAAAACACGACATTATTGCTGATGAAAAAAACGTATTGGCTGAAAACACGACGTTTTGGCTGATAAAATGAAGTTTTTGGTGAGAAAATGAGATTTTTGGTGAAAAAAGGTGTTTTTGGCTGAACATTTTTTTTTGGCTGAGAATTTTCTTTTGCCGATAACACGACGTTTTCACTGCTAAAAGCACATTTTGGGCGCGAACAGCACATTTTTGGTGAGAAAAAGAGTGTTTTGCTGAGAAAAAAGCATTTTTGCTGATAAAAGGTCATTTTAACCCTAACAATGAGGTTTTTTGCTGATGGGATGACTTTTTTGCCAAAAACACGACATTATTGCTGATGAAAAAAACGTATTGGCTGAAAACACGACGTTTTGGCTGATAAAATGAAGTTTTTGGTGAGAAAATGAGATTTTTGGTGAAAAAAGGTGTTTTTGGCTGAACATTTTTTTTTGGCTGAGAATTTTCTTTTGCCGATAACACGACGTTTTCACTGCTAAAAGCACATTTTGGGCGCGAACAGCACATTTTTGGTGAGAAAAAGAGTGTTTTGCTGAGAAAAAAGCATTTTTGCTGAAAAAAGGTCATTTTAACCCTAACAATGAGGTTTTTTGCTGATGGGATGACTTTTTTGCCAAAAACACGACATTATTGCTGATGAAAAAAACGTATTGGCTGAAAACACGACGTTTTGGCTGATAAAATGAAGTTTTTGGTGAGAAAATGAGATTTTTGGTGAAAAAAGGTGTTTTTGGCTGAACATTTTTTTTTGGCTGAGAATTTTCTTTTGCCGATAACACGACGTTTTCACTGCTAAAAGCACATTTTGGGCGCGAACAGCACATTTTTGGTGAGAAAAAGAGTGTTTTGCTGAGAAAAAAGCATTTTTGCTGAAAAAAGGTCATTTTAACCCTAACAATGAGGTTTTTTGCTGATGGGATGACTTTTTTGCCAAAAACACGACATTATTGCTGATGAAAAAAACGTATTGGCTGAAAACACGACGTTTTGGCTGATAAAATGAAGTTTTTGGTGAGAAAATGAGATTTTTGGTGAAAAAAGGTGTTTTTGGCTGAACATTTTTTTTTGGCTGAGAATTTTCTTTTGCCGATAACACGACGTCTGCACTGCTAAAAGTACATTTTGGGCGCGAACAGCACATTTTTGGTGAGAAAAAGAGTGTTTTGCTGAGAAAAAAGCATTTTTGCTGAAAAAAGGTCATTTTAACCCTAACAATGAGGTTTTTTTGCTGATGGGATGACTTTTTTGCCAAGAACACGACATTATTGCTGATGAAAAAACTTATTGGCTGAAAACACGACGTTTTGGCTGATAAAATGAAGTTTTTGGTGAGAAAAATGAGATTTTTGGTGAAAAAAGGTGCTTTTGGCTAAACATTTTTTTTTGGCTGAGAATTTTCTTTTGCCGATAACACGACGTTTTCACTGCTAAAAGCACATTTTGGGCGCGAACAGCACATTTTTGGTGAGAAAAAGAGTGTTTTGCTGAGAAAAAAGCATTTTTGCTGAAAAAAGGTCATTTTAACCCTAACAATGAGGTTTTTTTGCTGATGGGATGACTTTTTTGCCAAGAACACGACATTATTGCTGATGAAAAAACTTATTGGCTGAAAACACGACGTTTTGGCTGATAAAATGAAGTTTTTGGTGAGAAAAATGAGATTTTTGGTGAAAAAAGGTGCTTTTGGCTAAACATTTTTTTTTGGCTGAGAATTTTCTTTTGCCGATAACACGACGTTTTCACTGCTAAAAGCACATTTTGGGCGCGAACAGCACATTTTTGGTGAGAAAAAGAGTGTTTTGCTGAGAAAAAAGCATTTTTGCTGAAAAAAGGTCATTTTAACCCTAACAATGAGGTTTTTTGCTGATGGGATGACTTTTTTGCCAAAAACACGACATTATTGCTGATGAAAAATACGTATTGGCTGAAAACACGACGTTTTGGCTGATAAAATGAAGTTTTTGGTGAGAAAATGAGGTTTTTGGTGAAAAAAGGTGTTTTTGACTGAACATTTTTTTTTGGCTGAGAATTTTCTTTTGCCGATAACACGACGTTTTCACTGCTAAAAGCACATTTTGGGCGCGAACAGCACATTTTTGGTGAGAAAAAGAGTGTTTTGCTGAGAAAAAAGCATTTTTGCTGAAAAAAGGTCATTTTAACCCTAACAATGAGGTTTTTTGCTGATGGGATGACTTTTTTGCCAAAAACACGACATTATTGCTGATGAAAAATACGTATTGGCTGAAAACACGACGTTTTGGCTGATAAAATGAAGTTTTTGGTGAGAAAATGAGATTTTTGGTGAAAAAAGGTGTTTTTGGCTGAACATTTTTTTTTGGCTGAGAATTTTCTTTTGCCGATAACACGACGTTTTCACTGCTAAAAGCACATTTTGGGCGCGAACAGCACATTTTTGGTGAGAAAAAGAGTGTTTTGCTGAGAAAAAAGCATTTTTGCTGATAAAAGGTCATTTTAACCCTAACAATGAGGTTTTTTGCTGATGGGATGACTTTTTTGCCAAAAACACGACATTATTGCTGATGAAAAAAACGTATTGGCTGAAAACACGACGTTTTGGCTGATAAAATGAAGTTTTTGGTGAGAAAATGAGATTTTTGGTGAAAAAAGGTGTTTTTGGCTGAACATTTTTTTTTGGCTGAGAATTTTCTTTTGCCGATAACACGACGTTTTCACTGCTAAAAGCACATTTTGGGCGCGAACAGCACATTTTTGGTGAGAAAAAGAGTGTTTTGCTGAGAAAAAAGCATTTTTGCTGATAAAAGGTCATTTTAACCCTAACAATGAGGTTTTTTGCTGATGGGATGACTTTTTTGCCAAAAACACGACATTATTGCTGATGAAAAAAACGTATTGGCTGAAAACACGACGTTTTGGCTGATAAAATGAAGTTTTTGGTGAGAAAATGAGATTTTTGGTGAAAAAAGGTGTTTTTGGCTGAACATTTTTTTTTGGCTGAGAATTTTCTTTTGCCGATAACACGACGTTTTCACTGCTAAAAGCACATTTTGGGCGCGAACAGCACATTTTTGGTGAGAAAAAGAGTGTTTTGCTGAGAAAAAAGCATTTTTGCTGAAAAAAGGTCATTTTAACCCTAACAATGAGGTTTTTTGCTGATGGGATGACTTTTTTGCCAAAAACACGACATTATTGCTGATGAAAAAAACGTATTGGCTGAAAACACGACGTTTTGGCTGATAAAATGAAGTTTTTGGTGAGAAAATGAGATTTTTGGTGAAAAAAGGTGTTTTTGGCTGAACATTTTTTTTTGGCTGAGAATTTTCTTTTGCCGATAACACGACGTTTTCACTGCTAAAAGCACATTTTGGGCGCGAACAGCACATTTTTGGTGAGAAAAAGAGTGTTTTGCTGAGAAAAAAGCATTTTTGCTGAAAAAAGGTCATTTTAACCCTAACAATGAGGTTTTTTGCTGATGGGATGACTTTTTTGCCAAAAACACGACATTATTGCTGATGAAAAAAACGTATTGGCTGAAAACACGACGTTTTGGCTGATAAAATGAAGTTTTTGGTGAGAAAATGAGATTTTTGGTGAAAAAAGGTGTTTTTGGCTGAACATTTTTGTTTGGCTGAGAATTTTCTTTTGCCGATAACACGACGTCTGCACTGCTAAAAGTACATTTTGGGCGCGAACAGCACATTTTTGGTGAGAAAAAGAGTGTTTTGCTGAGAAAAAAGCATTTTTGCTGAAAAAAGGTCATTTTAACCCTAACAATGAGGTTTTTTTGCTGATGGGATGACTTTTTTGCCAAGAACACGACATTATTGCTGATGAAAAAACTTATTGGCTGAAAACACGACGTTTTGGCTGATAAAATGAAGTTTTTGGTGAGAAAAATGAGATTTTTGGTGAAAAAAGGTGCTTTTGGCTAAACATTTTTTTTTGGCTGAGAATTTTCTTTTGCCGATAACACGACGTTTTCACTGCTAAAAGCACATTTTGGGCGCGAACAGCACATTTTTGGTGAGAAAAAGAGTGTTTTGCTTAGAAAAAAGCATTTTTGCTGAAAAAAGGTCATTTTAACCCTAACAATGAGGTTTTTTTGCTGATGGGATGACTTTTTTGCCAAGAACACGACATTATTGCTGATGAAAAAACTTATTGGCTGAAAACACGACGTTTTGGCTGATAAAATGAAGTTTTTGGTGAGAAAAATGAGATTTTTGGTGAAAAAAGGTGCTTTTGGCTAAACATTTTTTTTTGGCTGAGAATTTTCTTTTGCCGATAACACGACGTTTTCACTGCTAAAAGCACATTTTGGGCGCGAACAGCACATTTTTGGTGAGAAAAAGAGTGTTTTGCTGAGAAAAAAGCATTTTTGCTGAAAAAAGGTCATTTTAACCCTAACAATGAGGTTTTTTGCTGATGGGATGACTTTTTTGCCAAAAACACGACATTATTGCTGATGAAAAATACGTATTGGCTGAAAACACGACGTTTTGGCTGATAAAATGAAGTTTTTGGTGAGAAAATGAGGTTTTTGGTGAAAAAAGGTGTTTTTGTCTGAACATTTTTTTTTGGCTGAGAATTTTCTTTTGCCGATAACACGACGTTTTCACTGCTAAAAGCACATTTTGGGCGCGAACAGCACATTTTTGGTGAGAAAAAGAGTGTTTTGCTGAGAAAAAAGCATTTTTGCTGAAAAAAGGTCATTTTAACCCTAACAATGAGGTTTTTTGCTGATGGGATGACTTTTTTGCCAAAAACACGACATTATTGCTGATGAAAAATACGTATTGGCTGAAAACACGACGTTTTGGCTGATAAAATGAAGTTTTTGGTGAGAAAATGAGATTTTTGGTGAAAAAAGGTGTTTTTGGCTGAAAATTTTTTTTTGGCTGAGAATTTTCTTTTGCCGATAACACGACGTTTTCACTGCTAAAAGCACATTTTGGGCGCGAACAGCACATTTTTGGTGAGAAAAAGAGTGTTTTGCTGAGAAAAAAGCATTTTTGCTGAAAAAAGGTCATTTTAACCCTAACAATGAGGTTTTTTGCTGATGGGATGACTTTTTTGCCAAAAACACGACATTATTGCTGATGAAAAAAACGTATTGGCTGAAAACACGACGTTTTGGCTGATAAAATGAAGTTTTTGGTGAGAAAATGAGATTTTTGGTGAAAAAAGGTGTTTTTGGCTGAACATTTTTTTTTGGCTGAGAATTTTCTTTTGCCGATAACACGACGTTTTCACTGCTAAAAGCACATTTTGGGCGCGAACAGCACATTTTTGGTGAGAAAAAGAGTGTTTTGCTGAGAAAAAAGCATTTTTGCTGAAAAAAGGTCATTTTAACCCTAACAATGAGGTTTTTTGCTGATGGGATGACTTTTTTGCCAAAAACACGACATTATTGCTGATGAAAAAAACGTATTGGCTGAAAACACGACGTTTTCGCTGATAAAATGAAGTTTTTGGTGAGAAAATGAGATTTTTGGTGAAAAAAGGTGTTTTTGGCTGAACATTTTTTTTTGGCTGAGAATTTTCTTTTGCCGATAACACGACGTCTGCACTGCTAAAAGTACATTTTGGGCGCGAACAGCACATTTTTGGTGAGAAAAAGAGTGTTTTGCTGAGAAAAAAGCATTTTTGCTGAAAAAAGGTCATTTTAACCCTAACAATGAGGTTTTTTTGCTGATGGGATGACTTTTTTGCCAAGAACACGACATTATTGCTGATGAAAAAACTTATTGGCTGAAAACACGACGTTTTGGCTGATAAAATGAAGTTTTTGGTGAGAAAAATGAGATTTTTGGTGAAAAAAGGTGTTTTTGGCTAAACATTTTTTTTTGGCTGAGAATTTTCTTTTGCCGATAACACGACGTTTTCACTGCTAAAAGCACATTTTGGGCGCGAACAGCACATTTTTGGTGAGAAAAAGAGTGTTTTGCTGAGAAAAAAGCATTTTTGCTGAAAAAAGGTCATTTTAACCCTAACAATGAGGTTTTTTGCTGATGGGATGACTTTTTTGCCAAAAACACGACATTATTGCTGATGAAAAATACGTATTGGCTGAAAACACGACGTTTTGGCTGATAAAATGAAGTTTTTGGTGAGAAAATGAGGTTTTTGGTGAAAAAAGGTGTTTTTGACTGAACATTTTTTTTTGGCTGAGAATTTTCTTTTGCCGATAACACGACGTTTTCACTGCTAAAAGCACATTTTGGGCGCGAACAGCACATTTTTGGTGAGAAAAAGAGTGTTTTGCTGAGAAAAAAGCATTTTTGCTGAAAAAAGGTCATTTTAACCCTAACAATGAGGTTTTTTTGCTGATGGGATGACTTTTTTGCCAAGAACACGACATTATTGCTGATGAAAAAACTTATTGGCTGAAAACACGACGTTTTGGCTGATAAAATGAAGTTTTTGGTGAGAAAAATGAGATTTTTGGTGAAAAAAGGTGTTTTTGGCTAAACATTTTTTTTTGGCTGAGAATTTTCTTTTGCCGATAACACGACGTTTTCACTGCTAAAAGCACATTTTGGGCGCGAACAGCACATTTTTGGTGAGAAAAAGAGTGTTTTGCTGAGAAAAAAGCATTTTTGCTGAAAAAAGGTCATTTTAACCCTAACAATGAGGTTTTTTGCTGATGGGATGACTTTTTTGCCAAAAACACGACATTATTGCTGATGAAAAATACGTATTGGCTGAAAACACGACGTTTTGGCTGATAAAATGAAGTTTTTGGTGAGAAAATGAGGTTTTTGGTGAAAAAAGGTGTTTTTGACTGAACATTTTTTTTTGGCTGAGAATTTTCTTTTGCCGATAACACGACGTTTTCACTGCTAAAAGCACATTTTGGGCGCGAACAGCACATTTTTGGTGAGAAAAAGAGTGTTTTGCTGAGAAAAAAGCATTTTTGCTGAAAAAAGGTCATTTTAACCCTAACAATGAGGTTTTTTGCTGATGGGATGACTTTTTTGCCAAAAACACGACATTATTGCTGATGAAAAATACGTATTGGCTGAAAACACGACGTTTTGGCTGATAAAATGAAGTTTTTGGTGAGAAAATGAGATTTTTGGTGAAAAAAGGTGTTTTTGACGGAACATTTTTTTTTGGCAGAGAATTTTCTTTTGCCGATAACACGACGTTTTCACTGCTAAAAGCACATTTTGGGCGCGAACAGCACATTTTTGGTGAGAAAAAGAGTGTTTTGCTGAGAAAAAAGCATTTTTGCTGAAAAAAGGTCATTTTAACCCTAACAATGAGGTTTTTTGCTGATGGCATGACTTTTTTGCCAAAAACACGACATTATTGCTGATGAAAAATACGTATTGGCTGAAAACACGACGTTTTGGCTGATAAAATGAAGTTTTTGGTGAGAAAATGAGATTTTTGGTGAAAAAAGGTGTTTTTGACGGAACTTTTTTTTTTGGCTGAGAATTTTCTTTTACCGATAACACGACGTTTTCACTGCTAAAAGCAAATTTTGGGCGCGAACAGCACATTTTTGGTGAGAAAAAGAGTGTTTTGCTGAGAAAAAAGCATTTTTGCTGAAAAAAGGTCATTTTAACCCTAAAAATGAGGTTTTTTGCTGATGGGATGACTTTTTTGCCAAAAACACGACATTATTGCTGATGAAAAAAACCTATTGGCTGAAAACACGACGTTTTGGCTGATAAAATGAAGTTTTTGGTGAGAAAATGAGATTTTTGGTGAAAAAAGGTGTTTTTGGCTGAACATTTTTTTTTGGCTGATAATTTTCTTTTGCCGATAACACGACGTTTTCACTGCTAAAAGCACATTTTGGGCGCGAACAGCACATTTTTGGTGAGAAAAAGAGTGTTTTGCTGAGAAAAAAGCATTTTTGCTGAAAAAAGGTCATTTTAACCCTAACAATGAGGTTTTTTGCTGATGGGATGACTTTTTTGCCAAAAACACGACATTATTGCTGATGAAAAATACGTATTGGCTGAAAACACGACGTTTTGGCTGATAAAATGAAGTTTTTGGTGAGAAAATGAGATTTTTGGTGAAAAAAGGTGTTTTTGGCTGAACATTTTTTTTTGGCTGAGAAATTTCTTTTGCCGATAACACGACGTTTTCACTGCTAAAAGCACATTTTGGGCGCGAAGAGCACATTTTTGGTGAGAAAAAGAGTGTTTTGCTGAGAAAAAAGCATTTTTGCTGAAAAAAGGTCATTTTAACCCTAACAATGAAGTTTTTTGCTGATGGGATGACTTTTTTGCCAAAAACACGACATTATTGCTGATGAAAAAACGTATTGGCTGAAAACACGACGTTTTGGCTGATAAAATGAAGTTTTTGGTGAGAAAATGAGATTTTTGGTGAAAAAAGGTGTTTTTGGCTGAACATTTTTTTTTGGCTGAGAATTTTCTTTTGCCGATAACACGACGTTTTCACTGCTAAAAGCACATTATGGGCGCGAACAGCACATTTTTGGTGAGAAAAAGAGGGTTTTGCTGAGAAAAAAGCATTTTTGCTGAAAAAAGGTCATTTTAACCCTAACAATGAGGTTTTTTGTAGATGGGATGACTTTTTTGCCAAAAACACGACATTATTGCTGATTAAAAAAACGTATTGGCTGAAAACTTGACGTTTTGGCTGATAAAGTGAAGTTTTTGGTGAGAAAATGAGATTTTTGGTGAAAAAAGGTGTTTTTGGCTGAACATTTTTTTTTGGCTGAGAATTTTCTTTTGCCGATAACACGACGTTTTCACTGCTAAAAGCACATTTTGGGCGCGAACAGCACATTTTTGGTGAGAAAAAGAGTGTTTTGCTGAGAAAAAAGCATTTTTGCTGAAAAAAGGTCATTTTAACACTAACAATGAGGTTTTTTGCTGATGGCATGACTTTTTTGCCAAAAACACGACATTATTGCTGATGAAAAAAACGTATTGGCTGAAAACACGACGTTTTGGCTGATAAAATGAAGTTTTTGGTGAGAAAATGAGATTTTTGGTGAAAAAAGGTGTTTTTGGCTGAACATTTTTTTTTGGCTGAGAATTTTCTTTTGCCGATAACACGACGTTTTCACTGCTAAAAGCACATTTTGGGCGCGAACAGCACATTTTTGGTGAGAAAAAGAGTGTTTTGCTGAGAAAAAAGCATTTTTGCTGAAAAAAGGTCATTTTAACCCTAACAATGAGGTTTTTTGCTGATGGGATGACTTTTTTGCCAAAAACACGACATTATTGCTGATGAAAAATACGTATTGGCTGAAAACACGACGTTTTGGCTGATAAAGTGAAGTTTTTGGTGAGAAAATGAGATTTTTGGTGAAAAAAGGTGTTTTTGGCTGAACATTTTTTTTTGGCTGAGAATTTTCTTTTGCCGATAACACGACGTTTTCACTGCTAAAAGCACATTATGGGCGCGAACAGCACATTTTTGGTGAGAAAAAGAGGGTTTTGCTGAGAAAAAAGCATTTTTGCTGAAAAAAGGTCATTTTAACCCTAACAATGAGGTTTTTTGTAGATGGGATGACTTTTTTGCCAAAAACACGACATTATTGCTGATTAAAAAAACGTATTGGCTGAAAACTTGACGTTTTGGCTGATAAAGTGAAGTTTTTGGTGAGAAAATGAGATTTTTGGTGAAAAAAGGTGTTTTTGGCTGAACATTTTTTTTTGGCTGAGAATTTTCTTTTGCCGATAACACGACGTTTTCACTGCTAAAAGCACATTTTGGGCGCGAACAGCACATTTTTGGTGAGAAAAAGAGTGTTTTGCTGAGAAAAAAGCATTTTTGCTGAAAAAAGGTCATTTTAACACTAACAATGAGGTTTTTTGCTGATGGCATGACTTTTTTGCCAAAAACACGACATTATTGCTGATGAAAAATACGTATTGGCTGAAAACACGACGTTTTGGCTGATAAAGTGAAGTTTTTGGTGAGAAAATGAGATTTTTGGTGAAAAAAGGTGTTTTTGGCTGAACATTTTTTTTTTGGCTGAGAATTTTCTTTTGCCGATAACACGACGTTTTCACTGCTAAAAGCACATTTTGGGCGCGAACAGCACATTTTTGGTGAGAAAAAGAGTGTTTTGCTGAGAAAAAAGCATTTTTGCTGAAAAAAGGTCATTTTAACCCTAACAATGAGGTTTTTTGCTGATGGGATGACTTTTTTGCCAAAAACACGACATTATTGCTGATGAAAAATACGTATTGGCTGAAAACACGACGTTTTGGCTGATAAAATGAAGTTTTTGGTGAGAAAATGAGATTTTTGGTGAAAAAAGGTGTTTTTGGCTGAACATTTTTTTTTGGCTGAGAATTTTCTTTTGCCGATAACACGACGTTTTCACTGCTAAAAGCACATTTTGGGCGCGAACAGCACATTTTTGGTGAGAAAAAGAGTGTTTTGCTGAGAAAAAAGCATTTTTGCTGAAAAAAGGTCATTTTAACCCTAACAATGAGGTTTTTTGCTGATGGGATGACTTTTTTGCCAAAAACACGACATTATTGCTGATGAAAAATACGTATTGGCTGAAAACACGACGTTTTGGCTGATAAAGTGAAGTTTTTGGTGAGAAAATGAGATTTTTGGTGAAAAAAGGTGTTTTTGGCTGAACATTTTTTTTTGGCTGAGAATTTTCTTTTGCCGATAACACGACGTTTTCACTGCTAAAAGCACATTATGGGCGCGAACAGCACATTTTTGGTGAGAAAAAGAGGGTTTTGCTGAGAAAAAAGCATTTTTGCTGAAAAAAGGTCATTTTAACCCTAACAATGAGGTTTTTTGTAGATGGGATGACTTTTTTGCCAAAAACACGACATTATTGCTGATTAAAAAAACGTATTGGCTGAAAACTTGACGTTTTGGCTGATAAAGTGAAGTTTTTGGTGAGAAAATGAGATTTTTGGTGAAAAAAGGTGTTTTTGGCTGAACATTTTTTTTTGGCTGAGAATTTTCTTTTGCCGATAACACGACGTTTTCACTGCTAAAAGCACATTTTGGGCGCGAACAGCACATTTTTGGTGAGAAAAAGAGTGTTTTGCTGAGAAAAAAGCATTTTTGCTGAAAAAAGGTCATTTTAACACTAACAATGAGGTTTTTTGCTGATGGCATGACTTTTTTGCCAAAAACACGACATTATTGCTGATGAAAAAAACGTATTGGCTGAAAACACGACGTTTTGGCTGATAAAATGAAGTTTTTGGTGAGAAAATGAGATTTTTGGTGAAAAAAGGTGTTTTTGGCTGAACATTTTTTTTTGGCTGAGAATTTTCTTTTGCCGATAACACGACGTTTTCACTGCTAAAAGCACATTTTGGGCGCGAACAGCACATTTTTGGTGAGAAAAAGAGTGTTTTGCTGAGAAAAAAGCATTTTTGCTGAAAAAAGGTCATTTTAACCCTAACAATGAGGTTTTTTGCTGATGGGATGACTTTTTTGCCAAAAACACGACATTATTGCTGATGAAAAATACGTATTGGCTGAAAACACGACGTTTTGGCTGATAAAGTGAAGTTTTTGGTGAGAAAATGAGATTTTTGGTGAAAAAAGGTGTTTTTGGCTGAACATTTTTTTTTGGCTGAGAATTTTCTTTTGCCGATAACACGACGTTTTCACTGCTAAAAGCACATTTTGGGCGCGAACAGCACATTTTTGGTGAGAAAAAGAGTGTTTTGCTGAGAAAAAAGCATTTTTGCTGAAAAAAGGTCATTTTAACCCTAACAATGAGGTTTTTTGCTGATGGAATGACTTTTTTGCCAAAAACACGACATTATTGCTGATGAAAAATACGTATTGGCTGAAAACACGACGTTTTGGCTGATAAAGTGAAGTTTTTGGTGAGAAAATGAGATTTTTGGTGAAAAAAGGTGTTTTTGGCTGAACATTTTTTTTTTGGCTGAGAATTTTCTTTTGCCGATAACACGACGTTTTCACTGCTAAAAGCACATTTTGGGCGCGAACAGCACATTTTTGGTGAGAAAAAGAGTGTTTTGCTGAGAAAAAAGCATTTTTGCTGAAAAAAGGTCATTTTAACCCTAACAATGAGGTTTTTTGCTGATGGGATGACTTTTTTGCCAAAAACACGACATTATTGCTGATGAAAAATACGTATTGGCTGAAAACACGACGTTTTGGCTGATAAAATGAAGTTTTTGGTGAGAAAATGAGATTTTTGGTGAAAAAAGGTGTTTTTGGCTGAACATTTTTTTTTGGCTGAGAATTTTCTTTTGCCGATAACACGACGTTTTCACTGCTAAAAGCACATTTTGGGCGCGAACAGCACATTTTTGGTGAGAAAAAGAGTGTTTTGCTGAGAAAAAAGCATTTTTGCTGAAAAAAGGTCATTTTAACCCTAACAATGAGGTTTTTTGCTGATGGGATGACTTTTTTGCCAAAAACACGACATTATTGCTGATGAAAAATACGTATTGGCTGAAAACACGACGTTTTGGCTGATAAAGTGAAGTTTTTGGTGAGAAAATGAGATTTTTGGTGAAAAAAGGTGTTTTTGGCTGAACATTTTTTTTTGGCTGAGAATTTTCTTTTGCCGATAACACGACGTTTTCACTGCTAAAAGCACATTATGGGCGCGAACAGCACATTTTTGGTGAGAAAAAGAGGGTTTTGCTGAGAAAAAAGCATTTTTGCTGAAAAAAGGTCATTTTAACCCTAACAATGAGGTTTTTTGTAGATGGGATGACTTTTTTGCCAAAAACACGACATTATTGCTGATTAAAAAAACGTATTGGCTGAAAACTTGACGTTTTGGCTGATAAAGTGAAGTTTTTGGTGAGAAAATGAGATTTTTGGTGAAAAAAGGTGTTTTTGGCTGAACATTTTTTTTTGGCTGAGAATTTTCTTTTGCCGATAACACGACGTTTTCACTGCTAAAAGCACATTTTGGGCGCGAACAGCACATTTTTGGTGAGAAAAAGAGTGTTTTGCTGAGAAAAAAGCATTTTTGCTGAAAAAAGGTCATTTTAACACTAACAATGAGGTTTTTTGCTGATGGCATGACTTTTTTGCCAAAAACACGACATTATTGCTGATGAAAAAAACGTATTGGCTGAAAACACGACGTTTTGGCTGATAAAATGAAGTTTTTGGTGAGAAAATGAGATTTTTGGTGAAAAAAGGTGTTTTTGGCTGAACATTTTTTTTTGGCTGAGAATTTTCTTTTGCCGATAACACGACGTTTTCACTGCTAAAAGCACATTTTGGGCGCGAACAGCACATTTTTGGTGAGAAAAAGAGTGTTTTGCTGAGAAAAAAGCATTTTTGCTGAAAAAAGGTCATTTTAACCCTAACAATGAGGTTTTTTGCTGATGGGATGACTTTTTTGCCAAAAACACGACATTATTGCTGATGAAAAATACGTATTGGCTGAAAACACGACGTTTTGGCTGATAAAGTGAAGTTTTTGGTGAGAAAATGAGATTTTTGGTGAAAAAAGGTGTTTTTGGCTGAACATTTTTTTTTGGCTGAGAATTTTCTTTTGCCGATAACACGACGTTTTCACTGCTAAAAGCACATTTTGGGCGCGAACAGCACATTTTTGGTGAGAAAAAGAGTGTTTTGCTGAGAAAAAAGCATTTTTGCTGAAAAAAGGTCATTTTAACCCTAACAATGAGGTTTTTTGCTGATGGGATGACTTTTTTGCCAAAAACACGACATTATTGCTGATGAAAAATACGTATTGGCTGAAAACACGACGTTTTGGCTGATAAAGTGAAGTTTTTGGTGAGAAAATGAGATTTTTGGTGAAAAAAGGTGTTTTTGGCTGAACATTTTTTTTTGGCTGAGAATTTTCTTTTGCCGATAACACGACGTTTTCACTGCTAAAAGCACATTTTGGGCGCGAACAGCACATTTTTGGTGAGAAAAAGAGTGTTTTGCTGAGAAAAAAGCATTTTTGCTGAAAAAAGGTCATTTTAACCCTAACAATGAGGTTTTTTGCTGATGGGATGACTTTTTTGCCAAAAACACGACATTATTGCTGATGAAAAAAACGTATTGGCTGAAAACACGACATTTTGGCTGATAAAATGAAGTTTTTGGTGAGAAAAATGAGATTTTTGGTGAAAAAAGGTGTTTTTGGCTAAACATTTTTTTTTGGCTGAGAATTTTCTTTTGCCTATAACACGACGTTTTCACTGCTAAAAGCACATTTTGGGCGCGAACAGCACATTTTTGGTGAGAAAAAGAGTGTTTTGCTGAGAAAAAAGCATTTTTGCTGAAAAAAGGTCATTTTAACCCTAACAATGAGGTTTTTTGCTGATGGGATGACTTTTTTGCCAAAAACACGACATTATTGCTGATGAAAAAAACGTATTGGCTGAAAACACGACGTTTTGGCTGATAAAATGAAGTTTTTGGTGAGAAAATGAGATTTTTGGTGAAAAAAGGTGTTTTTGGCTGAACATTTTTTTTTGGCTGAGAATTTTCTTTTGCCGATAACACGACGTTTTCACTGCTAAAAGCACATTTTGGGCGCGAACAGCACATTTTTGGTGAGAAAAAGAGTGTTTTGCTGAGAAAAAAGCATTTTTGCTGAAAAAAGGTCATTTTAACCCTAACAATGAGGTTTTTTGCTGATGGGATGACTTTTTTGCCAAAAACACGACATTATTGCTGATGAAAAATACGTATTGGCTGAAAACACGACGTTTTGGCTGATAAAGTGAAGTTTTTGGTGAGAAAATGAGATTTTTGGTGAAAAAAGGTGTTTTTGGCTGAACATTTTTTTTTGGCTGAGAATTTTCTTTTGCCGATAACACGACGTTTTCACTGCTAAAAGCACATTATGGGCGCGAACAGCACATTTTTGGTGAGAAAAAGAGGGTTTTGCTGAGAAAAAAGCATTTTTGCTGAAAAAAGGTCATTTTAACCCTAACAATGAGGTTTTTTGTAGATGGGATGACTTTTTTTGCCAAAAACACGACATTATTGCTGATTAAAAAAACGTATTGGCTGAAAACTTGACGTTTTGGCTGATAAAGTGAAGTTTTTGGTGAGAAAATGAGATTTTTGGTGAAAAAAGGTGTTTTTGGCTGAACATTTTTTTTTGGCTGAGAATTTTCTTTTGCCGATAACACGACGTTTTCACTGCTAAAAGCACATTTTGGGCGCGAACAGCACATTTTTGGTGAGAAAAAGAGTGTTTTGCTGAGAAAAAAGCATTTTTGCTGAAAAAAGGTCATTTTAACACTAACAATGAGGTTTTTTGCTGATGGCATGACTTTTTTGCCAAAAACACGACATTATTGCTGATGAAAAAAACGTATTGGCTGAAAACACGACGTTTTGGCTGATAAAATGAAGTTTTTGGTGAGAAAATGAGATTTTTGGTGAAAAAAGGTGTTTTTGGCTGAACATTTTTTTTTGGCTGAGAATTTTCTTTTGCCGATAACACGACGTTTTCACTGCTAAAAGCACATTTTGGGCGCGAACAGCACATTTTTGGTGAGAAAAAGAGTGTTTTGCTGAGAAAAAAGCATTTTTGCTGAAAAAAGGTCATTTTAACCCTAACAATGAGGTTTTTTGCTGATGGGATGACTTTTTTGCCAAAAACACGACATTATTGCAGATGAAAAATACGTATTGGCTGAAAACACGACGTTTTGGCTGATAAAGTGAAGTTTTTGGTGAGAAAATGAGATTTTTGGTGAAAAAAGGTGTTTTTGGCTGAACATTTTTTTTTGGCTGAGAATTTTCTTTTGCCGATAACACGACGTTTTCACTGCTAAAAGCACATTTTGGGCGCGAACAGCACATTTTTGGTGAGAAAAAGAGTGTTTTGCTGAGAAAAAAGCATTTTTGCTGAAAAAAGGTCATTTTAACCCTAACAATGAGGTTTTTTGCTGATGGAATGACTTTTTTGCCAAAAACACGACATTATTGCTGATGAAAAAAACGTATTGGCTGAAAACACGACATTTTGGCTGATAAAATGAAGTTTTTGGTGAGAAAAATGAGATTTTTGGTGAAAAAAGGTGTTTTTGGCTAAACATTTTTTTTTGGCTGAGAATTTTCTTTTGCCTATAACACGACGTTTTCACTGCTAAAAGCACATTTTGGGCGCGAACAGCACATTTTTGGTGAGAAAAAGAGTGTTTTGCTGAGAAAAAAGCATTTTTGCTGAAAAAAGGTCATTTTAACCCTAACAATGAGGTTTTTTGCTGATGGGATGACTTTTTTGCCAAAAACACGACATTATTGCTGATGAAAAAAACGTATTGGCTGAAAACACGACGTTTTGGCTGATAAAATGAAGTTTTTGGTGAGAAAATGAGATTTTTGGTGAAAAAAGGTGTTTTTGGCTGAACATTCTTTTTTGGCTGAGAATTTTCTTTTGCCGATAACACGACGTTTTCACTGCTAAAAGCACATTTTGGGCGCGAACAGCACATTTTTGGTGAGAAAAAGAGTGTTTTGCTGAGAAAAAAGCATTTTTGCTGAAAAAAGGTCATTTTAACACTAACAATGAGGTTTTTTGCTGATGGCATGACTTTTTTGCCAAAAACACGACATTATTGCTGATGAAAAAAACGTATTGGCTGAAAACACGACGTTTTGGCTGATAAAATGAAGTTTTTGGTGAGAAAATGAGATTTTTGGTGAAAAAAGGTGTTTTTGGCTGAACATTTTTTTTTGGCTGAGAATTTTCTTTTGCCGATAACACGACGTTTTCACTGCTAAAAGCACATTTTGGGCGCGAACAGCACATTTTTGGTGAGAAAAAGAGTGTTTTGCTGAGAAAAAAGCATTTTTGCTCAAAAAAGGTCATTTTAACCCTAACAATGAGGTTTTTTGCTGATGGGATGACTTTTTTGCCAAAAACACGACATTATTGCTGATGAAAAATACGTATTGGCTGAAAACACGACGTTTTGGCTGATAAAGTGAAGTTTTTGGTGAGAAAATGAGATTTTTGGTGAAAAAAGGTGTTTTTGGCTGAACATTTTTTTTTGGCTGAGAATTTTCTTTTGCCGATAACACGACGTTTTCACTGCTAAAAGCACATTTTGGGCGCGAACAGCACATTTTTGGTGAGAAAAAGAGTGTTTTGCTGAGAAAAAAGCATTTTTGCTGAAAAAAGGTCATTTTAACCCTAACAATGAGGTTTTTTGCTGATGGAATGACTTTTTTGCCAAAAACACGACATTATTGCTGATGAAAAAAACGTATTGGCTGAAAACACGACGTTTTGGCTGATAAAATGAAGTTTTTGGTGAGAAAATGAGATTTTTGGTGAAAAAAGGTGTTTTTGGCTGAACATTCTTTTTTGGCTGAGAATTTTCTTTTGCCGATAACACGACGTTTTCACTGCTAAAAGCACATTTTGGGCGCGAACAGCACATTTTTGGTGAGAAAAAGAGTGTTTTGCTGAGAAAAAAGCATTTTTGCTCAAAAAAGGTCATTTTAACCCTAACAATGAGGTTTTTTGCTGATGGGATGACTTTTTTGCCAAAAACACGACATTATTGCTGATGAAAAATACGTATTGGCTGAAAACACGACGTTTTGGCTGATAAAGTGAAGTTTTTGGTGAGAAAATGAGATTTTTGGTGAAAAAAGGTGTTTTTGGCTGAACATTTTTTTTTGGCTGAGAATTTTCTTTTGCCGATAACACGACGTTTTCACTGCTAAAAGCACATTTTGGGCGCGAACAGCACATTTTTGGTGAGAAAAAGAGTGTTTTGCTGAGAAAAAAGCATTTTTGCTGAAAAAAGGTCATTTTAACCCTAACAATGAGGTTTTTTGCTGATGGAATGACTTTTTTGCCAAAAACACGACATTATTGCTGATGAAAAAAACGTATTGGCTGAAAACACGACGTTTTGGCTGATAAAATGAAGTTTTTGGTGAGAAAATGAGATTTTTGGTGAAAAAAGGTGTTTTTGGCTGAACATTCTTTTTTGGCTGAGAATTTTCTTTTGCCGATAACACGACGTTTTCACTGCTAAAAGCACATTTTGGGCGCGAACAGCACATTTTTGGTGAGAAAAAGAGTGTTTTGCTGAGAAAAAAGCATTTTTGCTGAAAAAAGGTCATTTTAACCCTAACAATGAGGTTTTTTGCTGATGGCATGACTTTTTTGCCAAAAACACGACATTATTGCTGATGAAAAATACGTATTGGCTGAAAACACGACGTTTTGGCTGATAAAGTGAAGTTTTTGGTGAGAAAATGAGATTTTTGGTGAAAAAAGGTGTTTTTGGCTGAACATTTTTTTTTGGCTGAGAATTTTCTTTTGCCGATAACACGACGTTTTCACTGCTAAAAGCACATTTTGGGCGCGAACAGCACATTTTTGGTGAGAAAAAGAGTGTTTTGCTGAGAAAAAAGCATTTTTGCTGAAAAAAGGTCATTTTAACCCTAACAATGAGGTTTTTTGCTGATGGAATGACTTTTTTGCCAAAAACACGACATTATTGCTGATGAAAAAAACGTATTGGCTGAAAACACGACGTTTTGGCTGATAAAATGAAGTTTTTGGTGAGAAAATGAGATTTTTGGTGAAAAAAGGTGTTTTTGGCTGAACATTTTTTTTTGGCTGAGAATTTTCTTTTGCCGATAACACGACGTTTTCACTGCTAAAAGCACATTTTGGGCGCGAACAGCACATTTTTGGTGAGAAAAAGAGTGTTTCGCTGAGAAAAAAGCATTTTTGCTGAAAAAAGGTCATTTTAACCCTAACAATGAGGTTTTTTGCTGATGGGATGACTTTTTTGCCAAAAACACGACATTATTGCTGATGAAAAAAACCTATTGGCTGAAAACACGACGTTTTGGCTGATAGAATGAAGTTTTTGGTGAGAAAATGAGATTTTTGGTGAAAAAAGGTGTTTTTGGCTGAACATTTTTTTTTGGCTGATAATTTTCTTTTGCCGATAACACGACGTTTTCACTGCTAAAAGCACATTTTGGGCGCGAACAGCACATTTTTGGTGAGAAAAAGAGTGTTTTGCTGAGAAAAAAGCATTTTTGCTGAAAAAAGGTCATTTTAACCCTAACAATGAGGTTTTTTGCTGATGGGATGACTTTTTTGCCAAAAACACGACATTATTGCTGATGAAAAATACGTATTGGCTGAAAACACGACGTTTTGGCTGATAAAATGAAGTTTTTGGTGAGAAAATGAGATTTTTGGTGAAAAAAGGTGTTTTTGGCTGAACATTTTTTTTTGGCTGAGAAATTTCCTTTGCCGATAACACGACGTTTTCACTGCTAAAAGCACATTTTGGGCGCGAACAGCACATTTTTGGTGAGAAAAAGAGTGTTTTGCTGAGAAAAAAGCATTTTTGCTGAAAAAAGGTCATTTTAACCCTAACAATGAGGTTTTTTGCTGATGGGATGACTTTTTTGCCAAAAACACGACATTATTGCTGATGAAAAAACGTATTGGCTGAAAACACGACGTTTTGGCTGATAAAATGAAGTTTTTGGTGAGAAAATGAGATTTTTGGTGAAAAAAGGTGTTTTTGGCTGAACATTTTTTTTTGGCTGAGAATTTTCTTTTGCCGATAACACGACGTTTTCACTGCTAAAAGCACATTTTGGGCGCGAACAGCACATTTTTGGTGAGAAAAAGAGGGTTTTGCTGAGAAAAAAGCATTTTTGCTGAAAAAAGGTCATTTTAACCCTAACAATGAGGTTTTTTGTAGATGGGATGACTTTTTTGCCAAAAACACGACATTATTGCTGATTAAAAAAACGTATTGGCTGAAAACTTGACGTTTTGGCTGATAAAGTGAAGTTTTTGGTGAGAAAATGAGATTTTTGGTGAAAAAAGGTGTTTTTGGCTGAACATTTTTTTTTGGCTGAGAATTTTCTTTTGCCGATAACACGACGTTTTCACTGCTAAAAGCACATTTTGGGCGCGAACAGCACATTTTTGGTGAGAAAAAGAGTGTTTTGCTGAGAAAAAAGCATTTTTGCTGAAAAAAGGTCATTTTAACACTAACAATGAGGTTTTTTGCTGATGGCATGACTTTTTTGCCAAAAACACGACATTATTGCTGATGAAAAAAACGTATTGGCTGAAAACACGACGTTTTGGCTGATAAAATGAAGTTTTTGGTGAGAAAATGAGATTTTTGGTGAAAAAAGGTGTTTTTGGCTGAACATTTTTTTTTGGCTGAGAATTTTCTTTTGCCGATAACACGACGTTTTCACTGCTAAAAGCACATTTTGGGCGCGAACAGCACATTTTTGGTGAGAAAAAGAGTGTTTTGCTGAGAAAAAAGCATTTTTGCTGAAAAAAGGTCATTTTAACCCTAACAATGAGGTTTTTTGCTGATGGGATGACTTTTTTGCCAAAAACACGACATTATTGCTGATGAAAAATACGTATTGGCTGAAAACACGACGTTTTGGCTGATAAAGTGAAGTTTTTGGTGAGAAAATGAGATTTTTGGTGAAAAAAGGTGTTTTTGGCTGAACATTTTTTTTTGGCTGAGAATTTTCTTTTGCCGATAACACGACGTTTTCACTGCTAAAAGCACATTTTGGGCGCGAACAGCACATTTTTGGTGAGAAAAAGAGTGTTTTGCTGAGAAAAAAGCATTTTTGCTGAAAAAAGGTCATTTTAACCCTAACAATGAGGTTTTTTGCTGATGGAATGACTTTTTTGCCAAAAACACGACATTATTGCTGATGAAAAATACGTATTGGCTGAAAACACGACGTTTTGGCTGATAAAGTGAAGTTTTTGGTGAGAAAATGAGATTTTTGGTGAAAAAAGGTGTTTTTGGCTGAACATTTTTTTTTGGCTGAGAATTTTCTTTTGCCGATAACACGACGTTTTCACTGCTAAAAGCACATTTTGGGCGCGAACAGCACATTTTTGGTGAGAAAAAGAGTGTTTTGCTGAGAAAAAAGCATTTTTGCTGAAAAAAGGTCATTTTAACCCTAACAATGAGGTTTTTTGCTGATGGCATGACTTTTTTGCCAAAAACACGACATTATTGCTGATGAAAAAAACGTATTGGCTGAAAACACGACGTTTTGGCTGATAAAATGAAGTTTTTGGTGAGAAAATGAGATTTTTGGTGAAAAAAGGTGTTTTTGGCTTAACATTTTTTTTTGGCTGAGAATTTTCTTTTGCCGATAACACGACGTTTTCACTGCTAAAAGCACATTTTGGGCGCGAACAGCACATTTTTGGTGAGAAAAAGAGTGTTTCGCTGAGAAAAAAGCATTTTTGCTGAAAAAAGGTCATTTTAACCCTAACAATGAGGTTTTTTGCTGATGGCATGACTTTTTTGCCAAAAACACGACATTATTGGTGATGAAAAAAACGTATTGGCTGAAAACACGACGTTTTGGCTGATAAAATGAAGTTTTTGGTGAGAAAATGAGATTTTTGGCGAAAAAAGGTGTTTTTGGCTGAACATTTTTTTTTGGCTGAGAATTTTCTTTTGCCGATAACACGACGTTTTCACTGCTAAAAGCACATTTTGGGCGCGAACAGCACATTTTTGGTGAGAAAAAGAGTGTTTTGCTGAGAAAAAAGCATTTTTGCTGAAAAAAGGTCATTTTAACCCTAACAATGAGGTTTTTTGCTGATGGCATGACTTTTTTGCCAAAAACACGACATTATTGGTGATGAAAAAAACGTATTGGCTGAAAACTTGACGTTTTGGCTGATAAAGTGAAGTTTTTGGTGAGAAAATGAGATTTTTGGTGAAAAAAGGTGTTTTTGGCTGAACATTTTTTTTTGGCTGAGAATTTTCTTTTGCCGATAACACGACGTTTTCACTGCTAAAAGCACATTTTGGGCGCGAACAGCACATTTTTGGTGAGAAAAAGAGTGTTTTGCTGAGAAAAAAGCATTTTTGCTGAAAAAAGGTCATTTTAACACTAACAATGAGGTTTTTTGCTGATGGCATGACTTTTTTGCCAAAAACACGACATTATTGCTGATGAAAAAAACGTATTGGCTGAAAACACGACGTTTTGGCTGATAAAATGAAGTTTTTGGTGAGAAAATGAGATTTTTGGTGAAAAAAGGTGTTTTTGGCTGAACATTTTTTTTTGGCTGAGAATTTTCTTTTGCCGATAACACGACGTTTTCACTGCTAAAAGCACATTTTGGGCGCGAACAGCACATTTTTGGTGAGAAAAAGAGTGTTTTGCTGAGAAAAAAGCATTTTTGCTGAAAAAAGGTCATTTTAACCCTAACAATGAGGTTTTTTGCTGATGGGATGACTTTTTTGCCAAAAACACGACATTATTGCTGATGAAAAATACGTATTGGCTGAAAACACGACGTTTTGGCTGATAAAGTGAAGTTTTTGGTGAGAAAATGAGATTTTTGGTGAAAAAAGGTGTTTTTGGCTGAACATTTTTTTTTGGCTGAGAATTTTCTTTTGCCGATAACACGACGTTTTCACTGCTAAAAGCACATTTTGGGCGCGAACAGCACATTTTTGGTGAGAAAAAGAGTGTTTTGCTGAGAAAAAAGCATTTTTGCTGAAAAAAGGTCATTTTAACCCTAACAATGAGGTTTTTTGCTGATGGAATGACTTTTTTGCCAAAAACACGACATTATTGCTGATGAAAAATACGTATTGGCTGAAAACACGACGTTTTGGCTGATAAAGTGAAGTTTTTGGTGAGAAAATGAGATTTTTGGTGAAAAAAGGTGTTTTTGGCTGAACATTTTTTTTTGGCTGAGAATTTTCTTTTGCCGATAACACGACGTTTTCACTGCTAAAAGCACATTTTGGGCGCGAACAGCACATTTTTGGTGAGAAAAAGAGTGTTTTGCTGAGAAAAAAGCATTTTTGCTGAAAAAAGGTCATTTTAACCCTAACAATGAGGTTTTTTGCTGATGGCATGACTTTTTTGCCAAAAACACGACATTATTGCTGATGAAAAAAACGTATTGGCTGAAAACACGACGTTTTGGCTGATAAAATGAAGTTTTTGGTGAGAAAATGAGATTTTTGGTGAAAAAAGGTGTTTTTGGCTTAACATTTTTTTTTGGCTGAGAATTTTCTTTTGCCGATAACACGACGTTTTCACTGCTAAAAGCACATTTTGGGCGCGAACAGCACATTTTTGGTGAGAAAAAGAGTGTTTCGCTGAGAAAAAAGCATTTTTGCTGAAAAAAGGTCATTTTAACCCTAACAATGAGGTTTTTTGCTGATGGCATGACTTTTTTGCCAAAAACACGACATTATTGGTGATGAAAAAAACGTATTGGCTGAAAACACGACGTTTTGGCTGATAAAATGAAGTTTTTGGTGAGAAAATGAGATTTTTGGCGAAAAAAGGTGTTTTTGGCTGAACATTTTTTTTTGGCTGAGAATTTTCTTTTGCCGATAACACGACGTTTTCACTGCTAAAAGCACATTTTGGGCGCGAACAGCACATTTTTGGTGAGAAAAAGAGTGTTTTGCTGAGAAAAAAGCATTTTTGCTGAAAAAAGGTCATTTTAACCCTAACAATGAGGTTTTTTGCTGATGGCATGACTTTTTTGCCAAAAACACGACATTATTGGTGATGAAAAAAACGTATTGGCTGAAAACACGACGTTTTGGCTGATAAAATGAAGTTTTTGGTGAGAAAATGAGATTTTTGGCGAAAAAAGGTGTTTTTGGCTGAACATTTTTTTTTGGCTGAGAATTTTCTTTTGCCGATAACACGACGTTTTCACTGCTAAAAGCACATTTTGGGCGCGAACAGCACATTTTTGGTGAGAAAAAGAGTGTTTTGCTGAGAAAAAAGCATTTTTGCTGAAAAAAGGTCATTTTAACCCTAACAATGAGGTTTTTTGCTGATGGCATGACTTTTTTGCCAAAAACACGACATTATTGCTGATGAAAAAAACGTATTGGCTGAAAACACGACGTTTTGGCTGATAAAATGAAGTTTTTGGTGAGAAAATGAGATTTTTGGTGAAAAAAGGTGTTTTTGGCTTAACATTTTTTTTTGGCTGAGAATTTTCTTTTGCCGATAACACGACGTTTTCACTGCTAAAAGCACATTTTGGGCGCGAACAGCACATTTTTGGTGAGAAAAAGAGTGTTTCGCTGAGAAAAAAGCATTTTTGCTGAAAAAAGGTCATTTTAACCCTAACAATGAGGTTTTTTGCTGATGGCATGACTTTTTTGCCAAAAACACGACATTATTGGTGATGAAAAAAACGTATTGGCTGAAAACACGACGTTTTGGCTGATAAAATGAAGTTTTTGGTGAGAAAATGAGATTTTTGGCGAAAAAAGGTGTTTTTGGCTGAACATTTTTTTTTGGCTGAGAATTTTCTTTTGCCGATAACACGACGTTTTCACTGCTAAAAGCACATTTTGGGCGCGAACAGCACATTTTTGGTGAGAAAAAGAGTGTTTTGCTGAGAAAAAAGCATTTTTGCTGAAAAAAGGTCATTTTAACCCTAACAATGAGGTTTTTTGCTGATGGCATGACTTTTTTGCCAAAAACACGACATTATTGGTGATGAAAAAAACGTATTGGCTGAAAACACGACGTTTTGGCTGATAAAATGAAGTTTTTGGTGAGAAAATGAGATTTTTGGCGAAAAAAGGTGTTTTTGACTGAACATTTTTTTTTGGCTGAGAATTTTCTTTTGCCGATAACACGACGTTTTCACTGCTAAAAGCACATTTTGGGCGCGAACAGCACATTTTTGGTGAGAAAAAGAGTGTTTTGCTGAGAAAAAAGCATTTTTGCTGAAAAAAGGTCATTTTAACCCTAACAATGAGGTTTTTTGCTGATGGCATGACTTTTTTGCCAAAAACACGACATTATTGCTGATGAAAAAAACGTATTGGCTGAAAACACGACGTTTTGGCTGATAAAATGAAGTTTTTGGTGAGAAAATGAGATTTTTGGTGAAAAAAGGTGTTTTTGGCTGAACATTTTTTTTTGGCTGAGAATTTTCTTTTGCCGATAACACGACGTTTTCACTGCTAAAAGCACATTTTGGGCGCGAACAGCACATTTTTGGTGAGAAAAAGAGTGTTTTGCTGAGAAAAAAGCATTTTTGCTGAAAAAAGGTCATTTTAACCCTAACAATGAGGTTTTTTGCTGATGGCATGACTTTTTTGCCAAAAACACGACATTATTGGTGATGAAAAAAACGTATTGGCTGAAAACACGACGTTTTGGCTGATAAAATGAAGTTTTTGGTGAGAAAATGAGATTTTTGGCGAAAAAAGGTGTTTTTGGCTGAACATTTTTTTTTGGCTGAGAATTTTCTTTTGCCGATAACACGACGTTTTCACTGCTAAAAGCACATTTTGGGCGCGAACAGCACATTTTTGGTGAGAAAAAGAGTGTTTTGCTGAGAAAAAAGCATTTTTGCTGAAAAAAGGTCATTTTAACCCTAACAATGAGGTTTTTTGCTGATGGGATGACTTTTTTGCCAAAAACACGACATTATTGCTGATGAAAAAAACGTATTGGCTGAAAACACGACGTTTTGGCTGATAAAATGAAGTTTTTGGTGAGAAAATGAGATTTTTGGTGAAAAAAGGTGTTTTTGGCTGAACATTCTTTTTTGGCTGAGAATTTTCTTTTGCCGATAACACGACGTTTTCACTGCTAAAAGCACATTTTGGGCGCGAACAGCACATTTTTGGTGAGAAAAAGAGTGTTTTGCTGAGAAAAAAGCATTTTTGCTGAAAAAAGGTCATTTTAACCCTAACAATGAGGTTTTTTGCTGATGGCATGACTTTTTTGCCAAAAACACGACATTATTGGTGATGAAAAAAACGTATTGGCTGAAAACATGACGTTTTGGCTGATAAAATGAAGTTTTTGGTGAGAAAATGAGATTTTTGGCGAAAAAAGGTGTTTTTGGCTGAACATTTTTTTTTGGCTGAGAATTTTCTTTTGCCGATAACACGACGTTTTCACTGCTAAAAGCACATTTTGGGCGCGAACAGCACATTTTTGGTGAGAAAAAGAGTGTTTTGCTGAGAAAAAAGCATTTTTGCTGAAAAAAGGTCATTTTAACCCTAACAATGAGGTTTTTTGCTGATGGGATGACTTTTTTGCCAAAAACACGACATTATTGCTGATGAAAAAAACGTATTGGCTGAAAACACGACGTTTTGGCTGATAAAATGAAGTTTTTGGTGAGAAAATGAGATTTTTGGCGAAAAAAGGTGTTTTTGGCTGAACATTCTTTTTTGGCTGAGAATTTTCTTTTGCCGATAACACGACGTTTTCACTGCTAAAAGCACATTTTGGGCGCGAACAGCACATTTTTGGTGAGAAAAAGAGTGTTTTGCTGAGAAAAAAGCATTTTTGCTGAAAAAAGGTCATTTTAACCCTAACAATGAGGTTTTTTGCTGATGGGATGACTTTTTTGCCAAAAACACGACATTATTGCTGATGAAAAAAACGTATCGACTGAAAACACGACGTTTTGGCTGATAAAATGAAGTTTTTGGTGAGAAAAATGAGATTTTTGGTGAAAAAAGGTGTTTTTGGCTAAACATTTTTTTTTGGCTGAGAATTTTCTTTTGCCTATAACACGACGTTTTCACTGGTAAAAGCACATTTTGGGCGCGAACAGCACATTTTTGGTGAGAAAAAGAGTGTTTTGCTGAGAAAAAAGCATTTTTGCTGAAAAAAGGTCATTTTAACCCTAACAATGAGGTTTTTTGCTGATGGGATGACTTTTTTGCCAAAAACACGACATTATTGCTGATGAAAAAAACGTATTGGCTGAAAACACGACGTTTTGGCTGATAAAATGAAGTTTTTGGTGAGAAAATGAGATTTTTGGTGAAAAAAGGTGTTTTTGGCTGAACATTTTTTTTTGGCTGAGAATTTTCTTTTGCCGATAACACGACGTTTTCACTGCTAAAAGCACATTTTGGGCGCGAACAGCACATTTTTGGTGAGAAAAAGAGTGTTTTGCTGAGAAAAAAGCATTTTTGCTGAAAAAAGGTCATTTTAACCCTAACAATGAGGTTTTTTGCTGATGGGATGACTTTTTTGCCAAAAACACGACATTATTGCTAATGAAAAAAACGTATCGACTGAAAACACGACGTTTTGGCTGATAAAATGAAGTTTTTGGTGAGAAAATGAGATTTTTGGTGAAAAAAGGTGTTTTTGGCTGAACATTTTTTTTTGGCTGAGAATTTTCTTTTGCCGATAACACGACGTTTTCACTGCTAAAAGCACATTTTGGGCGCGAACAGCACATTTTTGGTGAGAAAAAGAGTGTTTTGCTGAGAAAAAAGCATTTTTGATGAAAAAAGGTCATTTTAACCCTAACAATGAGGTTTTTTGCTGATGGGATGACTTTTTTGCCAAAAACACGACATTATTGCTGATGAAAAAAACGTATTGGCTGAAACCACGACGTTTTGGCTGATAAAATGAAGTTTTTGGTGAGAAAATGAGATTTTTGGTGAAAAAAGGTGTTTTTGGCTGAACATTTTTTTTTTGGTGAGAATTTTCTTTTGCCGATAACACGACGTTTTCACTGCTAAAAGCACATTTTGGGCGCGAACAGCACATTTTTGGTGAGAAAAAGAGTGTTTTGCTGAGAAAAAAGCATTTTTGCTGAAAAAAGGTCATTTTAACCCTAACAATGAGGTTTTTTGGTGATATGATGACTTTTTTGCCAAAAACACGACATTATTGCTGATGAAAAAAACGTATTGGCTGAAAACACGACGTTTTGGCTGATAAAATGAAGTTTTTGGTGAGAAAATGAGATTTTTGGTGAAAAAAGGTGTTTTTGGCTGAACATTTTTTTTTGGCTGAGAATTTTCTTTTGCCGATAACACGACGTTTTCACTGCTAAAAGCACATTTTGGGCGCGAACAGCACATTTTTGGTGAGAAAAAGAGTGTTTTGCTGAGAAAAAAGCATTTTTGCTGAAAAAAGGTCATTTTAACCCTAACAATGAGGTTTTTTGGTGATATGATGACTTTTTTGCCAAAAACACGACATTATTGCTGATGAAAAAAACGTATTGGCTGAAAACACGACGTTTTGGCTGATAAAATGAAGTTTTTGGTGAGAAAATGAGATTTTTGGTGAAAAAAGGTGTTTTTGGCTGAACATTTTTTTTTGGCTGAGAATTTTCTTTTGCCGATAACACGACGTTTTCACTGCTAAAAGCACATTTTGGGCGCGAACAGCACATTTTTGGTGAGAAAAAGAGTGTTTTGCTGAGAAAAAAGCATTTTTGCTGAAAAAAGGTCATTTTAACCCTAACAATGAGGTTTTTTGGTGATATGATGACTTTTTTCCCAAAAACACGACATTATTGCTGATGAAAAAAACGTATTGGCTGAAAACACGACGTTTTGGCTGATAAAATGAAGTTTTTGGTGAGAAAATGAGATTTTTGGTGAAAAAAGGTGTTTTTGGCTGAACATTTTTTTTTGGCTGAGAATTTTCTTTTGCCGATAACACGACGTTTTCACTGCTAAAAGCACATTTTGGGCGCGAACAGCACATTTTTGGTGAGAAAAAGAGTGTTTTGCTGAGAAAAAAGCATTTTTGCTGAAAAAAGGTCATTTTAACCCTAACAATGAGGTTTTTTGGTGATATAATGACTTTTTTGCCAAAAACACGACATTATTGCTGATGAAAAAAACGTATTGGCTGAAAACACGACGTTTTGGCTGATAAAATGAAGTTTTTGGTGAGAAAATGAGATTTTTGGTGAAAAAAGGTGTTTTTGGCTGAACATTTTTTTTTGGCTGAGAATTTTCTTTTGCCGATAACACGACGTTTTCACTGCTAAAAGCACATTTTGGGCGCGAACAGCACATTTTTGGTGAGAAAAAGAGTGTTTTGCTGAGAAAAAAGCATTTTTGCTGAAAAAAGGTCATTTTAACCCTAACAATGAGGTTTTTTGCTGATGGGATGACTTTTTTGCCAAAAACACGACATTATTGCTGATGAAAAAAACGTATTGGCTGAAAACACGACGTTTTGGCTGATAAAATGAAGTTTTTGGTGAGAAAATGAGATTTTTGGTGAAAAAAGGTGTTTTTGGCTGAACATTTTTTTTTGGCTGAGAATTTTCTTTTGCCGATAACACGACGTTTTCACTGCTAAAAGCACATTTTGGGCGCGAACAGCACATTTTTGGTGAGAAAAAGAGTGTTTTGCTGAGAAAAAAGCATTTTTGCTGAAAAAAGGTCATTTTAACCCTAACAATGAGGTTTTTTGCTGATGGCATGACTTTTTTGCCAAAAACACGACATTATTGCTGATGAAAAAAACGTATTGGCTGAAAACACGACGTTTTGGCTGATAAAATGAAGTTTTTGGTGAGAAAATGAGATTTTTGGTGAAAAAAGGTGTTTTTGGCTGAACATTTTTTTTTGGCTGAGAATTTTCTTTTGCCGATAACACGACGTTTTCACTGCTAAAAGCACATTTTGGGCGCGAACAGCACATTTTTGGTGAGAAAAAGAGTGTTTTGCTGAGAAAAAAGCATTTTTGCTGAAAAAAGGTCATTTTAACCCTAACAATGAGGTTTTTTGCTGATGGGATGACTTTTTTCCCAAAAACACGACATTATTGCTAATGAAAAAAACGTATTGGCTGAAAACACGACGTTTTGGCTGATAAAATGAAGTTTTTGGTGAGAAAATGAGATTTTTGGCGAAAAAAGGTGTTTTTGGCTGAACATTTTTTTTTGGCTGAGAATTTTCTTTTGCCGATAACACGACGTTTTCACTGCTAAAAGCACATTTTGGGCGCGAACAGCACATTTTTGGTGAGAAAAAGAGTGTTTTGCTGAGAAAAAAGCATTTTTGCTGAAAAAAGGTCATTTTAACCCTAACAATGAGGTTTTTTGGTGATATGATGACTTTTTTGCCAAAAACACGACATTATTGCTGATGAAAAAAACGTATTGGCTGAAAACACGACGTTTTGGCTGATAAAATGAAGTTTTTGGTGAGAAAATGAGATTTTTGGTGAAAAAAGGTGTTTTTGGCTGAACATTTTTTTTTGGCTGAGAATTTTCTTTTGCCGATAACACGACGTTTTCACTGCTAAAAGCACATTTTGGGCGCGAACAGCACATTTTTGGTGAGAAAAAGAGTGTTTTGCTGAGAAAAAAGCATTTTTGCTGAAAAAAGGTCATTTTAACCCTAACAATGAGGTTTTTTGCTGATGGGATGACTTTTTTCCCAAAAACACGACATTATTGCTGATGAAAAAAACGTATTGGCTGAAAACACGACGTTTTGGCTGATAAAATGAAGTTTTTGGTGAGAAAATGAGATTTTTGGCGAAAAAAGGTGTTTTTGGCTGAACATTTTTTTTTGGCTGAGAATTTTCTTTTGCCGATAACACGACGTTTTCACTGCTAAAAGCACATTTTGGGCGCGAACAGCACATTTTTGGTGAGAAAAAGAGTGTTTTGCTGAGAAAAAAGCATTTTTGCTGAAAAAAGGTCATTTTAACCCTAACAATGAGGTTTTTTGCTGATGGGATGACTTTTTTCCCAAAAACACGACATTATTGCTGATGAAAAAAACGTATTGGCTGAAAACACGACGTTTTGGCTGATAAAATGAAGTTTTTGGTGAGAAAATGAGATTTTTGGTGAAAAAAGGTGTTTTTGGCTGAACATTTTTTTTTGGCTGAGAATTTTCTTTTGCCGATAACACGACGTTTTCACTGCTAAAAGCACATTTTGGGCGCGAACAGCACATTTTTGGTGAGAAAAAGAGTGTTTTGCTGAGAAAAAAGCATTTTTGCTGAAAAAAGGTCATTTTAACCCTAACAATGAGGTTTTTTGGTGATATGATGACTTTTTTGCCAAAAACACGACATTATTGCTGATGAAAAAAACGTATTGGCTGAAAACACGACGTTTTGGCTGATAAAATGAAGTTTTTGGTGAGAAAATGAGATTTTTGGTGAAAAAAGGTGTTTTTGGCTGAACATTCTTTTTTGGCTGAGAATTTTCTTTTGCCGATAATACGACGTTTTCACTGCTAAAAGCACATTTTGGGCGCGAACAGCACATTTTTGGTGAGAAAAAGAGTGTTTTGCTGAGAAAAAAGCATTTTTGCTGAAAAAAGGTCATTTTAACCCTAACAATGAGGTTTTTTGCTGATGGGATGACTTTTTTGCCAAAAACACGACATTATTGCTGATGAAAAAAACGTATTGGCTGAAAACACGACGTTTTGGCTGATAAAATGAAGTTTTTGGTGAGAAAATGAGATTTTTGGTGAAAAAAGGTGTTTTTGGCTGAACATTTTTTTTTGGCTGAGAATTTTCTTTTGCCGATAACACGACGTTTTCACTGCTAAAAGCACATTTTGGGCGCGAACAGCACATTTTTGGTGAGAAAAAGAGTGTTTTGCTGAGAAAAAAGCATTTTTCCTGAAAAAAGGTCATTTTAACCCTAACAATGAGGTTTTTTGGTGATATGATGACTTTTTTGCCAAAAACACGACATTATTGCTGATGAAAAAAACGTATTGGCTGAAAACACGACGTTTTGGCTGATAAAATGAAGTTTTTGGTGAGAAAATGAGATTTTTGGTGAAAAAAGGTGTTTTTGGCTGAACATTTTTTTTTGGCTGAGAATTTTCTTTTGCCGATAACACGACGTTTTCACTGCTAAAAGCACATTTTGGGCGCGAACAGCACATTTTTGGTGAGAAAAAGAGTGTTTTGCTGAGAAAAAAGCATTTTTGCTGAAAAAAGGTCATTTTAACCCTAACAATGAGGTTTTTTGCTGATGGGATGACTTTTTTCCCAAAAACACGACATTATTGCTGATGAAAAAAACGTATTGGCTGAAAACACGACGTTTTGGCTGATAAAATGAAGTTTTTGGTGAGAAAATGAGATTTTTGGCGAAAAAAGGTGTTTTTGGCTGAACATTTTTTTTTGGCTGAGAATTTTCTTTTGCCGATAACACGACGTTTTCACTGCTAAAAGCACATTTTGGGCGCGAACAGCACATTTTTGGTGAGAAAAAGAGTGTTTTGCTGAGAAAAAAGCATTTTTGCTGAAAAAAGGTCATTTTAACCCTAACAATGAGGTTTTTTGCTGATGGGATGACTTTTTTCCCAAAAACACGACATTATTGCTGATGAAAAAAACGTATTGGCTGAAAACACGACGTTTTGGCTGATAAAATGAAGTTTTTGGTGAGAAAATGAGATTTTTGGTGAAAAAAGGTGTTTTTGGCTGAACATTTTTTTTTGGCTGAGAATTTTCTTTTGCCGATAACACGACGTTTTCACTGCTAAAAGCACATTTTGGGCGCGAACAGCACATTTTTGGTGAGAAAAAGAGTGTTTTGCTGAGAAAAAAGCATTTTTGCTGAAAAAAGGTCATTTTAACCCTAACAATGAGGTTTTTTGGTGATATGATGACTTTTTTGCCAAAAACACGACATTATTGCTGATGAAAAAAACGTATTGGCTGAAAACACGACGTTTTGGCTGATAAAATGAAGTTTTTGGTGAGAAAATGAGATTTTTGGTGAAAAAAGGTGTTTTTGGCTGAACATTTTTTTTTGGCTGAGAATTTTCTTTTGCCGATAATACGACGTTTTCACTGCTAAAAGCACATTTTCGGCGCGAACAGCACATTTTTGGTGAGAAAAAGAGTGTTTTGCTGAGAAAAAAGCATTTTTGCTGAAAAAAGGTCATTTTAACCCTAACAATGAGGTTTTTTGCTGATGGGATGACTTTTTTGCCAAAAACACGACATTATTGCTGATGAAAAAAACGTATTGGCTGAAAACACGACGTTTTGGCTGATAAAATGAAGTTTTTGGTGAGAAAATGAGATTTTTGGTGAAAAAAGGTGTTTTTGGCTGAACATTTTTTTTTGGCTGAGAATTTTCTTTTGCCGATAACACGACGTTTTCACTGCTAAACGCACATTTTGGGCGCGAACAGCACATTTTTGGTGAGAAAAAGAGTGTTTCGCTGAGAAAAAAGCATTTTTGCTGAAAAAAGGTCATTTTAACCCTAACAATGAGGTTTTTTGCTGATTGGATGACTTTTTTGCCAAAAACACGACATTATTGCTGATGAAAAAAACGTATTGGCTGAAAACACGACGTTTTGGCTGATAAAATGAAGTTTTTGGTGAGAAAATGAGATTTTTGGTGAAAAAAGGTGTTTTTGGCTGAACATTTTTTTTTGGCTGAGAATTTTCTTTTGCCGATAACACGACGTTTTCACTGCTAAAAGCACATTTTGGGCGCGAACAGCACATTTTTGGTGAGAAAAAGAGTGTTTTGCTGAGAAAAAAGCATTTTTGCTGAAAAAAGGTCTTTTTAACCCTAACAATGAGGTTTTTTGCTGATGGGATGACTTTTTTGCCAAAAACACGACATTATTGCTGATGAAAAAAACGTATTGGCTGAAAACACGACGTTTTGGCTGATAAAATGAAGTTTTTGGTGAGAAAATGAGATTTTTGGTGAAAAAAGGTGTTTTTGGCTGAACATTTTTTTTTGGCTGAGAATTTTCTTTTGCCGATAACACGACGTTTTCACTGCTAAAAGCACATTTCGGGCGCGAACAGCACATTTTTGGTGAGAAAAAGGGTGTTTTGCTGAGAAAAAAGCATTTTTGCTGAAAAAAGGTCATTTTAACCCTAACAATGAGGTTTTTTGCTGATGGCATGACTTTTTTGCCAAAAACACGACATTATTGCTGATGAAAAAAACGTATTGGCTGAAAACACGACGTTTTGGCTGATAAAATGAAGTTTTTGGTGAGAAAATGAGATTTTTGGTGAAAAAAGGTGTTTTTGGCTGAACATTTTTTTTTGGCTGAGAATTTTCTTTTGCCGATAACACGACGTTTTCACTGCTAAAAGCACATTTTGGGCGCGAACAGCACATTTTTGGGAAGAAAAAGAGTGTTTTGCTGAGAAAAAAGCATTTTTGCTGAAAAAAGGTCATTTTAACCCTAACAATGAGGTTTTTTGCTGATGGGATGACTTTTTTGCCAAAAACACGACATTATTGCTGATGAAAAAAACGTATTGGCTGAAAACACGACGTTTTGGCTGATAAAATGAAGTTTTTGGTGAGAAAATGAGATTTTTGGTGAAAAAAGGTGTTTTTGGCTGAACATTTTTTTTTGGCTGAGAATTTTCTTTTGCCGATAACACGACGTTTTCACTGCTAAAAGCACATTTTGGGCGCGAACAGCACATTTTTGGTGAGAAAAAGGGTGTTTTGCTGAGAAAAAGCATTTTTGCTGAAAAAAGGTCATTTTAACCCTAACAATGAGGTTTTTTGCTGATGGGATGACTTTTTTGCCAAAAACACGACATTATTGCTGATGAAAAAAACGTATTGGCTGAAAACACGACGTTTTGGCTGATAAAATGAAGTTTTTGGTGAGAAAATGAGATTTTTGGTGAAAAAAGGGGTTTTTGGCTGAACATTTTTTTTTGGCTGAGAATTTTCTTTTGCCGATAACACGACGTTTTCACTGCTAAAAGCACATTTTGGGCGCGAACAGCACATTTTTGGTGAGAAAAAGAGTGTTTTGCTGAGAAAAAAGCATTTTTGCTGAAAAAAGGTCATTTTAACCCTAACAATGAGGTTTTTTGCTGATGGGATGACTTTTTTCCCAAAAACACGACATTATGGCTGATGAAAAAAACGTATTGGCTGAAAACACGACGTTTTGGCTGATAAAATGAAGTTTTTGGTGAGAAAATGAGATTTTTGGTGAAAAAAGGTGTTTTTGGCTGAGAATTTTCTTTTGCCGATAACACGACGTTTTCACTGCTAAAAGCACATTTTGGGCGCGAACAGCACATTTTTGGTGAGAAAAAGGGTGTTTTGCTGAGAAAAAAGCATTTTTGCTGAAAAAAGGTCATTTTAACCCTAACAATGAGGTTTTTTGCTGATGGGATGACTTTTTTGCCAAAAACACGACATTATTGCTGATGAAAAATACGTATTGGCTGAAAACACGACGTTTTGGCTGATAAAATGAAGTTTTTGGTGAGAAAATGAGATTTTTGGTGAAAAAAGGTGTTTTTGGCTGAACATTTTTTTTTGGCTGAGAATTTTCTTTTGCCGATAACACGACGTTTTCACTGCTAAAAGCACATTTTGGGCACGAACAGCACATTTTTGGTGAGAAAAAGAGTGTTTTGCTGAGAAAAAAGCATTTTTGCTGAAAAAAGGTCTTTTTAACCCTAACAATGAGGTTTTTTGCTGATGGGATGACTTTTTTGCCAAAAACACGACATTATTGCTGATGAAAAAAACGTTTTGGCTGATAAAATGAAGTTTCTGGTGAGAAAATGAGATTTTTGGTGAAAAAAGGTGTTTTTGGCTGAGAATTTTCTTTTGCCGATAACACGACGTTTTTACTGCTAAAAGCACATTTTGGGCGCGAACAGCACATTTTTGGTGAGAAAAAGAGTGTTTTGCTGAGAAAAAAGCATTTTTGCTGAAAAAAGGTCATTTTAACCCAAACAATGAGGTTTTTTGCTGATGGGATGACTTTTTTGCCAAAAACACGACATTATTGCTGATGAAAAAAACGTATTGGCTGAAAACACGACGTTTTGGCTGATAAAATGAAGTTTTTGGTTAGAAAATGAGATTTTTGGTGAAAAAAGGTGTTTTTGGCTGAACATTTTTTTTTGGCTGAGAATTTTCTTTTGCCGATAACACGACGTTTTCACTGCTAAAAGCACATTTTGGGCACGAACAGCACATTTTTGGTGAGAAAAAGAGTGTTTTGCTGAGAAAAAAGCATTTTTGCTGAAAAAAGGTCTTTTTAACCCTAACAATGAGGTTTTTTGCTGATGGGATGACTTTTTTGCCAAAAACACGACATTATTGCTGATGAAAAAAACGTTTTGGCTGATAAAATGAAGTTTCTGGTGAGAAAATGAGATTTTTGGTGAAAAAAGGTGTTTTTGGCTGAGAATTTTCTTTTGCCGATAACACGACGTTTTCACTGCTAAAAGCACATTTTGGGCGCGAACAGCACATTTTTGGTGAGAAAAAGAGTGTTTTGCTGAGAAAAAAGCATTTTTGCTGAAAAAAGGTCATTTTAACCCAAACAATGAGGTTTTTTGCTGATGGGATGACTTTTTTGCCAAAAACACGACATTATTGCTGATGAAAAAAACGTATTGGCTGAAAACACGACGTTTTGGCTGATAAAATGAAGTTTTTGGTGAGAAAATGAGATTTTTGGTGAAAAAAGGTGTTTTTGGCTGAACATTTTTTTTTGGCTGAGAATTTTCTTTTGCCGATAACACGACGTTTTCACTGCTAAAAGCACATTTTGGGCACGAACAGCACATTTTTGGTGAGAAAAAGAGTGTTTTGCTGAGAAAAAAGCATTTTTGCTGAAAAAAGGTCTTTTTAACCCTAACAATGAGGTTTTTTGCTGATGGCATGACTATTTTGCCAAAAACAGACATTATTGGTGATGAAAAAAACGTATTGGCTGAAAACACGACGTTTTGGCTGATAAAATGAAGTTTTTGGTGAGAAAATGAGATTTTTGGTGAAAAAAGGTGTTTTTGGCTGAACATTCTTTTTTGGCTGAGAATTTTCTTTTGCCGATAACACGACGTTTTCACTGCTAAAAGCATATTTTGGGCGCGAACAGCACATTTTTGGTGAGAAAAAGAGTGTTTTGCTGAGAAAAAAGCATTTTTGCTGAAAAAAGGTCATTTTAACCCTAACAATGAGGTTTTTTGCTGATGGCATGACTTTTTTGCCAAAAACACGACATTATTGCTGATGAAAAAAACGTATTGGCTGAAAACACGACGTTTTGGCTGATAAAGTGAAGTTTTTGGTGAGAAAATGAGATTTTCGGTGAAAAAAGGTGTTTTTGGCTGAACATTTTTTTTTGGCTGAGAATTTTCTTTTGCCGATAACACGACGTTTTCACTGCTAAAAGCACATTTTGGGCGCGAACAGCACATTTTTGGTGAGAAAAAGAGTGTTTTGCTGAGAAAAAAGCATTTTTGCTGAAAAAAGGTCATTTTAACCCTAACAATGAGGTTTTTTGCTGATGGCATGACTTTTTTGCCAAAGACACGACATTATTGCTGATGAAAAAAACGTATTGGCTGAAAACACGACGTTTTGGCTGATAAAATGAAGTTTTTGGTGAGAAAATGAGATTTTTGGTGAAAAAAGGTGTTTTTGGCTGAACATTTTTTTTTGGCTGAGAATTTTCTTTTGCCGATAACACGACGTTTTCACTGCTAAAAGCACATTTTGGGCGCGAACAGCACATTTTTGGTGAGAAAAAGAGTGTTTTGCTGAGAAAAAAGCATTTTTGCTGAAAAAAGGTCATTTTAACCCTAACAATGAGGTTTTTTGCTGATGGGATGACTTTTTTGCCAAAAACACGACATTATTGCTGATGAAAAAAACGTATTGGCTGAAAACACGACGTTTTGGCTGATAAAATGAAGTTTTTGGTGAGAAAATGAGATTTTTGGCGAAAAAAGGTGTTTTTGGCTGAACATTTTTTTTTGGCTGAGAATTTTCTTTTGCCGATAACACGACCTTTTTTACTGCTAAAATCACATTTTGGGCGCGAACAGCACATTTTTGGTGAGAAAAAGAGTGTTTTGCTGAGAAAAAAGCATTTTTGCTGAAAAAAGGTCATTTTAACCCTAACAATGAGGTTTTTTGCTGATGGCATGACTTTTTTGCCAAAAACACGACATTATTGCTGATGAAAAATACGTATTGGCTGAAAACACGACGTTTTGGCTGATAAAATGAAGTTTTTGGTGAGAAAATGAGATTTTTGGTGAAAAAAGGTGTTTTTGACTGAACATTTTTTTTTGGCTGAGAATTTTCTTTTGCCTATAACACGACGTTTTCACTGCTAAAAGCACACTTTGGGCGCGAACAGCACATTTTTGGTGAGAAAAAGAGTGTTTTGCTGAGAAAAAAGCATTTTTGCTGAAAAAAGGTCATTTTAACCCTAACAATGAGGTTTTTTGCTGATGGCATGACTTTTTTGCCAAAAACACGACAATATTGCTGATGAAAAAAACGTATTGGCTGAAAACACGACGTTTTGGCTGATAAAATGAAGTTTTTGGTGAGAAAATGAGATTTTTGGTGAAAAAAGGTGTTTTTGGCTGAACATTTTTATTTTGACTGAGAATTTTCTTTTGCCGATAACACGACGTTTTCACTGCTAAAAGCACATTTTGGGCGCGAACAGTACATTTTTGGTGACAAAAAGGGTGTTTTGCTGAGAAAAAAGCATTTTTGCTGAAAAAAGGTCATTTTAACCCTAATAATGAGGTTTTTTGCTGATGGGATGACTTTTTTGCCAAAAACACGACATTATTGCTGATAAAAAAAACGTATTGGCTGAAAACACGACGTTTTGGCTGATAAAATGAAGTTTTTGGTGAGAAAATGAGATTTTTGGTGAAAAAAGGTGTTTTTGGCTGAATATTTTTTTTTGGCTGAGAATTTTCTTTTGCCGATAACACGACGTTTTCACTGCTAAAAGCACATTTTGGGCGCTAACAGCACATTTTTGGTGAGAAAAAGAGTGTTTTGCTGAGAAAAAAGCATTTTTGCTGAAAAAAGGTCATTTTAACCCTAATAATGAGGTTTTTTGCTGATGGGATGACTTTTTTGCCAAAAACACGACATTATTGCTGATGAAAAAAACGTATTGGCTGAAAACACGACGTTTTGGCTGATAAAATGAAGTTTTTGGTGAGAAAATGAGATTTTTGGTGAAAAAAGGTGTTTTTGGCTGAACATTTTTTTTTGGCTGAGAATTTTCTTTTGCCGATAACACGACCTTTTTTACTGCTAAAATCACATTTTGGGCGCGAACAGCACATTTTTGGTGAGAAAAAGAGTGTTTTGCTGAGAAAAAAGCATTTTTGCTGAAAAAAGGTCATTTTAACCCTAACAATGAGGTTTTTTGCTGATGGCATGACTTTTTTGCCAAAAACACGACATTATTGCTGATGAAAAATACGTATTGGCTGAAAACACGACGTTTTGGCTGATAAAATGAAGTTTTTGGTGAGAAAATGAGATTTTTGGTGAAAAAAGGTGTTTTTGGCTGAACATTTTTTTTTGGCTGAGAATTTTCTTTTGCCGATAACACGACCTTTTTTACTGCTAAAATCACATTTTGGGCGCGAACAGCACATTTTTGGTGAGAAAAAGAGTGTTTTGCTGAGAAAAAAGCATTTTTGCTGAAAAAAGGTCATTTTAACCCTAACAATGAGGTTTTTTGCTGATGGCATGACTTTTTTGCCAAAAACACGACATTATTGCTGATGAAAAATACGTATTGGCTGAAAACACGACGTTTTGGCTGATAAAATGAAGTTTTTGGTGAGAAAATGAGATTTTTGGTGAAAAAAGGTGTTTTTGACTGAACATTTTTTTTTGGCTGAGAATTTTCTTTTGCCTATAACACGACGTTTTCACTGCTAAAAGCACACTTTGGGCGCGAACAGCACATTTTTGGTGAGAAAAAGAGTGTTTTGCTGAGAAAAAAGCATTTTTGCTGAAAAAAGGTCATTTTAACCCTAACAATGAGGTTTTTTGCTGATGGGATGACTTTTTTGCCAAAAACACGACATTATTGCTGATGAAAAAAACGTATTGGCTGAAAACACGACGTTTTGGCTGATAAAATGAAGTTTTTGGTGAGAAAATGAGATTTTTGGTGAAAAAAGGTGTTTTTGGCTGAACATTTTTATTTTGACTGAGAATTTTCTTTTGCCGATAACACGACGTTTTCACTGCTAAAAGCACATTTTGGGCGCGAACAGTACATTTTTGGTGACAAAAAGGGTGTTTTGCTGAGAAAAAAGCATTTTTGCTGAAAAAAGGTCATTTTAACCCTAATAATGAGGTTTTTTGCTGATGGGATGACTTTTTTGCCAAAAACACGACATTATTGCTGATGAAAAAAACGTATTGGCTGAAAACTTGACGTTTTGGCTGATAAAGTGAAGTTTTTGGTGAGAAAATGAGATTTTTGGTGAAAAAAGGTGTTTTTGGCTGAACATTTTTTTTTGGCTGAGAATTTTCTTTTGCCGATAACACGACGTTTTCACTGTAAAAAGCACATTTTGGGCGCGAACAGCACATTTTTGGTGAGAAAAAGAGTGTTTTGCTGAGAAAAAAGCATTTTTGCTGAAAAAAGGTCATTTTAACCCTAACAATGAGGTTTTTTGCTGATGGGATGACTTTTTTGCCAAAAACACGACATTATTGCTGATGAAAAAAACGTATTGGCTGAAAACACGACGTTTTGGCTGATAAAATGAAGTTTTTGGTGAGAAAATGAGATTTTTGGTGAAAAAAGGTGTTTTTGGCTGAACATTTTTTTTTGGCTGAGAATTTTCTTTTGCCGATAACACGACCTTTTTTACTGCTAAAATCACATTTTGGGCGCGAACAGCACATTTTTGGTGAGAAAAAGAGTGTTTTGCTGAGAAAAAAGCATTTTTGCTGAAAAAAGGTCATTTTAACCCTAACAATGAGGTTTTTTGCTGATGGCATGACTTTTTTGCCAAAAACACGACATTATTGCTGATGAAAAATACGTATTGGCTGAAAACACGACGTTTTGGCTGATAAAATGAAGTTTTTGGTGAGAAAATGAGATTTTTGGTGAAAAAAGGTGTTTTTGACTGAACATTTTTTTTTGGCTGAGAATTTTCTTTTGCCTATAACACGACGTTTTCACTGCTAAAAGCACACTTTGGGCGCGAACAGCACATTTTTGGTGAGAAAAAGAGTGTTTTGCTGAGAAAAAAGCATTTTTGCTGAAAAAAGGTCATTTTAACCCTAACAATGAGGTTTTTTGCTGATGGCATGACTTTTTTGCCAAAAAGACGACATTATTGCTGATGAAAAAAACGTATTGGCTGAAAACTTGACGTTTTGGCTGATAAAGTGAAGTTTTTGGTGAGAAAATGAGATTTTTGGTGAAAAAAGGTGTTTTTGGCTGAACATTTTTTTTTGGCTGAGAATTTTCTTTTGCCGATAACACGACGTTTTCACTGTAAAAAGCACATTTTGGGCGCGAACAGCACATTTTTGGTGAGAAAAAGAGTGTTTTGCTGAGAAAAAAGCATTTTTGCTGAAAAAAGGTCATTTTAACCCTAACAATGAGGTTTTTTGCTGATGGGATGACTTTTTTGCCAAAAACACGACATTATTGCTGATGAAAAAAACGTATTGGCTGAAAACACGACGTTTTGGCTGATAAAATGAAGTTTTTGGTGAGAAAATGAGATTTTTGGTGAAAAAAGGTGTTTTTGGCTGAACATTTTTTTTTGGCTGAGAATTTTCTTTTGCCGATAACACGACCTTTTTTACTGCTAAAATCACATTTTGGGCGCGAACAGCACATTTTTGGTGAGAAAAAGAGTGTTTTGCTGAGAAAAAAGCATTTTTGCTGAAAAAAGGTCATTTTAACCCTAACAATGAGGTTTTTTGCTGATGGCATGACTTTTTTGCCAAAAACACGACATTATTGCTGATGAAAAATACGTATTGGCTGAAAACACGACGTTTTGGCTGATAAAATGAAGTTTTTGGTGAGAAAATGAGATTTTTGGTGAAAAAAGGTGTTTTTGACTGAACATTTTTTTTTGGCTGAGAATTTTCTTTTGCCTATAACACGACGTTTTCACTGCTAAAAGCACACTTTGGGCGCGAACAGCACATTTTTGGTGAGAAAAAGAGTGTTTTGCTGAGAAAAAAGCATTTTTGCTGAAAAAAGGTCATTTTAACCCTAACAATGAGGTTTTTTGCTGATGGCATGACTTTTTTGCCAAAAACACGACATTATTGCTGATGAAAAAAACGTATTGGCTGAAAACACGACGTTTTGGCTGATAAAATGAAGTTTTTGGTGAGAAAATGAGATTTTTGGTGAAAAAAGGTGTTTTTGGCTGAACATTTTTATTTTGACTGAGAATTTCCTTTTGCCGATAACACGACGTTTTCACTGCTAAAAGCACATTTTGGGCGCGAACAGTACATTTTTGGTGACAAAAAGGGTGTTTTGCTGAGAAAAAAGCATTTTTGCTGAAAAAAGGTCATTTTAACCCTAATAATGAGGTTTTTTGCTGATGGGATGACTTTTTTGCCAAAAACACGACATTATTGCTGATAAAAAAAACGTATTGGCTGAAAACACGACGTTTTGGCTGATAAAATGAAGTTTTTGGTGAGAAAATGAGATTTTTGGTGAAAAAAGGTGTTTTTGGCTGAACATTTTTTTTTGGCTGAGAATTTTCTTTTGCCGATAACACGACGTTTTCACTGCTAAAAGCACATTTTGGGCGCTAACAGCACATTTTTGGTGAGAAAAAGAGTGTTTTGCTGAGAAAAAAGCATTTTTGCTGAAAAAAGGTCATTTTAACCCTAACAATGAGGTTTTTTGCTGATGGCATGACTTTTTTGCCAAAAACACGACATTATTGCTGATGAAAAAAACGTATTGGCTGAAAACACGACGTTTTGGCTGATAAAATGAAGTTTTTGGTGAGAAAATGAGATTTTTGGTGAAAAAAGGTGTTTTTGGCTGAACATTTTTATTTTGACTGAGAATTTTCTTTTGCCGATAACACGACGTTTTCACTGCTAAAAGCACATTTTGGGCGCGAACAGTACATTTTTGGTGAGAAAAAGGGTGTTTTGCTGAGAAAAAAGCATTTTTGCTGAAAAAAGGTCATTTTAACCCTAATAATGAGGTTTTTTGCTGATGGGATGACTTTTTTGCCAAAAACACGACATTATTGCTGATAAAAAAAAGGTATTGGCTGAAAACACGACGTTTTGGCTGATAAAATGAAGTTTTTGGTGAGAAAATGAGATTTTTGGTGAAAAAAGGTGTTTTTGGCTGAACATTTTTTTTTGGCTGAGAATTTTCTTTTGCCGATACCACGACGTTTTCACTGCTAAAAGCACATTTTGGGCGCGAACAGCACATTTTTGGTGAGAAAAAGAGTGTTTTGCTGAGAAAAAAGCATTTTTGCTGAAAAAAGGTCATTTTAACCCTAATAATGAGGTTTTTTGCTGATGGGATGACTTTTTTGCCAAAAACACGACATTATTGCTGATAAAAAAAACGTATTGGCTTAAAACACGACGTTTTGGCTGATAAAATGAAGTTTTTGGTGAGAAAATGAGATTTTTGGTGAAAAAAGGTGTTTTTGGCTGAACATTTTTATTTTGACTGAGAATTTCCTTTTGCCGATAACACGACGTTTTCACTGCTAAAAGCACATTTTGGGCGCGAACAGTACATTTTTGGTGACAAAAAGGGTGTTTTGCTGAGAAAAAAGCATTTTTGCTGAAAAAAGGTCATTTTAACCCTAATAATGAGGTTTTTTGCTGATGGGATGACTTTTTTGCCAAAAACACGACATTATTGCTGATAAAAAAAACGTATTGGCTGAAAACACGACGTTTTGGCTGATAAAATGAAGTTTTTGGTGAGAAAATGAGATTTTTGGTGAAAAAAGGTGTTTTTGGCTGAACATTTTTTTTTGGCTGAGAATTTTCTTTTGCCGATAACACGACGTTTTCACTGCTAAAAGCACATTTTGGGCGCTAACAGCACATTTTTGGTGAGAAAAAGAGTGTTTTGCTGAGAAAAAAGCATTTTTGCTGAAAAAAGGTCATTTTAACCCTAACAATGAGGTTTTTTGCTGATGGCATGACTTTTTTGCCAAAAACACGACATTATTGCTGATGAAAAAAACGTATTGGCTGAAAACACGACGTTTTGGCTGATAAAATGAAGTTTTTGGTGAGAAAATGAGATTTTTGGTGAAAAAAGGTGTTTTTGGCTGAACATTTTTATTTTGACTGAGAATTTTCTTTTGCCGATAACACGACGTTTTCACTGCTAAAAGCACATTTTGGGCGCGAACAGTACATTTTTGGTGAGAAAAAGGGCGTTTTGCTGAGAAAAAAGCATTTTTGCTGAAAAAAGGTCATTTTAACCCTAATAATGAGGTTTTTTGCTGATGGGATGACTTTTTTGCCAAAAACACGACATTATTGCTGATAAAAAAAAGGTATTGGCTGAAAACACGACGTTTTGGCTGATAAAATGAAGTTTTTGGTGAGAAAATGAGATTTTTGGTGAAAAAAGGTGTTTTTGGCTGAACATTTTTTTTTGGCTGAGAATTTTCTTTTGCCGATACCACGACGTTTTCACTGCTAAAAGCACATTTTGGGCGCGAACAGCACATTTTTGGTGAGAAAAAGAGTGTTTTGCTGAGAAAAAAGCATTTTTGCTGAAAAAAGGTCATTTTAACCCTAATAATGAGGTTTTTTGCTGATGGGATGACTTTTTTGCCAAAAACACGACATTATTGCTGATAAAAAAAACGTATTGGCTTAAAACACGACGTTTTGGCTGATAAAATGAAGTTTTTGGTGAGAAAATGAGATTTTTGGTGAAAAAAGGTGTTTTTGGCTGAACAATTTTTTTCGGCTGAGAATTTTCTTTTGCCGATAACACGACGTTTTCACTGCTAAAAGCACATTTTGGGCGCGAACAGCACATTTTTGGTGAGAAAAAGAGTGTTTTGCTGAGAAAAAAGCATTTTTGCTGAAAAAAGGTCATTTTAACCCTAACAATGAGGTTTTTTGCTGATGGCATGACTTTTTTGCCAAAAACACGACATTATTGCTGATGAAAAAAACGTATTGGCTGAAAACACGACGTTTTGGCTGATAAAATGAAGTTTTTGGTGAGAAAATGAGATTTTTGGTGAAAAAAGGTGTTTTTGGCTGAACATTTTTTTTTGGCTGAGAATTTTCTTTTGCCGATAACACGACGTTTTCACTGCTAAAAGCACATTTTGGGCGCTAACAGCACATTTTTGGTGAGAAAAAGAGTGTTTTGCTGAGAAAAAAGCATTTTTGCTGAAAAAAGGTCATTTTAACCCTAACAATGAGGTTTTTTGCTGATGGCATGACTTTTTTGCCAAAAACACGACATTATTGCTGATGAAAAAAACGTATTGGCTGAAAACACGACGTTTTGGCTGATAAAATGAAGTTTTTGGTGAGAAAATGAGATTTTTGGTGAAAAAAGGTGTTTTTGGCTGAACATTTTTATTTTGACTGAGAATTTTCTTTTGCCGATAACACGACGTTTTCACTGCTAAAAGCACATTTTGGGCGCGAACAGTACATTTTTGGTGAGAAAAAGGGTGTTTTGCTGAGAAAAAAGCATTTTTGCTGAAAAAAGGTCATTTTAACCCTAATAATGAGGTTTTTTGCTGATGGGATGACTTTTTTGCCAAAAACACGACATTATTGCTGATAAAAAAAAGGTATTGGCTGAAAACACGACGTTTTGGCTGATAAAATGAAGTTTTTGGTGAGAAAATGAGATTTTTGGTGAAAAAAGGTGTTTTTGGCTGAACATTTTTTTTTGGCTGAGAATTTTCTTTTGCCGATACCACGACGTTTTCACTGCTAAAAGCACATTTTGGGCGCGAACAGCACATTTTTGGTGAGAAAAAGAGTGTTTTGCTGAGAAAAAAGCATTTTTGCTGAAAAAAGGTCATTTTAACCCTAATAATGAGGTTTTTTGCTGATGGGATGACTTTTTTGCCAAAAACACGACATTATTGCTGATAAAAAAAACGTATTGGCTTAAAACACGACGTTTTGGCTGATAAAATGAAGTTTTTGGTGAGAAAATGAGATTTTTGGTGAAAAAAGGTGTTTTTGGCTGAACAATTTTTTTCGGCTGAGAATTTTCTTTTGCCGATAACACGACGTTTTCACTGCTAAAAGCACATTTTGGGCGCGAACAGCACATTTTTGGTGAGAAAAAGAGTGTTTTGCTGAGAAAAAAGCATTTTTGCTGAAAAAAGGTCATTTTAACCCTAACAATGAGGTTTTTTGCTGATGGCATGACTTTTTTGCCAAAAACACGACATTATTGCTGATGAAAAAAACGTATTGGCTGAAAACACGACGTTTTGGCTGATAAAATGAAGTTTTTGGTGAGAAAATGAGATTTTTGGTGAAAAAAGGTGTTTTTGGCTGAACATTTTTTTTTGGCTGAGAATTTTCTTTTGCCGATAACACGACGTTTTCACTGCTAAAAGCACATTTTGGGCGCGAACAGCACATTTTTGGTGAGAAAAAGAGTGTTTTGCTGAGAAAAAAGCATTTTTGCTAAAAAAAGCATTTTTGCTGAAAAAAGGTCATTTTAACCCTAACATTGAGGTTTTTTGCTGATGGGATGACTTTTTTGCCAAAAACACGACATTATTGCTGATGAAAAAAACGTATTGGCTGAAAACTTGACGTTTTGGCTGATAAAGTGAAGTTTTTGGTGAGAAAATGAGATTTTTGGTGAAAAAAGGTGTTTTTGGCTGAACATTTTTTTTTGGCTGAGAATTTTCTTTTGCCGATAACACGACGTTTTCACTGCTAAAAGCACATTTTGGGCGCGAACAGCACATTTTTGGTGAGAAAAAGAGTGTTTTGCTGAGAAAAAAGCATTTTTGCTGAAAAAAGGTCATTTTAACCCTAACAATGAGGTTCTTTGATGATGGCATGACTTTTTTGCCAAAAACACGACATTATTGCTGATCAAAAAAAACGTATTGGCTGAAAACACGACGTTTTGGCTGATAAAATGAAGTTTTTGGTGAGAAAATGAGATTTTTGGTGAAAAAAGGTGTTTTTGGCTGAACATTTTTTTTTGGCTGAGAATTTTCTTTTGCCGATAACACGACGTTTTCACTGCTAAAAGCACATTTTGGGCGCGAACAGCACATTTTTGGTGAGAAAAAGAGTGTTTTGCTGAGAAAAAAGCATTTTTGCTGAAAAAAGGTCATTTTAACCCTAACAATGAGGTTTTTTGCTGATGGCATGACTTTTTTGCCAAAAACACGACATTATTGCTGATAAAAAAAACGTATTGGCTTAAAACACGACGTTTTGGCTGATAAAATGAAGTTTTTGGTGAGAAAATGAGATTTTTGGTGAAAAAAGGTGTTTTTGGCTGAACAATTTTTTTCGGCTGAGAATTTTCTTTTGCCGATAACACGACGTTTTCACTGCTAAAAGCACATTTTGGGCGCGAACAGCACATTTTTGGTGAGAAAAAGAGTGTTTTGCTGAGAAAAAAGCATTTTTGCTAAAAAAAGCATTTTTGCTGAAAAAAGGTCATTTTAACCCTAACATTGAGGTTTTTTGCTGATGGGATGACTTTTTTGCCAAAAACACGACATTATTGCTGATGAAAAAAACGTATTGGCTGAAAACTTGACGTTTTGGCTGATAAAGTGAAGTTTTTGGTGAGAAAATGAGATTTTTGGTGAAAAAAGGTGTTTTTGGCTGAACATTTTTTTTTGGCTGAGAATTTTCTTTTGCCGATAACACGACGTTTTCACTGCTAAAAGCACATTTTGGGCGCGAACAGCACATTTTTGGTGAGAAAAAGAGTGTTTTGCTGAGAAAAAAGCATTTTTGCTGAAAAAAGGTCATTTTAACCCTAACAATGAGGTTCTTTGATGATGGCATGACTTTTTTGCCAAAAACACGACATTATTGCTGATCAAAAAAAACGTATTGGCTGAAAACACGACGTTTTGGCTGATAAAATGAAGTTTTTGGTGAGAAAATGAGATTTTTGGTGAAAAAAGGTGTTTTTGGCTGAACATTTTTTTTTGGCTGAGAATTTTCTTTTGCCGATAACACGACGTTTTCACTGCTAAAAGCACATTTTGGGCGCGAACAGCACATTTTTGGTGAGAAAAAGAGTGTTTTGCTGAGAAAAAAGCATTTTTGCTGAAAAAAGGTCATTTTAACCCTAACAATGAGGTTTTTTGCTGATGGCATGACTTTTTTGCCAAAAACACGACATTATTGCTGATGAAAAAAACGTATTGGCTGAAAACACGACGTTTTGGCTGATAAAATGAAGTTTTTGGTGAGAAAATGAGATTTTTGGTGAAAAAAGGTCATTTTAACCCTAACAATGAGGTTTTTTGCTGATGGCATGACTTTTTTGCCAAAAACACGACATTATTGCTGATGAAAAAAACGTATTGGCTGAAAACACGACGTTTTGGCTGATAAAATGAAGTTTTTGGTGAGAAAATGAGATTTTTGGTGAAAAAAGGTCATTTTAACCCTAACAATGAGGTTTTTTGCTGATGGCATGACTTTTTTGCCAAAAACACGACATTATTGCTGATGAAAAAAACGTATTGGCTGAAAACACGACGTTTTGGCTGATAAAATGAAGTTTTTGGTGAGAAAATGAGATTTTTGGTGAAAAAAGGTGTTTTTGGCTGAACATTCTTTTTTGGCTGAGAATTTTCTTTTGCCGATAACACGACGTTTTCACTGCTAAAAGCACATTTTGGGCGCGAACAGCACATTTTTGGTGAGAAAAAGAGTGTTTTGCTGAGAAAAAAGCATTTTTGCTGAAAAAAGGTCATTTTAACCCTAACAATGAGGTTTTTTGCTGATGGCATGACTTTTTTGCCAAAAACACGACATTATTGCTGATGAAAAAAACGTATTGGCTGAAAACACGACGTTTTGGCTGATAAAATGAAGTTTTTGGTGAGAAAATGAGATTTTTGGTGAAAAAAGGTGTTTTTGGCTGAACATTCTTTTTTGGCTGAGAATTTTCTTTTGCCGATAACACGACGTTTTCACTGCTAAAAGCACATTTTGGGCGCGAACAGCACATTTTTGGTGAGAAAAAGAGTGTTTTGCTGAGAAAAAAGCATTTTTGCTGAAAAAAGGTCATTTTAACCCTAACAATGAGGTTTTTTGCTGATGGGATGACTTTTTTGCCAAAAACCCGACATTATTGCTGATGAAAAAAACGTATTGGCTGAAAACTTGACGTTTTGGCTGATAAAGTGAAGTTTTTGGTGAGAAAATGAGATTTTTGGTGAAAAAAGGTGTTTTTGGCTGAACATTTTTTTTTGGCTGAGAATTTTCTTTTGCCGATAACACGACGTTTTCACTGCTAAAAGCACATTTTGGGCGCGAACAGCACATTTTTGGTGAGAAAAAGAGTGTTTTCCTGAGAAAAAAGCATTTTTGCTGAAAAAAGGTCATTTTAACCCTAACAATGAGGTTTTTTGATGATGGCATGACTTTTTTGCCAAAAACACGACATTATTGCTGATGAAAAAAACGTATTGGCTGAAAACACGACGTTTTGGCTGATAAAATGAAGTTTTTGGTGAGAAAATGAGATTTTTGGTGAAAAAAGGTGTTTTTGGCTGAACATTCTTTTTTGGCTGAGAATTTTCTTTTGCCGATAACACGACGTTTTCACTGCTAAAAGCACATTTTGGGCGCGAACAGCACATTTTTGGTGAGAAAAAGAGTGTTTTGCTGAGAAAAAAGCATTTTTGCTGAAAAAAGGTCATTTTAACCCTAACAATGAGGTTTTTTGCTGATGGCATGACTTTTTTGCCAAAAACACGACATTATTGCTGATGAAAAAAACGTATTGGCTGAAAACACGACGTTTTGGCTGATAAAATGAAGTTTTTGGTGAGAAAATGAGATTTTTGGTGAAAAAAGGTGTTTTTGGCTGAACATTTTTTTTTGGCTGAGAATTTTCTTTTGCCGATAACACGACGTTTTCACTGCTAAAAGCACATTTTGGGCGCGAACAGCACATTTTTGGTGAGAAAAAGAGTGTTTTGCTGAGAGAAAAGCATTTTTGCTGAAAAAAGGTCATTTTAACCCTAACAATGAGGTTTTTTGCTGATGGCATGACTTTTTTGCCAAAAACACGACATTATTGCTGATGAAAAAAACGTATTGGCTGAAAACACGACGTTTTGGCTGATAAAATGAAGTTTTTGGTGAGAAAATGAGATTTTTGGTGAAAAAAGGTCATTTTAACCCTAACAATGAGGTTTTTTGCTGATGGCATGACTTTTTTGCCAAAAACACGACATTATTGCTGATGAAAAAAACGTATTGGCTGAAAACACGACGTTTTGGCTGATAAAATGAAGTTTTTGGTGAGAAAATGAGATTTTTGGTGAAAAAAGGTGTTTTTGGCTGAACATTCTTTTTTGGCTGAGAATTTTCTTTTGCCGATAACACGACGTTTTCACTGCTAAAAGCACATTTTGGGCGCGAACAGCACATTTTTGGTGAGAAAAAGAGTGTTTTGCTGAGAAAAAAGCATTTTTGCTGAAAAAAGGTCATTTTAACCCTAACAATGAGGTTTTTTGCTGATGGCATGACTTTTTTGCCAAAAACACGACATTATTGCTGATGAAAAAAACGTATTGGCTGAAAACACGACGTTTTGGCTGATAAAATGAAGTTTTTGGTGAGAAAATGAGATTTTTGGTGAAAAAAGGTGTTTTTGGCTGAACATTCTTTTTTGGCTGAGAATTTTCTTTTGCCGATAACACGACGTTTTCACTGCTAAAAGCACATTTTGGGCGCGAACAGCACATTTTTGGTGAGAAAAAGAGTGTTTTGCTGAGAAAAAAGCATTTTTGCTGAAAAAAGGTCATTTTAACCCTAACAATGAGGTTTTTTGCTGATGGGATGACTTTTTTGCCAAAAACCCGACATTATTGCTGATGAAAAAAACGTATTGGCTGAAAACTTGACGTTTTGGCTGATAAAGTGAAGTTTTTGGTGAGAAAATGAGATTTTTGGTGAAAAAAGGTGTTTTTGGCTGAACATTTTTTTTTGGCTGAGAATTTTCTTTTGCCGATAACACGACGTTTTCACTGCTAAAAGCACATTTTGGGCGCGAACAGCACATTTTTGGTGAGAAAAAGAGTGTTTTCCTGAGAAAAAAGCATTTTTGCTGAAAAAAGGTCATTTTAACCCTAACAATGAGGTTTTTTGATGATGGCATGACTTTTTTGCCAAAAACACGACATTATTGCTGATGAAAAAAACGTATTGGCTGAAAACACGACGTTTTGGCTGATAAAATGAAGTTTTTGGTGAGAAAATGAGATTTTTGGTGAAAAAAGGTGTTTTTGGCTGAACATTCTTTTTTGGCTGAGAATTTTCTTTTGCCGATAACACGACGTTTTCACTGCTAAAAGCACATTTTGGGCGCGAACAGCACATTTTTGGTGAGAAAAAGAGTGTTTTGCTGAGAAAAAAGCATTTTTGCTGAAAAAAGGTCATTTTAACCCTAACAATGAGGTTTTTTGCTGATGGCATGACTTTTTTGCCAAAAACACGACATTATTGCTGATGAAAAAAACGTATTGGCTGAAAACACGACGTTTTGGCTGATAAAATGAAGTTTTTGGTGAGAAAATGAGATTTTTGGTGAAAAAAGGTGTTTTTGGCTGAACATTCTTTTTTGGCTGAGAATTTTCTTTTGCCGATAACACGACGTTTTCACTGCTAAAAGCACATTTTGGGCGCGAACAGCACATTTTTGGTGAGAAAAAGAGTGTTTTGCTGAGAAAAAAGCATTTTTGCTGAAAAAAGGTCATTTTAACCCTAACAATGAGGTTTTTTGCTGATGGGATGACTTTTTTGCCAAAAACACGACATTATTGCTGATGAAAAAAACGTATTGGCTGAAAACACGACGTTTTGGCTGATAAAATGAAGTTTTTGGTGAGAAAATGAGATTTTTGGTGAAAAAAGGTGTTTTTGGCTGAACATTCTTTTTTGGCTGAGAATTTTCTTTTGCCGATAACACGACGTTTTCACTGCTAAAAGCACATTTTGGGCGCGAACAGCACATTTTTGGTGAGAAAAAGAGTGTTTTGCTGAGAAAAAAGCATTTTTGCTGAAAAAAGGTCATTTTAACCCTAACAATGAGGTTTTTTGCTGATGGCATGACTTTTTTGCCAAAAACACGACATTATTGCTGATGAAAAAACGTATTGGCTGAAAACACGACGTTTTGCCTGATAAAGTGAAGTTTTTGGTGAGAAAATGAGATTTTTGGTGAAAAAAGGTGTTTTTGGCTGAACATTTTTTTTTGGCTGAGAATTTTCTTTTGCCGATAACACGACGTTTTCACTGCTAAAAGCACATTTTGGGCGCGAACAGCACATTTTTGGTGAGAAAAAGAGTGTTTTGCTGAGAAAAAAGCATTTTTGCTGAAAAAAGGTCATTTTAACCCTAACAATGAGGTTTTTTGCTGATGGGATGCCTTTTTTGCCAAAAACACGACATTATTGCTGATGAAAAAAACGTATTGGCTGAAAACACGACGTTTTGGCTGATAAAATGAAGTTTTTGGTGAGAAAATGAGATTTTTGGTGAAAAAAGGTGTTTTTGGCTGAACATTATTTTTTGGCTGAGAATTTTCTTTTGCCGATAACACGACGTTTTCACTGCTAAAAGCACATTTTGGGCGCGAACAGCACATTTTTGGTGAGAAAAAGAGTGTTTTGCTGAGAAAAAAGCATTTTTGCTGAAAAAAGGTCATTTTAACCCTAACAATGAGGTTTTTTGCTGATGGCATGACTTTTTTGCCAAAAACACGACATTATTGGTGATGAAAAAAGCGTATTGGCTGAAAACACGACGTTTTGGCTGATAAAATGAAGTTTTTGGTGAGAAAATGAGATTTTTGGCGAAAAAAGGTGTTTTTGGCTGAACATTTTTTTTTGGCTGAGAATTTTCTTTTGCCGATAACACGACGTTTTCACTGCTAAAAGCACATTCTGGGCGCGAACAGCACATTTTTGGTGAGAAAAAGAGTGTTTCGCTGAGAAAAAAGCATTTTTGCTGAAAAAAGGTCATTTTAACCCTAACAATGAGGTTTTTTGCTGATGGCATGACTTTTTTGCCAAAAACACGACAGTATTGCTGATGAAAAAAACGTATTGGCTGAAAACACGACGTTATGGCTGATAAAATGAAGTTTTTGGTGAGAAAATGAGATTTTTGGCGAAAAAAGGTGTTTTTGGCTGAACATTTTTCTTTGGCTGAGAATTTTCTTTTGCCGATAACACGACGTTTTCACTGCTAAAAGCACATTTTGGGCGCGAACAGCACATTTTTGGTGAGAAAAAGAGTGTTTTGCTGAGAAAAAAGCATTTTTGCTGAAAAAAGGTCATTTTAACCCTAACAATGAGGTTTTTTGCTGATGGCATGACTTTTTTGCCAAAAACACGACATTATTGTTGATGAAAAATACGTATTGGCTGAAAACACGACGTTTTGGCTGATAAAATGAAGTTTTTGGTGAGAAAATGAGATTTTTGGCGAAAAAAGGTGTTTTTGGCTGAACATTTTTTTTTGGCTGAGAATTTTCTTTTGCCGATAACACGACGTTTTCACTGCTAAAAGCACATTCTGGGCGCGAACAGCACATTTTTGGTGAGAAAAAGAGTGTTTTGCTGAGAAAAAAGCATTTTTGCTGAAAAAAGGTCATTTTAACCCTAACAATGAGGTTTTTTGCTGATGGCATGACTTTTTTGCCAAAAACACGACATTATTGTTGATGAAAAAAACGTATTGGCTGAAAACACGACGTTTTGGCTGATAAAATGAAGTTTTTGGTGAGAAAATGAGATTTTTGGCGAAAAAAGGTGTTTTTGGCTGAACATTTTTTTTTGGCTGAGAATTTTCTTTTGCCGATAACACGACGTTTTCACTGCTAAAAGCACATTCTGGGCGCGAACAGCACATTTTTGGTGAGAAAAAGAGTGTTTTGCTGAGAAAAAAGCATTTTTGCTGAAAAAAGGTCATTTTAACCCTAACAATGAGGTTTTTTGCTGATGGCATGACTTTTTTGCCAAAAACACGACATTATTGTTGATGAAAAATACGTATTGGCTGAAAACACGACGTTTTGGCTGATAAAATGAAGTTTTTGGTGAGAAAATGAGATTTTTGGCGAAAAAAGGTGTTTTTGGCTGAACATTTTTTTTTGGCTGAGAATTTTCTTTTGCCGATAACACGACGTTTTCACTGCTAAAAGCACATTCTGGGCGCGAACAGCACATTTTTGGTGAGAAAAAGAGTGTTTCGCTGAGAAAAAAGCATTTTTGCTGAAAAAAGGTCATTTTAACCCTAACAATGAGGTTTTTTGCTGATGGCATGACTTTTTTGCCAAAAACACGACATTATTGCTGATGAAAAAAACGTATTGGCTGAAAACACGACGTTGTGGCTGATAAAATGAAGTTTTTGGTGAGAAAATGAGATTTTTGGTGAAAAAAGGTGTTTTTGGCCGAACATTTTTTTTTGGCTGAGAATTTTCTTTTGCCGATAACACGACGTTTTCACTGCTAAAAGCACATTTTGGGCGCGAACAGCACATTTTTGGTGAGAAAAAGAGTGTTTTGCTGAGAAAAAAGCATTTTTGCTGAAAAAAGGTCATTTTAACCCTAACAATGAGGTTTTTTGCTGATGGCATGACTTTTTTGCCAAAAACACGACATTACTGCTGATGAAAAAAACGTATTGGCTGAAAACACGACGTTTTGGCTGATAAAATGAAGTTTTTGGTGAGAAAATGAGATTTTTGGTGAAAAAAGGTGTTTTTGGCTGAACATTTTTTTTTGGCTGAGAATTTTCTTTTGCCGATAACACGACGTTTTCACTGCTAAAAGCACATTTTGGGCGCGAACAGCACATTTTTGGTGAGAAAAAGAGTGTTTTGCTGAGAAAAAAGCATTTTTGCTGAAAAAAGGTCATTTTAACCCTAACAATGAGGTTTTTTGCTGATGGGATGACTTTTTTGCCAAAAACACGACATTATTGCTGATGAAAAAAACGTATTGGCTGAAAACACGACGTTTTGGCTGATAAAATGAAGTTTTTGGTGAGAAAATGAGATTTTTGGTGAAAAAAGGTGTTTTTGGCCGAACATTTTTTTTTGGCTGAGAATTTTCTTTTGCCGATAACACGACGTTTTCACTGCTAAAAGCACATTTTGGGCGCGAACAGCACATTTTTGGTGAGAAAAAGAGTGTTTTGCTGAGAAAAAAGCATTTTTGCTGAAAAAAGGTCATTTTAACCCTAACAATGAGGTTTTTTGCTGATGGCATGAGTTTTTTGCCAAAAACACGACATTATTGCTGATGAAAAAAACGTATTGGCTGAAAACACGACGTTTTGGCTGATAAAGTGAAGTTTTTGGTGAGAAAATGAGATTTTTGGTGAAAAAAGGTGTTTTTGGCTGAACATTTTTTTTTGGCTGTTTTTTTTTTTTTTGCCGATAACACGACGTTTTCACTGCTAAAAGCACATTTTGGGCGCGAACAGCACATTTTTGGTGAGAAAAAGAGTGTTTTGCTGAGAAAAAAGCATTTTTGCTGAAAAAAGGTCATTTTAACCCTAACAATGAGGTTTTTTGCTGATGGCATGACTTTTTTGCCAAAAACACGACATTATTGCTGATGAAAAAAACGTATTGGCTGAAAACACGACGTTTTGGCTGATAAAATGAAGTTTTTGGTGAGAAAATGAGATTTTTGGTGAAAAAAGGTGTTTTTGGCTGAACATTTTTTTTTGGCTGAGAATTTTCTTTTGCCGATAACACGACGTTTTCACTGCTAAAAGCACATTTTGGGCGCGAACAGCACATTTTTGGTGAGAAAAAGAGTGTTTTGCTGAGAAAAAAAGCATTTTTGCTGAAAAAAGGTCATTTTAACCCTAACAATGAGGTTTTTTGCTGATGGCATGACTTTTTTGCCAAAAACACGACATTATTGGTGATGAAAAAAACGTATTGGCTGAAAACACGACGTTTTGGCTGATAAAATGAAGTTTTTGGTGAGAAAATGAGATTTTTGGTGAAAAAAGGTGTTTTTGGCTGAACATTTTTTTTTGGCTGAGAATTTTCTTTTGCCGATAACACGACGTTTTCACTACTAAACGCACATTTTGGGCGCGAACAGCACATTTTTGGTGAGAAAAAGAGTGTTTCGCTGAGAAAAAAGCATTTTTGCTGAAAAAAGGTCATTTTAACCCTAACAATGAGGTTTTTTGCTGATGGGATGACTTTTTTGCCAAAAACACGACAATATTGCTGATGAAAAATACGTATTGGCAGAAAACACGACGTTTTGGCTGATAAAATGAAGTTTTTGGTGAGAAAAATAAGATTTTTGGTGAAAAAAGGTGTTTTTGGCTGAACATTTTTTTTTGGCTGAGAATTTTCTTTTGCCGATAATACGACGTTTTCACTGCTAAAAGCACATTTTGGGCGCGAACAGCACATTTTTGGTGAGAAAAAGAGTGTTTTGCTGAGAAAAAAGCATTTTTGCTGAAAAAAGGTCATTTTAACCCTAACAATGAGGTTTTTTTGCTGATGGGATGACTTTTTTGCCAAAAACACGACATTATTGCTGATGAAAAAAACGTATTGGCTGAAAACACGACGTTGTGGCTGATAAAATGAAGTTTTTGGTGAGAAAATGAGATTTTTGGTGAAAAAAGGTGTTTTTGGCCGAACATTTTTTTTTGGCTGAGAATTTTCTTTTGCCGATAACACGACGTTTTCACTGCTAAAAGCACATTTTGGGCGCGAACAGCACATTTTTGGTGAGAAAAAGAGTGTTTTGCTGAGAAAAAAGCATTTTTGCTGAAAAAAGGTCATTTTAACCCTAACAATGAGGTTTTTTGCTGATGGCATGACTTTTTTGCCAAAAACACGACATTACTGCTGATGAAAAAAACGTATTGGCTGAAAACACGACGTTTTGGCTGATAAAATGAAGTTTTTGGTGAGAAAATGAGATTTTTGGTGAAAAAAGGTGTTTTTGGCTGAACATTTTTTTTTGGCTGAGAATTTTCTTTTGCCGATAACACGACGTTTTCACTGCTAAAAGCACATTTTGGGCGCGAACAGCACATTTTTGGTGAGAAAAAGAGTGTTTTGCTGAGAAAAAAGCATTTTTGCTGAAAAAAGGTCATTTTAACCCTAACAATGAGGTTTTTTGCTGATGGGATGACTTTTTTGCCAAAAACACGACATTATTGCTGATGAAAAAAACGTATTGGCTGAAAACACGACGTTTTGGCTGATAAAATGAAGTTTTTGGTGAGAAAATGAGATTTTTGGTGAAAAAAGGTGTTTTTGGCCGAACATTTTTTTTTGGCTGAGAATTTTCTTTTGCCGATAACACGACGTTTTCACTGCTAAAAGCACATTTTGGGCGCGAACAGCACATTTTTGGTGAGAAAAAGAGTGTTTTGCTGAGAAAAAAGCATTTTTGCTGAAAAAAGGTCATTTTAACCCTAACAATGAGGTTTTTTGCTGATGGCATGAGTTTTTTGCCAAAAACACGACATTATTGCTGATGAAAAAAACGTATTGGCTGAAAACACGACGTTTTGGCTGATAAAGTGAAGTTTTTGGTGAGAAAATGAGATTTTTGGTGAAAAAAGGTGTTTTTGGCTGAACATTTTTTTTTGGCTGTTTTTTTTTTTTTTGCCGATAACACGACGTTTTCACTGCTAAAAGCACATTTTGGGCGCGAACAGCACATTTTTGGTGAGAAAAAGAGTGTTTTGCTGAGAAAAAAGCATTTTTGCTGAAAAAAGGTCATTTTAACCCTAACAATGAGGTTTTTTGCTGATGGCATGACTTTTTTGCCAAAAACACGACATTATTGCTGATGAAAAAAACGTATTGGCTGAAAACACGACGTTTTGGCTGATAAAATGAAGTTTTTGGTGAGAAAATGAGATTTTTGGTGAAAAAAGGTGTTTTTGGCTGAACATTTTTTTTTGGCTGAGAATTTTCTTTTGCCGATAACACGACGTTTTCACTGCTAAAAGCACATTTTGGGCGCGAACAGCACATTTTTGGTGAGAAAAAGAGTGTTTTGCTGAGAAAAAAAGCATTTTTGCTGAAAAAAGGTCATTTTAACCCTAACAATGAGGTTTTTTGCTGATGGCATGACTTTTTTGCCAAAAACACGACATTATTGGTGATGAAAAAAACGTATTGGCTGAAAACACGACGTTTTGGCTGATAAAATGAAGTTTTTGGTGAGAAAATGAGATTTTTGGTGAAAAAAGGTGTTTTTGGCTGAACATTTTTTTTTGGCTGAGAATTTTCTTTTGCCGATAACACGACGTTTTCACTACTAAACGCACATTTTGGGCGCGAACAGCACATTTTTGGTGAGAAAAAGAGTGTTTCGCTGAGAAAAAAGCATTTTTGCTGAAAAAAGGTCATTTTAACCCTAACAATGAGGTTTTTTGCTGATGGGATGACTTTTTTGCCAAAAACACGACAATATTGCTGATGAAAAATACGTATTGGCAGAAAACACGACGTTTTGGCTGATAAAATGAAGTTTTTGGTGAGAAAAATAAGATTTTTGGTGAAAAAAGGTGTTTTTGGCTGAACATTTTTTTTTGGCTGAGAATTTTCTTTTGCCGATAATACGACGTTTTCACTGCTAAAAGCACATTTTGGGCGCGAACAGCACATTTTTGGTGAGAAAAAGAGTGTTTTGCTGAGAAAAAAGCATTTTTGCTGAAAAAAGGTCATTTTAACCCTAACAATGAGGTTTTTTTGCTGATGGGATGACTTTTTTGCCAAAAACACGACATTATTGCTGATGAAAAAAACGTATTGGCTGAAAACACGACGTTTTGGCTGATAAAATGAAGTTTTTGGTGAGAAAATGAGATTTTTGGTGAAAAAAGGTGTTTTTGGCTGAACATTTTTTTTTGGCTGAGAATTTTCTTTTGCCGATAACACGACGTTTTCACTGCTAAAAGCACATTTTGGGCGCGAACAGCACATTTTTGGTGAGAAAAAGAGTGTTTTGCTGAGAAAAAAAGCATTTTTGCTGAAAAAAGGTCATTTTAACCCTAACAATGAGGTTTTTTGCTGATGGCATGACTTTTTTGCCAAAAACACGACATTATTGCTGATGAAAAAAACGTATTGGCTGAAAACACGACGTTTTGGCTGATAAAATGAAGTTTTTGGTGAGAAAATGAGATTTTTGGTGAAAAAAGGTGTTTTTGGCTGAACATTTTTTTTTGGCTGAGAATTTTCTTTTGCCGATAACACGACGTTTTCACTGCTAAACGCACATTTTGGGCGCGAACAGCACATTTTTGGTGAGAAAAAGAGTGTTTCGCTGAGAAAAAAGCATTTTTGCTGAAAAAAGGTCATTTTAACCCTAACAATGAGGTTTTTTGCTGATGGGATGACTTTTTTGCCAAAAACACGACAATATTGCTGATGAAAAATACGTATTGGCAGAAAACACGACGTTTTGGCTGATAAAATGAAGTTTTTGGTGAGAAAAATAAGATTTTTGGTGAAAAAAGGTGTTTTTGGCTGAACATTTTTTTTTGGCTGAGAATTTTCTTTTGCCGATAATACGACGTTTTCACTGCTAAAAGCACATTTTGGGCGCGAACAGCACATTTTTGGTGAGAAAAAGAGTGTTTTGCTGAGAAAAAAGCACTTTTGCTGAAAAAAGGTCATTTTAACTCTAACAATGAGGTTTTTTGCTGATGGGATGACTTTTTTGCCAAAAACACGACAATATTGCTGATGAAAAATACGTATTGGCAGAAAACACGACGTTTTGGGTGATAAAATGAAGTTTTTGGTGAGAAAATGAGATTTTTGGTGAAAAAAGGTGTTTTTGGCTGAACATTTTTTTTTGGCTGAGAATTTTCTTTTGCCGATAATACGACGTTTTCACTGCTAAAAGCACATTTTGGGCGCGAACAGCACATTTTTGGTGAGAAAAAGAGTGTTTTGCTGAGAAAAAAGCATTTTTGCTGAAAAAAGGTCATTTTAACCCTAACAATGAGGTTTTTTTGCTGATGGGATGACTTTTTTGCCAAAAACACGACATTATTGCTGATGAAAAAAACGTATTGGCTGAAAACACGACGTTTTGGCTGATAAAATGAAGTTTTTGGTGAGAAAATGAGATTTTTGGTGAAAAAAGGTGTTTTTGGCTGAACATTTTTTTTTGGCTGAGAATTTTCTTTTGCCGATAACACGACGTTTTCACTGCTAAAAGCACATTTTGGGCGCGAACAGCACATTTTTGGTGAGAAAAAGAGTGTTTTGCTGAGAAAAAAAGCATTTTTGCTGAAAAAAGGTCATTTTAACCCTAACAATGAGGTTTTTTGCTGATGGGATGACTTTTTTGCCAAAAACACGACATTATTGCTGATGAAAAAAACGTATTGGCTGAAAACACGACGTTTTGGCTGATAAAATGAAGTTTTTGGTGAGAAAATGAGATTTTTGGTGAAAAAAGGTGTTTTTGGCTGAACATTTTTTTTTGGCTGAGAATTTTCTTTTGCCGATAACACGACGTTTTCACTGCTAAAAGCACATTTTGGGCGCGAACAGCACATTTTTGGTGAGAAAAAGAGTGTTTTGCTGAGAAAAAAGCATTTTTGCTGAAAAAAGGTCATTTTAACCCTAACAATGAGGTTTTTTGCTGATGGGATGACTTTTTTGCCAAAAACACGACATTATTGCTGATGAAAAAAACGTATTGGCTGAAAACACGACGTTTTGGCTGATAAAATGAAGTTTTTGGTGAGAAAATGAGATTTTTGGTGAAAAAAGGTGTTTTTGGCTGAACATTTTTTTTTGGCTGAGAATTTTCTTTTGCCGATAACACGACGTTTTCACTGCTAAAAGCACATTTTGGGCGCGAACAGCACATTTTTGGTGAGAAAAAGAGTGTTTTGCTGAGAAAAAAAGCATTTTTGCTGAAAAAAGGTCATTTTTACCCTAACAATGAGGTTTTTTGCTGATGGCATGACTTTTTTGCCAAAAACACGACATTATTGCTGATGAAAAAAACGTATTGGCTGAAAACACGACGTTTTGGCTGAAAAAATGAAGTTTTTGGTGAGAAAATGAGATTTTTGGTGAAATAAGGTGTTTTTGGCTGAACATTTTTTTTTGGCTGAGAATTTTCTTTTGCCGATAACACGACGTTTTCACTGCTAAAAGCACATTTTGGGCACGAACAGCACATTTTTGGTGAGAAAAAGAGTGTTTTGCTGAGAAAAAAGCATTTTTGCTGAAAAAAGGTCTTTTTAACCCTAACAATGAGGTTTTTTGCTGATGGGATGACTTTTTTGCCAAAAACACGACATTATTGCTGATGAAAAAAACGTTTTGGCTGATAAAATGAAGTTTCTGGTGAGAAAATGAGATTTTTGGTGAAAAAAGGTGTTTTTGGCTGAGAATTTTCTTTTGCCGATAACACGACGTTTTCACTGCTAAAAGCACATTTTGGGCGCGAACAGCACATTTTTGGTGAGAAAAAGAGTGTTTTGCTGAGAAAAAAGCATTTTTGCTGAAAAAAGGTCATTTTAACCCTAACAATGAGGTTTTTTGCTGATGGGATGACTTTTTTGCCAAAAACACGACATTATTGCTGATGAAAAAAACCTATTGGCTGAAAACACGACGTTTTGGCTGATAAAATGAAGTTTTTGGTGAGAAAATGAGATTTTTGGTGAAAAAAGGTGTTTTTGGCTGAACATTTTTTTTTGGCTGAGAATTTTCTTTTGCCGATAACACGACGTTTTCACTGCTAAAAGCACATTTTGGGCGCGAACAGCACATTTTTGGTGAGAAAAAGAGTGTTTTGCTGAGAAAAAAGCATTTTTGCTGAAAAAAGGTCATTTTAACCCTAACAATGAGGTTTTTTGCTGATGGGATGACTTTTTTGCCAAAAACACGACATTATTGCTGATGAAAAAAACGTATTGGCTGAAAACACGACGTTTTGGCTGATAAAATGAAGTTTTTGGTGAGAAAATGAGATTTTTGGTGAAAAAAGGTGTTTTTGGCTGAACATTTTTTTTTGGCTGAGAATTTTCTTTTGCCGATAACACGACGTTTTCACTGCTAAAAGCACATTTTGGGCGCGAACAGCACATTTTTGGTGAGAAAAAGAGTGTTTTGCTGAGAAAAAAGCATTTTTGCTGAAAAAAGGTCATTTTAACCCTAACAATGAGGTTTTTTGCTGATGGGATGACTTTTTTGCCAAAAACACGACATTATTGCTGATGAAAAAAACGTATTGGCTGAAAACACGACGTTTTGGCTGATAAAATGAAGTTTTTGGTGAGCAAATGAGATTTTTGGTGAAATAAGGTGTTTTTGGCTGAACATTTTTTTTTGGCTGAGAATTTTCTTTTGCCGATAACACGACGTTTTCACTGCTAAAAGCACATTTTGGGCACGAACAGCACATTTTTGGTGAGAAAAAGAGTGTTTTGCTGAGAAAAAAGCATTTTTGCTGAAAAAAGGTCTTTTTAACCCTAACAATGAGGTTTTTTGCTGATGGGATGACTTTTTTGCCAAAAACACGACATTATTGCTGATGAAAAAAACGTTTTGGCTGATAAAATGAAGTTTCTGGTGAGAAAATGAGATTTTTGGTGAAAAAAGGTGTTTTTGGCTGAGAATTTTCTTTTGCCGATAACACGACGTTTTCACTGCTAAAAGCACATTTTGGGCGCGAACAGCACATTTTTGGTGAGAAAAAGAGTGTTTTGCTGAGAAAAAAGCATTTTTGCTGAAAAAAGGTCATTTTAACCCTAACAATGAGGTTTTTTGCTGATGGCATGACTTTTTTGCCAAAAACACGACATTATTGCTGATGAAAAAAACGTATTGGCTGAAAACACGACGTTTTGGCTGATAAAATGAAGTTTTTGGTGAGAAAATGAGATTTTTGGTGAAAAAAGGTGTTTTTGGCTGAACATTTTTTTTTGGCTGAGAATTTTCTTTTGCCGATAACACGACGTTTTCACTGCTAAAAGCACATTTTGGGCGCGAACAGCACATTTTTGGTGAGAAAAAGAGTGTTTTGCTGAGAAAAAAGCATTTTTGCTGAAAAAAGGTCATTTTAACCCTAACAATGAGGTTTTTTGCTGATGGGATGACTTTTTTGCCAAAAACACGACATTATTGCTGATGAAAAAAACGTATTGGCTGAAAACACGACGTTTTGGCTGATAAAATGAAGTTTTTGGTGAGAAAATGAGATTTTTGGTGAAAAAAGGTGTTTTTGGCTGAACATTTTTTTTTGGCTGAGAATTTTCTTTTGCCGATAACACGACCTTTTTTACTGCTAAAATCACATTTTGGGCGCGAACAGCAAATTTTTGGTGAGAAAAAGAGTGTTTTGCTGAGAAAAAAGCATTTTTGCTGAAAAAAGGTCATTTTAACCCTAACAATGAGGTTTTTTGCTGATGGCATGACTTTTTTGCCAAAAACACGACATTATTGCTGATGAAAAAAACGTTTTGGCTGATAAAATGAAGTTTCTGGTGAGAAAATGAGATTTTTGGTGAAAAAAGGTGTTTTTGGCTGAGAATTTTCTTTTGCCGATAACACGACGTTTTCACTGCTAAAAGCACATTTTGGGCGCGAACAGCACATTTTTGGTGAGAAAAAGGGAGTTTTGCTGAGAAAAAAGCATTTTTGCTGAAAAAAGGTCATTTTAACCCTAACAATGAGGTTTTTTGCTGATGGGATGACTATTTTGCCAAAAACAGACATTATTGGTGATGAAAAAAACGTATTGGCTGAAAACACGACGTTTTGGCTGATAAAATGAAGTTTTTGGTGAGAAAATGAGATTTTTGGTGAAAAAAGGTGTTTTTGGCTGAACATTTTTTTTTGGCTGAGAATTTTCTTTTGCCGATAACACGACGTTTTTACTGCTAAAAGCACATTTTGGGCGCGAACAGCACATTTTTGGTGAGAAAAAGAGTGTTTTGCTGAGAAAAAAGCATTTTTGCTGAAAAAAGGTCATTTTAACCCAAACAATGAGGTTTTTTGCTGATGGGATGACTTTTTTGCCAAAAACACGACATTATTGCTGATGAAAAAAACGTATTGGCTGAAAACACGACGTTTTGGCTGATAAAATGAAGTTTTTGGTTAGAAAATGAGATTTTTGGTGAAAAAAGGTGTTTTTGGCTGAACATTTTTTTTTGGCTGAGAATTTTCTTTTGCCGATAACACGACGTTTTCACTGCTAAAAGCACATTTTGGGCACGAACAGCACATTTTTGGTGAGAAAAAGAGTGTTTTGCTGAGAAAAAAGCATTTTTGCTGAAAAAAGGTCTTTTTAACCCTAACAATGAGGTTTTTTGCTGATGGGATGACTTTTTTGCCAAAAACACGACATTATTGCTGATGAAAAAAACGTTTTGGCTGATAAAATGAAGTTTCTGGTGAGAAAATGAGATTTTTGGTGAAAAAAGGTGTTTTTGGCTGAGAATTTTCTTTTGCCGATAACACGACGTTTTCACTGCTAAAAGCACATTTTGGGCGCGAACAGCACATTTTTGGTGAGAAAAAGGGAGTTTTGCTGAGAAAAAAGCATTTTTGCTGAAAAAAGGTCATTTTAACCCTAACAATGAGGTTTTTTGCTGATGGGATGACTATTTTGCCAAAAACAGACATTATTGCTGATGAAAAAAACGTATTGGCTGAAAACACGACGTTTTGGCTGATAAAATGAAGTTTTTGGTGAGAAAATGAGATTTTTGGTGAAAAAAGGTGTTTTTGGCTGAACATTCTTTTTTGGCTGAGAATTTTCTTTTGCCGATAACACGACGTTTTCACTGCTAAAAGCATATTTTGGGCGCGAACAGCACATTTTTGGTGAGAAAAAGAGTGTTTTGCTGAGAAAAAAGCATTTTTGCTGAAAAAAGGTCATTTTAACCCTAACAATGAGGTTTTTTGCTGATGGCATGACTTTTTTGCCAAAAACACGACATTATTGCTGATGAAAAAAACGTATTGGCTGAAAACACGACGTTTTGGCTGATAAAGTGAAGTTTTTGGTGAGAAAATGAGATTTTTGGTGAAAAAAGGTGTTTTTGGCTGAACATTTTTTTTTGGCTGAGAATTTTCTTTTGCCGATAACACGACGTTTTCACTGCTAAAAGCACATTTTGGGCGCGAACAGCACATTTTTGGTGAGAAAAAGAGTGTTTTGCTGAGAAAAAAGCATTTTTGCTGAAAAAAGGTCATTTTAACCCTAACAATGAGGTTTTTTGCTGATGGCATGACTTTTTTGCCAAAAACACGACATTATTGCTGATGAAAAAAACGTATTGGCTGAAAACACGACGTTTTGGCTGATAAAATGAAGTTTTTGGTGAGAAAATGAGATTTTTGGTGAAAAAAGGTGTTTTTGGCTGAACATTTTTTTTTGGCTGAGAATTTTCTTTTGCCGATAACACGACGTTTTCACTGCTAAAAGCACATTTTGGGCGCGAACAGCACATTTTTGGTGAGAAAAAGAGTGTTTTGCTGAGAAAAAAGCATTTTTGCTGAAAAAAGGTCATTTTAACCCTAACAATGAGGTTTTTTGCTGATGGGATGACTTTTTTGCCAAAAACACGACATTATTGCTGATGAAAAAAACGTATTGGCTGAAAACACGACGTTTTGGCTGATAAAATGAAGTTTTTGGTGAGAAAATGAGATTTTTGGTGAAAAAAGGTGTTTTTGGCTGAACATTTTTTTTTGGCTGAGAATTTTCTTTTGCCGATAACACGACCTTTTTTACTGCTAAAATCACATTTTGGGCGCGAACAGCACATTTTTGGTGAGAAAAAGAGTGTTTTGCTGAGAAAAAAGCATTTTTGCTGAAAAAAGGTCATTTTAACCCTAACAATGAGGTTTTTTGCTGATGGCATGACTTTTTTGCCAAAAACACGACATTATTGCTGATGAAAAATACGTATTGGCTGAAAACACGACGTTTTGGCTGATAAAATGAAGTTTTTGGTGAGAAAATGAGATTTTTGGTGAAAAAAGGTGTTTTTGACTGAACATTTTTTTTTGGCTGAGAATTTTCTTTTGCCTATAACACGACGTTTTCACTGCTAAAAGCACACTTTGGGCGCGAACAGCACATTTTTGGTGAGAAAAAGAGTGTTTTGCTGAGAAAAAAGAATTTTTGCTGAAAAAAGGTCATTTTAACCCTAACAATGAGGTTTTTTGCTGATGGCATGACTTTTTTGCCAAAAACACGACATTATTGCTGATGAAAAAAACGTATTGGCTGAAAACACGACGTTTTGGCTGATAAAGTGAAGTTTTTGGTGAGAAAATGAGATTTTTGGTGAAAAAAGGTGTTTTTGGCTGAACATTCTTTTTTGGCTGAGAATTTTCTTTTGCCGATAACACGACGTTTTCACTGCTAAAAGCACATTTTGGGCGCGAACAGCACATTTTTGGTGAGAAAAAGAGTGTTTTGCTGAGAAAAAAGCATTTTTGCTGAAAAAAGGTCATTTTAACCCTAACAATGAGGTTTTTTGCTGATGGCATGACTTTTTTGCCAAAAACACGACATTATTGCTGATGAAAAAACGTATTGGCTGAAAACACGACGTTTTGGCTGATAAAGTGAAGTTTTTGGTGAGAAAATGAGATTTTTGGTGAAAAAAGGTGTTTTTGGCTGAACATTTTTTTTTGGCTGAGAATTTTCTTTTGCCGATAACACGACGTTTTCACTGCTAAAAGCACATTTTGGGCGCAAACAGCACATTTTTGGTGAGAAAAAGAGTGTTTTGCTGAGAAAAAAGCATTTTTGCTGAAAAAAGGTCATTTTAACCCTAACAATGAGGTTTTTTGCTGATGGGATGCCTTTTTTGCCAAAAACACGACATTATTGCTGATGAAAAAAACGTATTGGCTGAAAACACGACGTTTTGGCTGATAAAATGAAGTTTTTGGTGAGAAAATGAGATTTTTGGTGAAAAAAGGTGTTTTTGGGTGAACATTATTTTTTGGCTGAGAATTTTCTTTTGCCGATAACACGACGTTTTCACTGCTAAAAGCACATTTTGGGCGCGAACAGCACATTTTTGGTGAGAAAAAGAGTGTTTTGCTGAGAAAAAAGCATTTTTGCTGAAAAAAGGTCATTTTAACCCTAACAATGAGGTTTTTTGCTGATGGCATGACTTTTTTGCCAAAAACACGACATTATTGGTGATGAAAAAAGCGTATTGGCTGAAAACACGACGTTTTGGCTGATAAAATGAAGTTTTTGGTGAGAAAATGAGATTTTTGGCGAAAAAAGGTGTTTTTGGCTGAACATTTTTTTTTGGCTGAGAATTTTCTTTTGCCGATAACACGACGTTTTCACTGCTAAAAGCACATTCTGGGCGCGAACAGCACATTTTTGGTGAGAAAAAGAGTGTTTCGCTGAGAAAAAAGCATTTTTGCTGAAAAAAGGTCATTTTAACCCTAACAATGAGGTTTTTTGCTGATGGCATGACTTTTTTGCCAAAAACACGACAGTATTGCTGATGAAAAAAACGTATTGGCTGAAAACACGACGTTTTGGCTGATAAAATGAAGTTTTTGGTGAGAAAATGAGATTTTTGGCGAAAAAAGGTGTTTTTGGCTGAACATTTTTCTTTGGCTGAGAATTTTCTTTTGCCGATAACACGACGTTTTCACTGCTAAAAGCACATTTTGGGCGCGAACAGCACATTTTTGGTGAGAAAAAGAGTGTTTCGCTGAGAAAAAAGCATTTTTGCTGAAAAAAGGTCATTTTAACCCTAACAATGAGGTTTTTTGCTGATGGGATGCCTTTTTTGCCAAAAACACGACATTATTGCTGATGAAAAAAACGTATTGGCTGAAAACACGACGTTTTCACTGCTAAAAGCACATTTTGGGCGCGAACAGCACATTTTTGGTGAGAAAAAGAGTGTTTTGCTGAGAAAAAAGCATTTTTGCTGAAAAAAGGTCATTTTAACCCTAACAATGAGGTTTTTTGCTGATGGCATGACTTTTTTGCCAAAAACACGACATTATTGCTGATGAAAAAAACGTATTGGCTGAAAATACGACGTTTTGGCTGATAAAATGAAGTTTTTGGTGAGAAAATGAGATTTTTGGTGAAAAAAGGTGTTTTTGGCTGAACATTTTTTTTTGGCTGAGAATTTTCTTTTGCCGATAACACGACGTTTTCACTGCTAAAAGCACATTTTGGGCGCGAACAGCACATTTTTGGTGAGAAAAAGAGTGTTTTGCTGAGAAAAAAGCATTTTTGCTGAAAAAAGGTCATTTTAACCCTAACAATGAGGTTTTTTGCTGATGGCATGACTTTTTTGCCAAAAACACGACATTACTGCTGATGAAAAAAACGTATTGGCTGAAAACACGACGTTTTGGCTGATAAAATGAAGTTTTTGGTGAGAAAATGAGATTTTTGGTGAAAAAAGGTGTTTTTGGCTGAACATTTTTTTTTGGCTGAGAATTTTCTTTTGCCGATAACACGACGTTTTCACTGCTAAAAGCACATTTTGGGCGCGAACAGCACATTTTTGGTGAGAAAAAGAGTGTTTTGCTGAGAAAAAAGCATTTTTGCTGAAAAAAGGTCATTTTAACCCTAACAATGAGGTTTTTTGCTGATGGCATGACTTTTTTGCCAAAAACACGACATTACTGCTGATGAAAAAAACGTATTGGCTGAAAACACGACGTTTTGGCTGATAAAATGAAGTTTTTGGTGAGAAAATGAGATTTTTGGTGAAAAAAGGTGTTTTTGGCTGAACATTTTTTTTTGGCTGAGAATTTTCTTTTGCCGATAACACGACGTTTTCACTGCTAAAAGCACATTTTGGGCGCGAACAGCACATTTTTGGTGAGAAAAAGAGTGTTTTGCTGAGAAAAAAGCATTTTTGCTGAAAAAAGGTCATTTTAACCCTAACAATGAGGTTTTTTGCTGATGGCATGACTTTTTTGCCAAAAACACGACATTATTGCTGATGAAAAAAACGTATTGGCTGAAAACACGACGTTTTGGCTGATAAAATGAAGTTTTTGGTGAGAAAATGAGATTTTTGGTGAAAAAAGGTGTTTTTGGCTGAACATTTTTTTTTGGCTGAGAATTTTCTTTTGCCGATAACACGACGTTTTCACTGCTAAAAGCACATTTTGGGCGCGAACAGCACATTTTTGGTGAGAAAAAGAGTGTTTTGCTGAGAAAAAAAGCATTTTTGCTGAAAAAAGGTCATTTTAACCCTAACAATGAGGTTTTTTGCTGATGGCATGACTTTTTTGCCAAAAACACGACATTATTGCTGATAAAAAAAACGTATTGGCTGAAAACACGACGTTTTGGCTGATAAAATGAAGTTTTTGGTGAGAAAATGAGATTTTTGGTGAAAAAAGGTGTTTTTGGCTGAACATTTTTTTTTGGCTGAGAATTTTCTTTTGCCGATAACACGACGTTTTCACTGCTAAAAGCACATTTTGGGCGCGAACAGCACATTTTTGGTGAGAAAAAGAGTGTTTTGCTGAGAAAAAAGCATTTTTGCTGAAAAAAGGTCATTTTAACCCTAACAATGAGGTTTTTTGCTGATGGCATGACTTTTTTGCCAAAAACACGACATTATTGCTGATGAAAAAAACGTATTGGCTGAAAACACGACGTTTTGGCTGATAAAATGAAGTTTTTGGTGAGAAAATGAGATTTTTGGTGAAAAAAGGTGTTTTTGGCTGAACATTTTTTTTTGGCTGAGAATTTTCTTTTGCCGATAACACGACGTTTTCACTGCTAAAAGCACATTTTGGGCGCGAACAGCACATTTTTGGTGAGAAAAAGAGTGTTTTGCTGAGAAAAAAGCATTTTTGCTGAAAAAAGGTCATTTTAACCCTAACAATGAGGTTTTTTGCTGATGGCATGACTTTTTTGCCAAAAACACGACATTATTGCTGATGAAAAAAACGTATTGGCTGAAAACACGACGTTTTGGCTGATAAAATGAAGTTTTTGGTGAGAAAATGAGATTTTTGGTGAAAAAAGGTGTTTTTGGCTGAACATTTTTTTTTGGCTGAGAATTTTCTTTTGCCGATAACACGACGTTTTCACTGCTAAAAGCACATTTTGGGCGCGAACAGCACATTTTTGGTGAGAAAAAGAGTGTTTTGCTGAGAAAAAAAGCATTTTTGCTGAAAAAAGGTCATTTTAACCCTAACAATGAGGTTTTTTGCTGATGGCATGACTTTTTTGCCAAAAACACGACATTATTGCTGATAAAAAAAACGTATTGGCTGAAAACACGACGTTTTGGCTGATAAAATGAAGTTTTTGGTGAGAAAATGAGATTTTTGGTGAAAAAAGGTGTTTTTGGCTGAACATTTTTTTTTGGCTGAGAATTTTCTTTTGCCGATAACACGACGTTTTCACTGCTAAAAGCACATTTTGGGCGCGAACAGCACATTTTTGGTGAGAAAAAGAGTGTTTTGCTGAGAAAAAAGCATTTTTGCTGAAAAAAGGTCATTTTAACCCTAACAATGAGGTTTTTTGCTGATGGCATGACTTTTTTGCCAAAAACACGACATTATTGCTGATGAAAAAAACGTATTGGCTGAAAACACGACGTTTTGGCTGATAAAATGAAGTTTTTGGTGAGAAAATGAGATTTTTGGTGAAAAAAGGTGTTTTTGGCTGAACATTTTTTTTTGGCTGAGAATTTTCTTTTGCCGATAACACGACGTTTTCACTGCTAAAAGCACATTTTGGGCGCGAACAGCACATTTTTGGTGAGAAAAAGAGTGTTTTGCTGAGAAAAAAGCATTTTTGCTGAAAAAAGGTCATTTTAACCCTAACAATGAGGTTTTTTGCTGATGGCATGACTTTTTTGCCAAAAACACGACATTATTGCTGATGAAAAAAACGTATTGGCTGAAAACACGACGTTTCGGCTGATAAAATGAAGTTTTTGGTGAGAAAATGAGATTTTTGGTGAAAAAAGGTGTTTTTGGCTGAACATTTTTTTTTGGCTGAGAATTTTCTTTTGCCGATAACACGACGTTTTCACTGCTAAAAGCACATTTTGGGCGCGAACAGCACATTTTTGGTGAGAAAAAGAGTGTTTTGCTGAGAAAAAAGCATTTTTGCTGAAAAAAGGTCATTTTAACCCTAACAATGAGGTTTTTTGCTGATGGCATGAGTTTTTTGCCAAAAACACGACATTATTGCTGATGAAAAAAACGTATTGGCTGAAAACACGACGTTTTGGCTGATAAAGTGAAGTTTTTGGTGAGAAAATGAGATTTTTGGTGAAAAAAGGTGTTTTTGGCTGAACATTTTTTTTTGGCTGAGAATTTTCTTTTGCCGATAACACGACGTTTTCACTGCTAAAAGCACATTTTGGGCGCGAACAGCACATTTTTGGTGAGAAAAAGAGTGTTTTGCTGAGAAAAAAGCATTTTTCCTGAAAAAAGGTCATTTTAACCCTAACAATGAGGTTTTTTGCTGATGGCATGACTTTTTTGCCAAAAACACGACATTATTGCTGATGAAAAAAACGTATTGGCTGAAAACACGACGTTTTGGCTGATAAAATGAAGTTTTTGGTGAGAAAATGAGATTTTTGGTGAAAAAAGGTGTTTTTGGCTGAACATTTTTTTTTGGCTGAGAATTTTCTTTTGCCGATAACACGACGTTTTCACTGCTAAAAGCACATTTTGGGCGCGAACAGCACATTTTTGGTGAGAAAAAGAGTGTTTTGCTGAGAAAAAAGCATTTTTGCTGAAAAAAGGTCATTTTAACCCTAACAATGAGGTTTTTTGCTGATGGCATGACTTTTTTGCCAAAAACACGACATTATTGCTGATGAAAAAAACGTATTGGCTGAAAACACGACGTTTTGGCTGATAAAATGAAGTTTTTGGTGAGAAAATGAGATTTTTGGTGAAAAAAGGTGTTTTTTGGCTGAACATTTTTTTTTGGCTGAGAATTTTCTTTTGCCGATAACACGACGTTTTCACTCCTAAAAGCACATTTTGGGCGCGAACAGCACATTTTTGGTGAGAAAAAGAGTGTTTTGCTGAGAAAAAAGCATTTTTGCTGAAAAAAGGTCATTTTAACCCTAACAATGAGGTTTTTTGCTGATGGCATGACTTTTTTGCCAAAAACACGACATTATTGCTGATGAAAAAAACGTATTGGCTGAAAACACGACGTTTTGGCTGATAAAATGAAGTTTTTGGTGAGAAAATGAGATTTTTGGTGAAAAAAGGTGTTTTTTGGCTGAACATTTTTTTTTGGCTGAGAATTTTCTTTTGCCGATAACACGACGTTTTCACTGCTAAAAGCACATTTTGGGCGCGAACAGCACATTTTTGGTGAGAAAAAGAGTGTTTTGCTGAGAAAAAAGCATTTTTGCTGAAAAAAGGTCATTTTAACCCTAACAATGAGGTTTTTTGCTGATGGCATGACTTTTTTGCCAAAAACACGACATTATTGCTGATGAAAAAAACGTATTGGCTGAAAACACGACGTTTTGGCTGATAAAGTGAAGTTTTTGGTGAGAAAATGAGATTTTTGGTGAAAAAAGGTGTTTTTGGCTGAACATTTTTTTTTGGCTGAGAATTTTCTTTTGCCGATAACACGACGTTTTCACTGCTAAAAGCACATTTTGGGCGCGAACAGCACATTTTTGGTGAGAAAAAGAGTGTTTTGCTGAGAAAAAAGCATTTTTGCTGAAAAAAGGTCATTTTAACCCTAACAATGAGGTTTTTTGCTGATGGCATGACTTTTTTGCCAAAAACACGACATTATTGCTGATGAAAAAAACGTATTGGCTGAAAACACGACGTTTTGGCTGATAAAATGAAGTTTTTGGTGAGAAAATGAGATTTTTGGTGAAAAAAGGTGTTTTTGGCTGAACATTTTTTTTTGGCTGAGAATTTTCTTTTGCCGATAACACGACGTTTTCACTGCTAAAAGCACATTTTGGGCGCGAACAGCACATTTTTGGTGAGAAAAAGAGTGTTTTGCTGAGAAAAAAGCATTTTTGCTGAAAAAAGGTCATTTTAACCCTAACAATGAGGTTTTTTGCTGATGGCATGACTTTTTTGCCAAAAACACGACATTATTGCTGATGAAAAAAACGTATTGGCTGAAAACACGACGTTTTGGCTGATAAAATGAAGTTTTTGGTGAGAAAATGAGATTTTTGGTGAAAAAAGGTGTTTTTGGCTGAACATTTTTTTTTGGCTGAGAATTTTCTTTTGCCGATAACACGACGTTTTCACTGCTAAAAGCACATTTTGGGCGCGAACAGCACATTTTTGGTGAGAAAAAGAGTGTTTTGCTGAGAAAAAAGCATTTTTGCTGAAAAAAGGTCATTTTAACCCTAACAATGAGGTTTTTTGCTGATGGCATGACTTTTTTGCCAAAAACACGACATTATTGCTGATGAAAAAAACGTATTGGCTGAAAACACGACGTTTTGGCTGATAAAATGAAGTTTTTGGTGAGAAAATGAGATTTTTGGTGAAAAAAGGTGTTTTTTGGCTGAACATTTTTTTTTGGCTGAGAATTTTCTTTTGCCGATAACACGACGTTTTCACTGCTAAAAGCACATTTTGGGCGCGAACAGCACATTTTTGGTGAGAAAAAGAGTGTTTTGCTGAGAAAAAAGCATTTTTGATGAAAAAAGGTCATTTTAACCCTAACAATGAGGTTTTTTGCTGATGGCATGACTTTTTTGCCAAAAACACGACATTATTGCTGATGAAAAAAACGTATTGGCTGAAAACACGACGTTTTGGCTGATAAAATGAATTTTCTGGTGAGAAAATGAGATTTTTGGTGAAAAAAGGTGTTTTTGGCTGAACATTTTTTTTTGGCTGAGAATTTTCTTTTGCCGATAACACGACGTTTTCACTGCTAAAAGCACATTTTGGGCGCGAACAGCACATTTTTGGTGAGAAAAAGAGTGTTTTGCTGAGAAAAAAGCATTTTTGATGAAAAAAGGTCATTTTAACCCTAACAATGAGGTTTTTTGCTGATGGCATGACTTTTTTGCCAAAAACACGACATTATTGCTGATGAAAAAAACGTATTGGCCGAAAACACGACGTTTTGGCTGATAAAATGAAGTTTTTGGTGAGAAAATGAGATTTTTGGTGAAAAAAGGTGTTTTTGGCTGAACATTTTTTTTTGGCTGAGAATTTTGTTTTGCCGATAACACGACGTTTTCACTGCTAAAAGCACATTTTGGGCGCGAACAGCACATTTTTGGTGAGAAAAAGAGTGTTTTGCTGAGAAAAAAGCATTTTTGCTGAAAAAAGGTCATTTTAACCCTAACAATGAGGTTTTTTGATGATGGCATGCCTTTTTTGCCAAAAACACGACATTATTGCTGATGAAAAAAACGTATTGGCTGAAAACACGACGTTTTGGCTGATAAAATGAAGTTTTTGGTGAGAAAATGAAATTTTTGGTGAAAAAAGGTGTTTTTGGCTGAACATTTTTTTTTGGCTGAGAATTTTCTTTTGCCGATAACACGACGTTTTCACTGCTAAAAGCACATTTTGGGCGCGAACAGCACATTTTTGGTGAGAAAAAGAGTGTTTTGCTGAGAAAAAAGCATTTTTGCTGAAAAAAGGTCATTTTAACCCTAACAATGAGGTTTTTTGATGATGGCATGCCTTTTTTGCCAAAAACACGACATTATTGCTGATGAAAAAAACGTATTGGCTGAAAACACGACGTTTTGGCTGATAAAATGAAGTTTTTGGTGAGAAAATGAGATTTTTGGTGAAAAAAGGTGTTTTTGGCTGAACATTTTTTTTTGGCTGAGAATTTTCTTTTGCCGATAACACGACGTTTTCACTGCTAAAAGCACATTTTGGGCGCGAACAGCACATTTTTGGTGAGAAAAAGAGTGTTTTGCTGAGAAAAAAGCATTTTTGATGAAAAAAGGTCATTTTAACCCTAACAATGAGGTTTTTTGCTGATGGCATGACTTTTTTGCCAAAAACACGACAATATTGCTGATAAAAAAAACGTATTGGTTGAAAACACGACGTTTTGGCTGATAAAATGAAGTTTTTGGTGAGAAAATGAGATTTTCGGTGAAAAAAGGTGTTTTTGGCTGAACATTTTTTTTTGGCTGAGAATTTTCTTTTGCCGATAACACGACGTTTTCACTGCTAAAAGCACATTTTGGGCGCGAACAGCACATTTTTGGTGAGAAAAAGAGTGTTTTGCTGAGAAAAAAGCATTTTTGCTGAAAAAAGGTCATTTTAACCCTAACAATGAGGTTTTTTGCAGATGGCATGAGTTTTTTGCCAAAAACACGACATTATTGCTGATGAAAAAAACGTATTGGCTGAAAACACGACGTTTTGGCTGATAAAATGAAGTTTTTGGTGAGAAAATGAGATTTTCGGTGAAAAAAGGTGTTTTTGGCTGAACATTTTTTTTTGGCTGAGAATTTTCTTTTGCCGATAACACGACGTTTTCACTGCTAAAAGCACATTTTGGGCGCGAACAGCACATTTTTGGTGAGAAAAAGAGTGTTTTGCTGAGAAAAAAGCATTTTTGCTGAAAAAAGGTCATTTTAACCCTAACAATGAGGTTTTTTGCAGATGGCATGAGTTTTTTGCCAAAAACACGACATTATTGCTGATGAAAAAAACGTATTGGCTGAAAACACGACGTTTTGGCTGATAAAGTGAAGTTTTTGGTGAGAAAATGAGATTTTTGGTGAAAAAAGGTGTTTTTGGCTGAACATTTTTTTTTGGCTGAGAATTTTCTTTTGCCGATAACACGACGTTTTCACTGCTAAAAGCACATTTTGGGCGCGAACAGCACATTTTTGGTGAGAAAAAGAGTGTTTTGCTGAGAAAAAAGCATTTTTGATGAAAAAAGGTCATTTTAACCCTAACAATGAGGTTTTTTGCTGATGGCATGACTTTTTTGCCAAAAACACGACATTATTGCTGATAAAAAAAACGTATTGGTTGAAAACACGACGTTTTGGCTGATAAAATGAAGTTTTTGGTGAGAAAATGAGATTTTTGGTGAAAAAAGGTGTTTTTGGCTGAACATTTTTTTTTGGCTGAGAATTTTCTTTTGCCGATAACACGACGTTTTCACTGCTAAAAGCACATTTTGGGCGCGAACAGCACATTTTTGGTGAGAAAAAGAGTGTTTTGCTGAGAAAAAAGCATTTTTGCTGAAAAAAGGTCATTTTAACCCTAACAATGAGGTTTTTTGCTGATGGCATGAGTTTTTTGCCAAAAACACGACATTATTGCTGATGAAAAAAACGTATTGGCTGAAAACACGACGTTTTGGCTGATAAAGTGAAGTTTTTGGTGAGAAAATGAGATTTTTGGTGAAAAAAGGTGTTTTTGGCTGAACATTTTTTTTTGGCTGAGAATTTTCTTTTGCCGATAACACGACGTTTTCACTGCTAAAAGCACATTTTGGGCGCGAACAGCACATTTTTGGTGAGAAAAAGAGTGTTTTGCTGAGAAAAAAGCATTTTTGATGAAAAAAGGTCATTTTAACCCTAACAATGAGGTTTTTTGCTGATGGCATGACTTTTTTGCCAAAAACACGACAATATTGCTGATAAAAAAAACGTATTGGTTGAAAACACGACGTTTTGGCTGATAAAATGAAGTTTTTGGTGAGAAAATGAGATTTTCGGTGAAAAAAGGTGTTTTTGGCTGAACATTTTTTTTTGGCTGAGAATTTTCTTTTGCCGATAACACGACGTTTTCACTGCTAAAAGCACATTTTGGGCGCGAACAGCACATTTTTGGTGAGAAAAAGAGTGTTTTGCTGAGAAAAAAGCATTTTTGCTGAAAAAAGGTCATTTTAACCCTAACAATGAGGTTTTTTGCAGATGGCATGAGTTTTTTGCCAAAAACACGACATTATTGCTGATGAAAAAAACGTATTGGCTGAAAACACGACGTTTTGGCTGATAAAATGAAGTTTTTGGTGAGAAAATGAGATTTTCGGTGAAAAAAGGTGTTTTTGGCTGAACATTTTTTTTTGGCTGAGAATTTTCTTTTGCCGATAACACGACGTTTTCACTGCTAAAAGCACATTTTGGGCGCGAACAGCACATTTTTGGTGAGAAAAAGAGTGTTTTGCTGAGAAAAAAGCATTTTTGCTGAAAAAAGGTCATTTTAACCCTAACAATGAGGTTTTTTGCAGATGGCATGAGTTTTTTGCCAAAAACACGACATTATTGCTGATGAAAAAAACGTATTGGCTGAAAACACGACGTTTTGGCTGATAAAGTGAAGTTTTTGGTGAGAAAATGAGATTTTTGGTGAAAAAAGGTGTTTTTGGCTGAACATTTTTTTTTGGCTGAGAATTTTCTTTTGCCGATAACACGACGTTTTCACTGCTAAAAGCACATTTTGGGCGCGAACAGCACATTTTTGGTGAGAAAAAGAGTGTTTTGCTGAGAAAAAAGCATTTTTGATGAAAAAAGGTCATTTTAACCCTAACAATGAGGTTTTTTGCTGATGGCATGACTTTTTTGCCAAAAACACGACATTATTGCTGATAAAAAAAACGTATTGGTTGAAAACACGACGTTTTGGCTGATAAAATGAAGTTTTTGGTGAGAAAATGAGATTTTTGGTGAAAAAAGGTGTTTTTGGCTGAACATTTTTTTTTGGCTGAGAATTTTCTTTTGCCGATAACACGACGTTTTCACTGCTAAAAGCACATTTTGGGCGCGAACAGCACATTTTTGGTGAGAAAAAGAGTGTTTTGCTGAGAAAAAAGCATTTTTGCTGAAAAAAGGTCATTTTAACCCTAACAATGAGGTTTTTTGCTGATGGCATGAGTTTTTTGCCAAAAACACGACATTATTGCTGATGAAAAAAACGTATTGGCTGAAAACACGACGTTTTGGCTGATAAAGTGAAGTTTTTGGTGAGAAAATGAGATTTTTGGTGAAAAAAGGTGTTTTTGGCTGAACATTTTTTTTTGGCTGAGAATTTTCTTTTGCCGATAACACGACGTTTTCACTGCTAAAAGCACATTTTGGGCGCGAACAGCACATTTTTGGTGAGAAAAAGAGTGTTTTGCTGAGAAAAAAGCATTTTTGCTGAAAAAAGGTCATTTTAACCCTAACAATGAGGTTTTTTGCTGATGGCATGACTTTTTTGCCAAAAACACGACATTATTGCTGATGAAAAAAACGTATTGGCTGAAAACACGACGTTTTGGCTGATAAAATGAAGTTTTTGGTGAGAAAATGAGATTTTTGGTGAAAAAAGGTGTTTTTGGCTGAACATTTTTTTTTGGCTGAGAATTTTCTTTTGCCGATAACACGACGTTTTCACTGCTAAAAGCACATTTTGGGCGCGAACAGCACATTTTTGGTGAGAAAAAGAGTGTTTTGCTGAGAAAAAAGCATTTTTGCTGAAAAAAGGTCATTTTAACCCTAACAATGAGGTTTTTTGATGATGGCATGCCTTTTTTGCCAAAAACACGACATTATTGCTGGTGAAAACAACGTATTGGCTGAAAACACGACGTTTTGGCTGATAAAATGAAGTTTTTGGTGAGAAAATGAAATTTTTGGTGAAAAAAGGTGTTTTTGGCTGAACATTTTTTTTTGGCTGAGAATTTTCTTTTGCCGATAACACGACGTTTTCACTGCTAAAAGCACATTTTGGGCGCGAACAGCACATTTTTGGTGAGAAAAAGAGTGTTTTGCTGAGAAAAAAGCATTTTTGCTGAAAAAAGGTTATTTTAACCCTAACAATGAGGTTTTTTGCTGATGGCATGACTTTTTTGCCAAAAACACGACATTATTGCTGATGAAAAAAACGTATTGGCTGAAAACACGACGTTTTGGCTGATAAAATGAAGTTTTTGGTGAGAAAATGAGATTTTTGGTGAAAAAAGGTGTTTTTGGCTGAACATTTTTTTTTGGCTGAGAATTTTCTTTTGCCGATAACACGACGTTTTCACTGCTAAAAGCACATTTTGGGCGCGAACAGCACATTTTTGGTGAGAAAAAGAGTGTTTTGCTGAGAAAAAAGCATTTTTGCTGAAAAAAGGTCATTTTAACCCTAACAATGAGGTTTTTTGCTGATGGGATGCCTTTTTTGCCAAAAACACGACATTATTGCTGATGAAAAAAACGTATTGGCTGAAAACACGACGTTTTGGCTGATAAAATGAAGTTTTTGGTGAGAAAATGAGATTTTTGGTGAAAAAAGGTGTTTTTGGCTGAACATTTTTTTTTGGCTGAGAATTTTCTTTTGCCGATAACACGACGTTTTCACTGCTAAAAGCACATTTTGGGCGCGAACAGCACATTTTTGGTGAGAAAAAGAGTGTTTTGCTGAGAAAAAAGCATTTTTGCTGAAAAAAGGTCATTTTAACCCTAACAATGAGGTTTTTTGCTGATGGGATGCCTTTTTTGCCAAAAACACGACATTATTGCTGATGAAAAAAACGTATTGGCTGAAAACACGACGTTTTGGCTGATAAAATGAAGTTTTTGGTGAGAAAATGAGATTTTTGGTGAAAAAAGGTGTTTTTGGCTGAACATTTTTTTTTGGCTGAGAATTTTCTTTTGCCGATAACACGACGTTTTCACTGCTAAAAGCACATTTTGGGCGCGAACAGCACATTTTTGGTGAGAAAAAGAGTGTTTTGCTGAGAAAAAAGCATTTTTGCTGAAAAAAGGTCATTTTAACCCTAACAATGAGGTTTTTTGCTGATGGGATGCCTTTTTTGCCAAAAACACGACATTATTGCTGATGAAAAAAACGTATTGGCTGAAAACACGACGTTTTGGCTGATAAAATGAAGTTTTTGGTGAGAAAATGAGATTTTTGGTGAAAAAAGGTGTTTTTGGCTGAACATTTTTTTTTGGCTGAGAATTTTCTTTTGCCGATAACACGACGTTTTCACTGCTAAAAGCACATTTTGGGCGCGAACAGCACATTTTTGGTGAGAAAAAGAGTGTTTTGCTGAGAAAAAAGCATTTTTGCTGAAAAAAGGTCATTTTAACCCTAACAATGAGGTTTTTTGCTGATGGGATGCCTTTTTTGCCAAAAACACGACATTATTGCTGATGAAAAAAACGTATTGGCTGAAAACACGACGTTTTGGCTGATAAAATGAAGTTTTTGGTGAGAAAATGAGATTTTAGGTGAAAAAAGGTGTTTTTGGCTGAACATTTTTTTTTGGCTGAGAATTTTCTTTTGCCGATAACACGACGTTTTCACTGCTAAAAGCACATTTTGGGCGCGAACAGCACATTTTTGGTGAGAAAAAGTGTGTTTTGCTGAGAAAAAAGCATTTTTGCTGAAAAAAGGTCATTTTAACCCTAACAATGAGGTTTTTTGCTGATGGCATGACTTTTTTGCCAAAAACACGACATTATTGCTGATGAAAAAAACGTATTGGCTGAAAACACGACGTTTTGGCTGATAAAATGAAGTTTTTGGTGAGAAAATGAGATTTTTGGTGAAAAAAGGTGTTTTTGGCTGAACATTTTTTTTTGGCTGAGAATTTTCTTTTGCCGATAACACGACGTTTTCACTGCTAAAAGCACATTTTGGGCGCGAACAGCACATTTTTGGTGAGAAAAAGAGTGTTTTGCTGAGAAAAAAGCATTTTTTGCTGAAAAAAGGTCATTTTAACCCTAACAATGAGGTTTTTTGCTGATGGCATGACTTTTTTGCCAAAAACACGACATTATTGCTGATGAAAAAAACGTATTGGCTGAAAACACGACGTTTCGGCTGATAAAATGAAGTTTTTGGTGAGAAAATGAGATTTTTGGTGAAAAAAGGTGTTTTTGGCTGATAATTTTTTTTTGGCTGAGAATTTTCTTTTGCCGATAACACGACGTTTTCACTGCTAAAAGCACATTTTGGGCGCGAACAGCACATTTTTGGTGAGAAAAAGAGTGTTTTGCTGAGAAAAAAGCATTTTTGCTGAAAAAAGGTCATTTTAACCCTAACAATGAGGTTTTTTGCTGATGGCATGACTTTTTTGCCAAAAACACGACATTATTGCTGATGAAAAAAACGTATTGGCTGAAAACACGACGTTTTGGCTGATAAAATGAAGTTTTTGGTGAGAAAATGAGATTTTTGGTGAAAAAAGGTGTTTTTGGCTGAACATTTTTTTTTGGCTGAGAATTTCCTTTTGCCGATAACACGACGTTTTCACTGCTAAAAGCACATTTTGGGCGCGAACAGCACATTTTTGGTGAGAAAAAGAGTGTTTTGCTGAGAAAAAAGCATTTTTGCTGAAAAAAGGTCATTTTAACCCTAACAATGAGGTTTTTTGATGATGGCATGACTTTTTTGCCAAAAACACGACATTATTGCTGATGAAAAAAACGTATTGGCTGAAAACACGACGTTTCGGCTGATAAAATGAAGTTTTTGGTGAGAAAATGAGATTTTTGGTGAAAAAAGGTGTTTTTGGCTGAACATTTTTTTTTGGCTGAGAATTTTCTTTTGCCGATAACACGACGTTTTCACTGCTAAAAGCACATTTTGGGCGCGAACAGCACATTTTTGGTGAGAAAAAGAGTGTTTTGCTGAGAAAAAAGCATTTTTGCTGAAAAAAGGTCATTTTAACCCTAACAATGAGGTTTTTTGCTGATGGCATGACTTTTTTGCCAAAAACACGACATTATTGGTGATGAAAAAAACGTATTGGCTCAAAACACGACGTTTTGGCTGATAAAATGAAGTTTTTGGTGAGAAAATGAGATTTTTGGTGAAAAAAGGTGTTTTTGGCTGAACATTTTTTTTTGGCTGAGAATTTTCTTTTGCCGATAACACGACGTTTTCACTGCTAAAAGCACATTTTGGGCGCGAACAGCACATTTTTGGTGAGAAAAAGAGTGTTTTGCTGAGAAAAAAGCATTTTTGCTGAAAAAAGGTCATTTTAACTCTAACAATGAGGTTTTTTGATGATGGGATGCCTTTTTTGCCAAAAACACGACATTATTGCTGATGAAAAAAACGTATTGGCTGAAAACACGACGTTTTGGCTGATAAAATGAAGTTTTTGGTGAGAAAATGAGATTTTTGGTGAAAAAAGGTGTTTTTGGCTGAACATTTTTTTTTTAGCTAAGAATTTTCTTTTGCCGATAACACGACGTTTTCACTGCTAAAAGCACATTTTGGGCGCGAACAGCACATTTTTGGTGAGAAAAAGAGTGTTTTGCTGAGAAAAAAGCATTTTTGCTGAAAAAAGGTCATTTTAACCCTAACAATGAGGTTTTTTGCTGATGGGATGTCTTTTTTGCCAAAAACACGACATTATTGCTGATGAAAAAAACGTATTGGCTGAAAACACGACGTTTTGGCTGATAAAATGAAGTTTTTGGTGAGAAAATGAGATTTTTGGTGAAAAAAGGTGTTTTTGGCTGAACATTTTTTTTTGGCTGAGAATTTTCTTTTGCCGATAACACGACGTTTTCACTGCTAAAAGCACATTTTGGGCGCGAACAGCACATTTTTCGTGAGAAAAAGAGTGTTTTGCTGAGAAAAAAGCATTTTTGCTGAAAAAAGGTCATTTTAACTCTAACAATGAGGTTTTTTGCTGATGGGATGCCTTTTTTGCCAAAAACACGACATTATTGCGGATGAAAAAAACGTATTGGCTGAAAACACGACGTTTTGGCTGATAAAATGAAGTTTTTGGTGAGAAAATGAGATTTTTGGTGAAAAAAGGTGTTTTTGGCTGAACATTTTTTTTTGGCTGAGAATTTTCTTTTGCCGATAACACGACGTTTTCACTGCTAAAAGCACATTTTGGGCGCGAACAGCACATTTTTGGTGAGAAAAAGAGTGTTTTGCTGAGAAAAAAGCATTTTTGCTGAAAAAAGGTCATTTTAACCCTAACAATGAGGTTTTTTGCTCATGGGATGTCTTTTTTGCCAAAAACACGACATTATTGGTGATGAAAAAAACGTATTGGCTGAAAACACGACGTTTTGGCTGATAAAATGAAGTTTTAGGTGAGAAAATGAGATTTTTGGTGAAAAAAGGTGTTTTTGGCTGAACATTATTTTTTGGCTGAGAATTTTCTTTTGCCGATAACACGACGTTTTCACTGCTAAAAGCACATTTTGGGCGCGAACAGCACATTTTTGGTGAGAAAAAGAGTGTTTTGCTGAGAAAAAAGCATTTTTGCTGAAAAAAAGTCATTTTAACTCTAACAATGAGGTTTTTTGCTGATGGGATGCCTTTTTTGCCAAAAACACGACATTATTGCTGATGAAAAAAACGTATTGGCTGAAAACACGACGTTTTGGCTGATAAAATGAAGTTTTTGGTGAGAAAATGAGATTTTTGGTGAAAAAAGGTGTTTTTGGCTGAACATTTTTTTTTGGCTGAGAATTTTCTTTTTCCAATAACACGACGTTTTCACTGCTAAAAGCACATTTTGGGCGCGAACAGCACATTTTTGGTGAGAAAAAGAGTGTTTTGCTGAGAAAAAAGCATTTTTGCTGAAAAAAGGTCATTTTAACCCTAACAATGAGGTTTTTTGCTGATGGGATGCCTTTTTTGCCAAAAACACGACATTATTGCTGATGAAAAAAACGTATTGGCTGAAAACACGACGTTTTGGCTGATAAAATGAAGTTTTTGGTGAGAAAATGAGATTTTTGGTGAAAAAAGGTGTTTTTGGCTGAACATTTTTTTTTGGCTGAGAATTTTCTTTTGCCGATAACACGATGTTTTCACTGCTAAAAGCACATTTTGGGCGCGAACAGCACATTTTTGGTGAGAAAAAGAGTGTTTTGCTGAGAAAAAAGCATTTTTGCTGAAAAAAGGTCATTTTAACCCTAACAATGAGGTTTTTTGCTGATGGGATGCCTTTTTTGCCAAAAACACGACATTATTGCTGATGAAAAAAACGTATTGGCTGAAAACACGACGTTTTGGCTGATAAAATGAAGTTTTTGGTGAGAAAATGAGATTTTTGGTGAAAAAAGGTGTTTTTGGCTGAACATTTTTTTTTGGCTGAGAATTTTCTTTTTCCGATAACACGACGTTTTCACTGCTAAAAGCACATTTTGGGCGCGAACAGCACATTTTTGGTGAGAAAAAGGGTGTTTTGCTGAGAAAAAACTATTTTTTGCTGAAAAAAGGTCATTTTAACCCTAACAATGAGGTTTTTTGCTGATGGGATGCCTTTTTTTCCAAAAACACGACATTATTGCTGATGAAAAAAACGTATTGGCTGAAAACACGACGTTTTGGCTGATAAAATGAAGTTTTTGGTGAGAAAATGAGATTTTTGGTGAAAAAAGGTGTTTTTGGCTGAACATTTTTTTTTGGCTGAGAATTTTCTTTTGCCGATAGCACGACGTTTTCACTGCTAAAAGCACATTTTGGGCGCGAACAGCACATTTTTGGTGAGAAAAAGAGTGTTTTGCTGAGAAAAAATTATTTTTTGCTGAAAAAAGGTCATTTTAACCCTAACAATGAGGTTTTTTGCTGATGGGATGCCTTTTTTTCCAAAAACACGACATTATTGCTGATGAAAAAAACGTATTGGCTGAAAACACGACGTTTTGGCTGATAAAATGAAGTTTTTGGTGAGAAAATGAGATTTTTGGTGAAAAAAGGTGTTTTTGGCTGAACATTTTTTTTTGGCTGAGAATTTTCTTTTGCCGATAGCACGACGTTTTCACTGCTAAAAGCACATTTTGGGCGCGAACAGCACATTTTTGGTGAGAAAAAGGGTGTTTTGCTGAGAAAAAAGTATTTTTTGCTGAAAAAAGGTCATTTTAACCCTAACAATGAGGTTTTTTGCTGATGGGATGCCTTTTTTGCCAAAAACACGACATTATTGCTGATGAAAAAAACGTATTGGCTGAAAACACGACGTTTTGGCTGATAAAATGAAGTTTTTGGTGAGAAAATGAGATTTTTGGTGAAAAAAGGTGTTTTTGGCTGAACATTTTTTTTTGGCTGAGAATTTTCTTTTGCCGATAACACGATGTTTTCACTGCTAAAAGCACATTTTGGGCGCGAACAGCACATTTTTGGTGAGAAAAAGAGTGTTTTGCTGAGAAAAAAGCATTTTTGCTGAAAAAAGGTCATTTTAACCCTAACAATGAGGTTTTTTGCTGATGGGATGCCTTTTTTGCCAAAAACACGACATTATTGCTGATGAAAAAAACGTATTGGCTGAAAACACGACGTTTTGGCTGATAAAATGAAGTTTTTGGTGAGAAAATGAGATTTTTGGTGAAAAAAGGTGTTTTTGGCTGAACATTTTTTTTTGGCTGAGAATTTTCTTTTTCCGATAACACGACGTTTTCACTGCTAAAAGCACATTTTGGGCGCGAACAGCACATTTTTGGTGAGAAAAAGGGTGTTTTGCTGAGAAAAAATTATTTTTTGCTGAAAAAAGGTCATTTTAACCCTAACAATGAGGTTTTTTGCTGATGGGATGCCTTTTTTTCCAAAAACACGACATTATTGCTGATGAAAAAAACGTATTGGCTGAAAACACGACGTTTTGGCTGATAAAATGAAGTTTTTGGTGAGAAAATGAGATTTTTGGTGAAAAAAGGTGTTTTTGGCTGAACATTTTTTTTTGGCTGAGAATTTTCTTTTGCCGATAGCACGACGTTTTCACTGCTAAAAGCACATTTTGGGCGCGAACAGCACATTTTTGGTGAGAAAAAGAGTGTTTTGCTGAGAAAAAATTATTTTTTGCTGAAAAAAGGTCATTTTAACCCTAACAATGAGGTTTTTTGCTGATGGGATGCCTTTTTTTCCAAAAACACGACATTATTGCTGATGAAAAAAACGTATTGGCTGAAAACACGACGTTTTGGCTGATAAAATGAAGTTTTTGGTGAGAAAATGAGATTTTTGGTGAAAAAAGGTGTTTTTGGCTGAACATTTTTTTTTGGCTGAGAATTTTCTTTTGCCGATAGCACGACGTTTTCACTGCTAAAAGCACATTTTGGGCGCGAACAGCACATTTTTGGTGAGAAAAAGGGTGTTTTGCTGAGAAAAAAGTATTTTTTGCTGAAAAAAGGTCATTTTAACCCTAACAATGAGGTTTTTTGCTGATGGGATGCCTTTTTTTCCAAAAACACGACATTATTGCTGATGAAAAAAACGTATTGGCTGAAAACACGACGTTTTGGCTGATAAAATGAAGTTTTTGGTGAGAAAATGAGATTTTTGGTGAAAAAAGGTGTTTTTGGCTGAACATTTTTTTTTGGCTGAGAATTTTCTTTTGCCGATAGCACGACGTTTTCACTGCTAAAAGCACATTTTGGGCGCGAACAGCACATTTTTGGTGAGAAAAAGGGTGTTTTGCTGAGAAAAAAGTATTTTTTGCTGAAAAAAGGTCATTTTAACCCTAACAATGAGGTTTTTTGCTGATGGGATGCCTTTTTTGCCAAAAACACGACATTATTGCTGATGAAAAAAACGTATTGGCTGAAAACACGACGTTTTGGCTGATAAAATGAAGTTTTTGGTGAGAAAATGAGATTTTTGGTGAAAAAAGGTGTTTTTGGGTGAACATTATTTTTTGGCTGAGAATTTTCTTTTGCCGATAACACGACGTTTTCACTGCTAAAAGCACATTTTGGGCGCGAACAGCACATTTTTGGTGAGAAAAAGAGTGTTTTGCTGAGAAAAAAGCATTTTTGCTGAAAAAAGGTCATTTTAACCCTAACAATGAGGTTTTTTGCTGATGGGATGCCTTTTTTGCCAAAAACACGACATTATTGCTGATGAAAAAAACGTATTGGCTGAAAACACGACGTTTTGGCTGATAAAATGAAGTTTTTGGTGAGAAAATGAGATTTTTGGTGAAAAAAGGTGTTTTTGGCTGAACATTTTTTTTTGGCTGAGAATTTTCTTTTGCCGATAACACGACGTTTTCACTGCTAAAAGCACATTTTGGGCGCGAACAGCACATTTTTGGTGAGAAAAAGAGTGTTTTGCTGAGAAAATAGGATTTTTGCTGAAAAAAGGTCATTTTAACCCTAACAATGAGGTTTTTTGCTGATGGCATGACTTTTTTGCCAAAAACACGACATTATTGCTGATGAAAAAAAACGTATTGGCTGATAAAATGAAGTTTTTGGTGAGAAAATGAGATTTTTGGTGAAAAAAGGTGTTTTTGGCTGAACATTTTTTTTTGGCTGAGAATTTTCTTTTGCCGATAACACGACGTTTTCACTGCTAAAAGCACATTTTGGGCGCGAACAGCACATTTTTGGTGAGAAAAAGGGTGTTTTGCTGAGAAAAAAGTATTTTTGCTGAAAAAAGGTCATTTTAACCCTAACAATGAGGTTTTTTGCTCATGGGATGCCTTTTTTCCCAAAAACACGACATTATTGCTGATGAAAAAAACGTATTGGCTGAAAACACGACGTTTTGGCTGATAAAATGAAGTTTTTGGTGAGAAAATGAGATTTTTGGTGAAAAAAGGTGTTTTTGGCTGAACATTTTTTTTGGCTGAGAATTTTCTTTTGCCGATAACACGACGTTTTCACTGCTAAAAGCACATTTTGGGCGCGAACAGCACATTTTTGGTGAGAAAAAGAGTGTTTTGCTGAGAAAAAAGCATTTTTGCTGAAAAAAGGTCATTTTAACCCTAACAATGAGGTTTTTTGCTGATGGCATGACTTTTTTGCCAAAAACACGACATTATTGCTGATGAAAAAAACGTATTGGCTGAAAACACGACGTTTTGGCTGATAAAATGAAGTTTTTGGTGAGAAAATGAGATTTTTGGTGAAAAAAGGTGTTTTTGGCTGAACATTTTTTTTTTGGCTGAGAATTTTCTTTTGCCGATAACACGACGTTTTCACTGCTAAAAGCACATTTTGGGCGCGAACAGCACATTTTTGGTGAGAAAAAGAGTGTTTTGCTGAGAAAAAAGCATTTTTGCTGAAAAAAGGTCATTTTAACCCTAACAATGAGGTTTTTTGCTGATGGCATGACTTTTTTGCCAAAAACACGACATTATTGCTGATGAAAAAAACGTATTGGCTGAAAACACGACGTTTTGGCTGATAAAATGAAGTTTTTGGTGAGAAAATGAGATTTTTGGTGAAAAAAGGTATTTTTGGCTGAACATTTTTTTTTGGCTGAGAATTTTCTATTGCCGATAACACGACGTTTTCACTGGTAAAAGCACATGTTGGGCGCGAACAGCACATTTTTGGTGAGAAAAAGAGTGTTTTGCTGAGAAAAAAGCATTTTTGCTGAAAAAAGGTCATTTTAACCCTAACAATGAGGTTTTTTGCTGATGGGATGACTTTTTTGCCAAAAACACGACATTATTGCTGATGAAAAAAACGTATTGGCTGAAAACACGACGTTTTGGCTGATAAAATGAAGTTTTTGGTGAGAAAATGAGATTTTTGGTGAAAAAAGGTGTTTTTGGCTGAACATTATTTTTTGGCTGAGAATTTTCTTTTGCCGATAACACGACGTTTTCACTGCTAAAAGCACATTTTGGGCGCGAACAGCACATTTGTGGTGAGAAAAGGTCATTTTAACCCTAACAATGAGGTTTTTTGCTGATGGGATGACTTTTTTGCCAAAAACACGACATTATTGCTGATGAAAAAAACGTATTGGCTGAAAACACGACGTTTTGGCTGATAAAATGAAGTTTTTGGTGAGAAAATGAGATTTTTGGTGAAAAAAGGTATTTTTGGCTGAACATTTTTTTTTGGCTGAGAATTTTCTATTGCCGATAACACGACGTTTTCACTGCTAAAAGCACATGTTGGGCGCGAACAGCACATTTTTGGTGAGAAAAAGAGTGTTTTGCTGAGAAAAAAGCATTTTTGCTGAAAAAAGGTCATTTTAACCCTAACAATGAGGTTTTTTGCTGATGGGATGACTTTTTTGCCAAAAACACGACATTATTGCTGATGAAAAAAACGTATTGGCTGAAAACACGACGTTTTGGCTGATAAAATGAAGTTTTTGGTGAGAAAATGAGATTTTTGGTGAAAAAAGGTGTTTTTGGCTGAACATTATTTTTTGGCTGAGAATTTTCTTTTGCCGATAACACGACGTTTTCACTGCTAAAAGCACATTTTGGGCGCGAACAGCACATTTTTGGTGAGAAAAAGAGTGTTTTGCTGAGAAAAAAGCATTTTTGCTGAAAAAAGGTCATTTTAACCCTAACAATGAGGTTTTTTGCTGATGGGATGCCTTTTTTGCCAAAAAGACGACATTATTGCTGATGAAAAAAACGTATTGGCTGAAAACACGACGTTTTGGCTGATAAAATGAAGTTTTTGGTGAGAAAATGAGATTTTTGGTGAAAAAAGGTGTTTTTGGCTGAACATTTTTTTTTGGCTGAGAATTTTCTTTTGCCGATAACACGACGTTTTCACTGCTAAAAGCACATTTTGGGCGCGAACAGCACATTTTTGGTGAGAAAAAGAGTGTTTTGCTGAGAAAAAAGCATTTTTGCTGAAAAAAGGTCATTTTAACCGTAACAATGAGGTTTTTTTCTGATGGGATGACTTTTTTGCCAAAAACACGACATTATTGCTGATGAAAAAAACGTATTGGCTGAAAACACGACGTTTTGGCTGATAAAATGAAGTTTTTGGTGAGAAAATGAGATTTTTGGTGAAAAAAGGTGTTTTTGGCTGAACATTATTTTTTGGCTGAGAATTTTCTTTTTCCGATAACACGACGTTTTCACTGCTAAAAGCACATTTTGGGCGCGAACAGCACATTTTTGGTGAGAAAAAGAGTGTTTTGCTGAGAAAAAAGCATTTTTGCTGAAAAAAGGTCATTTTAACCGTAACAATGAGGTTTTTTGCTGATGGCATGACTTTTTTGCCAAAAACACGACATTATTGCTGATGAAAAAAACGTATTGGCTGAAAACACGACGTTTTGGCTGATAAAATGAAGTTTTTGGTGAGAAAATGAGATTTTTGGTGAAAAAAGGTGTTTTTGGCTGAACATTATTTTTTAGCTGAGAATTTTCTTTTGCCGATAACACGACGTTTTCACTGCTAAAAGCACATTTTGGGCGCGAACAGAACATTTTTGGTGAGAAAAAGAGTGTTTTGCTGAGAAAAAAGCATTTTTGTTGAAAAAAGGTCATTTTAACCCTAACAATGAGGTTTTTTGCTGATGGGATGACTTTTTTGCCAAAAACACGACATTATTGCTGATGAAAAAAACGTATTGGCTGAAAACACGACCTTTTGGCTGATAAAATGAAGTTTTTGCTGAGAAAATGAGATTTTTGGTGAAAAAAGGTGTTTTTGGCTGAACATTTTTTTTTGGCTGAGAATTTTCTTTTGCCGATAACACGACGTTTTCACTGCTAAAAGCACATTTTGGGCGCGAACAGCACATTTTTGGTGAGAAAAAGGGTGTTTTGCTGAGAAAAAAGTATTTTTGCTGAAAAAAGGTCATTTTAACCCTAACAATGAGGTTTTTTGCTGATGGGATGCCTTTTTTGCCAAAAACACGACATTATTGCTGATAAAAAAACGTATTGGCTTAAAACACGACGTTTTGGCTGATAAAATGAAGTTTTTGGTGAGAAAATGAGATTTTTGGTGAAAAAAGGTGTTTTTGGCTGAACATTTTTTTTTGGCTGAGAATTTTCTTTTGCCGATAACACGACGTTTTCACTGCTAAAAGCACATTTTGGGCGCGAACAGCACATTTTTGGTGAGAAAAAGGGTGTTTTGGTGAGAAAAAAGTATTTTTGCTGAAAAAAGGTCATTTTAACCCTAACAATGAGGTTTTTTGCTGATGGGATGCCTTTTTTGCCAAAAACACGACATTATTGCTGATGAAAAAAACGTATTGGCTGAAAACACGACGTTTTGGCTGATAAAATGAAGTTTTTGGTGAGAAAATGAGATTTTTGGTGAAAAAAGGTGTTTTTGGCTGAACATTTTTTTTTTGGCTGAGAATTTTCTTTTGCCGATAACACGACGTTTTCACTGCTAAAAGCACATTTTGGGCGCGAACAGCACATTTTTGGTGAGAAAAAGGGTGTTTTGCTGAGAAAAAAGTATTTTTGCTGAAAAAAGGTCATTTTAACCCTAACAATGAGGTTTTTTGCTGATGGGATGCCTTTTTTGCCAAAAACACGACATTATTGCTGATGAAAAAAACGTATTGGCTGAAAACACGACGTTTTGGCTGATAAAATGAAGTTTTTGGTGAGAAAATGAGATTTTTGGTGAAAAAAGGTGTTTTTGGCTGAACATTATTTTTTGGCTGAGAATTTTCTTTTGCCGATAACACGACGTTTTCACTGCTAAAAGCACATTTTGGGCGCGAACAGCACATTTTTGGTGAGAAAAAGGGTGTTTTGCTGAGAAAAAAGTATTTTTTGCTGAAAAAAGGTCATTTTAACCCTAACAATGAGGTTTTTTGCTCCTGGGATGCCTTTTTTGCCAAAAACACGACATTATTGCTGATGAAAAAAACGTATTGGCTGAAAACACGACGTTTTGGCTGATAAAATGAAGTTTTTGGTGAGAAAATGAGATTTTTGGTGAAAAAAGGTATTTTTGACTGAACATTATTTTTTGGCTGAGAATTTTCTTTTGCCGATAACACGACGTTTTCACTGCTAAAAGCACATTTTGGGCGCGAACAGCACATTTTTGGTGAGAAAAAGAGTGTTTTGCTGAGAAAAAAGCATTTTTGCTGAAAAAAGGTCATTTTAACCCTAACAATGAGGTTTTTTGCTGATGGGATGACTTTTTTGCCAAAAACACGACATTATTGCTGATGAAAAAAACGTATTGGCTGAAAACACGACGTTTTGGCTGATAAAATGAAGTTTTTGGTGAGAAAATGAGATTTTTGGTGAAAAAAGGTGTTTTTGGCTGAACATTATTTTTTAGCTGAGAATTTTCTTTTGCCGATAACACGACGTTTTCACTGCTAAAAGCACATTTTGGGCGCGAACAGCACATTTTTGGTGAGAAAAAGAGTGTTTTGCTGAGAAAAAAGCATTTTTGCTGAAAAAAGGTCATTTTAACCCTAACAATGAGGTTTTTTGCTGATGGGATGACTTTTTTGCCAAAAACACGACATTATTGCTGATGAAAAAAACGTATTGGCTGAAAACACGACGTTTTGGCTGATAAAATGAAGTTTTTGGTGAGAAAATGAGATTTTTGGTGAAAAAAGGTGTTTTTGGCTGAACATTTTTTTTTGGCTGAGAATTTTCTTTTGCCGATAACACGACGTTTTCACTGCTAAAAGCACATTTTGGGCGCGAACAGCACATTTTTGGTGAGAAAAAGAGTGTTTTGCTGAGAAAAAAGCATTTTTGCTGAAAAAAGGTCATTTTAACCCTAACAATGAGGTTTTTTGCTGATGGGATGCCTTTTTTGCCAAAAACACGACATTATTGCTGATGAAAAAAACGTATTGGCTGAAAACACGACGTTTTGGCTGATAAAATGAAGTTTTTGGTGAGAAAATGAGATTTTTGGTGAAAAAAGGTGTTTTTGGCTGAACATTTTTTTTTGGCTGAGAATTTTCTTTTGCCGATAACACGACGTTTTCACTGCTAAAAGCACATTTTGGGCGCGAACAGCACATTTTTGGTGAGAAAAAGAGTGTTTTGCTGAGAAAAAAGCATTTTTGCTGAAAAAAGGTCATTTTAACCCTAACAATGAGGTTTTTTGCTGATGGGATGACTTTTTTGCCAAAAACACGACATTATTGCTGATGAAAAAAACGTATTGGCTGAAAACACGACGTTTTGGCTGATAAAATGAAGTTTTTGGTGAGAAAATGAGATTTTTGGTGAAAAAAGGTGTTTTTGGCTGAACATTTTTTTTTGGCTGAGAATTTTCTTTTGCCGATAACACGACGTTTTCACTGCTAAAAGCACATTTTGGGCGCGAACAGCACATTTTTGGTGAGAAAAAGAGTGTTTTGCTGAGAAAAAAGCATTTTTGCTGAAAAAAGGTCATTTTAACCCTAACAATGAGGTTTTTTGCTGATGGGATGCCTTTTTTGCCAAAAACACGACATTATTGCTGATGAAAAAAACGTATTGGCTGAAAACACGACGTTTTGGCTGATAAAATGAAGTTTTTGGTGAGAAAATGAGATTTTTGGTGAAAAAAGGTGTTTTTGGCTGAACATTTTTTTTTGGCTGAGAATTTTCTTTTGCCGATAACACGACGTTTTCACTGCTAAAAGCACATTTTGGGCGCGAACAGCACATTTTTGGTGAGAAAAAGAGTGTTTTGCTGAGAAAAAAGCATTTTTGCTGAAAAAAGGTCATTTTAACCCTAACAATGAGGTTTTTTGCTGATGGCATGACTTTTTTGCCAAAAACACGACATTATTGCTGATGAAAAAAACGTATTGGCTGAAAACACGACGTTTTGGCTGATAAAATGAAGTTTTTGGTGAGAAAATGAGATTTTTGGTGAAAAAAGGTGTTTTTGGCTGAACATTATTTTTTAGCTGAGAATTTTCTTTTGCCGATAACACGACGTTTTCACTGCTAAAAGCACATTTTGGGCGCGAACAGCACATTTTTGGTGAGAAAAAGAGTGTTTTGCTGAGAAAAAAGCATTTTTGCTGAAAAAAGGTCATTTTAACCCTAACAATGAGGTTTTTTGCTGATGGGATGCCTTTTTTGCCAAAAACACGACATTATTGCTGATGAAAAAAACGTATTGGCTGAAAACACGACGTTTTGGCTGATAAAATGAAGTTTTTGGTGAGAAAATGAGATTTTTGGTGAAAAAAGGTGTTTTTGGCTGAACATTATTTTTTGGCTGAGAATTTTCTTTTGCCGATAACACGACGTTTTCACTGCTAAAAGCACATTTTGGGCGCGAACAGCACATTTTTGGTGAGAAAAAGGGTGTTTTGCTGAGAAAAAAGTATTTTTTGCTGAAAAAAGGTCATTTTAACCCTAACAATGAGGTTTTTTGCTCATGGGATGCCTTTTTTGCCAAAAACACGACAGTATTGCTGATGAAAAAAAACGTATTGGCTGAAAACACGACGTTTTGGCTGATAAAATGAAGTTTTTGGTGAGAAAATGAGATTTTTGGTGAAAAAAGGTGTTTTTGGCTGAACATTATTTTTTGGCTGAGAATTTTCTTTTGCCGATAACACGACGTTTTCACTGCTAAAAGCACATTTTGGGCGCGAACAGCACATTTTTGGTGAGAAAAAGGGTGTTTTGCTGAGAAAAAAGTATTTTTTGCTGAAAAAAGGTCATTTTAACCCTAACAATGAGGTTTTTTGCTCATGGGATGCCTTTTTTGCCAAAAACACGACATTATTGCTGATGAAAAAAACGTATTGGCTGAAAACACGACGTTTTGGCTGATAAAATGAAGTTTTTGGTGAGAAAATGAGATTTTTGGTGAAAAAAGGTATTTTTGACTGAACATTATTTTTTGGCTGAGAATTTTCTTTTGCCGATAACACGACGTTTTCACTGCTAAAAGCACATTTTGGGCGCGAACAGCACATTTTTGGTGAGAAAAAGAGTGTTTTGCTGAGAAAAAAGCATTTTTGCTGAAAAAAGGTCATTTTAACCCTAACAATGAGGTTTTTTGCTGATGGGATGACTTTTTTGCCAAAAACACGACATTATTGCTGATGAAAAAAACGTATTGGCTGAAAACACGACGTTTTGGCTGATAAAATGAAGTTTTTGGTGAGAAAATGAGATTTTTGGTGAAAAAAGGTGTTTTTGGCTGAACATTATTTTTTAGCTGAGAATTTTCTTTTGCCGATAACACGACGTTTTCACTGCTAAAAGCACATTTTGGGCGCGAACAGCACATTTTTGGTGAGAAAAAGAGTGTTTTGCTGAGAAAAAAGCATTTTTGCTGAAAAAAGGTCATTTTAACCCTAACAATGAGGTTTTTTGCTGATGGGATGACTTTTTTGCCAAAAACACGACATTATTGCTGATGAAAAAAACGTATTGGCTGAAAACACGACGTTTTGGCTGATAAAATGAAGTTTTTGGTGAGAAAATGAGATTTTTGGTGAAAAAAGGTGTTTTTGGCTGAACATTTTTTTTTGGCTGAGAATTTTCTTTTGCCGATAACACGACGTTTTCACTGCTAAAAGCACATTTTGGGCGCGAACAGCACATTTTTGGTGAGAAAAAGAGTGTTTTGCTGAGAAAAAAGCATTTTTGCTGAAAAAAGGTCATTTTAACCCTAACAATGAGGTTTTTTGCTGATGGGATGCCTTTTTTGCCAAAAACACGACATTATTGCTGATGAAAAAAACGTATTGGCTGAAAACACGACGTTTTGGCTGATAAAATGAAGTTTTTGGTGAGAAAATGAGATTTTTGGTGAAAAAAGGTGTTTTTGGCTGAACATTTTTTTTTGGCTGAGAATTTTCTTTTGCCGATAACACGACGTTTTCACTGCTAAAAGCACATTTTGGGCGCGAACAGCACATTTTTGGTGAGAAAAAGAGTGTTTTGCTGAGAAAAAAGCATTTTTGCTGAAAAAAGGTCATTTTAACCCTAACAATGAGGTTTTTTGCTGATGGCATGACTTTTTTGCCAAAAACACGACATTATTGCTGATGAAAAAAACGTATTGGCTGAAAACACGACGTTTTGGCTGATAAAATGAAGTTTTTGGTGAGAAAATGAGATTTTTGGTGAAAAAAGGTGTTTTTGGCTGAACATTATTTTTTAGCTGAGAATTTTCTTTTGCCGATAACACGACGTTTTCACTGCTAAAAGCACATTTTGGGCGCGAACAGCACATTTTTGGTGAGAAAAAGAGTGTTTTGCTGAGAAAAAAGCATTTTTGCTGAAAAAAGGTCATTTTAACCCTAACAATGAGGTTTTTTGCTGATGGGATGACTTTTTTGCCAAAAACACGACATTATTGCTGATGAAAAAAACGTATTGGCTGAAAACACGACGTTTTGGCTGATAAAATGAAGTTTTTGGTGAGAAAATGAGATTTTTGGTGAAAAAAGGTGTTTTTGGCTGAACATTTTTTTTTGGCTGAGAATTTTCTTTTGCCGATAACACGACGTTTTCACTGCTAAAAGCACATTTTGGGCGCGAACAGCACATTTTTGGTGAGAAAAAGAGTGTTTTGCTGAGAAAAAAGCATTTTTGCTGAAAAAAGGTCATTTTAACCCTAACAATGAGGTTTTTTGCTGATGGGATGCCTTTTTTGCCAAAAACACGACATTATTGCTGATGAAAAAAACGTATTGGCTGAAAACACGACGTTTTGGCTGATAAAATGAAGTTTTTGGTAAGAAAATGAGATTTTTGGTGAAAAAAGGTGTTTTTGGCTGAACATTATTTTTTGGCTGAGAATTTTCTATTGCCGATAACACGACGTTTTCACTGCTAAAAGCACATTTTGGGCGCGAACAGCACATTTTTGGTGAGAAAAAGAGTGTTTTGCTGAGAAAAAAGCATTTTTGCTGAAAAAAGGTCATTTTTACCCTAACAATGAGGTTTTTTGCTGATGGGATGACTTTTTTGCCAAAAACACGACATTATTGCTGATGAAAAAAACGTATTGGCTGAAAACACGACGTTTTGGCTGATAAAATGAAGTTTTTGGTGAGAAAATGAGATTTTTGGTGAAAAAAGGTGTTTTTGGCTGAACATTTTTTTTTGGCTGAGAATTTTCTTTTGCCGATAACACGACGTTTTCACTGCTAAAAGCACATTTTGGGCGCGAACAGCACATTTTTGGTGAGAAAAAGAGTGTTTTGCTGAGAAAAAAGCATTTTTGCTGAAAAAAGGTCATTTTAACCCTAACAATGAGGTTTTTTGCTGATGGGATGACTTTTTTGCCAAAAACACGACATTATTGCTGATGAAAAAAACGTATTGGCTGAAAACACGACGTTTTGGCTGATAAAATGAAGTTTTTGGTGAGAAAATGAGATTTTTTGTGAAAAAAGGTGTTTTTGGCTGAACATTATTTTTTGGCTGAGAATTTTCTTTTGCCGATAACACGACGTTTTCACTGCTAAAAGCACATTTTGGGCGCGAACAGCACATTTTTGGTGAGAAAAAGAGTGTTTTGCTGAGAAAAAAGCATTTTTGCTGAAAAAAGGTCATTTTTACCCTAACAATGAGGTTTTTTGCTGATGGGATGACTTTTTTGCCAAAAACACGACATTATTGCTGATGAAAAAAACGTATTGGCTGAAAACACGACGTTTTGGCTGATAAAATGAAGTTTTTGGTGAGAAAATGAGATTTTTGGTGAAAAAAGGTGTTTTTGGCTGAACATTTTTTTTTGGCTGAGAATTTTCTTTTGCCGATAACACGACGTTTTCACTGCTAAAAGCACATTTTGGGCGCGAACAGCACATTTTTGGTGAGAAAAAGAGTGTTTTGCTGAGAAAAAAGCATTTTTGCTGAAAAAAGGTCATTTTAACCCTAACAATGAGGTTTTTTGCTGATGGGATGACTTTTTTGCCAAAAACACGACATTATTGCTGATGAAAAAAACGTATTGGCTGAAAACACGACGTTTTGGCTGATAAAATGAAGTTTTTGGTGAGAAAATGAGATTTTTTGTGAAAAAAGGTGTTTTTGGCTGAACATTATTTTTTGGCTGAGAATTTTCTTTTGCCGATAACACGACGTTTTCACTGCTAAAAGCACATTTTGGGCGCGAACAGCACATTTTTGGTGAGAAAAAGAGTGTTTTGCTGAGAAAAAAGCATTTTTGCTGAAAAAAGGTCATTTTTACCCTAACAATGAGGTTTTTTGCTGATGGGATGACTTTTTTGCCAAAAACACGACATTATTGCTGATGAAAAAAACGTATTGGCTGAAAACACGACGTTTTGGCTGATAAAATGAAGTTTTTGGTGAGAAAATGAGATTTTTGGTGAAAAAAGGTGTTTTTGGCTGAACATTTTTTTTTGGCTGAGAATTTTCTTTTGCCGATAACACGACGTTTTCACTGCTAAAAGCACATTTTGGGCGCGAACAGCACATTTTTGGTGAGAAAAAGAGTGTTTTGCTGAGAAAAAAGCATTTTTGCTGAAAAAAGGTCATTTTAACCCTAACAATGAGGTTTTTTGCTGATGGCATGACTTTTTTGCCAAAAACACGACATTATTGCTGATGAAAAAAACGTATTGGCTGAAAACACGACGTTTTGGCTGATAAAATGAAGTTTTTGGTGAGAAAATGAGATTTTTTGTGAAAAAAGGTGTTTTTGGCTGAACATTATTTTTTGGCTGAGAATTTTCTTTTGCCGATAACACGACGTTTTCACTGCTAAAAGCACATTTTGGGCGCGAACAGCACATTTTTGGTGAGAAAAAGAGTGTTTTGCTGAGAAAAAAGCATTTTTGCTGAAAAAAGGTCATTTTTACCCTAACAATGAGGTTTTTTGCTGATGGGATGACTTTTTTGCCAAAAACACGACATTATTGCTGATGAAAAAAACGTATTGGCTGAAAACACGACGTTTTGGCTGATAAAATGAAGTTTTTGGTGAGAAAATGAGATTTTTGGTGAAAAAAGGTGTTTTTGGCTGAACATTTTTTTTTGGCTGAGAATTTTCTTTTGCCGATAACACGACGTTTTCACTGCTAAAAGCACATTTTGGGCGCGAACAGCACATTTTTGGTGAGAAAAAGAGTGTTTTGCTGAGAAAAAAGCATTTTTGCTGAAAAAAGGTCATTTTAACCTTAACAATGAGGTTTTTTGCTGATGGGATGACTTTTTTGCCAAAAACACGACATTATTGCTGATGAAAAAAACGTATTGGCTGAAAACACGACGTTTTGGCTGATAAAATGAAGTTTTTGGTGAGAAAATGAGATTTTTGGTGAAAAAAGGTGTTTTTGGCTGAACATTTTTTTTTGGCTGAGAATTTTCTTTTGCCGATAACACGACGTTTTCACTGCTAAAAGCACATTTTGGGCGCGAACAGCACATTTTTGGTGAGAAAAAGAGTGTTTTGCTGAGAAAAAAGCATTTTTGCTGAAAAAAGGTCATTTTAACCCTAACAATGAGGTTTTTTGCTGATGGGATGACTTTTTTGCCAAAAACACGACATTATTGCTGATGAAAAAAACGTATTGGCTGAAAACACGACGTTTTGGCTGATAAAATGATGTTTTTGGTGAGAAAATGAGATTTTTGGTGAAAAAAGGTGTTTTTGGCTGAACATTTTTTTTTGGCTGAGAATTTTCTTTTGACGATAACACGACGTTTTCACTGCTAAAAGCACATTTTGGGCGCGAACAGCACATTTTGGGCGCGAACAGCACATTTTTGGTGAGAAAAAGAGTGTTTTGCTGAGAAAAAAGCATTTTTGCTGAAAAAAGGTCATTTTAACCCTAACAATGAGGTTTTTTGCTGATGGCATGACTTTTTTGCCAAAAACACGACATTATTGCTGATGAAAAAAACGTGTTGGCTGAAAACACGACGTTTTGGCTGATAAAATGAAGTTTTTGGTGAGAAAATGAGATTTTTGGTGAAAAAAGGTGTTTTTGGCTGAACATTTTTTTTTGGCTGAGAATTTTCTTTTGCCGATAACACGACGTTTTCACTGCTAAAAGCACATTTTGGGCGCGAACAGCACATTTTTGGTGAGAAAAAGAGTGTTTTGCTGAGAAAAAAGCATTTTTGCTGAAAAAAGGTCATTTTAACCCTAACAATGAGGTTTTTTGCTGATGGGATGACTTTTTTGCCAAAAACACGACATTATTGCTGATGAAAAAAACGTATTGGCTGAAAACACGACGTTTTGGCTGATAAAATGAAGTTTTTGGTGAGAAAATGAGATTTTTGGTGAAAAAAGGTGTTTTTGGCTGAACATTTTTTTTTTGATGAGAATTTTCTTTTGCCGATAACACAACGTTTTCACTGCTAAAAGCACATTTTGGGCGCGAACAGCACATTTTTGGTGAGAAAAAGTGTGTTTTGCTGAGAAAAAAGCATTTTTGCTGAAAAAAGGTCATTTTAACCCTAACAATGAGGTTTTTTGCTGATGGGATGACTTTTTTGCCAAAAACACGACATTATTGCTGATGAAAAAAACGTTTTGGCTGAAAACACGACATTTTGGCTGATAAAATGAAGTTTTTGGTGAGAAAATGAGATTTTTGGTGAAAAAATGTGTTTTTGGCTGAACATTTTTTTTTGGCTGAGAATTTTCTTTTGACGATAACACGACGTTTTCACTGCTAAAAGCACATTTTGGGCGCGAACAGCACATTTTTGGTGAGAAAAAGAGTGTTTTGCTGAGAAAAAAGCATTTTTGCTGAAAAAAGGTCATTTTAACCCTAACAATGAGGTTTTTTGCTGATGGCATGACTTTTTTGCCAAAAACACGACATTATTGCTGATGAAAAAACGTATTGGCTGAAAACACGACGTTTTGGCTGATAAAATGAAGTTTTTGGTGAGAAAAATGACATTTTTGGTGAAAAAAGGTGTTTTTGGCTGAACATTTTTTTTTGGCTGAGAATTTTCTTTTGCCGATAACACGACGTTTTCACTGCTAAAAGCACATTTTGGGCGCGAACAGCACATTTTTGGTGAAAAAAGGTGTTTTTGGCTGAACATTTTTTTTTGGCTGAGAATTTTCTTTTGCCGATAACACGACGTTTTCACTGCTAAAAGCACATTTTGGGCGCGAACAGCACATTTTTGGTGAGAAAAAGAGTGTTTTGCTGAGAAAAAAGCATTTTTGCTGAAAAAAGGTCATTTTAACCCTAACAATGAGGTTTTTTGCTGATGGCATGACTTTTTTGCCAAAAACACGACATTATTGCTGATGAAAAAAACGTGTTGGCTGAAAACACGACGTTTTGGCTGATAAAATGAAGTTTTTGGTGAGAAAATGAGATTTTTGGTGAAAAAAGGTGTTTTTGGCTGAACATTTTTTTTTGGCTGAGAATTTTCTTTTGCCGATAACACGACGTTTTCACTGCTAAAAGCACATTTTGGGCGCGAACAGCACATTTTTGGTGAGAAAAAGAGTGTTTTGCTGAGAAAAAAGCATTTTTGCTGAAAAAAGGTCATTTTAACCCTAACAATGAGGTTTTTTGCTGATGGGATGACTTTTTTGCCAAAAACACGACATTATTGCTGATGAAAAAAACGTATTGGCTGAAAACACGACGTTTTGGCTGATAAAATGAAGTTTTTGGTGAGAAAATGAGATTTTTGGTGAAAAAAGGTGTTTTTGGCTGAACATTTTTTTTTTGATGAGAATTTTCTTTTGCCGATAACACAACGTTTTCACTGCTAAAAGCACATTTTGGGCGCGAACAGCACATTTTTGGTGAGAAAAAGTGTGTTTTGCTGAGAAAAAAGCATTTTTGCTGAAAAAAGGTCATTTTAACCCTAACAATGAGGTTTTTTGCTGATGGGATGACTTTTTTGCCAAAAACACGACATTATTGCTGATGAAAAAAACGTTTTGGCTGAAAACACGACATTTTGGCTGATAAAATGAAGTTTTTGGTGAGAAAATGAGATTTTTGGTGAAAAAATGTGTTTTTGGCTGAACATTTTTTTTTGGCTGAGAATTTTCTTTTGACGATAACACGACGTTTTCACTGCTAAAAGCACATTTTGGGCGCGAACAGCACATTTTTGGTGAGAAAAAGAGTGTTTTGCTGAGAAAAAAGCATTTTTGCTGAAAAAAGGTCATTTTAACCCTAACAATGAGGTTTTTTGCTGATGGCATGACTTTTTTGCCAAAAACACGACATTATTGCTGATGAAAAAACGTATTGGCTGAAAACACGACGTTTTGGCTGATAAAATGAAGTTTTTGGTGAGAAAAATGACATTTTTGGTGAAAAAAGGTGTTTTTGGCTGAACATTTTTTTTTGGCTGAGAATTTTCTTTTGCCGATAACACGACGTTTTCACTGCTAAAAGCACATTTTGGGCGCGAACAGCACATTTTTGGTGAAAAAAGGTGTTTTTGGCTGAACATTTTTTTTTGGCTGAGAATTTTCTTTTGCCGATAACACGACGTTTTCACTGCTAAAAGCACATTTTGGGCGCGAACAGCACATTTTTGGTGAGAAAAAGAGTGTTTTGCTGAGAAAAAAGCATTTTTGCTGAAAAAAGGTCATTTTAACCCTAACAATGAGGTTTTTTGCTGATGGGATGCCTTTTTTGCCAAAAAGACGACATTATTGCTGATGAAAAAAACGTATTGGCTGAAAACACGACGTTTTGGCTGATAAAATGAAGTTTTTGGTGAGAAAATGAGATTTTTGGTGAAAAAAGGTGTTTTTGGCTGAACATTTTTTTTTGGCTGAGAATTTTCTTTTGCCGATAACACGACGTTTTCACTGCTAAAAGCACATTTTGGGCGCGAACAGCACATTTTTGGTGAAAAAAGGTGTTTTTGGCTGAACATTTTTTTTTGGCTGAGAATTTTCTTTTGCCGATAACACGACGTTTTCACTGCTAAAAGCACATTTTGGGCGCGAACAGCACATTTTTGGTGAGAAAAAGAGTGTTTTGCTGAGAAAAAAGCATTTTTGCTGAAAAAAGGTCATTTTAACCCTAACAATGAGGTTTTTTGCTGATGGGATGCCTTTTTTGCCAAAAAGACGACATTATTGCTGATGAAAAAAACGTATTGGCTGAAAACACGACGTTTTGGCTGATAAAATGAAGTTTTTGGTGAGAAAATGAGATTTTTGGTGAAAAAAGGTGTTTTTGGCTGAACATTTTTTTTTGGCTGAGAATTTTCTTTTGCCGATAACACGACGTTTTCACTGCTAAAAGCACATTTTGGGCGCGAACAGCACATTTTTGGTGAGAAAAAGAGTGTTTTGCTGAGAAAAAAGCATTTTTGCTGAAAAAAGGTCATTTTAACCGTAACAATGAGGTTTTTTTCTGATGGGATGACTTTTTTGCCAAAAACACGACATTATTGCTGATGAAAAAAACGTATTGGCTGAAAACACGACGTTTTGGCTGATAAAATGAAGGTTTTGGTGAGAAAATGAGATTTTTGGTGAAAGAAGGTGTTTTTGGCTGAACATTATTTTTTGGCTGAGAATTTTCTTTTTCCGATAACACGACGTTTTCACTGCTAAAAGCACATTTTGGGCGCGAACAGCACATTTTTGGTGAGAAAAAGAGTGTTTTGCTGAGAAAAAAGCATTTTTGCTGAAAAAAGGTCATTTTAACCCTAACAATGAGGTTTTTTGCTGATGGCATGACTTTTTTGCCAAAAACACGACATTATTGCTGATGAAAAAACGTATTGGCTGAAAACACGACGTTTTGGCTGATAAAATGAAGTTTTTGGTGAGAAAAATGAGATTTTTGGTGAAAAAAGGTGTTTTTGGCTGAACATTTTTTTTTGGCTGAGAATTTTCTTTTGCCGATAACACGACGTTTTCACTGCTAAAAGCACATTTTGGGCGCGAACAGCACATTTTTGGTGAGAAAAAGAGTGTTTTGCTGAGAAAAAAGCATTTTTGCTGAAAAAAGGTCATTTTAACTCTAACAATGAGGTTTTTTGCTGATGGGATGACTTTTTTGCCAAAAACACGACATTATTGCTGATGAAAAACGTATTGGCTGAAAACACGACGTTTTGGCTGATAAAATGAAGTTTTTGGTGAGAAAAATGAGATTTTTGGTGAAAAAAGGTGTTTTTGGCTGAACATTTTTTTTTGCCTGAGAATTTTCTTTTGCCGATAACACGACGTTTTCACTGCTAAAAGCACATTTTGGGCGCGAACAGCACATTTGTGGTGAGAAAAAGAGTGTTTTGCTGAGAAAAAAAGCATTTTTGCTGAAAAAAGGTCATTTTAACCCTAACAATGAGGTTTTTTGCTGATGGGATGACTTTTTTGCCAAAAACACGACATCATTGCTAATGAAAAAAACGTATTGGCTGAAAACACGACGTTTTGGCTGATAAAATGAAGTTTTTGGTGAGAAAATGAGATTTTTGGTGAAAAAAGGTGTTTTTGGCTGAACATTTTTTTTTGGCTGAGAATTTTCTTTTGCCGATAACACGACGTTTTCACTGCTAAAAGCACATTTTGGGCGCGAACAGCACATTTTTGGTGAGAAAAAGAGTGTTTTGCTGAGAAAAAAGCATTTTTGCTGAAAAAAGGTCATTTTAACCCTAACAATGAGGTTTTTTGCTGATGGGATGACTTTTTTGCCAAAAACACAACATTATTGCTGATGAAAAATACGTATTGGCTGAAAACACGACGTTTTGGCTGATAAAATGAAGTTTTTGGTGAGAAAAATGAGATTTTTGGTGAAAAAAGGTGTTTTTGGCTGAACATTTTTTTTTGGCTGAGAATTTTCTTTTGCCGATAACACGACGTTTTCACTGCTAAAAGCACATTTTGGGCGCGAACAGCACATTTTTGGTGAAAAAAGGTGTTTTTGGCTGAACATTTTTTTTTGGCTGAGAATTTTCTTTTGCCGATAACACGACGTTTTCACTGCTAAAAGCACATTTTGGGCGCGAACAGCACATTTTTGGTGAGAAAAAGAGTGTTTTGCTGAGAAAAAAGCATTTTTGCTGAAAAAAGGTCATTTTAACCCTAACAATGAGGTTTTTTGCTGATGGGATGACTTTTTTGCCAAAAACACGACATTATTGCTGATGAAAAAAACGTATTGGCTGAAAACACGACGTTTTGGCTGATAAAATGAAGTTTTTGGTGAGAAAATGAGATTTTTGGTGAAAAAAGGTGTTTTTGGCTGAACATTTTTTTTTGGCTGAGAATTTTCTTTTGCCGATAACACGACGTTTTCACTGCTAAAAGCACATTTTGGGCGCGAACAGCACATTTTTGGTGAAAAAAGGTGTTTTTGGCTGAACATTTTTTTTTGGCTGAGAATTTTCTTTTGCCGATAACACGACGTTTTCACTGCTAAAAGCACATTTTGGGCGCGAACAGCACATTTTTGGTGAGAAAAAGAGTGTTTTGCTGAGAAAAAAGCATTTTTGCTGAAAAAAGGTCATTTTAACTCTAACAATGAGGTTTTTTGCTGATGGGATGCCTTTTTTGCCAAAAACACGACATTATTGCTGATGAAAAAAACGTATTGGCTGAAAACACGACGTTTTGGCTGATAAAATGAAGTTTTTGGTGAGAAAATGAGATTTTTGGTGAAAAAAGGTGTTTTTGGCTGAACATTTTTTTTTGGCTGAGAATTTTCTTTTGCCGATAACACGACGTTTTCACTGCTAAAAGCACATTTTGGGCGCGAACAGCACATTTTTGGTGAGAAAAAGAGTGTTTTGCTGAGAAAAAAGCATTTTTGCTGAAAAAAGGTCATTTTAACTCTAACAATGAGGTTTTTTGCTGATGGGATGCCTTTTTTGCCAAAAACACGACATTATTGCTGATGAAAAAAACGTATTGGCTGAAAACACGACGTTTTGGCTGATAAAATGAAGTTTTTGGTGAGAAAATGAGATTTTTGGTGAAAAAAGGTGTTTTTGGCTGAACATTTTTTTTTGGCTGAGAATTTTCTTTTGCCGATAACACGACGTTTTCACTGCTAAAAGCACATTTTGGGCGCGAACAGCACATTTTTGGTGAGAAAAAGAGTGTTTTGCTGAGAAAAAAGCATTTTTGCTGAAAAAAGGTCATTTTAACCCTAACAATGAGGTTTTTTGCTGATGGGATGACTTTTTTGCCAAAAACACGACATTATTGCTAATGAAAAAAACGTATTGGCAGAAAACACGACGTTTTGGCTGATGAAATGAAGTTTTTGGTGAGAAAATGAGATTTTTGGTGAAAAAAAGGTATTTTTGGATGAACATTTTTCTTTTGCTGAGAATTTTCTTTTGCCGATAACACGACGTTTTCACTGCTAAAAGCACATTTTGGGCGCGAATAGCACATTTTTGGTGAGAAAAAGAGTGTTTTGCTGAGAAAAAAGCATTTTTGCTGAAAAAAGGTCATTTTAACCCTAACAATGAGGTTTTTTGCTGATGGGATGACTTTTTTGCCAAAAACACGACATTATTGCTAATGAAAAAAACGTATTGGCAGAAAACACGACGTTTTGGCTGATGAAATGAAGTTTTTGGTGAGAAAATGAGATTTTTGGTGAAAAAAAGGTATTTTTGGATGAACATTTTTCTTTTGCTGAGAATTTTCTTTTGCCGATAACACGACGTTTTCACTGCTAAAAGCACATTTTGGGCGCGAATAGCACATTTTTGGAGAGAAAAAGAGTGTTTTGCTGAGAAAAAAGCATTTTTGCTGAAAAAAGGTCATTTTAACCCTAACAATGAGGTTTTTTGCTGATGGCATGACTTTTTTGCCAAAAACACGACATTATTGCTGATGAAAAAAACGTATTGGCTGAAAACACGACGTTTTGGCTGATAAAATGAAGTTTTTGGTGAGAAAATGAGATTTTTGGTGAAAAAAGGTGTTTTTGGCTGAACATTATTTTTTGGCTGAGAATTTTCTTTTGCCGATAACACGACGTTTTCACTGCTAAAAGCACATTTTGGGCGCGAACAGCACATTTTTGGTGAGAAAAAGAGTGTTTTGCTGAGAAAAAAGCATTTTTGCTGAAAAAAGGTCATTTTAACCCTAACAATGAGGTTTTTTGCTGATGGGATGACTTTTTTGCCAAAAACACGACATTATTGCTGATGAAAAAACGTATTGGCTGAAAACACGACGTTTTGGCTGATAAAATGAAGTTTTTGGTGAGAAAATGAGATTTTTGGTGAAAAAAGGTGTTTTTGGCTGAACATTTTTTTTTGGCTGAGAATTTTCTTTTGCCGATAACACGACGTTTTCACTGCTAAAAGCACATTTTGGGCGCGAACCGCACATTTTTGGTGAGAAAAAGAGTGTTTTGCTGAGAAAAAAGCATTTTTGCTGAAAAAAGGTCATTTTAACCCTAACAATGAGGTTTTTTGCTGATGGGATGACTTTTTTGCCAAAAACACGACATTATTGCTGATGAAAAAAACGTATTGGCTGAAAACACGACGTTTTGGCTGATAAAATGAAGTTTTTGGTGAGAAAATGAGATTTTTGGTGAAAAAAGGTGTTTTTGGCTGAACATTTTTTTTTGGCTGAGAATTTTCTTTTGCCGATAACACGACGTTTTCACTGCTAAAAGCACATTTTGGGCGCGAACAGCACATTTTTGGTGAGAAAAAGAGTGTTTTGCTGAGAAAAAAGCATTTTTGCTGAAAAAAGGTCATTTTAACCCTAACAATGAGGTTTTTTGCTGATGGGATGACTTTTTTGCCAAAAACACGACATTATTGCTGATGAAAAAAACGTATTGGCTGAAAACACGACGTTTTGGCTGATAAAATGAAGTTTTTGGTGAGAAAATGAGATTTTTGGTGAAAAAAGGTAATTTTGGCTGAAAATTTTTTTTTGGCTGAGAATTTTCTTTTGCCGATAACACGACGTTTTCACTGCTAAAAGCACATTTTGGGCGCGAACAGCACATTTTTGGTGAGAAAAAGAGTGTTTTGCTGAGAAAAAAGCATTTTTGCTGAAAAAAGGTCATTTTAACCCTAACAATGAGGTTTTTTGCTGATGGGATGACTTTTTTGCCAAAAACACGACATTATTGCTGATGAAAAATACGTATTGGCTGAAAACACGACGTTTTGGCTGATAAAATGAAGTTTTTGGTGAGAAAAATAAAATTTTTGGTGAAAAAAGGTGTTTTTGGCTGAACATTTTTTTTTGGCTGAGAATTTTCTTTTGCCGATAACACGACGTTTTCACTGCTAAAAGCACATTTTGGGCGCGATCAGCACATTTTTGGTGAGAGAAAGAGTGTTTTGCTGAGAAAAAAGCATTTTTGCTGAAAAAAGGTCATTTTAACCCTAACAATGAGGTTTTTTGCTGATGGGATGACTTTTTTGCCAAAAACACGACATTATTGCTGATGAAAAAAACGTATTGGCTGAAAACACGACGTTTTGGCTGATAAAATGAAGTTTTTGGTAAGAAAATGAGATTTTTGGTGAAAAAAGGTAATTTTGGCTGAACATTTTTTTTTGGCTGAGAATTTTCTTTTGCCGATAACACGACGTTTTCACTGCTAAAAGCACATTTTGGGCGCGAACAGCACATTTTTGGTGAGAAAAAGAGTGTTTTGCTGAGAAAAAAGCATTTTTGCTGAAAAAAGGTCATTTTAACCGTAACAATGAGGTTTTTTGCTGATGGGATGACTTTTTTGCCAAAAACACGACATTATTGCTGATGAAAAAAACGTATTGGCTGAAAACACGACGTTTTGGCTGATAAAATGAAGTTCTTGGTGAGAAAATGAGATTTTTGGTGAAAAAAGGTGTTTTTGGCTGAACATTTTTTTTTGGCTGAGAATTTTCTTTTGCCGATAACACGACGTTTTCACTGCTAAAAGCACATTTTGGGCGCGAACCGCACATTTTTGGTGAGAAAAAGAGTGTTTTGCTGAGAAAAAAGCATTTTTGCTGAAAAAAGGTCATTTGAACCCTAACAATGAGGTTTTTTGCTGATGGGATGACTTTTTTGCCAAAAACACGACATTATTGCTGATGAAAAAAACGTATTGGCTGAAAACACGACGTTTTGGCTGATAAAATGAAGTTTTTGGTGAGAAAATGAGATTTTTGGTGAAAAAAGGTGTTTTTGGCTGAACATTTTTTTTTGGCTGAGAATTTTCTTTTGCCGATAACACGACGTTTTCACTGCTAAAAGCACATTTTGGGCGCGAACAGCACATTTTTGGTGAGAAAAAGAGTGTTTTGCTGAGAAAAAAGCATTTTTGCTGAAAAAAGGTCATTTTAACCGTAACAATGAGGTTTTTTGCTGATGGGATGACTTTTTTGCCAAAAACACGACATTATTGCTGATGAAAAAAACGTATTGGCTGAAAACACGACGTTTTGGCTGATAAAATGAAGTTTTTGGTGAGAAAATGAGATTTTTGGTGAAAAAAGGTGTTTTTGGCTGAACATTTTTTTTTGGCTGAGAATTTTCTTTTGCCGATAACACGACGTTTTCACTGCTAAAAGCACATTTTGGGCGCGAACCGCACAATTTTGGTGAGAAAAAGAGTGTTTTGCTGAGAAAAAAGCATTTTTGCTGAAAAAAGGTCATTTTAACCCTAACAATGAGGTTTTTTGCTGATGGGATGACTTTTTTGCCAAAAACACGACATTATTGCTGATGAAAAAAACGTATTGGCTGAAAACACGACGTTTTGGCTGATAAAATGAAGTTTTTGGTGAGAAAATGAGATTTTTGGTGAAAAAAGGTGTTTTTGGCTGAACATTTTTTTTTGGCTGAGAATTTTCTTTTGCCGATAACACGACGTTTTCACTGCTAAAAGCACATTTTGGGCGCGAACAGCACATTTTTGGTGAGAAAAAGAGTGTTTTGCTGAGAAAAAAGCATTTTTGCTGAAAAAAGGTCATTTTAACCGTAACAATGAGGTTTTTTGCTGATGGGATGACTTTTTTGCCAAAAACACGACATTATTGCTGATGAAAAAAACGTATTGGCTGAAAACACGACGTTTTGGCTGATAAAATGAAGTTTTTGGTGAGAAAATGAGATTTTTGGTGAAAAAAGGTGTTTTTGGCTGAACATTTTTTTTTGGCTGAGAATTTTCTTTTGCCGATAACACGACGTTTTCACTGCTAAAAGCACATTTTGGGCGCGAACCGCACATTTTTGGTGAGAAAAAGAGTGTTTTGCTGAGAAAAAAGCATTTTTGCTGAAAAAAGGTCATTTTAACCCTAACAATGAGGTTTTTTGCTGATGGGATGACTTTTTTGCCAAAAACACGACATTATTGCTGATGAAAAAAACGTATTGGCTGAAAACACGACGTTTTGGCTGATAAAATGAAGTTTTTGGTGAGAAAATGAGATTTTTGGTGAAAAAAGGTGTTTTTGGCTGAACATTTTTTTTTGGCTGAGAATTTTCTTTTGCCGATAACACGACGTTTTCACTGCTAAAAGCACATTTTGGGCGCGAACAGCACATTTTTGGTGAGAAAAAGAGTGTTTTGCTGAGAAAAAAGCATTTTTGCTGAAAAAAGGTCATTTTAACCCTAACAATGAGGTTTTTTGCTGATGGGATGACTTTTTTGCCAAAAACACGACATTATTGCTGATGAAAAAAACGTATTGGCTGAAAACACGACGTTTTAGCTGATAAAATGAAGTTTTTGGTGAGAAAAATGAGATTTTTGGTGAAAAAAGGTGTTTTTGGCTGAACATTTTTTTTTGGCTGAGAATTTTCTTTTGCCGATAACACGACGTTTTCACTGCTAAAAGCACATTTTGGGCGCGAACAGCACATTTTTGGTGAGAAAAAGAGTGTTTTGCTGAGAAAAAAGCATTTTTGCTGAAAAAAGGTCATTTTAACCCTAACAATGAGGTTTTTTGCTGATGGGATGACTTTTTTGCCAAAAACACGACATTATTGCTGATGAAAAAAACGTATTGGCTGAAAACACGACGTTTTGGCTGATAAAATGAAGTTTTTGGTGAGAAAAATGAGATTTTTGGTGAAAAAAGGTGTTTTTGGCTGAACATTTTTTTTTGGCTGAGAATTTTCTTTTCCCGATAACACGACGTTTTCACTGCTAAAAGCACATTTTGGGCGCGAACAGCACATTTTTGGTGAGAAAAAGAGTGTTTTGCTGAGAAAAAAGCATTTTTGCTGAAAAAAGGTCATTTGAACCCTAACAATGAGGTTTTTTGCTGATGGGATGACTTTTTTGCCAAAAACACGACATTATTGCTGATGAAAAAAACGTATTGGCTGAAAACACGACGTTTTGGCTGATAAAATGAAGTTTTTGGTGAGAAAATGAGATTTTTGGTGAAAAAAGGTGTTTTTGGCTGAACATTTTTTTTTGGCTGAGAATTTTCTTTTGCCGATAACACGACGTTTTCACTGCTAAAAGCACATTTTGGGCGCGAACAGCACATTTTTGGTGAGAAAAAGAGTGTTTTGCTGAGAAAAAAGCATTTTTGCTGAAAAAAGGTCATTTTAACCCTAACAATGAGGTTTTTTGCTGATGGGATGACTTTTTTGCCAAAAACACGACATTATTGCTGATGAGAAAAACGTATTGGCTGAAAACACGACGTTTTGGCTGATAAAATGAAGTTTTTGGTGAGAAAATGAGATTTTTGGTGGAAAAAGGTGTTTTTGGCTGAACATTTTTTTTTGGCTGAGAATTTTCTTTTGCCGATAACACGACGTTTTCACTGCTAAAAGCACATTTTGGGCACGAACAGCACATTTTTGGTGAGAAAAAGAGTGTTTTGCTGAGAAAAAAGCATTTTTGCTGAAAAAAGGTCATTTTAACCCTAACAATGAGGTTTTTTGCTGATGGGATGACTTTTTTGCCAAAAACACGACATTATTGCTGATGAAAAAAACGTATTGGCTGAAAACACGACGTTTTGGCTGATAAAATGAAGTTTTTGGTGAGAAAAATGAGATTTTTCGTGAAAAAAGGTGTTTTTGGCTGAACATTTTTTTTTGGCTGAGAATTTTCTTTTGCCGATAACACGACGTTTTCACTGCTAAAAGCACATTTTGGGCGCGAACAGCACATTTTTGGTGAGAAAAAGAGTGTTTTGCTGAGAAAAAAGCATTTTTGCTGAAAAAAGGTCATTTTAACCCTAACAATGAGGTTTTTTGCTGATGGGATGACTTTTTTGCCAAAAACACGACATTATTGCTGATGAAAAAAACGTATTGGCTGAAAACACGACGTTTTGGCTGATAAAATGAAGTTTTTGGTGAGAAAAATGAGATTTTTGGTGAAAAAAGGTGTTTTTGGCTGAACATTTTTTTTTGGCTGAGAATTTTCTTTTGCCGATAACATGACGTTTTCACTGCTAAAAGCACATTTTGGGCGCGAACAGCACATTTTTGGTGAGAAAAAGAGTGTTTTGCTGAGAAAAAAGCATTTTTGCTGAAAAAAGGTCATTTTAACCCTAACAATGAGGTTTTTTGCTGATGGGATGACTTTTTTGCCAAAAACACGACATTATTGCTGATGAGAAAAACGTATTGGCTGAAAACACGACGTTTTGGCTGATAAAATGAAGTTTTTGGTGAGAAAATGAGATTTTTGGTGGAAAAAGGTGTTTTTGGCTGAACATTTTTTTTTGGCTGAGAATTTTCTTTTGCCGATAACACGACGTTTTCACTGCTAAAAGCACATTTTGGGCACGAACAGCACATTTTTGGTGAGAAAAAGAGTGTTTTGCTGAGAAAAAAGCATTTTTGCTGAAAAAAGGTCATTTTAACCCTAACAATGAGGTTTTTTGCTGATGGGATGACTTTTTTGCCAAAAACACGACATTATTGCTGATGAAAAAAACGTATTGGCTGAAAACACGACGTTTTGGCTGATAAAATGAAGTTTTTGGTGAGAAAAATGAGATTTTTCGTGAAAAAAGGTGTTTTTGGCTGAACATTTTTTTTTGGCTGAGAATTTTCTTTTGCCGATAACACGACGTTTTCACTGCTAAAAGCACATTTTGGGCGCGAACAGCACATTTTTGGTGAGAAAAAGAGTGTTTTGCTGAGAAAAAAGCATTTTTGCTGAAAAAAGGTCATTTTAACCCTAACAATGAGGTTTTTTGCTGATGGGATGACTTTTTTGCCAAAAACACGACATTATTGCTGATGAAAAAAACGTATTGGCTGAAAACACGACGTTTTGGCTGATAAAATGAAGTTTTTGGTGAGAAAAATGAGATTTTTGGTGAAAAAAGGTGTTTTTGGCTGAACATTTTTTTTTGGCTGAGAATTTTCTTTTGCCGATAACACGACGTTTTCACTGCTAAAAGCACATTTTGGGCGCGAACAGCACATTTTTGGTGAGAAAAAGAGTGTTTTGCTGAGAAAAAAGCATTTTTGCTGAAAAAAGGTCATTTTAACCCTAACAATGAGGTTTTCTGCTGATGGGATGACTTTTTTGCCAAAAACACGACATTATTGCTGATGAAAAAAACGTATTGGCTGAAAACACGACGTTTTGGCTGATAAAATGAAGTTTTTGGTGAGAAAATGAGATTTTTGGTGGAAAAAGGTGTTTTTGGCTGAACATTTTTTTTTGGCTGAGAATTTTCTTTTGCCGATAACACGACGTTTTCACTGCTAAAAGCACATTTCGGGCACGAACAGCACATTTTTGGTGAGAAAAAGAGTGTTTTGCTGAGAAAAAAGCATTTTTGCTGAAAAAAGGTCATTTTAACCCTAACAATGAGGTTTTTTGCTGATGGGATGACTTTTTTGCCAAAAACACGACATTATTGCTGATGAAAAAAACGTATTGGCTGAAAACACGACGTTTTGGCTGATAAAATGAAGTTTTTGGTGAGAAAAATGAGATTTTTGGTGAAAAAAGGTGTTTTTGGCTGAACATTTTTTTTTGCCTGAGAATTTTCTTTTGCCGATAACACGACGTTTTCACTGCTAAAAGCACATTTTGGGCGCGAACAGCACATTTTTGGTGAGAAAAAGAGTGTTTTGCTGAGAAAAAAGCATTTTTGCTGAAAAAAGGTCATTTTAACCGTAACAATGAGGTTTTTTGCTGATGGGATGACTTTTTTGCCAAAAACACGACATTATTGCTGATGAAAAAAACGTATTGGCTGAAAACACGACGTTTTGGCTGATAAAATGAAGTTTTTGGTGAGAAAAATGAGATTTTTGGTGAAAAAAGGTGTTTTTGGCTGAACATTTTTTTTTGGCTGAGAATTTTCTTTTGCCGATAACACGACGTTTTCACTGCTAAAAGCACATTTTGGGCGCGAACAGCACATTTTTGGTGAGAAAAAGAGTGTTTTGCTGAGAAAAAAGCATTTTTGCTGAAAAAAGGTCATTTTAACCCTAACAATGAGGTTTTTTGCTGATGGGATGACTTTTTTGCCAAAAACACGACATTATTGCTGATGAAAAAAACGTATTGGCTGAAAACACGACGTTTTGGCTGATAAAATGAAGTTTCTGGTGAGAAAATGAGATTTTTGGTGGAAAAAGGTGTTTTTGGCTGAACATTTTTTTTTGGCTGAGAATTTTCTTTTGCCGATAACACGACGTTTTCACTGCTAAAAGCACATTTTGGGCACGAACAGCACATTTTTGGTGAGAAAAAGAGTGTTTTGCTGAGAAAAAAGCATTTTTGCTGAAAAAAGGTCATTTTAACCCTAACAATGAGGTTTTTTGCTGATGGGATGACTTTTTTGCCAAAAACACGACATTATTGCTGATGAAAAAAACGTATTGGCTGAAAACACGACGTTTTGGCTGATAAAATGAAGTTTTTGGTGAGAAAAATGAGATTTTTGGTGAAAAAAGGTGTTTTTGGCTGAACATTTTTTTTTGCCTGAGAATTTTCTTTTGCCGATAACACGACGTTTTCACTGCTAAAAGCACATTTTGGGCGCGAACAGCACATTTTTGGTGAGAAAAAGAGTGTTTTGCTGAGAAAAAAGCATTTTTGCTGAAAAAAGGTCATTTTAACCGTAACAATGAGGTTTTTTGCTGATGGGATGACTTTTTTGCCAAAAACACGACATTATTGCTGATGAAAAAAACGTATTGGCTGAAAACACGACGTTTTGGCTGATAAAATGAAGTTTTTGGTGAGAAAATGAGATTTTTGGTGAAAAAAGGTGTTTTTGGCTGAACATTTTTTTTTGGCTGAGAATTTTCTTTTACCGATAACACGACGTTTTCACTGCTAAAAGCACATTTTGGGCGCGAACAGCACATTTTTGGTGAGAAAAAGAGTGTTTTGCTGAGAAAAAAGCATTTTTGCTGAAAAAAGGTCATTTTAACCGTAACAATGAGGTTTTTTGCTGATGGGATGACTTTTTTGCCAAAAACACGACATTATTGCTGATGAAAAAAACGTATTGGCTGAAAACACGACGTTTTCGCTGATAAAATGAAGTTTTTGGTGAGAAAATGAGATTTTTGGTGAAAAAAGGTGTTTTTGGCTGAACATTTTTTTTTGGCTGAGAATTTTCTTTTGCCGATAACACGACGTTTTCACTGCTAAAAGCACATTTTGGGCGCGAACAGCACATTTTTGGTGAGAAAAAGAGTGTTTTGCTGAGAAAAAAGCATTTTTGCTGAAAAAAGGTCATTTTAACCCTAACAATGAGGTTTTTTGCTGATTGGATGACTTTTTTGCCAAAAACACGACATTATTGCTGATGAAAAAAACGTATTGGCTGAAAACACGACGTTTTGGCTGATAAAATGAAGTTTTTGGTGAGAAAATGAGATTTTTGGTGAAAAAAGGTGTTTTTGGCTGAACATTTTTTTTTGGCTGAGAATTTTCTTTTGCCGATAACACGACGTTTTCACTGCTAAAAGCACATTTTGGGCGCGAACAGCACATTTTTGGTGAGAAAAAGAGTGTTTTCCTGAGAAAAAAGCATTTTTGCTGAAAAAAGGTCATTTTAACCCTAACAATGAGGTTTTTTGCTGATGGGATGACTTTTTTGCCAAAAACACGACATTATTGCTGATGAAAAAAACGTATTGGCTGAAAACACGACGTTTTCGCTGATAAAATGAAGTTTTTGGTGAGAAAATGAGATTTTTGGTGAAAAAAGGTGTTTTTGGCTGAACATTTTTTTTTGGCTGAGAATTTTCTTTTGCCGATAACACGACGTTTTCACTGCTAAAAGCACATTTTGGGCGCGAACAGCACATTTTTGGTGAGAAAAAGAGTGTTTTGCTGAGAAAATAGCATTTTTGCTGAAAAAAGGTCATTTTAACCCTAACAATGAGGTTTTTTGCTGATGGGATGACTTTTTTGCCAAAAACACGACATTATTGCTGATGAAAAAAACGTATTGGCTGAAAACACGACGTTTTCGCTGATAAAATGAAGTTTTTGGTGAGAAAATGAGATTTTTGGTGAAAAAAGGTGTTTTTGGCTGAACATTTTTTTTTGGCTGAGAATTTTCTTTTGCCGATAACACGACGTTTTCACTGCTAAAAGCACATTTTGGGCGCGAACAGCACATTTTTGGTGAGAAAAAGAGTGTTTTGCTGAGAAAAAAGCATTTTTGCTGAAAAAAGGTCATTTTAACCCTAACAATGAGGTTTTTTGCTGATTGGATGACTTTTTTGCCAAAAACACGACATTATTGCTGATGAAAAAAACGTATTGGCTGAAAACACGACGTTTTGGCTGATAAAATGAAGTTTTTGGTGAGAAAATGAGATTTTTGGTGAAAAAAGGTGTTTTTGGCTGAACATTTTTTTTTGGCTGAGAATTTTCTTTTGCCGATAACACGACGTTTTCACTGCTAAAAGCACATTTTGGGCGCGAACAGCACATTTTTGGTGAGAAAAAGAGTGTTTTCCTGAGAAAAAAGCATTTTTGCTGAAAAAAGGTCATTTTAACCCTAACAATGAGGTTTTTTGCTGATGGGATGACTTTTTTGCCAAAAACACGACATTATTGCTGATGAAAAAAACGTATTGGCTGAAAACACGACGTTTTCGCTGATAAAATGAAGTTTTTGGTGAGAAAATGAGATTTTTGGTGAAAAAAGGTGTTTTTGGCTGAACATTTTTTTTTGGCTGAGAATTTTCTTTTGCCGATAACACGACGTTTTCACTGCTAAAAGCACATTTTGGGCGCGAACAGCACATTTTTGGTGAGAAAAAGAGTGTTTTGCTGAGAAAATAGCATTTTTGCTGAAAAAAGGTCATTTTAACCCTAACAATGAGGTTTTTTGCTGATGGGATGACTTTTTTGCCAAAAACACGACATTATTGCTGATGAAAAAAACGTATTGGCTGAAAACACGACGTTTTCGCTGATAAAATGAAGTTTTTGGTGAGAAAATGAGATTTTTGGTGAAAAAAGGTGTTTTTGGCTGAACATTTTTTTTTGGCTGAGAATTTTCTTTTGCCGATAACACGACGTTTTCACTGCTAAAAGCACATTTTGGGCGCGAACAGCACATTTTTGGTGAGAAAAAGAGTGTTTTGCTGAGAAAAAAGCATTTTTGCTGAAAAAAGGTCATTTTAACCCTAACAATGAGGTTTTTTGCTGATTGGATGACTTTTTTGCCAAAAACACGACATTATTGCTGATGAAAAAAACGTATTGGCTGAAAACACGACGTTTTGGCTGATAAAATGAAGTTTTTGGTGAGAAAATGAGATTTTTGGTGAAAAAAGGTGTTTTTGGCTGAACATTTTTTTTTGGCTGAGAATTTTCTTTTGCCGATAACACGACGTTTTCACTGCTAAAAGCACATTTTGGGCGCGAACAGCACATTTTTGGTGAGAAAAAGAGTGTTTTCCTGAGAAAAAAGCATTTTTGCTGAAAAAAGGTCATTTTAACCCTAACAATGAGGTTTTTTGCTGATGGGATGACTTTTTTGCCAAAAACACGACATTATTGCTGATGAAAAAAACGTATTGGCTGAAAACACGACGTTTTGGCTGATAAAATGAAGTTTTTGGTGAGAAAATGAGATTTTTGGTGAAAAAAGGTGTTTTTGGCTGAACATTTTTTTTTGGCTGAGAATTTTCTTTTGCCGATAACACGACGTTTTCACTGCTAAAAGCACATTTTGGGCGCGAACAGCACATTTTTGGTGAGAAAAAGAGTGTTTTGCTGAGAAAAAAGCATTTTTGCTGAAAAAAGGTCATTTTAACCCTAACAATGAGGTTTTTTGCTGATGGCATGACTTTTTTTGCCAAAAACACGACATTATTGCTGATGAAAAAAACGTATTGGCTGAAAACACGACGTTTTGGCTGATAAAGTGAAGTTTTTGGTGAGAAAATGAGATTTTTGGTGAAAAAAGGTGTTTTTGGCTGAACATTTTTTTTTGGCTGAGAATTTTCTTTTGCCGATAACACGACGTTTTCACTGCTAAAAGCACATTTTGGGCGCGAACAGCACATTTTTGGTGAGAAAAAGAGTGTTTTCCTGAGAAAAAAGCATTTTTGCTGAAAAAAGGTCATTTTAACCCTAACAATGAGGTTTTTTGCTGATGGGATGACTTTTTTGCCAAAAACACGACATTATTGCTTATGAAAAAACGTATTGGCTGAAAACACGACGTTTTGGCTGATAAAATGAAGTTTTTGGTGAGAAAATGAGATTTTTGGTGAAAAAAGGTGTTTTTGGCTGAACATTTTTTTTTGGCTGAGAATTTTCTTTTGCCGATAACACGACGTTTTCACTGCTAAAAGCACATTTTGGGCGCGAACAGCACATTTTTGGTGAGAAAAAGAGTGTTTTGCTGAGAAAAAAGCATTTTTGCTGAAAAAAGGTCATTTTAACCCTAACAATGAGGTTTTTTGCTGATTGGATGACTTTTTTGCCAAAAACACGACATTATTGCTGATGAAAAAAACGTATTGGCTGAAAACACGACGTTTTGGCTGATAAAATGAAGTTTTTGGTGAGAAAATGAGATTTTTGGTGAAAAAAGGTGTTTTTTGCTGAACATTTTTTTTTGGCTGAGAATTTTCTTTTGCCGATAACACGACGTTTTCACTGCTAAAAGCACATTTTGGGCGCGAACAGCACATTTTTGGTGAGAAAAAGAGTGTTTTGCTGAGAAAAAAGCATTTTTGCTGAAAAAAGGTCATTTTAACCCTAACAATGAGGTTTTTTGCTGATGGCATGACTTTTTTGCCAAAAACACGACATTATTGCTGATGAAAAAAACGTATTGGCTGAAAACACGACGTTTTGGCTGATAAAATGAAGTTTTTGGTGAGAAAAATGAGATTTTTGGTGAAAAAAGGTGTTTTTGGCTGAACATTTTTTTTTGGCTGAGAATTTTCTTTTGCCGATAACACGACGTTTTCACTGCTAAAAGCACATTTTGGGCGCGAACAGCACATTTTTGGTGAGAAAAAGAGTGTTTTGCTGAGAAAAAAGCATTTTTGCTGAAAAAAGGTCATTTTAACCCTAACAATGAGGTTTTTTGCTGATTGGATGACTTTTTTGCCAAAAACACAACATTATTGCTGATGAAAAAAACGTATTGGCTGAAAACACGACGTTTTGGCTGATAAAATGAAGTTTTTGGTGAGAAAATGAGATTTTTGGTGAAAAAAGGTGTTTTTTGCTGAACATTTTTTTTTGGCTGAGAATTTTCTTTTGCCGATAACACGACGTTTTCACTGCTAAAAGCACATTTTGGGCGCGAACAGCACATTTTTGGTGAGAAAAAGAGTGTTTTGCTGAGAAAAAAGCATTTTTGCTGAAAAAAGGTCATTTTAACCCTAACAATGAGGTTTTTTGCTGATGGCATGACTTTTTTGCCAAAAACACGACATTATTGCTGATGAAAAAAACGTATTGGCTGAAAACACGACGTTTTGGCTGATAAAGTGAAGTTTTTGGTGAGAAAATGAGATTTTTGGTGAAAAAAGGTGTTTTTGGCTGAACATTTTTTTTTGGCTGAGAATTTTCTTTTGCCGATAACACGACGTTTTCACTGCTAAAAGCACATTTTGGGCGCGAACAGCACATTTTTGGTGAGAAAAAGAGTGTTTTCCTGAGAAAAAAGCATTTTTGCTGAAAAAAGGTCATTTTAACCCTAACAATGAGGTTTTTTGCTGATGGGATGACTTTTTTGCCAAAAACACGACATTATTGCTTATGAAAAAACGTATTGGCTGAAAACACGACGTTTTGGCTGATAAAATGAAGTTTTTGGTGAGAAAATGAGATTTTTGGTGAAAAAAGGTGTTTTTGGCTGAACATTTTTTTTTGGCTGAGAATTTTCTTTTGCCGATAACACGACGTTTTCACTGCTAAAAGCACATTTTGGGCGCGAACAGCACATTTTTGGTGAGAAAAAGAGTGTTTTGCTGAGAAAAAAGCATTTTTGCTGAAAAAAGGTCATTTTAACCCTAACAATGAGGTTTTTTGCTGATTGGATGACTTTTTTGCCAAAAACACGACATTATTGCTGATGAAAAAAACGTATTGGCTGAAAACACGACGTTTTGGCTGATAAAATGAAGTTTTTGGTGAGAAAATGAGATTTTTGGTGAAAAAAGGTGTTTTTTGCTGAACATTTTTTTTTGGCTGAGAATTTTCTTTTGCCGATAACACGACGTTTTCACTGCTAAAAGCACATTTTGGGCGCGAACAGCACATTTTTGGTGAGAAAAAGAGTGTTTTGCTGAGAAAAAAGCATTTTTGCTGAAAAAAGGTCATTTTAACCCTAACAATGAGGTTTTTTGCTGATGGCATGACTTTTTTGCCAAAAACACGACATTATTGCTGATGAAAAAAACGTATTGGCTGAAAACACGACGTTTTGGCTGATAAAATGAAGTTTTTGGTGAGAAAAATGAGATTTTTGGTGAAAAAAGGTGTTTTTGGCTGAACATTTTTTTTTGGCTGAGAATTTTCTTTTGCCGATAACACGACGTTTTCACTGCTAAAAGCACATTTTGGGCGCGAACAGCACATTTTTGGTGAGAAAAAGAGTGTTTTGCTGAGAAAAAAGCATTTTTGCTGAAAAAAGGTCATTTTAACCCTAACAATGAGGTTTTTTGCTGATTGGATGACTTTTTTGCCAAAAACACGACATTATTGCTGATGAAAAAAACGTATTGGCTGAAAACACGACGTTTTGGCTGATAAAATGAAGTTTTTGGTGAGAAAATGAGATTTTTGGTGAAAAAAGGTGTTTTTTGCTGAACATTTTTTTTTGGCTGAGAATTTTCTTTTGCCGATAACACGACGTTTTCACTGCTAAAAGCACATTTTGGGCGCGAACAGCACATTTTTGGTGAGAAAAAGAGTGTTTTGCTGAGAAAAAAGCATTTTTGCTGAAAAAAGGTCATTTTAACCCTAACAATGAGGTTTTTTGCTGATGGCATGACTTTTTTGCCAAAAACACGACATTATTGCTGATGAAAAAAACGTATTGGCTGAAAACACGACGTTTTGGCTGATAAAGTGAAGTTTTTGGTGAGAAAATGAGATTTTTGGTGAAAAAAGGTGTTTTTGGCTGAACATTTTTTTTTGGCTGAGAATTTTCTTTTGCCGATAACACGACGTTTTCACTGCTAAAAGCACATTTTGGGCGCGAACAGCACATTTTTGGTGAGAAAAAGAGTGTTTTCCTGAGAAAAAAGCATTTTTGCTGAAAAAAGGTCATTTTAACCCTAACAATGAGGTTTTTTGCTGATGGGATGACTTTTTTGCCAAAAACACGACATTATTGCTTATGAAAAAACGTATTGGCTGAAAACACGACGTTTTGGCTGATAAAATGAAGTTTTTGGTGAGAAAATGAGATTTTTGGTGAAAAAAGGTGTTTTTGGCTGAACATTTTTTTTTGGCTGAGAATTTTCTTTTGCCGATAACACGACGTTTTCACTGCTAAAAGCACATTTTGGGCGCGAACAGCACATTTTTGGTGAGAAAAAGAGTGTTTTGATGAGAAAAAAAGCATTTTTGCTGAAAAAAGGTCATTTTAACCCTAACAATGAGGTTTTTTGCTGATGGGATGACTTTTTTGCTAAAAACACGACATTATTGCTGATGAAAAAAACGTATTGGCTGAAAACACGACGTTTTGGCTGATAAAATGAAGTTTTTGGTGAGAAAAATGAGATTTTTGGTGAAAAAAGGTGTTTTTGGCTGAACATTTTTTTTTGGCTGAGAATTTTCTTTTGCCGATAACACGACGTTTTCACTGCTAAAAGCACATTTTGGGCGCGAACAGCACATTTTTGGTGAGAAAAAGAGTGTTTTCCTGAGAAAAAAGCATTTTTGCTGAAGAAAGGTCATTTTAACCCTAACAATGAGGTTTTTTGCTGATGGGATGACTTTTTTGCCAAAAACACGACATTATTGCTTATGAAAAAACGTATTGGCTGAAAACACGACGTTTTGGCTGATAAAATGAAGTTTTTGGTGAGAAAATGAGATTTTTGGTGAAAAAAGGTGTTTTTGGCTGAACATTTTTTTTTGGCTGAGAATTTTCTTTTGCCGATAACACGACGTTTTCACTGCTAAAAGCACATTTTGGGCGCGAACAGCACATTTTTGGTGAGAAAAAGAGTGTTTTCCTGAGAAAAAAGCATTTTTGCTGAAAAAAGGTCATTTTAACCCTAACAATGAGGTTTTTTGCTGATGGGATGACTTTTTTGCCAAAAACACGACATTATTGCTGATGAAAAAAACGTATTGGCTGAAAACACGACGTTTTGGCTGATAAAATGAAGTTTTTGGTGAGAAAATGAGATTTTTTGTGAAAAAAGGTGTTTTTGGCTGAACATTTTTTTTTGGCTGAGAATTTTCTTTTGCCGATAACACGACGTTTTCACTGCTAAAAGCACATTTTGGGCGCGAACAGCACATTTTTGGTGAGAAAAAGAGTGTTTTGCTGAGAAAAAAAGCATTTTTGCTGAAAAAAGGTCATTTTAACCCTAACAATGAGGTTTTTTGCTGATGGGATGACTTTTTTGCTAAAAACACGACATTATTGCTGATGAAAAAAACGTATTGGCTGAAAACACGACGTTTTGGCTGATAAAATGAAGTTTTTGGTGAGAAAAATGAGATTTTTGGTGAAGAAAGGTGTTTTTGGCTGAACATTTTTTTTTGGCTGAGAATTTTCTTTTGCGGATAACACGACGTTTTCACTGCTAAAAGCACATTTTGGGCGCGAACAGCACATTTTTGGTGAGAAAAAGAGTGTTTTGCTGAGAAAATAGCATTTTTGCTGAAAAAAGGTCATTTTAACTCTAACAATGAGGTTTTCTGCTGTTGGGATGACTTTTTTGCCAAAAACACGACATTATTGCTGATGAAAAATACGTATTGGCTGAAAACACGACGTTTTGGCTGATAAAATGAAGTTTTTGGTGAGAAAAATGAGATTTTTGGTGAAAAAAGGGGTTTTTGGCTGAACATTTTTTTTTGGCTGAGAATTTTCTTTTGCGGATAACACGACGTTTTCACTGCTAAAAGCACATTTTGGGCGCGAACAGCACATTTTTGGTGAGAAAAAGAGTGTTTTGCTGAGAAAATAGCATTTTTGCTGAAAAAAGGTCATTTTAACTCTAAGAATGAGGTTTTCTGCTGTTGGGATGACTTTTTTGCCAAAAACACGACATTATTGCTGATGAAAAATACGTATTGGCTGAAAACACGACGTTTTGGCTGATAAAATGAAGTTTTTGGTGAGAAAAATGAGATTTTTGGTGAAAAAAGGGGTTTTTGGCTGAACATTTTTTTTTGGCTGAGAATTTTCTTTTGCCGATAACACGACGTTTTCACTGCTAAAAGCACATTTTGGGCGCGAACAGCACATTTTTGGTGAGAAAAAGAGTGTTTTGCTGAGAAAAAAGCATTTTTGCTGAAAAAAGGTCATTTTAACCCTAACAATGAGGTTTTTTGCTGATGGGATGACTTTTTTGCCAAAAACACGACAATATTGCTGATGAAAAATACGTATTGGCTGAAAACACGACGTTTTGGCTGATAAAATGAATTTTTTGGTGAGAAAAATGAGATTTTTGGTGAAGAAAGGTGTTTTTGGCTGAACATTTTTTTTTGGCTGAGAATTTTCTTTTGCCGATAACACGACGTTTTCACTGCTAAAAGCACATTTTGGGCGCGAACAGCACATTTTTGGTGAGAAAAAGAGTGTTTTTCTGAGAAAATAGCATTTTTGCTGAAAAAAGGTCATTTTAACTCTAACAATGAGGTTTTCTGCTGTTGGGATGACTTTTTTGCCAAAAACACGACATTATTGCTGATGAAAAATACGTATTGGCTGAAAACACGACGTTTTGGCTGATAAAATGAAGTTTTTGGTGAGAAAAATGAGATTTTTGGTGAAAAAAGGGGTTTTTGGCTGAACATTTTTTTTTGGCTGAGAATTTTCTTTTGCGGATAACACGACGTTTTCACTGCTAAAAGCACATTTTGGGCGCGAACAGCACATTTTTGGTGAGAAAAAGAGTGTTTTGCTGAGAAAATAGCATTTTTGCTGAAAAAAGGTCATTTTAACTCTAAGAATGAGGTTTTCTGCTGTTGGGATGACTTTTTTGCCAAAAACACGACATTATTGCTGATGAAAAATACGTATTGGCTGAAAACACGACGTTTTGGCTGATAAAATGAAGTTTTTGGTGAGAAAAATGAGATTTTTGGTGAAAAAAGGGGTTTTTGGCTGAACATTTTTTTTTGGCTGAGAATTTTCTTTTGCCGATAACACGACGTTTTCACTGCTAAAAGCACATTTTGGGCGCGAACAGCACATTTTTGGTGAGAAAAAGAGTGTTTTGCTGAGAAAAAAGCATTTTTGCTGAAAAAAGGTCATTTTAACCCTAACAATGAGGTTTTTTGCTGATGGGATGACTTTTTTGCCAAAAACACGACAATATTGCTGATGAAAAATACGTATTGGCTGAAAACACGACGTTTTGGCTGATAAAATGAATTTTTTGGTGAGAAAAATGAGATTTTTGGTGAAAAAAGGTGTTTTTGGCTGAACATTTTTTTTTTGGCTGAGAATTTTCTTTTGCCGATAACACGACGTTTTCACTGCTAAAAGCACATTTTGGGCGCGAACAGCACATTTTTGGTGAGAAAAAGAGTGTTTTGCTGAGAAAAAAGCATTTTTGCTGAAAAAAGGTCATTTTAACCCTAACAATGAGGTTTTTTGCTGATGGGATGACTTTTTTGCCAAAAACACGACATTATTGCTGATGAAAAAAACGTATTGGCTGAAAACACGACGTTTTGGCTGATAAAATGAAGTTTTTGGTGAGAAAATGAGATTTTTGGTGAAAAAAGGTGTTTTTGGCTGAACATTTTTTTTTGGCTGAGAATTTTCTTTTGCCGATAACACGATGTTTTCACTGCTAAAAGCACATTTTGGGCGCGAACAGCACATTTTTGGTGAGAAAAAGAGTGTTTTGCTGAGAAAAAAGCATTTTTGCTGAAAAAAGGTCATTTTAACCCTAACAATGAGGTTTTTTGCTGATGGGATGACTTTTTTTGCCAAAAACACGACAATATTGCTGATGAAAAATACGTATTGGCTGAAAACACGACGTTTTGGCTGATAAAATGAAGTTTTTGGTGAGAAAAATGAGATTTTTGGTGAAAAAAGGTGTTTTTGGCTGAACATTTTTTTTTGGCTGAGAATTTTCTTTTGCCGATAACACGACGTTTTCACTGCTAAAAGCACATTTTGGGCGCGAACAGCACATTTTTGGTGAGAAAAAGAGTGTTTTGCTGAGAAAAAAGCATTTTTGCTGAAAAAAGGTCATTTTAACCCTAACAATGAGGTTTTTTGCTGATGGGATGACTTTTTTGCCAAAAACACGACATTATTGCTGATGAAAAAAACGTATTGGCTGAAAACACGACGTTTTGGCTGATAAAATGAAGTTTTTGGTGAGAAAATGAGATTTTTGGTGAAAAAAGGTGTTTTTGGCTGAACATTATTTTTTAGCTGAGAATTTTCTTTTGCCGATAACACGACGTTTTCACTGCTAAAAGCACATTTTGGGCGCGAACAGCACATTTTTGGTGAGAAAAAGAGTGTTTTGCTGAGAAAAAAGCATTTTTGCTGAAAAAAGGTCATTTTAACCCTAACAATGAGGTTTTTTGCTGATGGGATGACTTTTTTGCCAAAAACACGACATTATTGCTGATGAAAAAAACGTATTGGCTGAAAACACGACGTTTTGGCTGATAAAATGAAGTTTTTGGTGAGAAAATGAGATTTTTGGTGAAAAAAGGTGTTTTTGGCTGAACATTATTTTTTAGCTGAGAATTTTCTTTTGCCGATAACACGACGTTTTCACTGCTAAAAGCACATTTTGGGCGCGAACAGCACATTTTTGGTGAGAAAAAGAGTGTTTTGCTGAGAAAATAGCATTTTTGCTGAAAAAAGGTCATTTTAACCCTAACAATGAGGTTTTTTGCTGATGGGATGACTTTTTTGCCAAAAACACGACATTATTGCTGATGAAAAAAACATATTGGCTGAAAACACGACGTTTTGGCTGATAAAATGAAGTTTTTGGTGAGAAAATGAGATTTTTGGTGAAAAAAGGTGTTTTTGGCTGAACATTTTTTTTTGGCTGAGAATTTTCTTTTGCCGATAACACGACGTTTTCACTGCTAAAAGCACATTTTGGGCACGAACAGGACATTTTTGGTGAGAAAAAGGGTGTTTTGCTGAGAAAAAAGCATTTTTGCTGAAAAAAGGTCATTTTAACCCTAACAATGAGGTTTTTTGCTGATGGGATGACTTTTTTGCCAAAAACACGACATTATTGCTGATGAAAAAAACGTATTGGCTGAAAACACGACGTTTTGGCTGATAAAATGAAGTTTTTGGTGAGAAAATGAGATTTTTGGTGAAAAAAGGTGTTTTTGGCTGAACATTTTTTTTTGGCTGAGAATTTTCTTTTGCCGATAACACGACGTTTTCACTGCTAAAAGCACATTTTGGCGCGAACAGCACATTTTTGGTGAGAAAAAGAGTGTTTTGCTGAGAAAAAAGCATTTTTGCTGAAAAAAGGTCATTTTAACCCTAACAATGAGGTTTTTTGCTGATGGGATGACTTTTTTGCCAAAAACACGACATTATTGCTGATGAAAAATACGTATTGGCTGAAAACACGACGTTTTGGCTGATAAAATGAAGTTTTTGGTGAGAAAATGAGATTTTTGGTGAAAAAAGGTGTTTTTGGCTGAACATTTTTTTTTGGCTGAGAATTTTCTTTTGCCGATAACACGACGTTTTCACTGCTAAAAGCACATTTTGGGCGCGAACAGTACATTTTTGGTGAGAAAAAGAGTGTTTTGCTAAGAAAAAAGCATTTTTGCTGAAAAAAGGTCATTTTAACCCTAAAAATGAGGTTTTTTGCTGATGGCATGCCTTTTTTGCCAAAAACACGACATTGTTGCTGATGAAAAAAACGTATTGGCTGAAAACACGACGTTTTGACTGATAAAATGAAGTTTTTGGTGAGAAAATGAGATTTTTGATGAAAAAACTTGTTTTTGGCTGAGAATTTTCTTTTGCCGATAACACGACGTTTTCACTGCTAAAAGCACATTTTGGGCGCGAACAGCACATTTTTGGTGAGAAAAAAAGTGTTTTGCTGAGAAAAAAGCATTTTTGCTGAAAAAAGGTCATTTTAACCCTAACAATGAGGTTTTTTGCTGATGGGATGACTTTTTTGCCAAAAACACCACATTATTGCTGATGAAAAAAACGTATTGGCTGAAAACACGACGTTTTGGCTGATAAAATGAAGTTTTTGGTGAGAAAATGAGATTTTTGGTGAAAAAAGGTGTTTTTGGCTGAACATTCTTTTTTGGCTGAGAATTTTCTTTTGCCGATAACACGACGTTTTCACTGCTAAAAGCACATTTTGGCGCGAACAGCACATTTTTGGTGAGAAAAAGAGTGTTTTGCTGAGAAAAAAGCATTTTTGCTGAAAAAAGGTCATTTTAACCCTAACAATGAGGTTTTTTGCTGATGGGATGACTTTTTTGCCAAAAACACGACATTATTGCTGATGAAAAATACGTATTGGCTGAAAACACGACGTTTTGGCTGATAAAATGAAGTTTTTGGTGAGAAAATGAGATTTTTGGTGAAAAAAGGTGTTTTTGGCTGAACATTTTTTTTTGGCTGAGAATTTTCTTTTGCCGATAACACGACGTTTTCACTGCTAAAAGCACATTTTGGGCGCGAACAGTACATTTTTGGTGAGAAAAAGAGTGTTTTGCTAAGAAAAAAGCATTTTTGCTGAAAAAAGGTCATTTTAACCCTAAAAATGAGGTTTTTTGCTGATGGCATGCCTTTTTTGCCAAAAACACGACATTGTTGCTGATGAAAAAAACGTATTGGCTGAAAACACGACGTTTTGACTGATAAAATGAAGTTTTTGGTGAGAAAATGATATTTTTGATGAAAAAACTTGTTTTTGGCTGAGAATTTTCTTTTGCCGATAACACGACGTTTTCACTGCTAAAAGCACATTTTGAGCGCGAACAGCACATTTTTGGTGAGAAAAAAAGTGTTTTGCTGAGAAAAAAGCATTTTTGCTGAAAAAAGGTCATTTTAACCCTAACAATGAGGTTTTTTGCTGATGGGATGACTTTTTTGCCAAAAACACGACATTATTGCTGATGAAAAAAACGTATTGGCTGAAAACACGACGTTTTGGCTGATAAAATGAAGTTTTTGGTGAGAAAATGAGATTTTTGGTGAAAAAAGGTGTTTTTGGCTGAACATTTTTTTTTGGCTGAGAATTTTCTTTTGCCGATAACACGACGTTTTCACTGCTAAAAGCACATTTTGGGCGCGAACAGCACATTTTTGGTGAGAAAAAAAGTGTTTTGCTGAGAAAAAAGCATTTTTGCTGAAAAAAGGTCATTTTAACCCTAACAATGAGGTTTTTTGCTGATGGGATGACTTTTTTGCCAAAAACACGACATTATTGCTGATGAAAAAAACGTATTGGCTGAAAACACGACGTTTTGGCTGATAAAATGAAGTTTTTGGTGAGAAAATGAGATTTTTGGTGAAAAAAGGTGTTTTTGGCTGAACATTTTTTTTTGGCTGAGAATTTTCTTTTGCCGATAACACGACGTTTTCACTGCTAAAAGCACATTTTGGGCGCGAACAGCACATTTTTGGTGAGAAAAAGAGTGTTTTGCTGAGAAAAAAGCATTTTTGCTGAAAAAAGGTCATTTTAACCCTAACAATGAGGTTTTTTGCTGATGGGATGACTTTTTTGCCAAAAACACGACATTATTGCTGATGAAAAAAACGTATTGGCTGAAAACACGACGTTTTGGCTGATAAAATGAAGTTTTTGGTGAGAAAATGAGATTTTTGGTGAAAAAAGGTGTTTTTGGCTGAACATTTTTTTTTGGCTGAGAATTTTCTTTTGCCGATAACACGACGTTTTCACTGCTAAAAGCACATTTTGGGCGCGAACAGCACATTTTTGGTGAGAAAAAGAGTGTTTTGCTGAGAAAAAAGCATTTTTGCTGAAAAAAGGTCATTTTAACCCTAACAATGAGGTTTTTTGCTGATGGGATGACTTTTTTGCCAAAAACACGACATTATTGCTGATGAAAAAAACGTATTGGCTGAAAACACGACGTTTTGGCTGATAAAATGAAGTTTTTGGTGAGAAAATGAGATTTTTGGTGAAAAAAGGTGTTTTTGGCTGAACATTATTTTTTAGCTGAGAATTTTCTTTTGCCGATAACACGACGTTTTCACTGCTAAAAGCACATTTTGGGCGCGAACAGCACATTTTTGGTGAGAAAAAGAGTGTTTTGCTGAGAAAAAAGCATTTTTGCTGAAAAAAGGTCATTTTAACCCTAACAATGAGGTTTTTTGCTGATGGGATGACTTTTTTGCCAAAAACACGACATTATTGCTGATGAAAAAAACGTATTGGCTGAAAACACAACGTTTTGGCTGATAAAATGAAGTTTTTGGTGAGAAAATGAGATTTTTGGTGAAAAAAGGTGTTTTTGGCTGAACATTTTTTTTTGGCTGAGAATTTTCTTTTGCCGATAACACGACGTTTTCACTGCTAAAAGCACATTTTGGGCGCGAACAGCACATTTTTGGTGAGAAAAAGAGTGTTTTGCTGAGAAAAAAGCATTTTTGCTGAAAAAAGGTCATTTTAACCCTAACAATGAGGTTTTTTGCTGATGGGATGACTTTTTTGCCAAAAACACCACATTATTGCTGATGAAAAAAACGTATTGGCTGAAAACACGACGTTTTGGCTGATAAAATGAAGTTTTTGGTGAGAAAATGAGATTTTTGGTGAAAAAAGGTGTTTTTGGCTGAACATTTTTTTTTGGCTGAGAATTTTCTTTTGCCGATAACACGACGTTTTCACTGCTAAAAGCACATTTTGGGCACGAACAGCACATTTTTGGTGAAAAAAAGAGTGTTTTGCTGAGAAAAAAGCATTTTTGCTGAAAAAAGGTCATTTTAACCCTAACAATGAGGTTTTTTGCTGATGGGATGACTTTTTTGCCAAAAACACGACATTATTGCTGATGAAAAAAACGTATTGGCTGAAAACACGACGTTTTGGCTGATAAAATGAAGTTTTTGGTGAGAAAATGAGATTTTTGGTGAAAAAAGGTGTTTTTGGCTGAACATTTTTTTTTGGCTGAGAATTTTCTTTTGCCGATAACACGACGTTTTCACTGCTAAAAGCACATTTTGGGCGCGAACAGCACATTTTTGGTGAGAAAAAGAGTGTTTTGCTGAGAAAAAAGCATTTTTGCTGAAAAAAGGTCATTTTAACCCTAACAATGAGGTTTTTTGCTGATGGGATGACTTTTTTGCCAAAAACACGACATTATTGCTGATGAAAAAAACGTATTGGCTGAAAACACGACGTTTTGGCTGATAAAATGAAGTTTTTGGTGAGAAAATGAGATTTTTGGTGAAAAAAGGTGTTTTTGGCTGAACATTTTTTATTGGCTGAGAATTTTCTTTTGCCGATAACACGACGTTTTCACTGCTAAAAGCACATTTTGGGCACGAACAGCACATTTTTGGTGAGAAAAAAGGTGTTTTGCTGAGAAAAAAGCATTTTTGCTGAAAAAAGGTCATTTTAACCCTAACAATGAGGTTTTTTGCTGATGGGATGACTTTTTTGCCAAAAACACGACATTATTGCTGATGAAAAAAACGTATTGGCTGAAAACACGACGTTTTGGCTGATAAAATGAAGTTTTTGGTGAGAAAATGAGATTTTTGGTGAAAAAAGGTGTTTTTGGCTGAACATTTTTTTTTGGCTGAGAATTTTCTTTTGCCGATAACACGACGTTTTCACTGCTAAAAGCACATTTTGGGCGCGAACAGTACATTTTTGGTGAGAAAAAGAGTGTTTTACTAAGAAAAAAGCATTTTTGCTGAAAAAAGGTCATTTTAACCCTAAAAATGAGGTTTTTTGCTGATGGGATGCCTTTTTTGCCAAAAACACGACATTGTTGCTGATGAAAAAAACGTATTGGCTGAAAACACGACGTTTTGACTGATAAAATGAAGTTTTTGGTGAGAAAATGAGATTTTTGGTGAAAAAACTTGTTTTTGGCTGAACATTTTCTTTTGCCGATAACACGACGTTTTCACTGCTAAAAGCACATTTTGGGCGCGAACAGCACATTTTTGGTGAGAAAAAGAGTGTTTTGCTGAGAAAAAAGCATTTTTGCTGAAAAAAGGTCATTTTAACCCTAACAATGAGGTTTTTTGCTGATGGGATGACTTTTTTGCCAAAAACACGACATTATTGCTGATGAAAAAAACGTATTGGCTGAAAACACGACGTTTTGGCTGATAAAATGAAGTTTTTGGTGAGAAAATGAGATTTTTGGTGAAAAAAGGTGTTTTTGGCTGAACATTATTTTTTGGCTGAGAATTTTCTTTTGCCGATAACACGACGTTTTCACTGCTAAAAGCACATTTTGGGCACGAACAGCACATTTTTGGTGAGAAAAAAGGTGTTTTGCTGAGAAAAAAGCATTTTTGCTGAAAAAAGGTCATTTTAACCCTAACAATGAGGTTTTTTGCTGATGGGATGACTTTTTTGCCAAAAACACGACATTATTGCTGATGAAAAAAACGTATTGGCTGAAAACACGACGTTCTGGCTGATAAGATGAAGTTTTTGGTGAAAAAAGGTATTTTTGGCTGAACATTTTTTTTGGCTGAGAATTTTCTTTTGCCGATAACACGACGTTTTCACTGCTAAAAGCACATTTTGGGCGCGAACAGCACATTTTTGGTGAGAAAAAGAGTGTTTTGCTGAGAAAAAAGCATTTTTGCTGAAAAAAGGTCATTTTAACCCTAACAATGAGGTTTTTTGCTGATGGGATGACTTTTTTGCCAAAAACACGACATTATTGCTGATGAAAAAAACGTATTGGCTGAAAACACGACGTTTTGGTTGATAAAATGAAGTTTTTGGTGAGAAAATGAGATTTTTGGTGAAAAAAGGTGTTTTTGGCTGAACATTTTTTATTGGCTGAGAATTTTCTTTTGCCGATAACACGACGTTTTCACTGCTAAAAGCACATTTTGGGCGCGAACAGCACATTTTTGGTGAGAAAAAGAGTGTTTTGCTGAGAAAAAAGCATTTTTGCTGAAAAAAGGTCATTTTAACCCTAACAATGAGGTTTTTTGCTGATGGGATGACTTTTTTGCCAAAAACACCACATTATTGCTGATGAAAAAAACGTATTGGCTGAAAACACGACGTTTTGGCTGATAAAATGAAGTTTTTGGTGAGAAAATGAGATTTTTGGTGAAAAAAGGTGTTTTTGGCTGAACATTTTTTTTTGGCTGAGAATTTTCTTTTGCCGATAACACGACGTTTTCACTGCTAAAAGCACATTTTGGGCGCGAACAGCACATTTTTGGTGAGAAAAAGAGTGTTTTGCTGAGAAAAAAGCATTTTTGCTGAAAAAAGGTCATTTTAACCTTAACAATGAGGTTTTTTGCTGATGGGATGACTTTTTTGCCAAAAACACGACATTATTGCTGATGAAAAAAACGTATTGGCTGAAAACACGACGTTTTGGCTGATAAAATGAAGTTTTTGGTGAGAAAATGAGATTTTTGGTGAAAAAAGGTGTTTTTGGCTGAACATTTTTTTTTGGCTGAGAATTTTCTTTTGCCGATAACACGACGTTTTCACTGCTAAAAGCACATTTTGGGCGCGAACAGCACATTTTTGGTGAGAAAAAGGGTGTTTTGCTGAGAAAAAAGCATTTTTGCTGAAAAAAGGTCATTTTAACCCTAACAATGAGGTTTTTTGCTGATGGGATGACTTTTTTGCCAAAAACACGACATTATTGCTGATGAAAAAAACGTATTGGCTGAAAACACGACGTTCTGGCTGATAAGATGAAGTTTTTGGTGAAAAAAGGTGTTTTTGGCTGAACATTTTTTTTGGCTGAGAATTTTCTTTTGCCGATAACACGACGTTTCCACTGCTAAAAGCACATTTTGGGCGCGAACAGCACATTTTTGGTGAGAAAAAGAGTGTTTTGCTGAGAAAAAAGCATTTTTGCTGAAAAAAGGTCATTTTAACCCTAACAATGAGGTTTTTTGCTGATGGGATGACTTTTTTGCCAAAAACACGACATTATTGCTGATGAAAAAAACGTATTGGCTGAAAACACGACGTTTTGACTGATAAAATGAAGTTTTTGGTGAGAAAATGAGATTTTTGATGAAAAAACTTGTTTTTGGCTGAGAATTTTCTTTTGCCGATAACACGACGTTTTCACTGCTAAAAGCACATTTTGGGCGCGAACAGCACATTTTTGGTGAGAAAAAGAGTGTTTTGCTGAGAAAAAAGCATTTTTGCTGAAAAAAGGTCATTTTAACCCTAACAATGAGGTTTTTTGCTGATGGGATGACTTTTTTGCCAAAAACACCACATTATTGCTGATGAAAAAAACGTATTGGCTGAAAACACGACGTTTTGGCTGATAAAATGAAGTTTTTGGTGAGAAAATGAGATTTTTGGTGAAAAAAGGTGTTTTTGGCTGAACATTTTTTTTTGGCTGAGAATTTTCTTTTGCCGATAACACGACGTTTTCACTGCTAAAAGCACATTTTGGGCGCGAACAGCACATTTTTGGTGAGAAAAAGAGTGTTTTGCTGAGAAAAAAGCATTTTTGCTGAAAAAAGGTCATTTTAACCCTAACAATGAGGTTTTTTGCTGATGGGATGACTTTTTTGCCAAAAACACGACATTATTGCTGATGAAAAAAACGTATTGGCTGAAAACACGACGTTTTGGCTGATAAAATGAAGTTTTTGGTGAGAAAATGAGATTTTTGGTGAAAAAAGGTGTTTTTGGCTGAACATTTTTTATTGGCTGAGAATTTTCTTTTGCCGATAACACGACGTTTTCACTGCTAAAAGCACATTTTGGGCGCGAACAGCACATTTTTGGTGAGAAAAAGAGTGTTTTGCTGAGAAAAAAGCATTTTTGCTGAAAAAAGGTCATTTTAACCCTAACAATGAGGTTTTTTGCTGATGGGATGACTTTTTTGCCAAAAACACCACATTATTGCTGATGAAAAAAACGTATTGGCTGAAAACACGACGTTTTGGCTGATAAAATGAAGTTTTTGGTGAGAAAATGAGATTTTTGGTGAAAAAAGGTGTTTTTGGCTGAACATTTTTTTTTGGCTGAGAATTTTCTTTTGCCGATAACACGACGTTTTCACTGCTAAAAGCACATTTTGGGCGCGAACAGCACATTTTTGGTGAGAAAAAGAGTGTTTTGCTGAGAAAAAAGCATTTTTGCTGAAAAAAGGTCATTTTAACCTTAACAATGAGGTTTTTTGCTGATGGGATGACTTTTTTGCCAAAAACACGACATTATTGCTGATGAAAAAAACGTATTGGCTGAAAACACGACGTTTTGGCTGATAAAATGAAGTTTTTGGTGAGAAAATGAGATTTTTGGTGAAAAAAGGTGTTTTTGGCTGAACATTTTTTTTTGGCTGAGAATTTTCTTTTGCCGATAACACGACGTTTTCACTGCTAAAAGCACATTTTGGGCGCGAACAGCACATTTTTGGTGAGAAAAAGGGTGTTTTGCTGAGAAAAAAGCATTTTTGCTGAAAAAAGGTCATTTTAACCCTAACAATGAGGTTTTTTGCTGATGGGATGACTTTTTTGCCAAAAACACGACATTATTGCTGATGAAAAAAACGTATTGGCTGAAAACACGACGTTCTGGCTGATAAGATGAAGTTTTTGGTGAAAAAAGGTGTTTTTGGCTGAACATTTTTTTTGGCTGAGAATTTTCTTTTGCCGATAACACGACGTTTCCACTGCTAAAAGCACATTTTGGGCGCGAACAGCACATTTTTGGTGAGAAAAAGAGTGTTTTGCTGAGAAAAAAGCATTTTTGCTGAAAAAAGGTCATTTTAACCCTAACAATGAGGTTTTTTGCTGATGGGATGACTTTTTTGCCAAAAACACGACATTATTGCTGATGAAAAAAACGTATTGGCTGAAAACACGACGTTTTGACTGATAAAATGAAGTTTTTGGTGAGAAAATGAGATTTTTGATGAAAAAACTTGTTTTTGGCTGAGAATTTTCTTTTGCCGATAACACGACGTTTTCACTGCTAAAAGCACATTTTGGGCGCGAACAGCACATTTTTGGTGAGAAAAAGAGTGTTTTGCTGAGAAAAAAGCATTTTTGCTGAAAAAAGGTCATTTTAACCCTAACAATGAGGTTTTTTGCTGATGGGATGACTTTTTTGCCAAAAACACGACATTATTGCTGATGAAAAAAACGTATTGGCTGAAAACACGACGTTTTGGCTGATAAAATGAAGTTTTTGGTGAGAAAATGAGATTTTTGGTGAAAAAAGGTGTTTTTGGCTGAACATTTTTTTTTGGCTGAGAATTTTCTTTTGCCGATAACACGACGTTTTCACTGCTAAAAGCACATTTTGGGCGCGAACAGCACATTTTTGGTGAGAAAAAGAGTGTTTTGCTGAGAAAAAAGCATTTTTGCTGAAAAAAGGTCATTTTAACCCTAACAATGAGGTTTTTTGCTGATGGGATGACTTTTTTGCCAAAAACACGACATTATTGCTGATGAAAAAAACGTATTGGCTGAAAACACGACGTTTTGGTTGATAAAATGAAGTTTTTGGTGAGAAAATGAGATTTTTGGTGAAAAAAGGTGTTTTTGGCTGAACATTTTTTATTGGCTGAGAATTTTCTTTTGCCGATAACACGACGTTTTCACTGCTAAAAGCACATTTTGGGCGCGAACAGCACATTTTTGGTGAGAAAAAGAGTGTTTTGCTGAGAAAAAAGCATTTTTGCTGAAAAAAGGTCATTTTAACCCTAACAATGAGGTTTTTTGCTGATGGGATGACTTTTTTGCCAAAAACACGACATTATTGCTGATGAAAAAAACGTATTGGCTGAAAACACGACGTTTTGGCTGATAAAATGAAGTTTTTGGTGAGAAAATGAGATTTTTGGTGAAAAAAGGTGTTTTTGGCTGAACATTTTTTTTTGGCTGAGAATTTTCTTTTGCCGATAACACGACGTTTTCACTGCTAAAAGCACATTTTGGGCGCGAACAGCACATTTTTGGTGAGAAAAAGAGTGTTTTGCTGAGAAAAAAGCATTTTTGCTGAAAAAAGGTCATTTTAACCCTAACAATGAGGTTTTTTGCTGATGGGATGACTTTTTTGCCAAAAACACGACATTATTGCTGATGAAAAAAACGTATTGGCTGAAAACACGACGTTCTGGCTGATAAGATGAAGTTTTTGGTGAAAAAAGGTGTTTTTGGCTGAACATTTTTTTTGGCTGAGAATTTTCTTTTGCCGATAACACGACGTTTCCACTGCTAAAAGCACATTTTGGGCGCGAACAGCACATTTTTGGTGAGAAAAAGAGTGTTTTGCTGAGAAAAAAGCATTTTTGCTGAAAAAAGGTCATTTTAACCCTAACAATGAGGTTTTTTGCTGATGGGATGACTTTTTTGCCAAAAACACGACATTATTGCTGATGAAAAAAACGTATTGGCTGAAAACACGACGTTTTGGCTGATAAGATGAAGTTTTTGGAGAGAAAATGAGATTTTTGGTGAAAAAAGGTGTTTTTGGCTGAACATTTTTTTTGGCTGAGAATTTTCTTTTGCCGATAACACGACGTTTCGACTGCTAAAAGCACATTTTGGGCGCGAACAGCACATTTTTGGTGAGAAAAAGAGTGTTTTGCTGAGAAAAAAGCATTTTTGCTGAAAAAAGGTCATTTTAACCCTAACAATGAGGTTTTTTGCTGATGGGATGACTTTTTTGCCAAAAACACGACATTATTGCTGATGAAAAAAACGTATTGGCTGAAAACACGACGTTTTGGCTGATAAGATGAAGTTTTTGGTGAGAAAATGAGATTTTTGGTGAAAAAAGGTGTTTTTGGCTGAACATTTTTTTTGGCTGAGAATTTTCTTTTGCCGATAACACGACGTTTCGACTGCTAAAAGCACATTTTGGGCGCGAACAGCACATTTTTGGTGAGAAAAAGAGTGTTTTGCTGAGAAAAAAGCATTTTTGCTGAAAAAAGGTCATTTTAACCCTAACAATGAGGTTTTTTGCTGATGGGATGACTTTTTTGCCAAAAACACGACATTATTGCTGATGAAAAAAACGTATTGGCTGAAAACACGACGTTTTGGCTGATAAGATGAAGTTTTTGGTGAGAAAATGAGATTTTTGGTGAAAAAAGGTATTTTTGGCTGAACATTTTTTTTGGCTGAGAATTTTCTTTTGCCGATAACACGACGTTTTCACTGCTAAAAGCACATTTTGGGCGCGAACAGCACATTTTTGGTGAGAAAAAGAGTGTTTTGCTGAGAAAAAAGCATTTTTGCTGAAAAAAGGTCATTTTAACCCTAACAATGAGGTTTTTTGCTGATGGGATGACTTTTTTGCCAAAAACACGACATTATTGCTGATGAAAAAAACGTATTGGCTGAAAACACGACGTTTTGGCTGATAAAATGAAGTTTTTGGTGAGAAAATGAGATTTTTGGTGAAAAAAGGTGTTTTTGGCTGAACATTTTTTTTTGGCTGAGAATTTTCTTTTGCCGATAACACGACGTTTTCACTGCTAAAAGCACATTTTGGGCGCGAACAGCACATTTTTGGTGAGAAAAAGAGTGTTTTGCTGAGAAAAAAGCATTTTTGCTGAAAAAAGGCCATTTTAACCCTAACAATGAGGTTTTTTGCTGATGGGATGACTTTTTTGCCAAAAACACGACATTATTGCTGATGAAAAAAACGTATTGGCTGAAAACACGACGTTTTGGTTGATAAAATGAAGTTTTTGGTGAGAAAATGAGATTTTTGGTGAAAAAAGGTGTTTTTGGCTGAACATTTTTTATTGGCTGAGAATTTTCTTTTGCCGATAACACGACGTTTTCACTGCTAAAAGCACATTTTGGGCGCGAACAGCACATTTTTGGTGAGAAAAAGAGTGTTTTGCTGAGAAAAAAGCATTTTTGCTGAAAAAAGGTCATTTTAACCTTAACAATGAGGTTTTTTGCTGATGGGATGACTTTTTTGCCAAAAACACGACATTATTGCTGATGAAAAAAACGTATTGGCTGAAAACACGACGTTTTGGCTGATAAAATGAAGTTTTTGGTGAGAAAATGAGATTTTTGGTGAAAAAAGGTGTTTTTGGCTGAACATTTTTTTTTGGCTGAGAATTTTCTTTTGCCGATAACACGACGTTTTCACTGCTAAAAGCACATTTTGGGCGCGAACAGCACATTTTTGGTGAGAAAAAGAGTGTTTTGCTGAGAAAAAAGCATTTTTGCTGAAAAAAGGTCATTTTAACCCTAACAATGAGGTTTTTTGCTGATGGGATGACTTTTTTGCCAAAAACACGACATTATTGCTGATGAAAAAAACGTATTGGCTGAAAACACGACGTTTTGGCTGATAAAATGAAGTTTTTGGTGAGAAAATGAGATTTTTGGTGAAAAAAGGTGTTTTTGGCTGAACATTTTTTTTTGGCTGAGAATTTTCTTTTGCCGATAACACGACGTTTTCACTGCTAAAAGCACATTTTGGGCGCGAACAGCACATTTTTGGTGAGAAAAAGAGTGTTTTGCTGAGAAAAAAGCATTTTTGCTGAAAAAAGGTCATTTTAACCCTAACAATGAGGTTTTTTGCTGATGGGATGACTTTTTTGCCAAAAACACGACATTATTGCTGATGAAAAAAACGTATTGGCTGAAAACACGACGTTTTGGCTGATAAAATGAAGTTTTTGGTGAGAAAATGAGATTTTTGGTGAAAAAAGGTGTTTTTGGCTGAACATTATTTTTTGGCTGAGAATTTTCTTTTGCCGATAACACGACGTTTTCACTGCTAAAAGCACATTTTGGGCGCGAACAGCACATTTTTGGTGAGAAAAAGAGTGTTTTGCTGAGAAAAAAGCATTTTTGCTGAAAAAAGGTCATTTTAACCCTAACAATGAGGTTTTTTGCTGATGGGATGACTTTTTTGCCAAAAACACGACATTATTGCTGATGAAAAAAACGTATTGGCTGAAAACACGACGTTTTGGCTGATAAAATGAAGTTTTTGGTGAGAAAATGAGATTTTTGGTGAAAAAAGGTGTTTTTGGCTGAACATTTTTTTTTGGCTGAGAATTTTCTTTTGCCGATAACACGACGTTTTCACTGCTAAAAGCACATTTTGGGCGCGAACAGCACATTTTTGGTGAGAAAAAGAGTGTTTTGCTGAGAAAAAAGCATTTTTGCTGAAAAAAGGTCATTTTAACCCTAACAATGAGGTTTTTTGCTGATGGGATGACTTTTTTGCCAAAAACACGACATTATTGCTGATGAAAAAAACGTATTGGCTGAAAACACGACGTTTTGGCTGATAAAATGAAGTTTTTGGTGAGAAAATGAGATTTTTGGTGAAAAAAGGTGTTTTTGGCTGAACATTTTTTTTTGGCTGAGAATTTTCTTTTGCCGATAACACGACGTTTTCACTGCTAAAAGCACATTTTGGTCGCGAACAGCACATTTTTGGTGAGAAAAAGAGTGTTTTGCTGAGAAAAAAGCATTTTTGCTGAAAAAAGGTCATTTTAACCCTAACAATGAGGTTTTTTGCTGATGGGATGACTTTTTTGCTAAAAACACGACATTATTGCTGATGAAAAAAACGTATTGGCTGAAAACACGACGTTTTGGCTGATAAAATGAAGTTTTTGGTGAGAAAATGAGATTTTTGGTGAAAAAAGGTGTTTTTGGCTGAACATTATTTTTTGGCTGAGAATTTTCTTTTGCCGATAACACGACGTTTTCACTGCTAAAAGCACATTTTGGGCGCGAACAGCACATTTTTGGTGAGAAAAAGAGTGTTTTGCTGAGAAAAAAGCATTTTTGCTGAAAAAAGGTCATTTTAACCCTAACAATGAGGTTTTTTGCTGATGGGATGACTTTTTTGCCAAAAACACGACATTATTGCTGATGAAAAAAAACGTATTGGCTGAAAACACGACGTTTTGGCTGATAAAATGAAGTTTTTGGTGAGAAAATGAGATTTTTGGTGAAAAAAGGTGTTTTTGGCTGAACATTTTTTTTTGGCTGAGAATTTTCTTTTGCCGATAACACGACGTTTTCACTGCTAAAAGCACATTTTGGGCGCGAACAGCACATTTTTGGTGAGAAAAAGAGTGTTTTGCTGAGAAAAAAGCATTTTTGCTGAAAAAAGGTCATTTTAACCCTAACAATGAGGTTATTTGCTGATGGGATGACTTTTTTGCCAAAAACACGACATTATTGCTGATGAAAAAAACGTATTGGCTGAAAATACGACGTTTTGGCTGATAAAATGAAGTTTTTGGTGAGAAAATGAGATTTTTGGTGAAAAAAGGTGTTTTTGGCTGAACATTTTTTTTTGGCTGAGAATTTTCTTTTGCCGATAACACGACGTTTTCACTGCTAAAAGCACATTTTGGGCGCGAACAGCACATTTTTGGTGAGAAAAAGAGTGTTTTGCTGAGAAAAAAGCATTTTTGCTGAAAAAAGGTCATTTTAACCCTAACAATGAGGTTTTTTGCTGATGGGATGACTTTTTTGCCAAAAACACGACATTATTGCTGATGAAAAAAACGTATTGGCTGAAAACACGACGTTTTGGCTGATAAAATGAAGTTTTTGGTGAGAAAATGAGATTTTTGGTGAAAAAAGGTGTTTTTGGCTGAACATTTTTTTTTGGCTGAGAATTTTCTTTTGCCGATAACACGACGTTTTCACTGCTAAAAGCATATTTTGGGCGCGAACAGCACATTTTTGGTGAGAAAAAGAGTGTTTTGCTGAGAAAAAAGCATTTTTGCTGAAAAAAGGTCATTTTAACCCTAATAATGAGGTTTTTTGCTGATGGGATGACTTTTTTGCCAAAAACACGACATTATTGCTGATGAAAAAAACGTATTGGCTGAAAACACGACGTTGTGGCTGATAAAATGAAGTTTTTGGTGAGAAAATGAGATTTTTGGTGAAAAAAGGTGTTTTTGGCTGAACATTTTTTTTTGGCTGAGAATTTTCTTTTGCCGATAACACGACGTTTTCACTGCTAAAAGCACATTTTGGGCGCGAACAGCACATTTTTGGTGAGAAAAAGAGTGTTTTGCTGAGAAAAAAGCATTTTTGCTGAAAAAAGGTCATTTTAACCCTAACAATGAGGTTTTTTGCTGATGGGATGACTTTTTTGCCAAAAACACGACATTATTGCTGATGAAAAAAAACGTATTGGCTGAAAACACGACGTTTTGGCTGATAAAATGAAGTTTTTGGTGAGAAAATGAGATTTTTGGTGAAAAAAGGTGTTTTTGGCTGAACATTATTTTTTGGCTGAGAATTTTCTTTTGCCGATAACACGACGTTTTCACTGCTAAAAGCACATTTTGGGCGCGAACAGCACATTTTTGGTGAGAAAAAGAGTGTTTTGCTGAGAAAAAAGCATTTTTGCTGAAAAAAGGTCATTTTAACCCTAACAATGAGGTTATTTGCTGATGGGATGACTTTTTTGCCAAAAACACGACATTATTGCTGATGAAAAAAACGTATTGGCTGAAAACACGACGTTTTGGCTGATAAAATGAAGTTTTTGGTGAGAAAATGAGATTTTTGGTGAAAAAAGGTGTTTTTGGCTGAACATTATTTTTTGGCTGAGAATTTTCTTTTGCCGATAACACGACGTTTTCACTGCTAAAAGCACATTTTGGGCGCGAACAGCACATTTTTGGTGAGAAAAAGAGTGTTTTGCTGAGAAAAAAGCATTTTTGCTGAAAAAAGGTCATTTTAACCCTAACAATGAGGTTTTTTGCTGATGGGATGACTTTTTTGCCAAAAACACGACATTATTGCTGATGAAAAAAAACGTATTGGCTGAAAACACGACGTTTTGGCTGATAAAATGAAGTTTTTGGTGAGAAAATGAGATTTTTGGTGAAAAAAGGTGTTTTTGGCTGAACATTTTTTTTTGGCTGAGAATTTTCTTTTGCCGATAACACGACGTTTTCACTGCTAAAAGCACATTTTGGGCGCGAACAGCACATTTTTGGTGAGAAAAAGAGTGTTTTGCTGAGAAAAAAGCATTTTTGCTGAAAAAAGGTCATTTTAACCCTAACAATGAGGTTATTTGCTGATGGGATGACTTTTTTGCCAAAAACACGACATTATTGCTGATGAAAAAAACGTATTGGCTGAAAACACGACGTTTTGGCTGATAAAATGAAGTTTTTGGTGAGAAAATGAGATTTTTGGTGAAAAAAGGTGTTTTTGGCTGAACATTTTTTTTTGGCTGAGAATTTTCTTTTGCCGATAACACGACGTTTTCACTGCTAAAAGCACATTTTGGGCGCGAACAGCACATTTTTGGTGAGAAAAAGAGTGTTTTGCTGAGAAAAAAGCATTTTTGCTGAAAAAAGGTCATTTTAACCCTAACAATGAGGTTTTTTGCTGATGGGATGACTTTTTTGCTAAAAACACGACATTATTGCTGATGAAAAAAACGTATTGGCTGAAAACACGACGTTTTGGCTGATAAAATGAAGTTTTTGTTGAGAAAATGAGATTTTTGGTGAAAAAAGGTGTTTTTGGCTGAACATTATTTTTTGGCTGAGAATTTTCTTTTGCCGATAACACGACGTTTTCACTGCTAAAAGCACATTTTGGGCGCGAACAGCACATTTTTGGTGAGAAAAAGAGTGTTTTGCTGAGAAAAAAGCATTTTTGCTGAAAAAAGGTCATTTTAACCCTAACAATGAGGTTTTTTGCTGATGGGATGACTTTTTTGCCAAAAACACGACATTATTGCTGATGAAAAAAACGTATTGGCTGAAAACACGACGTTTTGGCTGATAAAATGAAGTTTTTGGTGAGAAAATGAGATTTTTGGTGAAAAAAGGTGTTTTTGGCTGAACATTTTTTTTTGGCTGAGAATTTTCTTTTGCCGATAACACGACGTTTTCACTGCTAAAAGCATATTTTGGGCGCGAACAGCACATTTTTGGTGAGAAAAAGAGTGTTTTGCTGAGAAAAAAGCATTTTTGCTGAAAAAAGGTCATTTTAACCCTAATAATGAGGTTTTTTGCTGATGGGATGACTTTTTTGCCAAAAACACGACATTATTGCTGATGAAAAAAACGTATTGGCTGAAAACACGACGTTGTGGCTGATAAAATGAAGTTTTTGGTGAGAAAATGAGATTTTTGGTGAAAAAAGGTGTTTTTGGCTGAACATTTTTTTTTGGCTGAGAATTTTCTTTTGCCGATAACACGACGTTTTCACTGCTAAAAGCACATTTTGGGCGCGAACAGCACATTTTTGGTGAGAAAAAGAGTGTTTTGCTGAGAAAAAAGCATTTTTGCTGAAAAAAGGTCATTTTAACCCTAACAATGAGGTTTTTTGCTGATGGGATGACTTTTTTGCCAAAAACACGACGTTATTGCTGGTGAAAACAACGTATTGGCTGAAAACACGACGTTTTGGCTGATAAAATGAAGTTTTTGGTGAGAAAATGAGATTTTTGGTGAAAAAAGGTGTTTTTGGCTGAACATTATTTTTTGGCTGAGAATTTTCTTTTGCCGATAACACGACGTTTTCACTGCTAAAAGCACATTTTGGGCGCGAACAGCACATTTTTGGTGAGAAAAAGAGTGTTTTGCTGAGAAAAAAGCATTTTTGCTGAAAAAAGGTCATTTTAACCCTAACAATGAGGTTTTTTGCTGATGGGATGACTTTTTTGCCAAAAACACGACATTATTGCTGATGAAAAAAACGTATTGGCTGAAAACACGACGTTTTGGCTGATAAAATGAAGTTTTTGGTGAGAAAATGAGATTTTTGGTGAAAAAAGGTGTTTTTGGCTGAACATTTTTTTTTGGCTGAGAATTTTCTTTTGCCGATAACACGACGTTTTCACTGCTAAAAGCATATTTTGGGCGCGAACAGCACATTTTTGGTGAGAAAAAGAGTGTTTTGCTGAGAAAAAAGCATTTTTGCTGAAAAAAGGTCATTTTAACCCTAATAATGAGGTTTTTTGCTGATGGGATGACTTTTTTGCCAAAAACACGACATTATTGCTGATGAAAAAAACGTATTGGCTGAAAACACGACGTTGTGGCTGATAAAATGAAGTTTTTGGTGAGAAAATGAGATTTTTGGTGAAAAAAGGTGTTTTTGGCTGAACATTTTTTTTTGGCTGAGAATTTTCTTTTGCCGATAACACGACGTTTTCACTGCTAAAAGCACATTTTGGGCGCGAACAGCACATTTTTGGTGAGAAAAAGAGTGTTTTGCTGAGAAAAAAGCATTTTTGCTGAAAAAAGGTCATTTTAACCCTAACAATGAGGTTTTTTGCTGATGGGATGACTTTTTTGCCAAAAACACGACATTATTGCTGATGAAAAAAACGTATTGGCTGAAAACACGACGTTTTGGCTGATAAAATGAAGTTTTTGGTGAGAAAATGAGATTTTTGGTGAAAAAAGGTGTTTTTGGCTGAACATTATTTTTTGGCTGAGAATTTTCTTTTGCCGATAACACGACGTTTTCACTGCTAAAAGCACATTTTGGGCGCGAACAGCACATTTTTGGTGAGAAAAAGAGTGTTTTGCTGAGAAAAAAGCATTTTTGCTGAAAAAAGGTCATTTTAACCCTAACAATGAGGTTTTTTGCTGATGGGATGACTTTTTTGCCAAAAACACGACATTATTGCTGATGAAAAAAACGTATTGGCTGAAAACACGACGTTTTGGCTGATAAAATGAAGTTTTTGGTGAGAAAATGAGATTTTTGGTGAAAAAAGGTGTTTTTGGCTGAACATTATTTTTGGCTGAGAATTTTCTTTTGCCGATAACACGACGTTTTCACTGCTAAAAGCACATTTTGGGCGCGAACAGCACATTTTTGGTGAGAAAAAGAGTGTTTTGCTGAGAAAAAAGCATTTTTGCTGAAAAAAGGTCATTTAAACCCTAACAATGAGGTTTTTTGCTGATGGCATGACTTTTTTGCCAAAAACACGACATTATTGCTGATGAAAAAAACGTATTGGCTGAAAACACGACGTTTTGGCTGATAAAATGAAGTTTTTGGTGAGAAAATGAGATTTTTGGTGAAAAAAGGTGTTTTTGGCTGAACATTTTTTTTTGGCTGAGAATTTTCTTTTGCCGATAACACGACGTTTTCACTGCTAAAAGCATATTTTGGGCGCGAACAGCACATTTTTGGTGAGAAAAAAGGGTGTTTTGCTGAGAAAAAAGCATTTTTGCTGAAAAAAGGTCATTTTAACCCTAACAATGAGGTTTTTTGCTGATGGGATGACTTTTTTGCCAAAAACACGACATTATTGCTGATGAAAAAAACGTATTGGCTGAAAACACGACGTTTTGGCTGATAAAATGAAGTTTTTGGTGAGAAAATGAGATTTTTGGTGAAAAAAGGTGTTTTTTTGCTGAACATTTTTTTTTGGCTGAGAATTTTCTTTTGCCGATAACACGACGTTTTCACTGCTAAAAGCACATTTTGGGCGCGAACAGCACATTTTTGGTGAGAAAAAGAGTGTTTTGCTGAGAAAAAAGCATTTTTGCTGAAAAAAGGTCATTTTAACCCTAACAATGAGGTTTTTTGCTGATGGGATGACTTTTTTGCCAAAAACACGACATTATTGCTGATGAAAAAAACGTATTGGCTGAAAACACGACGTTTTGGCTGATAAAATGAAGTTTTTGGTGAGAAAATGAGATTTTTGGTGAAAAAAGGTGTTTTTTTGCTGAACATTTTTTTTTGGCTGAGAATTTTCTTTTGCCGATAACACGACGTTTTCACTGCTAAAAGCACATTTTGGGCGCGAACAGCACATTTTTGGTGAGAAAAAGAGTGTTTTGCTGAGAAAAAAGCATTTTTGCTGAAAAAAGGTCATTTTAACCCTAACAATGAGGTTTTTTGCTGATGGCATGACTTTTTTGCCAAAAACACGACATTATTGCTGATGAAAAAAACGTATTGGCTGAAAACACGACGTTTTGGCTGATAAAATGAAGTTTTTGGTGAGAAAATGAGATTTTTGGTGAAAAAAGGTGTTTTTGGCTGAACATTTTTTTTTGGCTGAGAATTTTCTTTTGCCGATAACACGACGTTTTCACTGCTAAAAGCACATTTTGGGCGCGAACAGCACATTTTTGGTGAGAAAAAGAGTGTTTTGCTGAGAAAAAAGCATTTTTGCTGAAAAAAGGTCATTTTAACCCTAACAATGAGGTTTTTTGCTGATGGGATGACTTTTTTGCCAAAAACACGACATTATTGCTGATGAAAAAAACGTATTGGCTGAAAACACGACGTTTTGGCTGATAAAATGAAGTTTTTGGTGAGAAAATGAGATTTTTGGTGAAAAAAGGTGTTTTTGGCTGAACATTTTTTTTTGGCTGAGAATTTTCTTTTGCCGATAACACGACGTTTTCACTGCTAAAAGCACATTTTGGGCGCGAACAGCACATTTTTGGTGAGAAAGAGAGTGTTTTGCTGAGAAAAAAGCATTTTTGCTGAAAAAAGGTCATTTTAACCCTAACAATGAGGTTTTTTGCTGATGGCATGACTTTTTTGCCAAAAACACGACATTATTGCTGATGAAAAAAACGTATTGGCTGAAAACACGACGTTTTGGCTGATAAAATGAAGTTTTTGGTGAGAAAATGAGATTTTTGGTGAAAAAAGGTGTTTTTGGCTGAACATTTTTTTTTGGCTGAGAATTTTCTTTTGCCGATAACACGACGTTTTCACTGCTAAAAGCACATTTTGGGCGCGAACAGCACATTTTTGGTGAGAAAAAGAGTGTTTTGCTGAGAAAAAAGCATTTTTGCTGAAAAAAGGTCATTTTAACCCTAACAATGAGGTTTTTTGCTGATGGGATGACTTTTTTGCCAAAAACACGACATTATTGCTGATGAAAAAAACGTATTGGCTGAAAACACGACGTTTTGGCTGATAAAATGAAGTTTTTGGTGAGAAAATGAGATTTTTGGTGAAAAAAGGTGTTTTTTTGCTGAACATTTTTTTTTGGCTGAGAATTTTCTTTTGCCGATAACACGACGTTTTCACTGCTAAAAGCACATTTTGGGCGCGAACAGCACATTTTTGGTGAGAAAAAGAGTGTTTTGCTGAGAAAAAAGCATTTTTGCTGAAAAAAGGTCATTTTAACCCTAACAATGAGGTTTTTTGCTGATGGGATGACTTTTTTGCCAAAAACACGACATTATTGCTGATGAAAAAAACGTATTGGCTGAAAACACGACGTTTTGGCTGATAAAATGAAGTTTTTGGTGAGAAAATGAGATTTTTGGTGAAAAAAGGTGTTTTTGGCTGAACATTTTTTTTTGGCTGAGAATTTTCTTTTGCCGATAACACGACGTTTTCACTGCTAAAAGCACATTTTGGGCGCGAACAGCACATTTTTGGTGAGAAAGAGAGTGTTTTGCTGAGAAAAAAGCATTTTTGCTGAAAAAAGGTCATTTTAACCCTAACAATGAGGTTTTTTGCTGATGGCATGACTTTTTTGCCAAAAACACGACATTATTGCTGATGAAAAAAACGTATTGGCTGAAAACACGACGTTTTGGCTGATAAAATGAAGTTTTTGGTGAGAAAATGAGATTTTTGGTGAAAAAAGGTGTTTTTGGCTGAACATTTTTTTTTGGCTGAGAATTTTCTTTTGCCGATAACACGACGTTTTCACTGCTAAAAGCACATTTTGGGCGCGAACAGCACATTTTTGGTGAGAAAAAGAGTGTTTTGCTGAGAAAAAAGCATTTTTGCTGAAAAAAGGTCATTTTAACCCTAACAATGAGGTTTTTTGCTGATGGGATGACTTTTTTGCCAAAAACACGACATTATTGCTGATGAAAAAAACGTATTGGCTGAAAACACGACGTTTTGGCTGATAAAATGAAGTTTTTGGTGAGAAAATGAGATTTTTGGTGAAAAAAGGTGTTTTTGACTGAACATTTTTTTTTGGCTGAGAATTTTCTTTTGCCTATAACACGACGTTTTCACTGCTAAAAGCACATTTTGGGCGCGAACAGCACATTTTTGGTGAGAAAAAGAGTGTTTTGCTGAGAAAAAAGCATTTTAGCTGAAAAAAGGTCATTTTAACCCTAACAATGAGGTTTTTTGCTGATGGGATGACTTTTTTGCCAAAAACACGACATTATTGCTGATGAAAAAAACGTATTGGCCGAAAACACGACGTTTTGGCTGATAAAATGAAGTTTTTGGTGAGAAAATGAGATTTTTGGTGAAAAAAGGTGTTTTTGGCTGAACATTTTTTTTTGGCTGAGAATTTTCTTTTGCCGATAACACGACGTTTTCACTGCTAAAAGCACATTTTGGGCGCGAACAGCACAATTTTGGTGAGAAAAAGAGTGTTTTGCTGAGAAAAAAAGCATTTTTGCTGAAAAAAGGTCATTTTAACCCTAACAATGAGGTTTTTTGCTGATGGGATGACTTTTTTGCCAAAAACACGACATTATTGCTGATGAAAAAAACGTATTGGCTGAAAACACGACGTTTTGGCTGATAAAATGAAGTTTTTGGTGAGAAAATGAGATTTTTGGTGAAAAAAGGTGTTTTTAGCTGAACATTTTTTTTTGGCTGAGAATTTTCTTTTGCCGATAACACGACGTTTTCACTGCTAAAAGCACATTTTGGGCGCGAACAGCACATTTTTGGTGAGAAAAAGGGTGTTTTGCTGAGAAAAAAGCATTTTTGCTGAAAAAAGGTCATTTTAACCCTAACAATGAGGTTTTTTGCTGATGGGATGACTTTTTTGCCAAAAACACGACATTATTGCTGATGAAAAAAACGTATTGGCTGAAAACACGACGTTTTGGCTGATAAAATGAAGTTTTTGGTGAGAAAATGAGATTTTTGGTGAAAAAAGGTGTTTTTGGCTGAACATTTTTTTTTGGCTGAGAATTTTCTTTTGCCGATAACACGACGTTTTCACTGCTTAAAGCACATTTTGGGGGCGAACAGCACATTTTTGGTGAGAAAAAGAGTGTTTTGCTGAGAAAAAAAGCATTTTTGCTGAAAAAAGGTCATTTTAACCCTAACAATGAGGTTTTTTGCTGATGGGATGACTTTTTTGCCAAAAACACGACATTATTGCTGATGAAAAAAACGTATTGGCTGAAAACACGACGTTTTGGCTGATAAAATGAAGTTTTTGGTGAGAAAATGAGATTTTTGGTGAAAAAAGGTGTTTTTGGCTGAACATTTTTTTTTGCCTGAGAATTTTCTTTTGCCGATAACACGACGTTTTCACTGCTAAAAGCACATTTTGGGCGCGAACAGCACATTTTTGGTGAGAAAAAGAGTGTTTTGCTGAGAAAAAAGCATTTTTGCTGAAAAAAGGTCATTTTAACCCTAACAATGAGGTTTTTTGCTGATGGGATGACTTTTTTGCCAAAAACACGACATTATTGATGATGAAAAAAACGTATTGGCTGAAAACACGACGTTTTGGCTGATAAAATGAAGTTTTTGGTGAGAAAATGAGATTTTTGGTGAAAAAAGGTGTTTTTGGCTGAACATTTTTTTTTGGCTGAGAATTTTCTTTTGCCGATAACACGACGTTTTCACTGCTAAAAGCACATTTTGGGCACGAACAGCACATTTTTGGTGAGAAAAAGAGTGTTTTGCTGAGAAAAAAGCATTTTTGCTGAAAAAAGGTCATTTTAACCCTAACAATGAGGTTTTTTGCTGATGGGATGACTTTTTTGCCAAAAACACGACATTATTGCTGATGAAAAAAACGTATTGGCTGAAAACACGACGTTTTGGCTGATAAAATGAAGTTTTTGGTGAGAAAATGAGATTTTTGGTGAAAAAAGGTGTTTTTGGCTGAACATTTTTTTTTGGCTGAGAATTTTCTTTTGCCGATAACACGACGTTTTCACTGCTAAAAGCACATTTTGGGCGCGAACAGCACATTTTTGGTGAGAAAAAGGGTGTTTTGCTGAGAAAAAAGCATTTTTGCTGAAAAAAGGTCATTTTAACCCTAACAATGAGGTTTTTTGCTGATGGGATGACTTTTTTGCCAAAAACACGACATTATTGCTGATGAAAAAAACGTATTGGCTGAAAACACGACGTTTTGGCTGATAAAATGAAGTTTTTGGTGAGAAAATGAGATTTTTGGTGAAAAAAGGTGTTTTTGGCTGAACATTTTTTTTTGGCTGAGAATTTTCTTTTGCCGATAACACGACGTTTTCACTGCTAAAAGCACATTTTGGGCACGAACAGCACATTTTTGGTGAGAAAAAGAGTGTTTTGCTGAGAAAAAAGCATTTTTGCTGAAAAAAGGTCATTTTAACCCTAACAATGAGGTTTTTTGCTGATGGGATGACTTTTTTGCCAAAAACACGACATTATTGCTGATGAAAAAAACGTATTGGCTGAAAACACGACGTTTTGGCTGATAAAATGAAGTTTTTGGTGAGAAAATGAGATTTTTGGTGAAAAAAGGTGTTTTTGGCTGAACATTTTTTTTTGGCTGAGAATTTTCTTTTGCCGATAACACGACGTTTTCACTGCTAAAAGCACATTTTGGGCGCGAACAGCACATTTTTGGTGAGAAAAAGGGTGTTTTGCTGAGAAAAAAGCATTTTTGCTGAAAAAAGGTCATTTTAACCCTAACAATGAGGTTTTTTGCTGATGGGATACCTTTTTTGCCAAAAACACGACATTATTGCTGATGAAAAAAACGTATTGGCTGAAAACACGACGTTTTGGCTGATAAAATGAAGTTTTTGGTGAGAAAATGAGATTTTTGGTGAAAAAAGGTGTTTTTGGCTGAACATTTTTTTTTGGCTGAGAATTTTCTTTTGCCGATAACACGACGTTTTCACTGCTAAAAGCACATTTTGGGCACGAACAGCACATTTTTGGTGAGAAAAAGAGTGTTTTGCTGAGAAAAAAGCATTTTTGCTGAAAAAAGGTCATTTTAACCCTAACAATGAGGTTTTTTGCTGATGGGATGACTTTTTTGCCAAAAACACGACATTATTGCTGATGAAAAAAACGTATTGGCTGAAAACACGACGTTTTGGCTGATAAAATGAAGTTTTTGGTGAGAAAATGAGATTTTTGGTGAAAAAAGGTGTTTTTGGCTGAACATTTTTTTTTGGCTGAGAATTTTCTTTTGCCGATAACACGACGTTTTCACTGCTAAAAGCACATTTTGGGCGCGAACAGCACATTTTTGGTGAGAAAAAGAGTGTTTTGCTGAGAAAAAAGCATTTTTGCTGAAAAAAGGTCATTTTAACCCTAACAATGAGGTTTTTTGCTGATGGGATGACTTTTTTGCCAAAAACACGACATTATTGCTGATGAAAAAAACGTATTGGCTGAAAACACGACGTTTTGGCTGATAAAATGAAGTTTTTGGTGAGAAAATGAGATTTTTGGTGAAAAAAGGTGTTTTTGGCTGAACATTTTTTTTTGGCTGAGAATTTTCTTTTGCCGATAACACGACGTTTTCACTGCTAAAAGCACATTTTGGGCGCGAACAGCACATTTTTGGTGAGAAAAAGAGTGTTTTGCTGAGAAAAAAGCATTTTTGCTGAAAAAACGTCATTTTAACCCTAACAATGAGGTTTTTTGCTGATGGGATGACTTTTTTGCCAAAAACACGACATTATTGCTGATGAAAAAAACGTATTGGCTGAAAACACGACGTTTTGGCTGATAAAATGAAGTTTTTGGTGAGAAAATGAGATTTTTGGTGAAAAAAGGTGTTTTTGGCTGAACATTTTTTTTTGGCTGAGAATTTTCTTTTGCCGATAACACGACGTTTTCACTGCTAAAAGCACATTTTGGGCGCGAACAGCACATTTTTGGTGAGAAAAAGAGTGTTTTGCTGAGAAAAAAGCATTTTTGCTGAAAAAACGTCATTTTAACCCTAACAATGAGGTTTTTTGCTGATGGGATGACTTTTTTGCCAAAAACACGACATTATTGCTGATGAAAAAAACGTATTGGCTGAAAACACGACGTTTTGGCTGATAAAATGAAGTTTTTGGTGAGAAAATGAGATTTTTGGTGAAAAAAGGTGTTTTTGGCTGAACATTTTTTTTTGGCTGAGAATTTTCTTTCGCCGATAACACGACGTTTTCACTGCTAAAAGCCCATTTTGGGCGCGAACAGTACATTTTTGGTGAGAAAAAGAGTGTTTTGCTGAGAAAAAAGCATTTTTGCTGAAAAAAGGTCATTTTAACCCTAACAATGAGGTTTTTTGCTGATGGGATGACTTTTTTGCCAAAAACACGACATTATTGCTGATGAAAAAAACGTATTGGCTGAAAACACGACGTTTTGGCTGATAAAATGAAGTTTTTGGTGAGAAAATGAGATTTTTGGTGAAAAAAGGTATTTTTGGCTGAACATTTTTTTTTGGCTGAGAATTTTCTTCTGCCGATAACACGACGTTTTCACTGCTAAAAGCACATTTTGGGCGCGAACAGCACATTTTTGGTGAGAAAAAGAGTGTTTTGCTGAGAAAAAAGCATTTTTGCTGAAAAAAGGTCATTTTAACCCTAACAATGAGGTTTTTTGCTGATGGGATGACTTTTTTGCCAAAAACACGACATTATTGCTGATGAAAAAAACGTATTGGCTGAAAACACGACGTTTTGGCTGATAAAATGAAGTTTTTGGTTAAAAAATGAGATTTTTGGTGAAAAAAGGTGTTTTTGGCTGAACATTTTTTTTTGGCTGAGAATTTTCTTTTGCCGATAACACGACGTTTTCACTGCTAAAAGCACATTTTGGGCGCGAACAGCACATTTTTGGTGAGAAAAAGAGTGTTTTGCTGAGAAAAAAGCATTTTTGCTGAAAAAAGGTCATTTTACCCCTAACAATGAGGTTTTTTGCTGATGGGATGACTTTTTTGCCAAAAACACGACATTATTGCTGATGAAAAAAACGTATTGGCTGAAAACACGACGTTTTGGCTGATAAAATGAAGTTTTTGGTGAGAAAATGAGATTTTTGGTGAAAAAAGGTGTTTTGGCTGAACATTTTTTTTTGGCTGAGAATTTTCTTTTGCCGATAACACGACGTTTTCACTGCTAAAAGCACATTTTGGGCGCGAACAGCACATTTTTGGTGAGAAAAAGAGTTTTTTGCTGAGAAAAAAGCATTTTTGCTGAAAAAAGGTCATTTTAACCCTAACAATGAGGTTTTTTGCTGATGGGATGACTTTTTTGCCAAAAACACGACATTATTGCTGATGAAAAAAACGTATTGGCTGAAAACACGACGTTTTGGCTGATAAAATGAAGTTTTGGGTGAGAAAATGAGATTTTTGGTGAAAAAAGGTGTTTTTGGCTGAACATTTTTTTTTTAATTGAGAATTTTCTTTTGCCGATAACACGACGTTTTCACTGCTAAAAGCACATTTTGGGCGCGAACAGCACATTTTTGGTGAGAAAAAGAGTGTTTTGCTGAGAAAAAAGCATTTTTGCTGAAAAAAGGTCATTTTAACCCTAACAATGAGGTTTTTTGCTGATGGGATGACTTTTTTGCCAAAAACACGACATTATTGCTGATGAAAAAAACGTATTGGCTGAAAACACGACGTTTTGGCTGATAAAGTGAAGTTTTTGGTGAGAAAATGAGATTTTTGGTGAAAAAAGGTGTTTTTGGCTGAACATTTTTTTTTGGCTGAGAATTTTCTTTTGCCGATAACACGACGTTTTCACTGCTAAAAGCACATTTTGGGCGCGAACAGCACATTTTTGGTGAGAAAAAGAGTGTTGTGCTGAGAAAAAAGCATTTTCGCTGAAAAAAGGTCATTTTAACCCTAACAATGAGGTTTTTTGCTGATGGGATGACTTTTTTGCCAAAAACACGACATTATTGCTGATGAAAAAAACGTATTGGCTGAAAACACGACGTTTTGGCTGATAAAATGAAGTTTTTGGTGAGAAAATGAGATTTTTGGTGAAAAAAGGTGTTTTTGGCTGAACATTTTTTTTTGGCTGAGAATTTTCTTTTGCCGATAACACGACGTTTTCACTGCTAAAAGCACATTTTGGGCGCGAACAGCACATTTTTGGTGAGAAAAAGAGTGTTTTGCTGAGAAAAAAGCATTTTTGCTGAAAAAAGGTCATTTTAACCCTAACAATGAGGTTTTTTGCTGATGGGATGACTTTTTTGCCAAAAACACGACATTATTGCTGATGAAAAAAACGTATTGGCTGAAAACACGACGTTTTGGCTGATAAAATGAAGTTTTTGGTGAGAAAATGAGATTTTTGGTGAAAAAAGGTGTTTTTGGCTGAGAATTTTCTTTTGCCGATAACACGACGTTTTCACTGCTTAAAGCACATTTTGGGCGCGAACAGTACATTTTTGGTGAGAAAAAGAGTGTTTTGCTGAGAAAAAAGCATTTTTGCTGAAAAAAGGTCATTTTAACCCTAACAATGAGGTTTTTTGCTGATGGGATGCCTTTTTTGCCAAAAACACGACATTATTGCTGATGAAAAAAACGTATTGGCTGAAAACACGACGTTTTGGCTGATAAAATGAAGTTTTTGGTGAGAAAAATGAGATTTTTGGTGAAAAAAGGTGTTTTTGGCTAAACATTTTTTTTTGGCTGAGAATTTTCTTTTGCCGATAACACGACGTTTTCACTGCTAAAAGCACATTTTGGGCGCGAACAGCACATTTTTGGTGAGAAAAAGAGTGTTTTGCTGAGAAAAAAGCATTTTTGCTGAAAAAAGGTCATTTTAACCCTAACAATGAGGTTTTTTGCTGATGGGATGACTTTTTTGCCAAAAACACCACATTATTGCTGATGAAAAAAACGTATTGGCTGAAAACACGACGTTTTGGCTGATAAAATGAAGTTTTTGGTGAGAAAATGAGATTTTTGGTGAAAAAAGGTGTTTTTGGCTGAACATTTTTTTTTGGCTGAGAATTTTCTTTTGCCGATAACACGACGTTTTCACTGCTAAAAGCACATTTTGGGCGCGAACAGCACATTTTTGGTGAGAAAAAGAGTGTTTTGCTGAGAAAAAAGCATTTTTGCTGAAAAAAGGTCATTTTAACCCTAACAATGAGGTTTTTTGCTGATGGGATGACTTTTTTGCCAAAAACACCACATTATTGCTGATGAAAAAAACGTATTGGCTGAAAACACGACGTTTTGGCTGATAAAATGAAGTTTTTGGTGAGAAAATGAGGTTTTTGGTGAAAAAAGGTGTTTTTGGCTGAACATTCTTTTTTGGCTGAGAATTTTCTTTTGCCGATAACACGACGTTTTCACTGCTAAAAGCACATTTTGGGCGCGAACAGCACATTTTTGGTGAGAAAAAGAGTGTTTTGCTGAGAAAAAAGCATTTTCGCTGAAAAAAGGTCATTTTAACCCTAACAATGAGGTTTTTTGCTGATGGGATGACTTTTTTGCCAAAAGCACGACATTATTGCTGATGAAAAATACGTATTGGCTGAAAACACGACGTTTTGGCTGATAAAATGAAGTTTTTGGTGAGAAAATGAGATTTTTGGTGAAAAAAGGTGTTTTTGGCTGAACATTCTTTTTTGGCTGAGAATTTTCTTTTGCCGATAACACGACGTTTTCACTGCTAAAAGCACATTTTGGGCGCGAACAGCACATTTTTGGTGAGAAAAAGAGTGTTTTGCTGAGAAAAAAGCATTTTCGCTGAAAAAAGGTCATTTTAACCCTAACAATGAGGTTTTTTGCTGATGGGATGACTTTTTTGCCAAAAGCACGACATTATTGCTGATGAAAAATACGTATTGGCTGAAAACACGACGTTTTGGCTGATAAAATGAAGTTTTTGGTGAGAAAATGAGATTTTTGGTGAAAAAAGGTGTTTTTGGCTGAACATTTTTTTTTGGCTGAGAATTTTCTTTTGCCGATAACACGACGTTTTCACTGCTAAAAGCACATTTTGGGCGCGAACAGCACATTTTTGGTGAGAAAAAGAGTGTTTTGCTGAGAAAAAAGCATTTTTGCTGAAAAAAGGTCATTTTAACCCTAACAATGAGGTTTTTTGCTGATGGGATGACTTTTTTGCCAAAAACACGACATTATTGCTGATGAAAAAAACGTATTGGCTGAAAACACGACGTTTTGGCTGATAAAATGAAGTTTTTGGTGAGAAAAATGAGATTTTTGGTGAAAAAAGGTGTTTTTGGCTGAACATTTTTTTTTGGCTGAGAATTTTCTTTTGCCGATAACACGACGTTTTCACTGCTAAAAGAACATTTTGGGCGCGAACAGCACATTTTTGGTGAGAAAAAAAGTGTTTTGCTGAGAAAAAAGCATTTTTGCTGAAAAAAGGTCATTTTAACCCTAACAATGAGGTTTTTTGCTGATGGGATGACTTTTTTGCCAAAAACACGACATTATTGCTGATGAAAAAAACGTATTGGCTGAAAACACGACGTTTTGGCTGATAAAATGAAGTTTTTGGTGAGAAAATGAGATTTTTGGTGAAAAAAGGTGTTTTTGGCTGAACATTTTTTTTTGGCTGAGAATTTTCTTTTGCCGATAACACGACGTTTTCACTGCTAAAAGCACATTTTGGGCGCGAACAGCACATTTTTGGTGAGAAAAAGAGTGTTTTGCTGAGAAAAAAGCATTTTTGCTGAAAAAAGGTCATTTTAACCCTAACAATGAGGTTTTTTGCTGATGGGATGACTTTTTTGCCAAAAACACCACATTATTGCTGATGAAAAAAACGTATTGGCTGAAAACACGACGTTTTGGCTGATAAAATGAAGTTTTTGGTGAGAAAATGAGATTTTTGGTGAAAAAAGGTGTTTTTGGCTGAACATTCTTTTTTGGCTGAGAATTTTCTTTTGCCGATAACACGACGTTTTCACTGCTAAAAGTACATTTTGGGCGCGAACAGCACATTTTTGGTGAGAAAAAGAGTGTTTTGCTTAGAAAAAAGCATTTTTGCTGAAAAAAGGTCATTTTAACCCTAACAATGAGGTTTTTTGCTGATGGGATGACTTTTTTGCCAAAAACACCACATTATTGCTGATGAAAAAAACGTATTGGCTGAAAACACGACGTTTTGGCTGATAAAATGAAGTTTTTGGTGAGAAAATGAGATTTTTGGTGAAAAAAGGTGTTTTTGGCTGAACATTTTTTTTTGGCTGAGAATTTTCTTTTGCCGATAACACGACGTTTTCACTGCTAAAAGCACATTTTGGGCGCGAACAGCACATTTTTGGTGAGAAAAAGAGTGTTTTGCTGAGAAAAAAGCATTTTTGCTGAAAAAAGGTCATTTTAACCCTAACAATGAGGTTTTTTGCTGATGGGATGACTTTTTTGCCAAAAACACCACATTATTGCTGATGAAAAAAACGTATTGGCTGAAAACACGACGTTTTGGCTGATAAAATGAAGTTTTTGGTGAGAAAATGAGATTTTTGGTGAAAAAAGGTGTTTTTGGCTGAACATTCTTTTTTGGCTGAGAATTTTCTTTTGCCGATAACACGACGTTTTCACTGCTAAAAGTACATTTTGGGCGCGAACAGCACATTTTTGGTGAGAAAAAGAGTGTTTTGCTTAGAAAAAAGCATTTTTGCTGAAAAAAGGTCATTTTAACCCTAACAATGAGGTTTTTTGCTGATGGGATGACTTTTTTGCCAAAAACACGACATTATTGCTGATGAAAAAAACGTATTGGCTGAAAACACGACGTTTTGGCTGATAAAATGAAGTTTTTGGTGAGAAAATGAGATTTTTGGTGAAAAAAGGTGTTTTTGGCTGAACATTCTTTTTTGGCTGAGAATTTTCTTTTGCCGATAACACGACGTTTTCACTGCTAAAAGCACATTTTGGGCGCGAACAGCACATTTTTGGTGAGAAAAAGAGTGTTTTGCTGAGAAAAAAGCATTTTTGCTGAAAAAAGGTCATTTTAACCCTAACAATGAGGTTTTTTGCTGATGGGATGACTTTTTTGCCAAAAACACCACATTATTGCTGATGAAAAAAACGTATTGGCTGAAAACACGACGTTTTGGCTGATAAAATGAAGTTTTTGGTGAGAAAATGAGATTTTTGGTGAAAAAAGGTGTTTTTGGCTGAACATTCTTTTTTGGCTGAGAATTTTCTTTTGCCGATAACACGACGTTTTCACTGCTAAAAGTACATTTTGGGCGCGAACAGCACATTTTTGGTGAGAAAAAGAGTGTTTTGCTTAGAAAAAAGCATTTTTGCTGAAAAAAGGTCATTTTAACCCTAACAATGAGGTTTTTTGCTGATGGGATGACTTTTTTGCCAAAAACACCACATTATTGCTGATGAAAAAAACGTATTGGCTGAAAACACGACGTTTTGGCTGATAAAATGAAGTTTTTGGTGAGAAAATGAGATTTTTGGTGAAAAAAGGTGTTTTTGGCTGAACATTCTTTTTTGGCTGAGAATTTTCTTTTGCCGATAACACGACGTTTTCACTGCTAAAAGCACATTTTGGGCGCGAACAGCACATTTTTGGTGAGAAAAAGAGTGTTTTGCTGAGAAAAAAGCATTTTTGCTGAAAAAAGGTCATTTTAACCCTAACAATGAGGTTTTTTGCTGATGGGATGACTTTTTTGCCAAAAACACCACATTATTGCTGATGAAAAAAACGTATTGGCTGAAAACACGACGTTTTGGCTGATAAAATGAAGTTTTTGGTGAGAAAATGAGATTTTTGGTGAAAAAAGGTGTTTTTGGCTGAACATTCTTTTTTGGCTGAGAATTTTCTTTTGCCGATAACACGACGTTTTCACTGCTAAAAGCACATTTTGGGCGCGAACAGCACATTTTTGGTGAGAAAAAGAGTGTTTTGCTGAGAAAAAAGCATTTTTGCTGAAAAAAGGTCATTTTAACCCTAACAATGAGGTTTTTTGCTGATGGGATGACTTTTTTGCCAAAAACACCACATTATTGCTGATGAAAAAAACGTATTGGCTGAAAACACGACGTTTTGGCTGATAAAATGAAGTTTTTGGTGAGAAAATGAGATTTTTGGTGAAAAAAGGTGTTTTTGGCTGAACATTCTTTTTTGGCTGAGAATTTTCTTTTGCCGATAACACGACGTTTTCACTGCTAAAAGTACATTTTGGGCGCGAACAGCACATTTTTGGTGAGAAAAAGAGTGTTTTGCTTAGAAAAAAGCATTTTTGCTGAAAAAAGGTCATTTTAACCCTAACAATGAGGTTTTTTGCTGATGGGATGACTTTTTTGCCAAAAACACCACATTATTGCTGATGAAAAAAACGTATTGGCTGAAAACACGACGTTTTGGCTGATAAAATGAAGTTTTTGGTGAGAAAATGAGATTTTTGGTGAAAAAAGGTGTTTTTGGCTGAACTTTCTTTTTTGGCTGAGAATTTTCTTTTGCCGATAACACGACGTTTTCACTGCTAAAAGCACATTTTGGGCGCGAACAGCACATTTTTGGTGAGAAAAAGAGTGTTTTGCTGAGAAAAAAGCATTTTTGCTGAAAAAAGGTCATTTTAACCCTAACAATGAGGTTTTTTGCTGATGGGATGACTTTTTTGCCAAAAACACCACATTATTGCTGATGAAAAAAACGTATTGGCTGAAAACACGACGTTTTGGCTGATAAAATGAAGTTTTTGGTGAGAAAATGAGATTTTTGGTGAAAAAAGGTGTTTTTGGCTGAACATTCTTTTTTGGCTGAGAATTTTCTTTTGCCGATAACACGACGTTTTCACTGCTAAAAGCACATTTTGGGCGCGAACAGCACATTTTTGGTGAGAAAAAGAGTGTTTTGCTGAGAAAAAAGCATTTTTGCTGAAAAAAGGTCATTTTAACCCTAACAATGAGGTTTTTTGCTGATGGGATGACTTTTTTGCCAAAAACACCACATTATTGCTGATGAAAAAAACGTATTGGCTGAAAACACGACGTTTTGGCTGATAAAATGAAGTTTTTGGTGAGAAAATGAGATTTTTGGTGAAAAAAGGTGTTTTTGGCTGAACATTCTTTTTTGGCTGAGAATTTTCTTTCGCCGATAACACGACGTTTTCACTGCTAAAAGTACATTTTGGGCGCGAACAGCACATTTTTGGTGAGAAAAAGAGTGTTTTGCTGAGAAAAAAGCATTTTTGCTGAAAAAAGGTCATTTTAACCCTAACAATGAGGTTTTTTGCTGATGGGATGACTTTTTTCCCAAAAACACGACATTATTGCTGATGAAAAAAACGTGTTGGCTGAAAACACGACGTTTTGGCTAATAAAATGAAGTTTTTGGTGAGAAAAATGAGATTTTTGATGAAAAAAGGTGTTTTTGGCTAAACATTTTTTTTTGGCTGAGAATTTTCTTTTGCCTATAACACGACGTTTTCACTGCTAAAAGCACATTTTGGGCGCGAACAGCACATTTTTGGTGAGAAAAAGAGTGTTTTGCTGAGAAAAAAGCATTTTTGCTGAAAAAAGGTCATTTTAACCCTAACAATGAGGTTTTTTGCTGATGGGATGACTTTTTTCCCAAAAACACGACATTATTGCTGATGAAAAAAACGTGTTGGCTGAAAACACGACGTTTTGGCTAATAAAATGAAGTTTTTGGTGAGAAAAATGAGATTTTTGGTGAAAAAAGGTGTTTTTGGCTAAACATTTTTTTTTGGCTGAGAATTTTCTTTTGCCTATAACACGACGTTTTCACTGCTAAAAGCACATTTTGGGCGCGAACAGCACATTTTTGGTGAGAAAAAGAGTGTTTTGCTGAGAAAAAAGCATTTTTGCTGAAAAAAGGTCATTTTAACCCTAACAATGAGGTTTTTTGCTGATGGGATGACTTTTTTGCCAAAAACACGACATTATTGCTGATGAAAAAAACGTATTGGCTGAAAACACGACGTTTTGGCTGATAAAATGAAGTTTTTGGTGAGAAAATGAGATTTTTGGTGAAAAAAGGTGTTTTTGGCTGAACATTTTTTTTTGGCTGAGAATTTTCTTTTGCCGATAACACGACGTTTTCACTGCTAAAAGCACATTTTGGGCGCGAACAGCACATTTTTGGTGAGAAAAAGAGTGTTTTGCTGAGAAAAAAGCATTTTTGCTGAAAAAAGGTCATTTTAACCCTAACAATGAGGTTTTTTGCTGATGGGATGACTTTTTTCCCAAAAACACGACATTATTGCTTATGAAAAATACGTATTGGCTGAAAACACGACGTTTTGGCTGATAAAATGAAGTTTTTGGTGAGAAAAATGAGATTTTTGGTGAAAAAAGGTGTTTTTGGCTGAACATTTTTTTTTGGCTGAGAATTTTCTTTTGCCGATAACACGACGTTTTCACTGCTAAAAGCACATTTTGGGCGCGAACAGCACATTTTTGGTGAGAAAAAGAGTGTTTTGCTGAGAAAAAAGCATTTTTGCTGAAAAAAGGTCATTTTAACCCTAACAATGAGGTTTTTTGCTGATGGGATGACTTTTTTGCCAAAAACACGACATTATTGCTGATGAAAAATACGTATTGGCTGAAAACACGACGTTTTGGCTGATAAAATGAAGTTTTTGGTGAGAAAAATGAGATTTTTGGTGAAAAAAGGTGTTTTTGGCTGAACATTTTTTTTGCTGAGAATTTTCTTTTGCCGATAACACGACGTTTTCACTGCTAAAAGCACATTTTGGGCACGAACAGGACATTTTTGGTGAGAAAAAGAGTGTTTTGCTGAGAAAAAAGCATTTTTGCTGAAAAAAGGTCATTTTAATCCTAACAATGAGGTTTTTTGCTGATGGGATGACTTTTTTGCCAAAAACACCACATTAATGCTGATGAAAAAAACGTATTGGCTGAAAACACGACGTTTTGGCTGATAAAATGAAGTTTTTGGTGAGAAAATGAGATTTTTGGTGAAAAAAGGTGTTTTTGGCTGAACATTTTTTTTTGGCTGAGAATTTTCTTTTGCCGATAACACGACGTTTTCACTGCTAAAAGCACATTTTGGGCGCGAACAGCACATTTTTGGTGAGAAAAAGAGTGTTTTGCTGAGAAAAAAGCATTTTTGCTGAAAAAAGGTCATTTTAACCCTAACAATGAGGTTTTTTGCTGATGGGATGACTTTTTTGCCAAAAACACGACATTATTGCTGATGAAAAATACGTATTGGCTGAAAACACGACGTTTTGGCTGATAAAATGAAGTTTTTGGTGAGAAAATGAGATTTTTGGTGAAAAAAGGTGTTTTTGACGGAACATTTTTTTTTGGCTGAGAATTTTCTTTTGCCTATAACACGACGTTTTCACTGCTAAAAGCACATTTTGGGCGCGAACAGCACATTTTTGGTGAGAAAAAGAGTGTTTTGCTGAGAAAAAAGCATTTTTGCTGAAAAAAGGTCATTTTAACCCTAACAATGAGGTTTTTTGCTGATGGGATGACTTTTTTGCCAAAAACACGACATTATTGCTGATGAAAAAAACGTATTGGCTGAAAACACGACGTTTTGGCTGATAAAATGAAGTTTTTGGTGAGAAAATGAGATTTTTGGTGAAAAAAGGTGTTTTTAGCTGAACATTTTTTTTGCTGAGAATTTTCTTTTGCCGATAACACGACGTTTTCACTGCTAAAAGCACATTTTGGGCACGAACAGCACATTTTTGGTGAGAAAAAGAGTGTTTTGCTGAGAAAAAAGCATTTTTGCTGAAAAAAGGTCATTTTAACCCTAACAATGAGGTTTTTTGCTGATGGGATGACTTTTTTGCCAAAAACACGACATTATTGCAGATGAAAAATACGTATTGGCTGAAAACACGACGTTTTGGCTGATAAAATGAAGTTTTTGGTGAGAAAAATGAGATTTTTGGTGAAAAAAGGTGTTTTTGGCTGAACATTTTTTTTTGGCTGAGAATTTTCTTTTCCCGATAACACGACGTTTTCACTGCTAAAAGCACATTTTGGGCACGAACAACACATTTTTGGTGAGAAAAAGAGTGTTTTGCTGAGAAAAAAGCATTTTTGCTGAAAAAAGGTCATTTTAACCCTAACAATGAGGTTTTTTGCTGATGGGATGACTTTTTTGCCAAAAACACGACATTATTGCTGATGAAAAATACGTATTGGCTGAAAACACGACGTTTTGGCTGATAAAATGAAGTTTTTGGTGAGAAAATGAGATTTTTGGTGAAAAAAGGTGTTTTTGACGGAACATTTTTTTTTGGCTGAGAATTTTCTTTTGCCTATAACACGACGTTTTCACTGCTAAAAGCACATTTTGGGCGCGAACAGCACATTTTTGGTGAGAAAAAGAGTGTTTTGCTGAGAAAAAAGCATTTTTGCTGAAAAAAGGTCATTTTAACCCTAACAATGAGGTTTTTTGCTGATGGGATGACTTTTTTGCCAAAAACACGACATTATTGCTGATGAAAAAAACGTATTGGCTGAAAACACGACGTTTTGGCTGATAAAATGAAGTTTTTGGTGAGAAAATGAGATTTTTGGTGAAAAAAGGTGTTTTTAGCTGAACATTTTTTTTGCTGAGAATTTTCTTTTGCCGATAACACGACGTTTTCACTGCTAAAAGCACATTTTGGGCACGAACAGCACATTTTTGGTGAGAAAAAGAGTGTTTTGCTGAGAAAAAAGCATTTTTGCTGAAAAAAGGTCATTTTAACCCTAACAATGAGGTTTTTTGCTGATGGGATGACTTTTTTGCCAAAAACACGACATTATTGCAGATGAAAAATACGTATTGGCTGAAAACACGACGTTTTGGCTGATAAAATGAAGTTTTTGGTGAGAAAAATGAGATTTTTGGTGAAAAAAGGTGTTTTTGGCTGAACATTTTTTTTTGGCTGAGAATTTTCTTTTCCCGATAACACGACGTTTTCACTGCTAAAAGCACATTTTGGGCACGAACAACACATTTTTGGTGAGAAAAAGAGTGTTTTGCTGAGGAAAAAGCATTTTTGCTGAAAAAAGGTCATTTTAACCCTAACAATGAGGTTTTTTGCTGATGGGATGACTTTTTTGCCAAAAACACGACATTATTGCTGATGAAAAATACGTATTGGCTGAAAACACGACGTTTTGGCTGATAAAATGAAGTTTTTGGTGAGAAAATGAGATTTTTGGTGAAAAAAGGTGTTTTTGGCTGAACATTTTTTTTTGGCTGAGAATTTTCTTTTGCCGATAACACGACGTTTTCACTGCTAAAAGCACATTTTGGGCGCGAACAGCACATTTTTGGTGAGAAAAAGAGTGTTTTGCTGAGAAAAAAGCATTTTTGCTGAAATAAGGTCATTTTAACCCTAACAATGAGTTTTTTTGCTGATGGGATGACTTTTTTGCCAAAAACACGACATTATTGCTTATGAAAAAAACGTATTGGCTGAAAACACGACGTTTTGGCTGATAAAATGAAGTTTTTGGTGAGAAAATGAGATTTTTGGTAAAAAAAAGGTGTTTTTGGCTGAACATTTTTTTTTGGCTGAGAATTTTCTTTTGCCGATAACACGACGTTTTCACTGCTAAAAACACATTTTGGGCGCCAACAGCACATTTTTGGTGAGAAAAAGAGTGTTTTGCTGAGAAAAAAGCATTTTTGCTGAAAAAAGGTCATTTTAACCCTAACAATGAGGTTTTTTGCTGATGGGATGACTTTTTTGCCAAAAACACGACATTATTGCTGATGAAAAATACGTATTGGCTGAAAACACGACGTTTTGGCTGATAAAATGAAGTTTTTGGTGAGAAAAATGAGATTTTTGGTGAAAAAAGGTGTTTTTGGCTGAACATTTTTTTTTGGCTGAGAATTTTCTTTTCCCGATAACACGACGTTTTCACTGCTAAAAGCACATTTTGGGCACGAACAGCACATTTTTGGTGAGAAAAAGAGTGTTTTGCTGAGGAAAAAGCATTTTTGCTGAAAAAAGGTCATTTTAACCCTAACAATGAGGATTTTTGCTGATGGGATGACTTTTTTGCCAAAAACACGACATTATTGCTGATGAAAAATACGTATTGGCTGAAAACACGACGTTTTGGCTGATAAAATGAAGTTTTTGGTGAGAAAATGAGATTTATGGTGAAAAAAGGTGTTTTTGGCTGAACATTTTTTTTTGGCTGAGAATTTTCTTTTGCCGATAACACCACGTTTTCACTGCTAAAAACACATTTTGGGCGCCAATAGCACATTTTTGGTAAGAAAAAGAGTGTTTTGCTGAGGAAAAAGCATTTTTGCTGAAAAAAGGTCATTTTAACCCTAACAATGAGGATTTTTGCTGATGGGATGACTTTTTTGCCAAAAACACGACATTATTGCTGATGAAAAATACGTATTGGCTGAAAACACGACGTTTTGGCTGATAAAATGAAGTTTTTGGTGAGAAAAATGAGATTTTTGGTGAAAAAAGGTGTTTTTGGCTGAACATTTTTTTTTGGCTGAGAATTTTCTTTTGCCGATAACACGACGTTTTCACTGCTAAAAGCACATTTTGGGCACGAACAGCACATTTTTGGTGAGAAAAAGAGTGTTTTGCTGAGAAAAAAGCATTTTTGCTGAAAAAAGGTCATTTTAACCCTAACAATGAGGTTTTTTGCTGATGGGATGACTTTTTTGCCAAAAACACGACATTATTGCTGATGAAAAATACGTATTGGCTGAAAACACGACGTTTTGGCTGATAAAATGAAGTTTTTGGTGAGAAAATGAGATTTTTGGTGAAAAAAGGTGTTTTTGACTGAACATTTTTTTTTGGCTGAGAATTTTCTTTTGCCGATAACACGACGTTTTCACTGCTAAAAGCACATTTTGGGCGCGAACAGCACATTTTTGGTGAGAAAAAGAGTGTTTTGCTGAGAAAAAAGCATTTTTGCTGAAAAAAGGTCATTTTAACCCTAACAATGAGGTTTTTTGCTGATGGGATGACTTTTTTGCCAAAAACACGACATTATTGCTGATGAAAAAAACGTATTGGCTGAAAACACGACGTTTTGGCTGATAAAATGAAGTTTTTGGTGAGAAAATGAGATTTTTGGTGAAAAAAGGTGTTTTTGGCTGAACATTTTTTTTTGGCTGAGAATTTTCTTTTGCCGATAACACGACGTTTTCACTGCTAAAAGCACATTTTGGGCACGAGCAGCACATTTTTGGTGAGAAGAAGAGTGTTTTGCTGAGAAAAAAGCATTTTTGCTGAAAAAAAGGTCATTTTAACCCTAACAATGAGGTTTTTTGCTGATGGGATGACTTTTTTGCCAAAAACACGACATTATTGCTGATGAAAAAAACGTATTGGCTGAAAACACGACGTTTTGGCTGATAAAATGAAGTTTTTGGTGAGAAAATGAGATTTTTGGTGAAAAAATGTGTTTTTGGCTGAACATTTTTTTTTGGCTGAGAATTTTCTTTTGCCGATAACACGACGTTTTCACTGCTAAAAGCACATTTTGGGCGCGAACAGCACATTTTTGGTGAGAAAAAGAGTGTTTTGCTGAGAAAAAAGCATTTTTGCTGAAAAAAGGTCATTTTAACCCTAACAATGAGGTTTTTTGCTGATGGGATGACTTTTTTGCCAAAAACACGACATTATTGCTGATGAAAAAAACGTATTGGCTGAAAACACGACGTTTTGGCTGATAAAATGAAGTTTCTGGTGAGAAAAATGAGATTTTTGGTGAAAAAAGGTGTTTTTGGCTGAACATTTTTTTTTGGCTGAGAATTTTCTTTTGCCGATAACACGACGTTTTCACTGCTAAAAGCACATTTTGGGCGCGAACAGCACATTTTTGGTGAGAAAAAGAGTGTTTTGCTGAGAAAAAAGCATTTTTGCTGAAAAAAGGTCATTTTAACCCTAACAATGAGGTTTTTTGCTGATGGGATGACTTTTTTGCCAAAAACACGACATTATTGCTGATGAAAAAAACGTATTGGCTGAAAACACGACGTTTTGGCTGATAAAATGAAGTTTTTGGTGAGAAAATGAGATTTTTGGTGAAAAAAGGTGTTTTTGGCTGAACATTTTTTTTTGGCTGAGAATTTTCTTTTGCCTATAACACGACGTTTTCACTGCTAAAAGCACATTTTGGGCGCGAACAGCACATTTTTGGTGAGAAAAAGAGTGTTTTGCTGAGAAAAAAGCATTTTTGCTGAAAAAAGGTCATTTTAACCCTAACAATGAGGTTTTTTGCTGATGGGATGACTTTTTTGCCAAAAACACGACATTATTGCTGATGAAAAAAACGTATTGGCTGAAAACACGACGTTTTGGCTGATAAAATGAAGTTTTTGGTGAGAAAATGAGATTTTTGGTGAAAAAATGTGTTTTTGGCTGAACATTTTTTTTTGGCTGAGAATTTTCTTTTGCCGATAACACGACGTTTTCACTGCTAAAAGCACATTTTGGGCGCGAACAGCACATTTTTGGTGAGAAAAAGAGTGTTTTGCTGAGAAAAAAGCATTTTTGCTGAAAAAAGGTCATTTTAACCCTAACAATGAGGTTTTTTGCTGATGGGATGACTTTTTTGCCAAAAACACGACATTATTGCTGATGAAAAAAACGTATTGGCTGAAAACACGACGTTTTGGCTGATAAAATGAAGTTTCTGGTGAGAAAAATGAGATTTTTGGTGAAAAAAGGTGTTTTTGGCTGAACATTTTTTTTTGGCTGAGAATTTTCTTTTGCCGATAACACGACGTTTTCACTGCTAAAAGCACATTTTGGGCGCGAACAGCACATTTTTGGTGAGAAAAAGAGTGTTTTGCTGAGAAAAAAGCATTTTTGCTGAAAAAAGGTCATTTTAACCCTAACAATGAGGTTTTTTGCTGATGGGATGACTTTTTTGCCAAAAACACGACATTATTGCTGATGAAAAAAACGTATTGGCTGAAAACACGACGTTTTGGCTGATAAAATGAAGTTTTTGGTGAGAAAATGAGATTTTTGGTGAAAAAAGGTGTTTTTGGCTGAACATTTTTTTTGGCTGAGAATTTTCTTTTGCCGATAACACGACGTTTTCACTGCTAAAAGCACATTTTGGGCACGAGCAGCACATTTTTGGTGAGAAAAAGAGTGTTTTGCTGACAAAAAAGCATTTTTGCTGAAAAAAGGTCATTTTAACCCTAACAATGAGGTTTTTTGCTGATGGGATGACTTTTTTGCCAAAAACACGACATTATTGCTGATGAAAAAAACGTATTGGCTGAAAACACGACGTTTTGGCTGATAAAATGAAGTTTTTGGTGAGAAAATGAGATTTTTGGTGAAAAAAGGTGTTTTTGGCTGAACATTTTTTTTGGCTGAGAATTTTCTTTTGCCGATAACACGACGTTTTCACTGCTAAAAGCACATTTTGGGCACGAGCAGCACATTTTTGGTGAGAAAAAGAGTGTTTTGCTGACAAAAAAGCATTTTTGCTGAAAAAAGGTCATTTTAACCCTAACAATGAGGTTTTTTGCTGATGGGATGACTTTTTTGCCAAAAACACGACATTATTGCTGATGAAAAAAACGTATTGGCTGAAAACACGACGTTTTGGCTGATAAAATGAAGTTTTTGGTGAGAAAATGAGATTTTTGGTGAAAAAAGGTGTTTTTGGCTGAACATTTTTTTTTGGCTGAGAATTTTCTTTTGCCGATAACACGACGTTTTCACTGCTAAAAGCACATTTTGGGCGCGAACAGCACATTTTTGGTGAGAAAAAGAGTGTTTTGCTGAGAAAAAAGCATTTTTGCTGAAAAAAGGTCATTTTAACCCTAACAATGAGGTTTTTTGCTGATGGGATGACTTTTTTGCCAAAAACACGACATTATTGCAGATGAAAAATACGTATTGGCTGAAAACACGACGTTTTGGCTGATAAAATGAAGTTTTTGGTGAGAAAATGAGATTTTTGGTGAAAAAAGGTGTTTTTGGCTGAACATTTTTTTTTGGCTGAGAATTTTCTTTTGCCGATAACACGACGTTTTCACTGCTAAAAGCACATTTTGGGCGCGAACAGCACATTTTTGGTGAGAAAAAGAGTGTTTTGCTGAGGAAAAAGCATTTTTGCTGAAAAAAGGTCATTTTAACCCTAACAATGAGGATTTTTGCTGATGGGATGACTTTTTTGCCAAAAACACGACATTATTGCTGATGAAAAATACGTATTGGCTGAAAACACGACGTTTTGGCTGATAAAATGAAGTTTTTGGTGAGAAAAATGAGATTTTTGGTGAAAAAAGGTGTTTTTGGCTGAACATTTTTTTTTGGCTGAGAATTTTCTTTTGCCGATAACACGACGTTTTCACTGCTAAAAGCACATTTTGGGCACGAACAGCACATTTTTGGTGAGAAAAAGAGTGTTTTGCTGAGAAAAAAGCATTTTTGCTGAAAAAAGGTCATTTTAACCCTAACAATGAGGTTTTTTGCTGATGGGATGACTTTTTTGCCAAAAACACGACATTATTGCTGATGAAAAATACGTATTGGCTGAAAACACGACGTTTTGGCTGATAAAATGAAGTTTTTGGTGAGAAAATGAGATTTTTGGTGAAAAAAGGTGTTTTTGACTGAACATTTTTTTTTGGCTGAGAATTTTCTTTTGCCGATAACACGACGTTTTCACTGCTAAAAGCACATTTTGGGCGCGAACAGCACATTTTTGGTGAGAAAAAGAGTGTTTTGCTGAGAAAAAAGCATTTTTGCTGAAAAAAGGTCATTTTAACCCTAACAATGAGGTTTTTTGCTGATGGGATGACTTTTTTGCCAAAAACACGACATTATTGCTGATGAAAAAAACGTATTGGCTGAAAACACGACGTTTTGGCTGATAAAATGAAGTTTTTGGTGAGAAAATGAGATTTTTGGTGAAAAAAGGTGTTTTTGGCTGAACATTTTTTTTTGGCTGAGAATTTTCTTTTGCCGATAACACGACGTTTTCACTGCTAAAAGCACATTTTGGGCACGAGCAGCACATTTTTGGTGAGAAGAAGAGTGTTTTGCTGAGAAAAAAGCATTTTTGCTGAAAAAAAGGTCATTTTAACCCTAACAATGAGGTTTTTTGCTGATGGGATGACTTTTTTGCCAAAAACACGACATTATTGCTGATGAAAAAAACGTATTGGCTGAAAACACGACGTTTTGGCTGATAAAATGAAGTTTTTGGTGAGAAAATGAGATTTTTGGTGAAAAAATGTGTTTTTGGCTGAACATTTTTTTTTGGCTGAGAATTTTCTTTTGCCGATAACACGACGTTTTCACTGCTAAAAGCACATTTTGGGCGCGAACAGCACATTTTTGGTGAGAAAAAGAGTGTTTTGCTGAGAAAAAAGCATTTTTGCTGAAAAAAGGTCATTTTAACCCTAACAATGAGGTTTTTTGCTGATGGGATGACTTTTTTGCCAAAAACACGACATTATTGCTGATGAAAAAAACGTATTGGCTGAAAACACGACGTTTTGGCTGATAAAATGAAGTTTCTGGTGAGAAAAATGAGATTTTTGGTGAAAAAAGGTGTTTTTGGCTGAACATTTTTTTTTGGCTGAGAATTTTCTTTTGCCGATAACACGACGTTTTCACTGCTAAAAGCACATTTTGGGCGCGAACAGCACATTTTTGGTGAGAAAAAGAGTGTTTTGCTGAGAAAAAAGCATTTTTGCTGAAAAAAGGTCATTTTAACCCTAACAATGAGGTTTTTTGCTGATGGGATGACTTTTTTGCCAAAAACACGACATTATTGCTGATGAAAAAAACGTATTGGCTGAAAACACGACGTTTTGGCTGATAAAATGAAGTTTTTGGTGAGAAAATGAGATTTTTGGTGAAAAAAGGTGTTTTTGGCTGAACATTTTTTTTTGGCTGAGAATTTTCTTTTGCCTATAACACGACGTTTTCACTGCTAAAAGCACATTTTGGGCGCGAACAGCACATTTTTGGTGAGAAAAAGAGTGTTTTGCTGAGAAAAAAGCATTTTTGCTGAAAAAAGGTCATTTTAACCCTAACAATGAGGTTTTTTGCTGATGGGATGACTTTTTTGCCAAAAACACGACATTATTGCTGATGAAAAAAACGTATTGGCTGAAAACACGACGTTTTGGCTGATAAAATGAAGTTTTTGGTGAGAAAATGAGATTTTTGGTGAAAAAATGTGTTTTTGGCTGAACATTTTTTTTTGGCTGAGAATTTTCTTTTGCCGATAACACGACGTTTTCACTGCTAAAAGCACATTTTGGGCGCGAACAGCACATTTTTGGTGAGAAAAAGAGTGTTTTGCTGAGAAAAAAGCATTTTTGCTGAAAAAAGGTCATTTTAACCCTAACAATGAGGTTTTTTGCTGATGGGATGACTTTTTTGCCAAAAACACGACATTATTGCTGATGAAAAAAACGTATTGGCTGAAAACACGACGTTTTGGCTGATAAAATGAAGTTTCTGGTGAGAAAAATGAGATTTTTGGTGAAAAAAGGTGTTTTTGGCTGAACATTTTTTTTTGGCTGAGAATTTTCTTTTGCCGATAACACGACGTTTTCACTGCTAAAAGCACATTTTGGGCGCGAACAGCACATTTTTGGTGAGAAAAAGAGTGTTTTGCTGAGAAAAAAGCATTTTTGCTGAAAAAAGGTCATTTTAACCCTAACAATGAGGTTTTTTGCTGATGGGATGACTTTTTTGCCAAAAACACGACATTATTGCTGATGAAAAAAACGTATTGGCTGAAAACACGACGTTTTGGCTGATAAAATGAAGTTTTTGGTGAGAAAATGAGATTTTTGGTGAAAAAAGGTGTTTTTGGCTGAACATTTTTTTTGGCTGAGAATTTTCTTTTGCCGATAACACGACGTTTTCACTGCTAAAAGCACATTTTGGGCACGAGCAGCACATTTTTGGTGAGAAAAAGAGTGTTTTGCTGACAAAAAAGCATTTTTGCTGAAAAAAGGTCATTTTAACCCTAACAATGAGGTTTTTTGCTGATGGGATGACTTTTTTGCCAAAAACACGACATTATTGCTGATGAAAAAAACGTATTGGCTGAAAACACGACGTTTTGGCTGATAAAATGAAGTTTTTGGTGAGAAAATGAGATTTTTGGTGAAAAAAGGTGTTTTTGGCTGAACATTTTTTTTGGCTGAGAATTTTCTTTTGCCGATAACACGACGTTTTCACTGCTAAAAGCACATTTTGGGCACGAGCAGCACATTTTTGGTGAGAAAAAGAGTGTTTTGCTGACAAAAAAGCATTTTTGCTGAAAAAAGGTCATTTTAACCCTAACAATGAGGTTTTTTGCTGATGGGATGACTTTTTTGCCAAAAACACGACATTATTGCTGATGAAAAAAACGTATTGGCTGAAAACACGACGTTTTGGCTGATAAAATGAAGTTTTTGGTGAGAAAATGAGATTTTTGGTGAAAAAAGGTGTTTTTGGCTGAACATTTTTTTTTGGCTGAGAATTTTCTTTTGCCGATAACACGACGTTTTCACTGCTAAAAGCACATTTTGGGCGCGAACAGCACATTTTTGGTGAGAAAAAGAGTGTTTTGCTGAGAAAAAAGCATTTTTGCTGAAAAAAGGTCATTTTAACCCTAACAATGAGGTTTTTTGCTGATGGGATGACTTTTTTGCCAAAAACACGACATTATTGCAGATGAAAAATACGTATTGGCTGAAAACACGACGTTTTGGCTGATAAAATGAAGTTTTTGGTGAGAAAATGAGATTTTTGGTGAAAAAAGGTGTTTTTGGCTGAACATTTTTTTTTGGCTGAGAATTTTCTTTTGCCGATAACACGACGTTTTCACTGCTAAAAGCACATTTTGGGCGCGAACAGCACATTTTTGGTGAGAAAAAGAGTGTTTTGCTGAGAAAAAAGCTTTTTTGCTGAAAAAAGGTCATTTTAACCCTAACAATGAGGTTTTTTGCTGATGGGATGACTTTTTTGCCAAAAACACGACATTATTGCAGATGAAAAATACGTATTGGCTGAAAACACGACGTTTTGGCTGATAAAATGAAGTTTCTGGTGAGAAAAATGAGATTTTTGGTGAAAAAAGGTGTTTTTGACTGAACATTTTTTTTTGGCTGAGAATTTTCTTTTGCCGATAACACGACGTTTTCACTGCTAAAAGCACATTTTGGGCGCGAACAGCACATTTTTGGTGAGAAAAAGAGTGTTTTGCTGAGAAAAAAGCATTTTTGCTGAAAAAAGGTCATTTTAACCCTAACAATGAGGTTTTTTGCTGATGGGATGACTTTTTTGCCAAAAACACGACATTATTGCTGATGAAAAAAACGTATTGGCTGAAAACACGACGTTTTGGCTGATAAAATGAAGTTTTTGGTGAGAAAATGAGATGTTTGGTGAAAAAAAGTGTTTTGGCTGAACATTTTTTTTTGGCTGAGAATTTTCTTTTGCCGATAACACGACGTTTTCACTGCTAAAAGCACATTTTGGGCGCGAACAGCACATTTTTGGTGAGAAAAAGAGTGTTTTGCTGAGAAAAAAGCATTTTTGCTGAAAAAAGGTCATTTTAACCCTAACAATGAGGTTTTTTGCTGATAGGATGACTTTTTTGCCAAAAACACGACATTATTGCTGATGAAAAAAACGTATTGGCTGAAAACACGACGTTTTGGCTGATAAAATGAAGTTTTTGGTGAGAAAATGAGATTTTTGGTGAAAAAAGGTGTTTTTGGCTGAACATTTTTTTTTGGCTGAGAATTTTCTTTTGCCGATAACACGACGTTTTCACTGCTAAAAGCACATTTTGGGCGCGAACAGCACATTTTTGGTGAGAAAAAGAGTGTTTTGCTGAGAAAAAAGCATTTTTGCTGAAAAAAGGTCATTTTAACCCTAACAATGAGGTTTTTTGCTGATGGGATGACTTTTTTGCCAAAAACACGACATTATTGCAGATGAAAAATACGTATTGGCTGAAAACACGACGTTTTGGCTGATAAAATGAAGTTTTTGGTGAGAAAATGAGATTTTTGGTGAAAAAAGGTGTTTTTGGCTGAACATTTTTTTTTGGCTGAGAATTTTCTTTTGCCGATAACACGACGTTTTCACTGCTAAAAGCACATTTTGGGCGCGAACAGCACATTTTTGGTGAGAAAAAGAGTGTTTTGCTGAGAAAAAAGCTTTTTTGCTGAAAAAAGGTCATTTTAACCCTAACAATGAGGTTTTTTGCTGATGGGATGACTTTTTTGCCAAAAACACGACATTATTGCAGATGAAAAATACGTATTGGCTGAAAACACGACGTTTTGGCTGATAAAATGAAGTTTCTGGTGAGAAAAATGAGATTTTTGGTGAAAAAAGGTGTTTTTGACTGAACATTTTTTTTTGGCTGAGAATTTTCTTTTGCCGATAACACGACGTTTTCACTGCTAAAAGCACATTTTGGGCGCGAACAGCACATTTTTGGTGAGAAAAAGAGTGTTTTGCTGAGAAAAAAGCATTTTTGCTGAAAAAAGGTCATTTTAACCCTAACAATGAGGTTTTTTGCTGATGGGATGACTTTTTTGCCAAAAACACGACATTATTGCTGATGAAAAAAACGTATTGGCTGAAAACACGACGTTTTGGCTGATAAAATGAAGTTTTTGGTGAGAAAATGAGATGTTTGGTGAAAAAAAGTGTTTTGGCTGAACATTTTTTTTTGGCTGAGAATTTTCTTTTGCCGATAACACGACGTTTTCACTGCTAAAAGCACATTTTGGGCGCGAACAGCACATTTTTGGTGAGAAAAAGAGTGTTTTGCTGAGAAAAAAGCATTTTTGCTGAAAAAAGGTCATTTTAACCCTAACAATGAGGTTTTTTGCTGATAGGATGACTTTTTTGCCAAAAACACGACATTATTGCTGATGAAAAAAACGTATTGGCTGAAAACACGACGTTTTGGCTGATAAAATGAAGTTTTTGGTGAGAAAATGAGATTTTTGGTGAAAAAAGGTGTTTTTGGCTGAACATTTTTTTTTGGCTGAGAATTTTCTTTTGCCGATAACACGACGTTTTCACTGCTAAAAGCACATTTTGGGCGCGAACAGCACATTTTTGGTGAGAAAAAGAGTGTTTTGCTGAGAAAAAAGCTTTTTTGCTGAAAAAAGGTCATTTTAACCCTAACAATGAGGTTTTTTGCTGATGGGATGACTTTTTTGCCAAAAACACGACATTATTGCAGATGAAAAATACGTATTGGCTGAAAACACGACGTTTTGGCTGATAAAATGAAGTTTCTGGTGAGAAAAATGAGATTTTTGGTGAAAAAAGGTGTTTTTGACTGAACATTTTTTTTTGGCTGAGAATTTTCTTTTGCCGATAACACGACGTTTTCACTGCTAAAAGCACATTTTGGGCGCGAACAGCACATTTTTGGTGAGAAAAAGAGTGTTTTGCTGAGAAAAAAGCATTTTTGCTGAAAAAAGGTCATTTTAACCCTAACAATGAGGTTTTTTGCTGATGGGATGACTTTTTTGCCAAAAACACGACATTATTGCTGATGAAAAAAACGTATTGGCTGAAAACACGACGTTTTGGCTGATAAAATGAAGTTTTTGGTGAGAAAATGAGATGTTTGGTGAAAAAAAGTGTTTTGGCTGAACATTTTTTTTTGGCTGAGAATTTTCTTTTGCCGATAACACGACGTTTTCACTGCTAAAAGCACATTTTGGGCGCGAACAGCACATTTTTGGTGAGAAAAAGAGTGTTTTGCTGAGAAAAAAGCATTTTTGCTGAAAAAAGGTCATTTTAACCCTAACAATGAGGTTTTTTGCTGATGGGATGACTTTTTTGCCAAAAACACGACATTATTGCTGATGAAAAAAACGTATTGGCTGAAAACACGACGTTTTGGCTGATAAAATGAAGTTTTTGGTGAGAAAATGAGATTTTTGGTGAAAAAAGGTGTTTTTGGCTGAACATTTTTTTTTGGCTGAGAATTTTCTTTTGCCGATAACACGACGTTTTCACTGCTAAAAGCACATTTTGGGCGCGAACAGCACATTTTTGGTGAGAAAAAGAGTGTTTTGCTGAGAAAAAAGCTTTTTTGCTGAAAAAAGGTCATTTTAACCCTAACAATGAGGTTTTTTGCTGATGGGATGACTTTTTTGCCAAAAACACGACATTATTGCAGATGAAAAATACGTATTGGCTGAAAACACGACGTTTTGGCTGATAAAATGAAGTTTCTGGTGAGAAAAATGAGATTTTTGGTGAAAAAAGGTGTTTTTGACTGAACATTTTTTTTTGGCTGAGAATTTTCTTTTGCCGATAACACGACGTTTTCACTGCTAAAAGCACATTTTGGGCGCGAACAGCACATTTTTGGTGAGAAAAAGAGTGTTTTGCTGAGAAAAAAGCATTTTTGCTGAAAAAAGGTCATTTTAACCCTAACAATGAGGTTTTTTGCTGATGGGATGACTTTTTTGCCAAAAACACGACATTATTGCTGATGAAAAAAACGTATTGGCTGAAAACACGACGTTTTGGCTGATAAAATGAAGTTTTTGGTGAGAAAATGAGATGTTTGGTGAAAAAAAGTGTTTTGGCTGAACATTTTTTTTTGGCTGAGAATTTTCTTTTGCCGATAACACGACGTTTTCACTGCTAAAAGCACATTTTGGGCGCGAACAGCACATTTTTGGTGAGAAAAAGAGTGTTTTGCTGAGAAAAAAGCATTTTTGCTGAAAAAAGGTC